>CM068373.1:340830077-341497198 GCA_034769895.1 Magicicada septendecula
TTCTAATTTTTCGCTGCTGTACGACAAATGACGATGAATTGTAATGTCTTGCTGTCTTAGAGATGATGCCCTGCAGAGTCTTGTAATGTCAAGTATGAAGTTTTTTTTTTGAAAACAATGAAGGTATGCTACGGCCAGCAATCTTAGGTTTGAGAATATTCGGGCTTGAACGATACGTTGTTTGGGCCAATTACAATGAAATATAGATCAGAATCTTAATCCGAATCACGATCCGGATCCGGCCCGGAGGACCAGAAATGTCACGTCTTCGACGCGCTCGAATAATCTTGAGTTGGTCTTACAACGTTAGGTGATGAGTTGGCTGGTAAGAAGTGAAATAAAGTAGTGGACTGTATATATTCTTTGAGTTAACTGTTTATTGAATGTTGCAAGAAAATGATTGCATGGCACGTGCAGCGTAGCGCGGCATACATTGCCTGAGAAATAAAGTTGAATTAAATATTAAGAGTCATGATAGTAAATTGAGGCCGAGATCGCATAAGTATTAGTGTATTCAGCACTGAAGATCATGCTAAAAATTTGAAGTGGAATATTCCGAATTGAAAATAATTATATAGCCGCAGCTGGCGAACTGAAGGCTTGTTGCCTGTTCGGAGTTTAGCAATTAACTAACTAGACTGGACAGCTGCGAGCTTGCAAGACACGCTGGCAGCAGTTTGGCGGGGAGAATGACGTCACTGCACGCACGCCGCATTGCAGATATTATAAGTACAAAGTTTAACATACTGCCCGCACAAAATCGGGCGATTTTGCAGCTTAAGTCATTGTGTGAATAGTGCATAATAATTGACATTACATAACAATAGAATAATGACACCAAAATACAATAATATATAACTATATGATAATACAATAATAAAAGGCATAATAATTGACATGCATAACAATAGAGCAATGACACCAAAAAATTCAATAGTACATAACAATATGATTGACATACACAATTGATGTAAGGATACATAATACATAATGATTGACATTACATAGTAATAGAATAATGATCCCAAAAAATTCAATAGTACATAATAACATGATAATGATACATAATAATGCAATAATCCGAAAGACATAATAATTGACAGTACATAATAATAAAATTATGATCCCAAAAAATTCAATAACACATAATAACATGATAATACAATAATAAAAGGCATAATAATTTACATGCATAATATTAGAATAATGATCCCAAAAATTCAATAATATATAACAATATGACAATACAAAGACATAATAATAATAATATAATAAGAATAACAAATGGAAAGCATGCGATCTCCCGGGCATGAAGCACGATAATGCGATAAAGTTCAAATCAATGATACATGTCGCATGAACGCTCATGTAATCAATCTAAGGCCACTGGAAGTGGACATAATTTGTGAATGGGCCGACGTAGGATGCCGTTTGCGGTGCGAACATCCGCTACGCGCACTAGTGAATCCTGACCCAAATGGACCTGAGTGACTACTCCGCGTTTCCAATGCAGGGGGGGGAATTATCTTCCAAAATAAGGACGAGTTGTCCGGGAGCCAAATTGTTTGACTGGATGCGCCATCTGTTGCGTTGTTGCAACTGGTTGCAAATAATCCTTCGACCACCTCTTCCATATAGAGTGGGTGAATCTTTGGAGCAGCTGCCATCTGCCCAAATGACCAATTTTGACTTCGGAATAGTCAGGTTCCGGGAGTGAAGTGAGTGGAGAACCAGCCAAGAAGTGCGCTGGAGTTAAAGGCTCGGGATCCCTAGTCATTTGAAATGGCGAACAAGGGGCGAGAGTTAAGGCAGGACTCTATTTGAGTTAAAATAGTGTAATAATCTTCAAATGTAAGAATGGTTCTGCCGACAACGCGCCAAAAATGAACCTTAACGCTCTTGACTCCACTCTCCCTCAGGCCACCGAAATGAGGTGCTGACGGGGGAGTGAAGGACCATTTGATTCCTTGGGCACTGGTAAAATCCTGGGTAGTCTGTTCAAATCCGTTAGATTGAAGAAGTTTGTATAAGTCGTGAAGTGTACTGCTAGCACGACGAAAATTTGTACCATTGGATTGTCGGAGAATATCTGTGAAGGGATACCCCTACGAGCTATAAACCGTATTAAGGCTGCTATGAAAGCGCCTGAGGTAAGATCTGAAACTAATGCAAGGTGAATGGCCTTAGTGGCCATGCATATAAATAGAGCAATATAAGCCTTTGACGTCGAATTGGAACGCTGCCCGCCATGACGTATAAATACAGGACCGGCATTGTCGACTGCACATTGAGAAAATGGCTTGGCAGGAGTAACTCGGGAAGAGGACAGTTGTCCTAATAATTGGCTTGAGCCACTAGCATGGAATCGAAAGCAAGTGATACATTTGTGTATCACTGATCGTATGTACGATTTATCATTAATTATCCAGTATTTCTGCCGTAGAGAGTACTGAGTCAATTGTACCCCAGCATGGAGTAGACGAAGATGCTCGCCTTCTATGATTAGTTTACTGAGATTAGAATGCGGGTGGAGTATGATTTGGTGTTTGCTATCATAGGTAAGCTGGGAGTGCTGAAGGCGTCCGCCCACGCGTAATATCCCCGCATTGTCCAGAAAGGGGTTAAGTGAAAGAATTTTACTATTATTAGGGATAGAGCGTTGTGCCTCAAGTTCATTGATTTCGATGCTAAAGTGCGATCGCTGGGACTGGCGAATAAAAATCAAAAGTGTACCATGTAACTCATGGGAAGTTAAAAAAGAAATGTTTCTATCAGCTATGGGAAGCCTCGAGTTCCGAATGAATCGAACGCAATACGAAAATACACGGAGTTTTGAAAGCGAAAAGTAGTTTTCAAAATAACTAGGCGTAGATGAAGCGGCAACCAGTGAGGTTTGGACTTGCTTACGTTGTTCTTGCTCAAGATCGGGATGAGTGCAGGGTGAATGGGCATCGAAAGCACTGGTGGGCCATGAAGATGACTCATGGGACAACCAGGATGGACCATACCACCATTGTGGGTGACCGTGTAAAAACAGGGGCAGACAACCACGCGATAGAATGTCGGCAGGGTTGTCATGTGAAGAGACACGATGCCAGGTACCCTTTGCAGTGAGTCGTTGTATCTCCGCAACGCGGTTGGAGACAAATACCTTCCATCTGGAAGACTGCTGGTGAATCCAGTGTAAGGCGATCATTGAGCCGGAGTAAAAATACAAGTCGTCGAATTTGTAACTCACAGTGTTTACAACCTTGGAAAACAACTGGGCCAATAAGAGACAGGCGCGAAGTTCGAGTCTGGGTAATGTTACCTGCTTCAAGGGAGCGACTCTAGATTTAGAGCATAACAAGTTTGATGAAATGCTGTGGTTTGAATACACCGTTCGCACATAAATGCAGCACGCGTAACCATTTGCTGACGCGTCGGCAAACCCATGGAGCTGAAATGAAATGATTTGGGAATTATTTAAATTCTTTAAAGACCTTGGAATCTTAAAGTAAGTGTCGGAAATCAGCTGAGCATAAAGCTCTACCCACTGATTAGATAATGAGTCCGAGAGGGGGTCGTCCCAACTTGTTCCGGTTAACCACAAGATCTGCATGAACTGCTTGCACCAAATGTAACCGGGCCAATAAGACCTAATGGGTCGTAAATTCCGGCGATAACTGATAATACCCTTCTCTTGTTAAATACCTCCACTTCGACATGTCTTTGGAAACTATATACGAAACTATCATCGTTAATGTCCCATTGAATACCCAAAGTACGTACAGTTTGATTCTTGTTAAAGTCAAGGGAAGAGTTGGCGTGTGAAGCTATAATGGTTTGATCATTGGAAAACCACTTGTGCAATGTAAACCCGTATTGATTTAATAAATTTGTAATGTCGGACTTCATTTGAGATAAGATGTGTGGGTTACCTGAGCCGGTCTTAAGATCGTCCACATAGAAATCATTTGCGATAGCAGAACAGGCTATAGGGTGTTGAGTTTTGTTTTCCTGGGCTATTTGGGCCAAACATCTTGTGGCCAGAAGTGAAGCACTTGCAGTCCCATATATGACTGTCCTCAAGGCGTAGCGTTGAAGTTCCCTATGGGGGGCGTCGTGCCAGACGATTCGTTGCAAATTAGAATCCCTGGGATTAACTAAAATTTGACGGTACATTTTCTCAATGTCCGAAATGAGGACATATCGGTGCGTACGAAACCGAGACATAATCGAAAAAAGATCCTGCTGGACCGTGGGACCAACCATCAATGTGTCGTTCAAAGACAAATTATTTGTTGTTTTGGCAGAGCCGTCGAAAACAACTCGCAATTTGGTGGTTATACTAGAGCCCTTAAAAACCGAATGGTGCGGTAAGTAAAAGGTGTCTGACTTATTGACTGACAAATCGTAAGAATCAAGCAAAGACATGTGGCCCAGAGTTAAATATTCCTGCATGAATGTGCTATAGTCTTTATGAAGGGCAGGGTTCTGCTTGAACTTGAGTTCCAGTGATTGAAATCTGCGAATAGCTCCGAAAAGAGAATCGCCCAAATGAGAATTGTATACCCTGCGAGGTAGGGATACCACAAATCTACCACTACTATTGCGGAAAGTGTTAGCGACAAAATGACTTTCGCATTCTGAGTCCTCAACGGAGGGAGCACGAGCAGCAACATCCTCCAATTGCCAGAAGTCTTTTAATTGCGATGAAATGGCATTATTATCTTCGCATGCTATGAATGACGAGACATGTTTTGTCATGTCGACATTAAAGGGCAGGTTACCCGCGAGGATGAATCCCAATTTTGTCTCCTGTATTATGGGAAAGTGTGGGCTACGGATGAATTTGACAGGTTCAGTCAATTGTAAATAGTACTGGGCACCAAGTAATATGTCGATTTGTGAAGAAAAGTTCAGTTGCGGGTCAGCTAGGAATATGCCCTATGGTATATTTAGGGACGAGATATCAAACGATTCTGCAGGAAGATTATTCGTAATACTGGGAAGCACAGCGCAATGCACGTTCAAATTAAAATCCTTGTAACGAGACTGCAGCCTTACCCTAGTACTAAAGTCAGCTTGACATAAGGAATTGTTTATACCAGTGATGGGTAATTGAGACTTGGTCAATTTTAGACCCATGCGGCGTGCGAAACAAATGGTACAGAAGTTTGCTTGAGATCCTGAGTCTAATAAAATCCTTACTGGATGCTTCCTACCGGCATGGTCTGTTGTCATGCAGACAGCGGTGGATAATAGAATAGATTTGTTTGTTTGCAGTTTCAGTGAGAACTGATTGTTGCCCCTACTTGAAGTGTTACTGCCTGATATGTGGATCATTGTATGATGTCGTTTAGAACATGTCCTACAAGCAAATTTGGAAGGACAGTGTGAGGGATCATGGCCTGGACGCATGCAATTTAAGCAAAGTTTGTGCTTGATTAAAATGTTTTTTCGCTCAAAGGGAGATATGGCCACGAATTGTGGGCATTCAGAGAGTCTATGTTTACCTCGACACAGCTGACAAATGTTATTGCTGATATGAGTATGAAAGGTTGACCTAGTGAGATAAACGGGTTTAATAGTTTTGCGATAGGGAGTCTTATCGCTAACTTGTATTCTATTTACTGAACTGGTCGAGGCGCCGACGTTTTGCATTAGTTGCCTTCTACCATTTAAAAATTTAATAGAATTGTTGAAATTAGGGAATCGCTCGTCGGATAGGCTTTCCTTCCATAGTCGGCATGTCTGGTTATCGAGCTTCTGCGTTAAATATTGAACGAAAATCAATTCAAAGGTATTTACCGGTAAACTTAATGAATTTAAAGCATTTATATTTGCGGTGATTTCATCAATAAATTTTGAAATGCCAACCATGGACTCTTGCTGAATGGACTTCATGCCCAAGACATTCCCTATATGATACGCTGAGACAATTAATTTGCTATCATACCTGGCCCTCAATAGATCAATGGCTACCGCATAATTATCATGGGTGATTGGGAGAGATTTTATTACATTTAACGCCTCTTCCCTTAATGAAGAATGTAAATAGTGCCATTTCTGAATGTCCGTCAGGTCAGTTCTGACGTGTACTAACTCCAAAAACATGTTGTAATAATGCTGCCAATCAATAATGTTGCCTGAGAAGCAGGGCAATTTAATTGGCTCTAACTGAATAGGGGAGGTTTTAATTGGCGTAACTTCCGCTTGAATTAATGGTTTTTTGTTCACCTCTTCTACACGTTCCAATAAATTGTGCAGCTTGCACTCAATACTACAGAGATCATCCTCTGTCTGAACCCTGTCACTTACCGATGTGAAATCAGACTCATCAGCCTCAATTTGGGTCTGAATTTCATCATACTTCGCGGACAACTCCAGCAAGTGGCGGAGTTTAATTTTTAAAGCATGGTGATCGTTTATGTCAGGATCGAAATTGTCAGCGAAGGTATTTACACGGGATATAGAGGCCTTAATTGTGCCACGTTTTTTAATTAACGCTTTCACATCAGTCATGATTGAAATGCAAGCTGTGATTCGAAACAGATAGATAAATACAGAGCAGGTGAACAATAGATGTAATTTGAATACTTTACTAAATCCTGATATAATGCGGGAGCCAGTGATCGGTATGCAACTTAATCTATTACTTATTATAATAGGTACTTATTTTCTTTAAAAAATAGTTATATGGAAATTATTTGAAAATATGACTCATTCAAAGTGAAAATATACATATAGCTTCATCACATTACTTAAGTTTCTGACTGAATTATTGTAAAATTGCATAAATGAAAATTTATGCGAAAATACAAGTCTCTGGTCACTGGACACTAATTTCTGTTTATATAAAAATTATTAATGATTTTATATCAAATGCTATTAACTATATGTGCTAAAATATTACTGACTTTTACTGTACATAAAATTATAAATGAAAAACTATAAGAAATACAAGTTCATAGTCACGTGGATTATGAGTCCCCGGCATGTTCAAGATGGCTCCGGTGCCTGTTGTTTCCTTGGTGATCCTGTTCGGCAGGCCTTGGATGGTGGCGCAAGTCTTGTTTCTGCTGGTCGGGTAATGCTTGAAGCTGTAACTCTCCGTTTAAGCTTGAAGTTCTAATTTTTCGCTGCTGTACGACAAATGACGATGAATTGTAATGTCTTGCTGTCTTAGAGATGATGCCCTGCAGAGTCTTGTAATGTCAAGTATGAAGTTTTTTTTTTGAAAACAATGAAGGTATGCTACGGCCAGCAATCTTAGGTTTGAGAATATTCGGGCTTGAACGATACGTTGTTTGGGCCAATTACAATGAAATATAGATCAGAATCTTAATCCGAATCACGATCCGGATCCGGCCCGGAGGACCAGAAATGTCACGTCTTCGACGCGCTCGAATAATCTTGAGTTGGTCTTACAACGTTAGGTGATGAGTTGGCTGGTAAGAAGTGAAATAAAGTAGTGGACTGTATATATTCTTTGAGTTAACTGTTTATTGAATGTTGCAAGAAAATGATTGCATGGCACGTGCAGCGTAGCGCGGCATACATTGCCTGAGAAATAAAGTTGAATTAAATATTAAGAGTCATGATAGTAAATTGAGGCCGAGATCGCATAAGTATTAGTGTATTCAGCACTGAAGATCATGCTAAAAATTTGAAGTGGAATATTCCGAATTGAAAATAATTATATAGCCGCAGCTGGCGAACTGAAGGCTTGTTGCCTGTTCGGAGTTTAGCAATTAACTAACTAGACTGGACAGCTGCGAGCTTGCAAGACACGCTGGCAGCAGTTTGGCGGGGGAGAATGACGTCACTGCACGCACGCCGCATTGCAGATATTATAAGTACAAAGTTTAACATACTGCCCGCACAAAATCGGGCGATTTTGCAGCTTAAGTCATTGTGTGAATAGTGCATAATAATTGACATTACATAACAATAGAATAATGACACCAAAATACAATAATATATAACTATATGATAATACAATAATAAAAGGCATAATAATTGACATGCATAACAATAGAGCAATGACACCAAAAAATTCAATAGTACATAACAATATGATTGACATACACAATTGATGTAAGGATACATAATACATAATGATTGACATTACATAGTAATAGAATAATGATCCCAAAAAATTCAATAGTACATAATAACATGATAATGATACATAATAATGCAATAATCCGAAAGACATAATAATTGACAGTACATAATAATAAAATAATGATCCCAAAAAATTCAATAACACATAATAACATGATAATACAATAATAAAAGGCATAATAATTTACATGCATAATATTAGAATAATGATCCCAAAAATTCAATAATATATAACAATATGACAATAAAAAGACATAATAATAATAATATAATAAGAATAACAAATGGAAAGCATGCGATCTCCCGGGCATGAAGCACGATAATGCGATAAAGTTCAAATCAATGATACATGTCGCATGAACGCTCATGTAATCAATCTAAGGCCACTGGAAGTGGACATAATTTGTGAATGGGCCGACGTAGGATGCCGTTTGCGGTGCGAACATCCGCTACGCGCACTAGTGAATCCTGACCCAAATGGACCTGAGTGACTACTCCGCGTTTCCAATGCAGGGGGGGGGAATTATCTTCCAAAATAAGGACGAGTTGTCCGGGAGCCAAATTGTTTGACTGGATGCGCCATCTGTTGCGTTGTTGCAACTGGTTGCAAATAATCCTTCGACCACCTCTTCCATATAGAGTGGGTGAATCTTTGGAGCAGCTGCCATCTGCCCAAATGACCAATTTTGACTTCGGAATAGTCAGGTTCCGGGAGTGAAGTGAGTGGAGAACCAGCCAAGAAGTGCGCTGGAGTTAAAGGCTCGGGATCCCTAGTCATTTGAAATGGCGAACAAGGGGCGAGAGTTAAGGCAGGACTCTATTTGAGTTAAAATAGTGTAATAATCTTCAAATGTAAGAATGGTTCTGCCGACAACGCGCCAAAAATGAACCTTAACGCTCTTGACTCCACTCTCCCTCAGGCCACCGAAATGAGGTGCTGACGGGGGAGTGAAGGACCATTTGATTCCTTGGGCACTGGTAAAATCCTGGGTAGTCTGTTCAAATCCGTTAGATTGAAGAAGTTTGTATAAGTCGTGAAGTGTACTGCTAGCACGACGAAAATTTGTACCATTGGATTGTCGGAGAATATCTGTGAAGGGATACCCCTACGAGCTATAAACCGTATTAAGGCTGCTACGAAAGCGCCTGAGGTAAGATCTGAAACTAATGCAAGGTGAATGGCCTTAGTGGCCATGCATATAAATAGAGCAATATAAGCCTTTGACGTCGAATTGGAACGCTGCCCGCCATGACGTATAAATACAGGACCGGCATTGTCGACTGCACATTGAGAAAATGGCTTGGCAGGAGTAACTCGGGAAGAGGACAGTTGTCCTAATAATTGGCTTGAGCCACTAGCATGGAATCGAAAGCAAGTGATACATTTGTGTATCACTGATCGTATGTACGATTTATCATTAATTATCCAGTATTTCTGCCGTAGAGAGTACTGAGTCAATTGTACCCCAGCATGGAGTAGACGAAGATGCTCGCCTTCTATGATTAGTTTACTGAGATTAGAATGCGGGTGGAGTATGATTTGGTGTTTGCTATCATAGGTAAGCTGGGAGTGCTGAAGGCGTCCGCCCACGCGTAATATCCCCGCATTGTCCAGAAAGGGGTTAAGTGAAAGAATTTTACTATTATTAGGGATAGAGCGTTGTGCCTCAAGTTCATTGATTTCGATGCTAAAGTGCGATCGCTGGGACTGGCGAATAAAAATCAAAAGTGTACCATGTAACTCATGGGAAGTTAAAAAAGAAATGTTTCTATCAGCTATGGGAAGCCTCGAGTTCCGAATGAATCGAACGCAATACGAAAATACACGGAGTTTTAAAAGCGAAAAGTAGTTTTCAAAATAACTAGGCGTAGATGAAGCGGCAACCAGTGAGGTTTGGACTTGCTTACGTTGTTCTTGCTCAAGATCGGGATGAGTGCAGGGTGAATGGGCATCGAAAGCACTGGTGGGCCATGAAGATGACTCATGGGACAACCAGGATGGACCATACCACCATTGTGGGTGACCGTGTAAAAACAGGGGCAGACAACCACGCGATAGAATGTCGGCAGGGTTGTCATGTGAAGAGACACGATGCCAGGTACCCTTTGCAGTGAGTCGTTGTATCTCCGCAACGCGGTTGGAGACAAATACCTTCCATCTGGAAGACTGCTGGTGAATCCAGTGTAAGGCGATCATTGAGCTGGAGTAAAAATACAAGTCGTCGAATTTGTAACTCACAGTGTTTACAACCTTGGAAAACAACTGGGCCAATAAGAGACAGGCGCGAAGTTCGAGTCTGGGTAATGTTACCTGCTTCAAGGGAGCGACTCTAGATTTAGAGCATAACAAGTTTGATGAAATGCTGTGGTTTGAATACACCGTTCGCACATAAATGCAGCACGCGTAACCATTTGCTGACGCGTCGGCAAACCCATGGAGCTGAAATGAAATGATTTGGGAATTATTTAAATTCTTTAAAGACCTTGGAATCTTAAAGTAAGTGTCGGAAATCAGCTGAGCATAAAGCTCTACCCACTGATTAGATAATGAGTCCGAGAGGGGGTCGTCCCAACTTGTTCCGGTTAACCACAAGATCTGCATGAACTGCTTGCACCAAATGTAACCGGGCCAATAAGACCTAATGGGTCGTAAATTCCGGCGATAACTGATAATACCCTTCTCTTGTTAAATACCTCCACTTCGACATGTCTTTGGAAACTATATACGAAACTATCATCGTTAATGTCCCATTGAATACCCAAAGTACGTACAGTTTGATTCTTGTTAAAGTCAAGGGAAGAGTTGGCGTGTGAAGCTATAATGGTTTGATCATTGGAAAACCACTTGTGCAATGTAAACCCGTATTGATTTAATAAATTTGTAATGTCGGACTTCATTTGAGATAAGATGTGTGGGTTACCTGAGCCGGTCTTAAGATCGTCCACATAGAAATCATTTGCGATAGCAGAACAGGCTATAGGGTGTTGAGTTTTGTTTTCCTGGGCTATTTGGGCCAAACATCTTGTGGCCAGAAGTGAAGCACTTGCAGTCCCATATATGACTGTCCTCAAGGCGTAGCGTTGAAGTTCCCTATGGGGGGCGTCGTGCCAGACGATTCGTTGCAAATTAGAATCCCTGGGATTAACTAAAATTTGACGGTACATTTTCTCAATGTCCGAAATGAGGACATATCGGTGCGTACGAAACCGAGACATAATCGAAAAAAGATCCTGCTGGACCGTGGGACCAACCATCAATGTGTCGTTCAAAGACAAATTATTTGTTGTTTTGGCAGAGCCGTCGAAAACAACTCGCAATTTGGTGGTTATACTAGAGCCCTTAAAAACCGAATGGTGCGGTAAGTAAAAGGTGTCTGACTTATTGACTGACAAATCGTAAGAATCAAGCAAAGACATGTGGCCCAGAGTTAAATATTCCTGCATGAATGTGCTATAGTCTTTATGAAGGGCAGGGTTCTGCTTGAACTTGAGTTCCAGTGATTGAAATCTGCGAATAGCTCCGAAAAGAGAATCGCCCAAATGAGAATTGTATACCCTGCGAGGTAGGGATACCACAAATCTACCACTACTATTGCGGAAAGTGTTAGCGACAAAATGACTTTCGCATTCTGAGTCCTCAACGGAGGGAGCACGAGCAGCAACATCCTCCAATTGCCAGAAGTCTTTTAATTGCGATGAAATGGCATTATTATCTTCGCATGCTATGAATGACGAGACATGTTTTGTCATGTCGACATTAAAGGGCAGGTTACCCGCGAGGATGAATCCCAATTTTGTCTCCTGTATTATGGGAAAGTGTGGGCTACGGATGAATTTGACAGGTTCAGTCAATTGTAAATAGTACTGGGCACCAAGTAATATGTCGATTTGTGAAGAAAAGTTCAGTTGCGGGTCAGCTAGGAATATGCCCTATGGTATATTTAGGGACGAGATATCAAACGATTCTGCAGGAAGATTATTCGTAATACTGGGAAGCACAGCGCAATGCACGTTCAAATTAAAATCCTTGTAACGAGACTGCAGCCTTACCCTAGTACTAAAGTCAGCTTGACATAAGGAATTGTTTATACCAGTGATGGGTAATTGAGACTTGGTCAATTTTAGACCCATGCGGCGTGCGAAACAAATGGTACAGAAGTTTGCTTGAGATCCTGAGTCTAATAAAATCCTTACTGGATGCTTCCTACCGGCATGGTCCGTTGTCATGCAGACAGCGGTGGATAATAGAATAGATTTGTTTGTTTGCAGTTTCAGTGAGAACTGATTGTTGCCCCTACTTGAAGTGTTACTGCCTGATATGTGGATCATTGTATGATGTCGTTTAGAACATGTCCTACAAGCAAATTTGGAAGGACAGTGTGAGGGATCATGGCCTGGACGCATGCAATTTAAGCAAAGTTTGTGCTTGATTAAAATGTTTTTTCGCTCAAAGGGAGATATGGCCACGAATTGTGGGCATTCAGAGAGTCTATGTTTACCTCGACACAGCTGACAAATGTTATTGCTGATATGAGTATGAAAGGTTGACCTAGTGAGATAAACGGGTTTAATAGTTTTGCGATAGGGAGTCTTATCGCTAACTTGTATTCTATTTACTGAACTGGTCGAGGCGCCGACGTTTTGCATTAGTTGCCTTCTACCATTTAAAAATTTAATAGAATTGTTGAAATTAGGGAATCGCTCGTCGGATAGGCTTTCCTTCCATAGTCGGCATGTCTGGTTATCGAGCTTCTGCGTTAAATATTGAACGAAAATCAATTCAAAGGTATTTACCGGTAAACTTAATGAATTTAAAGCATTTATATTTGCGGTGATTTCATCAATAAATTTTGAAATGCCAACCATGGACTCTTGCTGAATGGACTTCATGCCCAAGACATTCCCTATATGATACGCTGAGACAATTAATTTGCTATCATACCTGGCCCTCAATAGATCAATGGCTACCGCATAATTATCATGGGTGATTGGGAGAGATTTTATTACATTTAACGCCTCTTCCCTTAATGAAGAATGTAAATAGTGCCATTTCTGAATGTCCGTCAGGTCAGTTCTGACGTGTACTAACTCCAAAAACATGTTGTAATAATGCTGCCAATCAATAATGTTGCCTGAGAAGCAGGGCAATTTAATTGGCTCTAACTGAATAGGGGAGGTTTTAATTGGCGTAACTTCCGCTTGAATTAATGGTTTTTTGTTCACCTCTTCTACACGTTCCAATAAATTGTGCAGCTTGCACTCAATACTACAGAGATCATCCTCTGTCTGAACCCTGTCACTTACCGATGTGAAATCAGACTCATCAGCCTCAATTTGGGTCTGAATTTCATCATACTTCGCGGACAACTCCAGCAAGTGGCGGAGTTTAATTTTTAAAGCATGGTGATCGTTTATGTCAGGATCGAAATTGTCAGCGAAGGTATTTACACGGGATATAGAGGCCTTAATTGTGCCACGTTTTTTAATTAACGCTTTCACATCAGTCATGATTGAAATGCAAGCTGTGATTCGAAACAGATAGATAAATACAGAGCAGGTGAACAATAGATGTAATTTGAATACTTTACTAAATCCTGATATAATGCGGGAGCCAGTGATCGGTATGCAACTTAATCTATTACTTATTATAATAGGTACTTATTTTCTTTAAAAAATAGTTATATGGAAATTATTTGAAAATATGACTCATTCAAAGTGAAAATATACATATAGCTTCATCACATTACTTAAGTTTCTGACTGAATTATTGTAAAATTGCATAAATGAAAATTTATGCGAAAATACAAGTCTCTGGTCACTGGACACTAATTTCTGTTTATATAAAAATTATTAATGATTTTATATCAAATGCTATTCACTATATGTGCTAAAATATTACTGACTTTTACTGTACATAAAATTATAAATGAAAAACTATAAGAAATACAAGTTCATAGTCACGTGGATTATGAGTCCCCAGCATGTTCAAGATGGCTCCGGTGCCTGTTGTTTCCTTGGTGATCCTGTTCGGCAGGCCTTGGATGGTGGCGCAAGTCTTGTTTCTACTGGTCGGGTAATGCTTGAAGCTGTAACTCTCCGTTTAAGCTTGAAGTTCTAATTTTTCGCTGCTGTACGACAAATGACGATGAATTGTAATGTCTTGCTGTCTTAGAGATGATGCCTTGCAGAGTCTTGTAATGTCAAGTATGAAGTTTTTTTTTGAAAACAATGAAGGTATGCTACGGCCAGCAATCTTAAGTTTGAGAATATTCGGGCTTGAACAAAACGTTGTTTGCGCCCATTACAATGAAATATCCAAATCACGATCCGGATCCGGCCCGGAGGACCAGAAATGTCACGTCTTCGACGCTCTCGAATAATCTTGAGTTGGTCTTACAACGTTAGGTGATGAGTTGGCTGGTAAGAAGTGAAATAAAGTAGTGGGCTGTATATATTCTTTGAGTTAACTGTTTATTGAATGTTGCAAGAAAATGATTGCATGGCATGTGCAGTGTAGCGCGGCATACATTGCCTGAGAAATAAAGTTGAATTAAATATTAAAAGTCATGATAGTAAATTGAGGCAGAGATCGCCTAAGTATTAGTGTACTAAGCACTGAAGATCATGCTAAAAATTTGAAGTGGAATATTCCGAATTGAAAATAATTATATAGCCGCAGCTGGCGAACTGAAGGCTTGTTGCCTGTTCGGAGTTTAGCAATTAACTAACTAGACTGGACAGTTGCGAGCTTGCAAGACACGCTGGCAGCAGTTTGGCGGGGGAGAATGACGTCACTGCACGCACGCCGCATTGCAGATATTATAAGTACAAAGTTTAACAGTACTGTATAGTGTATTGATCTTGAAGCCATACATCACATTACACTATATAATTGTAACAAGAACTTTGACAATTGACTATCTTCTTCAAGACCAAGATGACTTTGTGGCAGATTCACTTTCCGTAGTTACTGGTTTAAAAAATTACTAATTTTGTTTGCAATTGTTTAGAGTTTATCTCTTTAACACTTTCAATGCTGGTCTATTACGAGGCTGCTGATACTGGAAAACTGGGCATTTTTTAACATTTAAAAAAAATCATAATTAAATTAATCTTTGGTCAGTGTTAATGATCTAAACGTCATAATAACAGTCAGTTATCTCTTTAAAACAATATTAAACATGTACATTTATTCATACAAAGTAATTTATTACTGCCACCATAACGAAACTGTTCATTATTTTTGAAAAAAGCTCAACATATATTTTTTTACAAATTCGAAAAAAAGTTTTTGTAAATTAAGTCACTTTTGACAATATACTCAAATATAACTAGTTTACATATAACATAGTAACAAGAAAATGCACCAAAATTCACTGTTGTATATTGTTGTAATAAAATTTAGCTAATGCGTAATACATTTTCAAGCAGTCGCAATCCAACTTCACACGTAGGACCAATCATGTTGACTCTTTTCTTTGATGTTTAATGTCCACCAGTTTGGGCCTTGACTCTGTCTGGATATAGTCTTACCTGGTTCTGACATTCTCTATAACTATTAACCCAACATTCAAACGAAGTGAATAAAATCCTTTCTGGCCATATATATCCACCAGTGGACTTTGTACATGATTGCAAATGACAGTCTGAGCTAAACACAGGCATGGAAAAGCTGACCTAAACACAGGGAGCCGTTTATAAGTGTTAACTATAACAAGGTCTTGCAAGTGATTATAATGGGGATATATGTTTTCACTTGTTGATTGTTCAGAGTACTGAACGACAAAATTCTCATCTTTTACTGCACTCATCTTAATTTTAGGGTGAGAGTTGTCTTTCTCCTTTGAGCTTTCTGCCATCAACAATCCTGTCTTTAGTAAAGGTGTGGTAGCCAGGTCATTTTCATCTGCTCCAAGCCAGGACTCCATGTCCTCTAATGACATAGCCAGCTTCTTCTCCTCATCTTTGAAGGGTCTCAGGGAAGTGTTCTGGCTCACAATCACTTGTTTCTGGATGTCTTAAGTTATTCATCCAAGAGAACTTTCTTCCATGTATTTGCCAAAGTTTTATAACTTTAAATTTTGCAGTGTCTGTTGGCCTCTTCTGTCTCATACAGCACGTGGCTCCTCTATTTCTAAAACTTAATTGAAGAATTTCTTTTTGTGGATCTGCTTTGCCGTGTTGATCACACCCTGGTCCATTGACTCACAGTTGTTTTGTTTTCTGGCAGGAACATGCACTTAAATCTTATCTCTTCTGTGAAGTTTTTAAACTTCAGGGTAGATTGATATATTGTCTAGCAGTACAAAGGTTCTACTTGGTCTTCTGGAATTTTCAAATCTTCGATGTGGAGAATTTTAATTCTAGTATAGCTTTTGTATGTAACCGATGTGTTATTTGTATATCTGATGTCTGACATGGTTTGTTTTGCAGTGCTGTACTCAATTAAAATGCTCAAAACTGAAGTTCCTTTTTCTCCAACTTTTCTATAACTGACAGTTTATCATGGAGAGAAAGTGTTACACGCTTACAGTTAGCTTCTGGTCTACAAATAGCTTACTTACAGACAGCAAACGCCTAAAAATTGCATGTACATAACTGGAAAAAGTATAAAACACTGAACATGTTTCAAACATCTGACCCAAATGTAGAAGCAGATTATGATAGGCCTGTCAGTTCCTAGAATACAGAATAATGTAGAGCCATGACAAATAGAAGTCTACAGGAAATGTGACAGTTGATGAACGGAATGTATCACACAGCTCAACAACCTGCACTCATTTTCCAGCATTGTGAAGGATCATTTTTGAGCTGATCTTTAAACTTTTTACATTCTCGGAGCTACCCATTTTAAGCGGAGTCTATTATAACATGAGTATACTGTACATGTATGAAGTCTTAATAGACATATGGTCCACAGGAAATAATTGTGATTGTTGTACTCTCTCTGCCTAAATTATAGGTGCTGCATGGTAAAATTTTATTATCACAAACCACAGTAAAGTTGTGTTATTAGTTAAACAAAAAATAAAATTTCATTTAAATTTAGAGAATAGTTTGTATTATGTTCCTGTAACTTCACCTTGGAAGAGGGTGGCCACCACATTTTGACAGGCAGAATGTGGAAACTGCAACAATAAGATGTCGACCAAAACACTAAAATACTTGCACAAGACCTTGCAGAAGAATTACGACCCTGGACCCGGTGGTCAGATCCATTTAAGCGAATCCATTGAGCACAGGTTAGGTCAAGGAAGGTGACAAATAAAAAACACATAAAGCGTAGTCATGTTACTAGAAAATTTTATTAAGTAATTATTTAGTTAAACATTACCTTTTGTCGATTTAGAAATTTGAATTAATTTGCCAACTAATTAGAAGTTCTTGCAATTTAATAGATCAACTGCATAAAACAATGTATACATACTTTTTTAATTATAGATGAAACCATTTATATTCTTCCTTTTTCAATAATTTTAACGAAATTAAAAAGAGATATCAAGTAAAAAAAATCAGATGTTACAATCTTCCTATTTCTTAATTAGCATTTTAATCAAATAAAAATGAAGATTTCAAGTCAAACAACCAGCACGTTTAATTGTATAATTATTTCTGTGTAAAATCTCCCTCATACAATTCCTGCTATGCACACAGCTTTTCTTTATATAAACATTGGCCATTACTTACCTTATACACTGAAAATACTTATATAGTAAGTTGAATTGGTGATATCACTTTGGATGTGTGTGAAGCATTGCACTCCAATGGGCTATGTCTCCAACTGCCAGTTCTTATACAGACAAAAATTCCCAGACGCTGATGTCACATTATACATCATATATCACCTTCAACTTTGACAGGTTACAGCATTGAATAGTGGAAATTATTGTTAACTGCAAAATTCGAAACGTTCTTCACTATCACTCACAATTGTTTTTAAATTCTTTAATATACATGATTGTAAAATCAAACGTACTACAAGCCACACAGCATTACACCACACTGTGCAATCATGTACTACGGTACATGTTTTATTTTTCAACTTGTTATCCAGATGTCTAAATTTTTAGGCCTCAACTAGTTCCAGTCACTTATGAGTTCATTTTTAACATGCTCACATTACAGTGTAAGTTTTTAAAATATGCCCCTGTGATTATGTCATATGCCGCGTGGTCAATTAACTTTTCTGACTTGCTGTTTTATGTTGAAATGGAGATTATTTCTATGGAATTTGCACTGTTCACATTCAATATAACTGTTTCTCAATTTTGAATACACACACTTCTGAATTTTAAATTTTAACAATCTATAGGGGATTTCTTGTACCACGCACTGAGAAGACGACCCGACTTAATGTAATGGATAATGAATGAGTGAGCAGTATTTGCTGTCGATCTGATGAATTTCTCTCAAAATTAATATATGACTTTTTCTGCATCCACGAAGTTTCCATAACACTCTGTGTCTTCCACTGTCTTCGCTATTATACATTTTGTTGCCTCATTGTTTATATTTCATTTTATAAAAATATAATACTTGACGAACTACTTTTGGCCACGTAACCACACTACTTCTGACTGTCTCCACTTAATTATGTGCCATTGCCAATGTACCTATATACAATACTACACTTTTAATATTTCCTTCTGTTGTACTGTTGATGTTAATGTCATTCATTCCTCTTTAGTTTGTAAATCACATGAAACATAATACCGGGACTGTACACAGTAAAAACATTTTTTACATCACTTTTCCAACTTACACATGGGCTGCACTGATACACCTGTTTTTAATACACAGACAAGACAATGTGAAAGGATGAATTTATACTAGGTCTCTCATTACTCAACATTTGACATAAAATCATTTTCTAGGCAAAGAAAACTGATAGCAATACATTTTTTAATCACTTCAATATATTTCTGTACTTATACAAAATTACAACACAAAAACAATATGTGACAATAAATTCATCATTATTTTATTAAATAAAACAACAATAATAATATTATTGTGAACTGGGTAATCTATATTTCACCCAATAACCAGTGTGTAGATTAAAATTATTTTGTGCTTCACATGTAAATTCAGCCAGACTTATTATTATTTGGTACATTTTATCACGAATTGAAATATAAAGCTTAAATTTAATTTCGTACACAAAACATCAACTAACTTAATTACAACTAAATGTATATTTAGAGAAACTGTCAAAAATAAAAAGTGTAATCATACTTTTCAATAAAAGTTAATCATAAAATAATGACTTGTGTCCCAATTTCAATTTGAAAATTGTAGAACCTTTAATTTTGATTTGATTATGTTTTGTGTGGTATACAATTATAATTAATTATACCACCTCCTATTTTTAATACTGGTTTAAAATTTCCTAAAAACAACAAAGACTATACAAGAATAAACACAAGTATATTAAAAATGATTTAAAAAATTAACTACCAAATAAAGTCATTGTGTTTTTTATCATAAAAAAGTTTCAACTTAAAATGTTTGTTCGCTGGCAGGCAACAAGTTGTTCTATCACAAGTGTTGAATTCACAATATAAAGTATCAACATACTTATAAATTACTCTCAAAGCTGGTTTGCAATGTTCATTCACTTTGCAACACCTTTATTAGAAACTACTAGCTTCATAATGCTACATGGGCAAGCACTTTTGGGAAATTCCTTATTTATTATTCCTGAAGTATGACGTAAAACCATTGTTATACTGGTCCCTCTTTGCCTCTATGGTACAACTAATCTGGTGTGGGAGGATAGCTACTACACAGATTCACGTGTCAGTTGATTTTAAGCAGTCTCTCAAGACAACTAATTACACTGAATAAATACAAAATGCATTCAAAATTAAAAACTGTTTGTGGCTTTGAAGCAGAGGGATTATGAAAAGAGCCTATTAATAGTATATACAAGTTTCTTCTCACACTACACAGGAGTCAGTTGAAGGTTTTATAAAATTATACAGTAATATTCGTCAAGATCATGTTTTTTTTAGTACTACCGTGCATCAAAGTATCAGAAACACTGGTACATACTAAACACTATCACAAAAGAAACAACGTATAACCAGAAAAGAATTCTATGGTGAATCCAATCAAGTATCAGTGCATTTATCTTCAGCTTCTGATAGCAACCTAGTTTGATTGCAGCACAAATTCAGCAGTGGTGTCTGCATGGTGCCACTGCACTAATTTAAACAAGACTGGTTTGACCACAACAGTGGAGGAAATCTTTAGTGTAACAGTACCCTAAAAGTTGATGTAACATTGAGTGCCCTAAAAACACTATCATCGCATGGTGTAGTAGTTTTTAAAACTGAATCTTTACTATACGAAAAACAATAGTTTCATAAGTCAATGATAAAGAACTATTTGTAAGACATCATTTTTTACACAACACACATCCAAATCTTTCTGAGTTTTACACATGAGTTAAAGAGATCACTGGATTAGATTTCTAACTTACTGTTTCCATTTTTTTGTGATATGTTTTGATAAAATAATGTGATACAAATTTCACTTCCCTTGTATGTTTTTCAGTTTTGTTCTGGAAAGGGAAAGATTATTTTTTAATCAACTCTAAATTGTTCCAAAGATGATTGTCTTACTTCCTGAGTGTTATTAATAATAAAATTACTTTTGATATCAATCACAGAATTTGATATGGAAAACAAGTGATAGTCACTTGCCTCTCCAGCTGCTGTCATGGCTCAATACACTATACTCAGAAGCCAATAGGTCAGTCAAAATGGTTGTGATAATTTTTGTACTTATGATTATTTAGATAGAATAGAATATAAATTTTGACAGTAACAGTAGAGAACTTGTCTATTAACGATAGTAAAGAATAAATACAAAATGAGTAAATTTCAATCCTCAGTGTGAATATTATGTAACATTATCAGCAGCCATACGTTAATGTTCAGGTTGGAGGTATTATTCACAACCATCATCAATTACTACTTAGAGCTAATGGTTTGCAATAAAGGTGTGACTAATAATTTAATTAGTAAAGTTCTTGCTCTTCTTATTAGCAATTACTCTTCTCATAGTTATTCAAAATAATTTATATTTTATTACTTTGGTAGTGTTGAGGAGGGGCCTATTACTAAGAATTAGCAATAATACATAGTAATATTTATATTTCTAGTAGAACAGCTCTACAATAATTCGGTAAATAATTATTTCACAGTCTAAGTTTTTTTCGATCCATTCGTATCAGCAAAAATTATTCACTTCATGTAAACGTAACAACAAAATATTCTATTACTTTCTGACGTATTAACAAACAATTATCAAACAAAACAATGAATTATTGTGCTTCTTTCCTTTTTGTGTAACAATTATCTCAAAAACGTTTTCTTAAAAATACCTGTCCCCATATTTATGCAAAAAAATTTATATACACCCACTTGTTAAAAATTCAAAAGGGTAACTAAATTATCACTTTTAAACTCGTTTTTTATTTTTAAAAAACATGCAAGTCGTTAATAACAAAATTATAACTAATAACACTGCCTTACAAAAACATAAAAAACTAACTATTAATGTAAAATACCTCATACTTAATTAGACTTAACACATAAAAAAGCTAATACAAAAAATTGTAAAATATATAAAATCCATTTTGATCACTATCATTAACCTGAATGTAATTAATATACACAATTACAAATACTTTTTGTAAATACAAAGTGTGAATATTATCAGTATAGGTGTAGTAACATACATGAAGAAAGAGAAATGCCCACTGAAATAGACACAAGAAATTATTACAATACAATTTTACTACAAGCACTATGTTGTTCTGAGAAAACCGTATTCTAGGAATTCACAGCTGTACTGTTATTGAAACGGATATTCAGAAATATTCTAATTATGTCCAAACTATAATTGATGTTCTTTCATCGTTTATCATTACAGGAGACATTTGTGTGTAACTATAGAAGTTGTTAATTAGTTTCTTTATCTACATATAATGAAAATAAAATGTTTCAGTTATTCTAAAAGTGTACTTGAAGTGTCTGATTTTCCAACAAGTAACATACAAACACACTTTCATGCATACACACATATCATAAACTATTATTTAATTATTTAATGATTAAAAAGAAAACCAGGGAACTTACCATACTTATGGTTTTCCAATAAACATACACATGCAAAAAACAGCTCTAGTTTGGTATGTTTCATTGCCACAAACAGCTTTATCAGTTGCTGAACATTTGTAACAGAAAACACTTCAAACCAGTTTTGTTTTCTCTTGTATGCATGTGCCTATCGTAAAATAATGTATTTGGTAAATTTCCTGGCTTTTCCTATAAGTGCACTAGGTCCATCTCAACCTATAGACATAAATTTTTTGTTACATTTAACGTTATGTGTTTAATGGAGTTCTGTTGTTGATTTTATCTATCTTCTCTATCATACAAAAATGATAATTAATAAAATATGAAAATTAATAAGGAACCTAAATGTATAAACAAAAACTGAAAATGAACAAAATTAAAAATTAATCACAACAATATTCCTGTTAGAACACAACAGGAATATTACTCTACACAGAACTGTAAACGTTAAGACACACAACTGAAACTGTTTATTACCAAGCTGCTGAATGACAAATCTTTTGACACTTTTGATATTAATAGTATACACAGGAGAAGCTATAATATGCCAGACATTAAAAGCCACATTAAATGACATGTTAAAATGTGGTGAAGATAGTTCATTATGTTTATATATATATATATATATATATATATATATATATATATATATAAAACAGGTCCTGTTACTGTGGTTGACATTTACTAGAAGACAGTAAAACATGCAAAACAAGACAAGCCCCCCCCCCCCCCATAATCACACAGTTCTGTGCAATATGTACAGTGTCGACTAGTCTAAGAATTTTGAATTGTAAAGTTTTTAAGAGTTTGAAACTTCAGGTTGTTTATAGTAATTTTTATAGATAATACCCCATAGAAATGAAAAGAATAAAGAAAAGAAACGAACTGACCTGAAAAAAAATCAATGAAATAAATACTACTCTTACGTAATGTGGAAAAACAGTCTACATGTTTCATTACAGAACAGTCTACGTATTTCTCGGATGTTCCAGTGGAATCCAGCTCTAATAATGTGTGTGTACGTGATCTCAACATGCGTTAGCGAGACTTTTCGAGATTCCGCCGGCCGCGCGGACTGTGTCAAGGCCGCAATCAATTACGCTCTAGTGTAGCGCTGATGCGTAGTATGGAATGTTCTGGTGTCTCAGCAGGGTATAAATACAAGATTTCCGCGACGCTTAATTGAGTTATTGTCAGGCGATTTACACAGTGCAGTTCGAAGTATTGTGGCAAAGTGTTATGTGTTTTATAATTGTGCAGGACAATTGTGTTTTATATTAGTGGACATTTTTTTATTGCGTGTGAACAATTTTTATTTGATTTGTTGTAAGAGACTATCTTGTTGATTACAAACTGTTTAATTGTGATAATTAAAGCTGGTGATTAGTGACTTAGTTGGCGTCTTGTATTTTGTTTTCCATTGTACCATACGACGATCAGTAGACCGTCATAACACTACTTACTAGATAAAATGGTGACATTATAAAATTACTAGATAACTATTTTTGTATACTACAAACAGCACTCTTTTGAAAGAAAAACCTTGATATTCTCAAAATGGTGTACCAATTTTTAATGTATTTCTGACATGAATTTATAAACATGAAATGGAACTTGCTTTTTAATTCAAAAAATTAAATTCCAATGGACTCTTTCTCGTTCTGTTAGCACACAATTCAGACATGTACAGACTCAACTATGGTTATGATACAGCTGGATATTGTTACTTCCATGTTCCATAAGGAAAGGAAGTATGGTGATGGCGAACAAAATCGTGTTCGAGATAAGTGCTGATTCTGATTGTACTACCCTCAAAACATGAAGAAAAGTCGTTTTCTGAAAAGTGTCTGTGTGTAGAATTTTTCTATGGTGAACGATAACTGCTGCAAATTCACACAGAATCAAATAATTTTTTGCATATGTGCCTGAGTTGTAGAGGACTCAAGGCCAATTGATTTTGGTGAAGATCAGTTATGGGGAAGGGGTAGTTTACCAGCAACTTTTTATGTTTTAACAAGAGTAAAGTACTTAATTTTGATAAATAAAGTATTCTGAAAAAAGGTCATAATAATCCAATGTAGAAAGGTAGATGCAATATCTATAAGTGAAAAGGGTAGTTGAAGGGGGTAATTTTTTATATATGTACTACGTTATCAGCAACAAAGGAGTAGTTTGTTGTTGAAATTCCTACCTGGGCTGTTAGGCTGTGGTCCAATGTTTTCTGCAAAATCAGACATTTTGGCAGTGCCATTGACTGCCATCATCAGTGAAAATCGAGTGTGCTAACGTGACGTGGTACTCGTTAGTGACCATAGTATTGTGGTTAAGGCTAAAGAAAGAAGAAGTTTCTATGGAAATATTTCATTTCAAAAATGATTTTAAATACAAATCGTAGAACATGGAAGTCATATATGGTTCTCCATACCGATATTTTTTATAAGGATTCATTTGCTAATTACTCCTAGAAAAGTGAAAAGTGGTTTGGACCTGGAATTTATTAGTGAAATAAACACTTTCTTTCACAGATGAATGTAATACTTCATGTTTTCATACTGAGAGCTTACTTTGTCACAGCACTAACACCACTTTCCAGTAGACCAGTACATAGAGTATGTCTTTCTAAGATACTCTTACACCACTACAGAACATTCTACATGTTTCTCGGCTGTGCCAGTGGAGCCCGGCTCTAACGTGTGTGAGCGTACATACTGCTGCCACTTTGAGATGAAGGACACTTACATGACACTTGTCACACGTCTATAGCTGAGACTGCGGCCAGACACCGATCCGGGCGCACTGTATTCAAGGCGGCAAGCAATTATGCTCTAGTGTTTTCTAGTAGTAGCGTTGACGCGTATTATGGATTATTCTGGAATCTCAGTAGGGTATAAATATAAGCACTCAGCGACGCTTAATTTCAGTTACACGAGCTATTTTACTTAGCGGATCGAGTGTTTGTTGAAGTGAAGTGTAATTGTGTGGAACTCTATTATTTGACATTGTTATTGTTTGTGACCAATTTTTATTTGATTTGTTGTAACAGACTATCTTGTTGATTACAAACTGTTTAATTATAGTAAAAGATAAAACAATAAAAAGAAAACAAACTGTTTAATTGTGATAATTAAAGCTGGTGAGTAGTGACTTAATTGGTGTCTTGTATTTTGTTTTCCACTGTACCATACAACAATGAGTTAGACCGTCGTAACAATATAAATTCTTTAAGGGACTGTTTAGAGCATATGTAAATGCAATTAATGTGACAATACACCAATGGAATGTGTTTTACATATGTTTATTATGAACAGTGGCACCCCATCAGAGGACAAAAAAAAAGAAAATGTCAGAAATAAAAAAAGTGTTTAGTAAAAATGTAAGTTAAACACTCTTATTTGCAGTACATTACAGCAGTTTTGTAAGTACAAAATTGCTTTCTATAAACATTACTAGTTTATTGTCTATTGGTTGAGGAATGCTTCCAATTTGTATCCTAGTTTAAGAGGTTAACTCAGGTTAGCAAATAGGGAAAATGTAACCTCTGAATGTTTTTTAGCCCACAGTGTACCCAACTAGGTTTATGATATTTATAGTGTAGTACTTTATTCAACAACTTAAAAAAACTTCTGTATTAAAACAGTTTCTGCTTTCTATTAAAATATTATAAGAATGTGGCATCATTGTACACAGTTTTTTGACAATTAGCCCTTGTGACGGCAGCGAGGCAAACGTCTGCTCCCGGTACCAGCCGAGAGGTCGCCGCTAACACCTGGCGGGCACGTTGACAAGTTTATAGCATGCCAATCAGAAGAGACCGGAAGATAGGAGTCATCCAGAAGATAAGTTTGCTGCAACCAGCAAAAATTAGGAATAAGAAGAGCGCAGCTGGGAAGAACCCCATTTCACCATTTCATTGGACGAAGCAAAGCCAGCTGGAAGGAAAAGGAAGATGAGAAGAATGGACTTTCTTCGCTTTCTTGTCCTGTGAAAAAAGAAGAACCAGTGATGGACATTGGCTGGGACCACAGAGGGCTCTACATACCACTGCGAAAGAAGAGGAGGACTGCAGTATGCCACAACAGTGGGCACAGCTGCCGAACATCACAGTGCGGCTCGGGTGGAACATACATCGCAGTTAGCGTCCTCGCCACACGGCCCTTCTAAGGGCCACAAAAACGAAGATGTATACGATTGGTGCCACTTGTCCAGTGACAGCCTATTTCATAATTTTGTGCAATTTTTAAGTGAGTGCTTTATTACCATTTTCAAAACAGACCGACAATTAAAATCTTAAAATATGTCTGATGTTCCACACGAACATAACACTTATTTCTAAACACAATGTTTAGAACTCCATTTACAAGTGCTCCTCTACTAGTGAACTGGATCTGTATGCCACCTTCAACAAAATGTGTGGCCAACCACACTGATATTTGAGTACTGCATAGTATGATTTATTTTAAAATACTTCTTTCTGAGAATGTGTAATGCCAATTTTTTTGAAAATAATTTAGTCATTAAGTAAACCAATTTAATTCCATTTGTTGAAAAGTACTTCAGTCATGTACTCACTAAGGTGAAGTTAACAAAAAAAAATGTACAAAATATTTAACATTATCAGCATCTGCAGAAGACACAAGAAAATTTGTGTCAGTTTTGTGGTATCCTTCATTTTATTTATATTGTAATGTATTATGTTGTCTTTATTATCTCATGCCTTTGTTAAATTCTAGATACCTATTAATCTAACCCTTAAGTTTTTTCACAATTTCTTTCCTGATTACAAGAAAAGATTCTCATTCACTGATTCCTGAAGCTTTTTATGTAAATGTAATAATTATTCACACAACTATTAAATTTTTTGTTTTATATGAGTCTGAGTTGTTATGTTACTTATTCAATGTCAGCCACATTCTCCACTTGCATAATTTTAGAAAGTACACGTCTATCAGAAATTGTCAAATTTTGTTTAACTTTTGTAACAGTTTTACACAATTGCCAATGATACTTCTTTTACCTGAAATCTCATTTTCAAACTCAAATGCAGTTTTTTTTTCTTTTTAATTAAGTGCATAACTGACTTTAAATACTATGTATAACCCTGATGTACAACCACATAGTTTACTATATATTTTAATAATATCTAATTGTAAACGTTAATCCTTCACTCTATATATTTGACATTTATTATCCTACAGGTTGTGAAATATAAATTTCATACACCCAGTTATCATACTAATGATCTGATATATTCACAAAATGCAATAGTATTATAATTTACTTTATCGAACAAAAAGTTTTGCACCTGTTTATTTATTGCGTGTTATTGAAGTAAAGTCAAGTCCTAGTAATAACACTCAAAAGATTTTTTAAGCACACACCATGTTCAGATACACAACAAAAATTAAAACATGGACCTAATTTCACTCCAAAATAATATAATACAAGTGCTTTTTAAGCCTAGTATCACATTTTTTTTTAATTCTAAAATAATTCATACATGTGCATTGTTTTTTTCTCTAAACAGTACAGATATTATTTAACATTGCTATAAATGTTTGTCCATTTACATACATTTAATCATCTTGTTTTTTTTCATTTGATAATTTTAATTGCATGGCCATTCTTTCTCCTTGTGCTTGTGTAATAATTATAATATGTTAACAAACCATACCAAAACTAGATGATTTTTTTCATTTCTACTGCCTACAATTAACCTGCATTATTATTTCTTAAACAACCCCTTCAATCTTATCTTGAAATTATGAACTACATAATACAAGAATTACAGTAATGTGCCTTTAGCTTTACAGTGTGCAGCACACACATTATTGCACTAAATATTAGTCTTTCAGATTACCATTATTGCAAGCAAAACAAGTGAAATGGAACATAAATATAAAATAAACGTAGTACCCTGTAAAAATTACAGTACAAAAATAACAGGAACATATGAGCATATTATTATAATTCTCAAATTTACACCGAAAGTTATAATTTAGCATAACTGAGTTCATTTTGAATGATAACTTGAACACTGGGAAATGTACGTTCTTGTGGTTTCCAATAATACACATACATGGCAGTGTGATAAAACCTAAAAAATTCATTTTTGTTTTGAATTATGTATTAAATTATTAAATAATAAATTACTGCTGAAAGTGTTATGTTTTTTATTTTTTATCAGAATATGCAGATTTAAAATTTTTAATTATTTTCTTCAATTTTATACTGTAATCTCTTAATATACAGTTAAATCTGTGAAACGTCCTTGAGGTGTGATAAAAAATAAAAAACACATTTGCAGAAGTAATTTATTATTTGATATATTAACATAAAAATTCTGGAAGAAACTAAAAACAAGAAGCTGAAGAAGATGCAAGAGTTATTTACAAAGAAAAGATGGTTGTTTTGAATTATTTATGTCTTTTTCTTGCAGCTGAAACAACTTTTTAACTTTACAAATTTTGAGTTTCATACTTTTGTACTCTTATAGAAAAAAAACTCTTCTTTGTTTGCTTTATGTGCATTCCACTTTTTGTCCAATAGATATTAAATACAGTATAATTAAACTATTAATTAAACACACTTGAAATATACATAAAAACCTCTAAAATTACACAAATTCTTCAAGTTATTATATTGTTCATATTTTTTGTTAGTAAAAAATTACTAGGCTGTAAATGCTATCACCATCAGTCTTGTTTTTCAAATGCTGAAAGCATTACATGCACATTAAATTGATCTACATTGCTGGAATGCAAAATTAATATCAAAACTACACAAACTTTTATAAAATTATAAACAACAATTCTGACCAACAGATATTTTCCTTTCTTTAAATAACACTTATTACTTCACAAAAATTTACATTATATGGTAAAATATAATTTAAAATTTATAAGTTTATAAAAATACATGTTTTACTACCAAAGATTCATTATAAAAATATGAATTAAGTGGATACATAAATAACAGATACAAACACCACACACAGAATATCGGCTCTGATCTCTTTACAAATGCTGATTTATAAATAAAAACCTGAGATGGCTATTTATGATGAACTTAATTATTAATTCATTTTATATCAAAATAAAACTCACACGCATCATCACAGAGGCCTCACTTCAGCCTTCTCAAAATTTAATACTTACAATTAGTTTACACACTGGAATCAGACAAATGGACAAATCTCTCAAAACCACTATTAACATTCAATTTTATTCTTCGTATTGTTTGAATTAGCAGCCATCCTTACTTCTTTTATGAAATTGCTAAACTTCTAAAATTTTTATTGTTCAGACAAAGCTTTTCGTCATCACTGAGATCATCAGGTCTTAAACAACGTCACTATATGCTAGACATTTCAATGAATCAGGCCATAAATTTATAAATCCAAATGAAAATATGGAAATAATCAAAATAGAAAACAATCCGCCAAAAAAGAAAACTAATAGAAGAACTAGAAATACTTAAAGTTAAAAAAGAAGATAAGAATAAATTAATGAATATAAAAGTGGATTTTACAAATGAAGAAATATTTTATTATATATTAAACAATAAACAAAAATAAATTGAAATAATAAGAATAACACACTAAAAATGACGAAATGTAAAAGGTTACAAAAAATTATAAGTCAAAAAAATAAAGTAGTAACATGAAGAAAATAACGGGAGATTCATAAAATATAAGTGACGGACATTGGTAAAATTCCTAACGGAAAATATAGGCGAAGTTCCCATGAAGAGCGATAGCCGTTAAAACAACGAACTCACTATATGCAAGACCTTAGTAAACTATAGAAAAGTGAATTTACAAATGAAGAAATATTTTAAATATAGTAAACAATTAATAAAATTAAAACAATAAGAAGAATACAATAAAATTTACGAACGGTAATAAAAGATTACGAAACAGTTATAAGTCAGAAAGTAAAATATTACATGAAGAAATTAACGGGAGATTCTTAAAACAATTTGACGGACATTAGAAAAATGCCTAACGGAAAAATGTAGACAAAGTTCCCGTGAAGAGCGGCAGCAGCTAGAACCAATAGGAGGGGCGATGACATAAGGGGAGGGGCCTAAAGTATAAAAGCCTACAACGTACAGTTGACAGACGTTGTTTAAGACCTGATGATGTCAGTGATGATGAAAAGCTTTGTCTGAACAATAAAAATTTTAGCAGTTTAGCAATTTCATAAAAGAAGCATTCAATTTTAGTAACTGTCTTATTCAGTATACAAGTGTACGTTCAAACTTTTTGTACACAAATTATAACAATAAAAATCGTGACTTAATATACAATAAAAACAATTTTATAATGACTGAGAAAGAGAAGTATGACAAAATTTATACATACACACTACAATACACAATTCCACAGCATGTTACATCATTTTTTCAGATACGCAGATGATAATTTAATAATCTACACGAAAAAACTAGCCTAGATTATGATTATATTATATTAAAAAATAGGCACTCACAAATGTATGTAGGTTTCTGTTTTAAAACTACAGTTAGAAATTAATTGATTTCTCATATGTTAAAGAGATCACTAATTAGGTGGCCCATAATAGTCACAAAAAGAGTGTATGTGTTTTGTTTTTGAGAAATTCTAATTGTCTGTTATCATTTTATACCACACATTAAAATAATTTCTTATTATGATATATAAAAATTTTATAAAAACCGCTTTGGAGCTTCAGTGATAACAAAGAAACTTTATCATATTGTTACGACATCACAGAACAATCTACGTGTTTGTCGAATGTGCCAGAAGAATCTCGAAGTAACGCGTGTGGCGTACGTGCTTGTCGGCACATTTTCGAGAAGTTTTTTGAAGGCGGCAGCCACGCGGACTGTGTCAAGGCCGCAGTTAATTATGTTGTTCACACGACCGCTAAGACGCAAAATAGGAACATTCTGGTCTGTGAGCGCAGGTATAAATACATGGCGGCAGTGGCCTTAAGTTGCAGTATTAGTGCGAATTACTGACCGTGCGGTTCGAGAGTTATAGTAGCGATATTACTGTGCGCGTTCAAGTAGTTAAGAGTTAAGAGTGGTGTTTTATAATAGGACAGTATAATTGTAATACAATTGTGTTTATCCCACTTCTGACACCACTGTTACGACGGTCTACTCGATCGTCGTAGGTACAGTGGAAACAAAATAAGTACAAAACACCAAGTAAGTCACTAATCACACCTTTTTACAGTTAAACAGTTCATAATTAACAACACAGTCTCTACAACAAATCAAATGAAAATTGTTCACACGCAATAAAATGTCCACTAAAATTAAACACAACTGTATTACAATTATACCGTCTGATTATAAAACACCACTCTTAACTAATAACCACTTGAACGCGCACAGTAATATCGCTACTATAACTCACGGTCAATAATTCGCACTAATACTGCAACTTAAGGCCACTGCCACCATGTATTTATACCTGCGCTCACAGACCAGAATGTTCCTAATTGCATCTTAGCGGTTGTGTGAACAACCATAATTAACTGCGGCTTTGACACAGTCCGCGCAGCTGGCGCCTTCGAAAAACCTCTCGAAAATGCGTCGACAAGCACGTACGCCACATGCGTTACATCGAGATTCTCTTGGCACATTCGACAAACACGTAGATTGTTCTGTGATGTCGTAACACTTGGTGTGGACGTTATGAATGCATACAGATTTATAGTCGACTTCAAAAACAATGTTTTGAGAAACACAGACAGGAGCCGGAAGAAGCAGAAAGACGACAAAAAGAAGAACAAAGACAAGTAAGAGAAGAGGCTTAGGAACATCAGAAAGCACTAATGCTCGAGACAGAGGAATGACGACGATAGGAGGCAGAGGAACAGAAGCGTGAAACAGAAGACATCAAAGCATTAATACAGGAGCAGAAACAGATGCAAGAACATAGTACCACAGAATTGGGTCTCCTACGAGGTGAGCTTAATAAACAAGTTACTAAAATATCGGAGGTACAAGAATCAATGACATTAAAAATAGCTGAAGTAGAAAAATCTGTCTCGAGTGTTGAAGAATCGATGTCTACAAAAATATCTGAAGTAGAAAATCTCTCTTGACTGTGGAAAAAGCTATGTCAACAAAAATAGAAGACTCAATTACAAATATAAAAGAGCAGATTAAAAATGAAGTCGAGCAGTGCCTGAAGTTACAACCAATACAACTTTGTGAACAGACTGTACCAATGATAAAGACAGAAAATACGCAGACAATAAGTTAATAGAGAAAGTCACTTTGCCTGCAGTAGGGACATTTCATGTAAAAGCTCCAACCTTTGATGGAAGCAGTCACTGGGCAACGTACCTCCGCCAATTTGAAGCTGCTGCATGCGCAAATAATTGGACAGAGAAAGACAAGGCAGTCTGAGAACTCACATTCTCGCATTCTCGCATTAAAAGGACCCACGGCAGAACTACTACAGAAAGTGCCACCTGACAGCCAGAACATCTATGCCGAGTTAATAAAAGCTCTAGAATTACGGTATGGTGATAAACATTTGCGAGATGTGTACTGCACCCAGTTGAGAGCGTCGACAAGCACGTATGCACACGCGTTAATCGAGATTCTTCTGGCACATTCGACAAACACGTAGATTGTTCTGTGATGTCGTAACAATATCTTTTTTTAATAATAAGATATTCTTCATAAAAATGTTTCTACTAATAAATCCAATTTTTTACACCAACCAATGTCTCTGTATTTGGTTGTTATAACACAAACATTTTAATATGTTTATACTAAAGTACTGCACAAGCTTAGAAACATTCAATTTGCATGTGTACTTGAGTAAATACAAAATTGCATATTTATATCTAATGAAGTGTTACTGACTTCTCTATTACTAATTTTGTAAACTTCTAACAAATTAATCATTACACAAGCTTCGTAATCTGATTAATGCTTTTGGTACTTACACCGTTTTCAGGCCTAACATCAGGTTGGTTTCAGATGAAGATGATATAAATACCAAAAATTCTAGTCAGATTATGATGCTTATATCATGGTTAGTACATTAGAAGACTGCAGTTTAAATACAAAATTACAAAACTAATCTTTGACTGGTCAATATTTCCAAGTAAACAGTCATTTTCACACACAGAATGAAAATCATATACATCACCACTATGTATATTATATATAAGCTTGGTGTTTTACAGTTATATGTTACCAGTACTAACACCCTAAATAAATACTATTTAAGTATGGAGTGTACTTTCAACATTTTATAGGTAAACTAAATTTACAAAAGACAAACTGAGGAATGTTTTTTTTCTTTCTAATTATTATTGATTCTGCTGAGTCTACTACCATTATAAAAAGCTCACATTCATAAAGGACTTGTGCAAGGAATGACATAATACTAAACCTTATTTAGGTTATGATGTAGACACAACATAAGCCTGATTTAAACCTAGGCTGCTGCACCACAATTTTATTCAACGCAGAAAGCTGCACAAAAGCCACCATTTGCAATATTTTTAAGCACGGCATTTACTTATGCTTGCGATGTGCTTGCAATTTAGCAACCAGCTGCTCCAAATCTTGTATGCGCCGATCACGGCTTGCCAACTGTTTCCGCAACAATTTTAGTTCTTCACACTGACGACTGTATGCTCGTTGTAACTGAAAAGTGCATAAATGATACTCTGACATTACATTATAACATTAAGTTAACATAACACAAAATCGTATAATTTCTCAAAAGATTTCTCATTGCCTTAAGAAAAATATAAATTATGCCTTTAGTATTTACACTCTTTTGAAACCAATGAACTATTTTTCACATGGTCACAGGACAGGAAGCTAGAGAAGGAGAGCGCATCCAAACTGGCATCTACTTCTTCGAAAAATTCAACAACTTTGTTTATTTAGGATGCCAAATTAACTCTGATGGGGAAACAACAGAAGAAATAAAGCGAAGAATCACCTCAGCTAATAGGTGCTTCTTTGGTCTCAGACCCCTGTTCCAGAGCAGAACAATTGCCAGGAGCATCAAGCTGCTTCTGTATAAAACACTGATCCACCCAGTTCTCACCTACACCTAGTTCTCCTTCTGAGACCTGGACCATTTCTAGAAAGTCTGAGTCAAGCCTGCTGGTTCATGAACGCAAAGTCCTCCGCAGCATTTTTGGTCCAATACGTGTGGGAGGTGAATGGAGGAGGACCAACCAAGAACTGAACACTTTTCTGAATGACCAGATATTGCAAAAATTATAAAACTTGGTAGACTCATGTGGGCTGGACATATGATCAGAATGGGGGAGAGTGAAATACCCAAAAAGGTACTCACAGAACAGATCTATGCCACCAGGACAGTTGGGAGACCCAAACTATGTTGGGAAGACAGTGTGAACTATGATGTGCACCATAGTTCCTTGGGAACTAGAACTGGAGAGCAGCTGCACTTGACCGGGACAACTGGCAGAGACTGTTAAAGGAGGCCTTGACTCAGTAATGGGTTGTTGCGCCGCTGAAGAAGAAGAAGAAGAAGAAGAAGAAGAATGAACTACTTTATATTTCCACGGTTGGATAATCTGCTGTAATAGCACTATAATAAGAATTAACACAATATAATCTATATGAGAAATCCAAACAATACTCGACACATTACATGAATGGCATTTGAACCCATATCGCACACCTAAGGAAATCTGTTTTATGTGTGTACATGAGAAGTATGAGATTTACAAATAACAATCATAAAGAATTAAAGAACATGAAAACATACGTAAAGGGATAAACGTTTATTACTGAATTTGTCACAAAATTCTATAGTTACATATTTTGGGAAACATTTAGCTAAAGCAACCATGTTTAGAGCCATGTTTCTCAATACTCTGTTTTGTTCCTGCCCCCTCCCAAGTCCTCTGATAAGCTCAAAAAGGTAATAAACCCCACTCGGGGAAGCTATGATCCAGACAATGTAGTCTGACCCATAAACAACAATAAGATATAACTGAATACAAAACTATTTCACATTTACATAATACAAACAACATTCACTAAATGCTCTTAAGGTGTATATTTAAGTATGTTATGTTTAAAAAATACATTCCTACTACTTTCTATAAAAATATTCTTGGATTTCATTGTCCATGACGTGTCCGTTGCTTAACTAAATATAATTATATCACTACCGACTCGGAACACAAGTTTTTTATGGGTAAAAACGTAAAAGTTTTACCTTATAACCTGAACCGGTTTTCACTTTTAAAAAGCTTCTTCAGAGGTTGCCGCTGGGAGCACTGTCCATCTTGTTGTTGGCAATGCTATCGATTTTCAAAAGATCAATGTTTTGTGTGTGGGGTGTGATATGTTTGAATAATGCGTGTGATTTCAATTGTGTCTGTTCGTTTAGGATGTAGTTTTTATTTGTTTTCGTGTGTTTGTATATTTCCAATTGTTCTAGAGTGTCTAGTTTTTGGCCTTTTGTATGTCCGTGTAGAATGTCCATGTTATTGTCGATGTTTTTGTATGTGTGGTTTGCTTCAATGAGGTGGTTTGCAAAGGTGGATTCTGTAGTGGAGTGGAGTGCCTTTGCGTGTTCAATATATCTTTGTTTGAAGCTACTGTAACAGGACAAAATTAGTGTAATCAAAATTTATATACCATTTTAAAACATTTTTATTGTAATGAAACAGATCTAGTTAGAGATGTGGAAGTGTTGGGAGTTATTCGATGGCCAAATAAGGTAATGTAACAAAGCATGTGTGATTCATACGGTGCAGTGTGAGATGGACAGACAATTATCATATAAGGTAGCAAATTGAATTCACGTCACCAGTGAATCATACAAACACCACGTGTTTCCAACAACACAATGAGTTTCCTGTTGAAAAGATGTGACGAACAAGAATGGAAATTTCCAGTCACCAGGGCACGATGTTGGAGGAATACCGCCCGAAACCAGTTACAAAGGCGCAATTAAAACAGAAATCTGGCGTGGTCACGCCAGCAAAGCAGTCAAGGACTCACCATCGGACCGTACGGTCGTATTATAAGTATTATAACAGCACCCTTGGGCGTGTATGGTAGGCTGAAGCAGTCATGGTAAGCTTACCAAAATAATGGTTTAAAATGTGAGAGAACAGTGACGAGTTTAAAAAAATGGTAAATCAACAACAGTGAATATAATCTAACAGTTTTGAACCGTTTAGTTTGAGTGTTTTAACAAAAAGTGTCATACAACAGGTGGTGCAACAATTTGGATACCACGTGCAGATAAGTGACTATAAAGAAATAAAATAAAAGCCATAAAAGGGTCCAAAATCATTTAAAGTTTGTTTATTTGTAAAAGTATTCTAGACCAGTTAAAAAATATTAAAATGATGAGATCTCAATAGAATGGTGTGAGAGAGAGAGAGAGGGAGAGAGAGAGAGAGAGAGAGAGAGAGAGAGAGAGAGAGAGAGAGAGAGAGAGAGAGAGAGAGAGAGAGAGAGAGCTAAGTACTGATTTGCATACAAAACATTTTTAGATTATATTTTGTTTGTCTCATAAATTTTATTTTAATAACATTCACAACAGTAAAAAGAATTAATATTATGTTTGATAAGCCATTTCACCTTAACCTATTTTCTGTATCAAAAGTTCGTCTAAATGACCCTGGAGTTTTTTATTTAAGGGAGTTTAATTTTGTTTATTTATGTAAATTATTTCTTTCGGGTAAGTTGTGATAGGTTTCCACATTTACTCATCAAAATATGGTGGCGACCTTGAGGGCTTTGGGGAATCTTCTGTTTAAAGGTAAGTCGGAAATAAGATCGTAGTAATCAGGAGTAAGTATCTTCTTGTTTATTAGTATAGTTACAATCCGCGCCCCTGCCAGGATGCTTATATAAATATTTTTATATAAGTTAGGCCTACTTGAGGTGCAGAAATGGGTTTTGGTTAATGGCGTTTGTTTGAATAATTCATAGACGTTACGAAGTGTTATTTGTATAGGTTATGATTAGAGGTTATGTCATTATGATTAGTAATGTAAAACATTGAGTTAAATGCTAAAATTTTTTATAAAATTGTATTCATATAATTGAAAAAAGATGGAAGATAAAGAAAACGAAACTAGTTTCACTGACTCTGCTATAATGAGTGACTCTGGGGCACAGTCGACTCCAGTGTCAACAAAAGGGAGAGATAGGTCTAACGATGAGATGATGAATTTGATACAGTTGCTTTTAGAGAAAAAAAAAGTCTCATGATAATAATAAGAGATTTGATGCTAACGGTGATATTCTGCATGAAATGAAACAACAAAATGCTAATTTAAGGGGTGATATTAATGAGATAAAAGAACAACAAAACGTAAAATTTAATGAAATGAATACTAGTTTAGTAAAACAGTTCGATAAGTGTTGGAGTGCTATTGATGAACAATTAGTATCAGTAGACAGTCGTCTTAGTACCATGCAGAAACAAATGCAAGATACTGTAAATGGCATTAGAAAAAGAACGGAGAAGCAGAAACGAGAGGCAGAGAAATTAAAGGAGAATAAAGAAAGTGAACTAAACCAGGTAATAGATAACAAGGTAAGCAATTCTGATAGTGGAGGTAATAATGATGATAATTTGACAAATAATGCTGATAGTTTAAGTGCAAATAAGGTAACAGATGACAAGGTAAATGATGATGTTAGTGTAAGTGATAACTATAATGATATGACGAGTAATAATGGTGATATAATCAAAAATGTGGTATTAGAGAGTAAAATGTTGACTAATGGTAGTGATGATGAAGTTTTAGTGGGAGTAAAGGTTAGTGATGGGGTAGTAGTTGTTAATGAGATTGAGAGAGAGCGTGAAGAGAGGTTAGGTGAGTATGGAGGGCAGAGGGCAAATTTTCCCTGTGGTACAAGTGGAGTAAAGACTCCACATGTGGTTTTAGAGGACAAAGGTTCCTCCAGAGGTTATGTGGGAGACATGGTGTCTCCAAATGGTCCCTTAAGTTTTTGTGGTGATATACCTGGTAAAGCCAGGATATGTACTGGTTTTGTGTTGCCCTTTGCATGGAGTGAGATAGTTCAGGGGGGGTTGTGATAGGTATTGTGATGAGAGAGAGAGAAAGAGAGAGAGAGAGAGAGAGAGAGAGAGATTTCTGATATTAATAGAGATTATAAAGAGTTAGTGGAGATGTTAGATATTGAGAGAGTTGATAAAATTGAAGACTTACCTTGTGATGAAACTGGTGCAGTAAATGATGACAATGTTGATGATATTGATGATTTACCTGGTAATGAGACAGGGGTAACTGGTGTAGATGATGATGATATTGTAATTTACCTGGTTGTGACAAATAATACAAAGGATGACTTGACTATACACAATGTTGATGATGTATATGATGTGATAATAAGGAATAATCCTGTGGGTTACTATAATATTGTAGATAATGATACAGATTTAAATGACTTTGATGGTTATGATGTTAAAAGAGGTAAAATGATTAGATCAGATGATACAGAAATGTGCATGGGTAATATAAGGTTGATTTATGATGATGGGGGTTACACATATGTTGTTGATGGACATTTAATTATTTGAGTTTAATGGTGGTAATACTTGGCTTGGTAATATAATGATTTTTGGAAAACAATGACATTTTATGTGAAGTAGGCTGTATATAAATTTATAATGGTGTTAAATTATTATGTATTAGGTTATGTTAGTGTTATGGTATGGTATCTGAAGATACATTTTGTTGTGTGTATATGGTATTTTGGGTAATAATGTATAATTTTCTTTGAATAATTGACACAACTAAATTTTATAATGTAATTAAAATTGATTTAAATTGTTTAAGGTGTGAATTTGAAAATTTGAAGAATTTGACAAAATTAAGATGTGAATTTTGCCACCAAATCTAAAATTTATTTTAGATTTGAGGATTTTATAATAAATTAAATGATTTAAATTTGATAACTGAAGTATTTAATAGAAAATCAGAGCTGAAGTTATAATGTGAAATTCAAATTTGTAATGGTTTGTTTTAATGTGATCTCTTTGTGAGTAGTTATAAAACATGTATTATATGTGTGAATTGTTTTTAAAAGGGGATTCCCCAACTTTCAGGCAGTCACGGCCTCACCAAACCCTGACCGTGGATTTGGCTTATCTTTAACAAGCTATGGCCAGACTTATTGTACCCTGACCATAGTTTGTTATCATTGTAATTGGTGAACATAGAAATTTAACCTGGGGACAAAATTAAGGGACTCTCTAAGAAAACTATGGAACAGCGACTATGCACCTAATGGTGTGATAGACCGTTTAAGGGCATATAATTAGTTTACTGTTGTTGCTGGTGTCTTGCACCACACAGCAGCACCAACACACCAGTTTAGACCTTGTGTAAAGCGAAGCAAGATGGAGTAATTAAAAGATTACTCAAATCACATTCAGTTCTTGTGGAAGCAATAGGGCAAGACAGTCCAGCCAAAATTTTGCAATAGTGTAATGGATAGGGGGTAGCTATGATACAAGCTACGTAAATAATGTAGTTTCACAATAGGATGAGGCCAATGGTTTAATGTCGTGAGAGTATTACATAAAATTGTAACGAATTAGGTTAAGGCATTTTGAGGTGGGGGTTAAGAAATTACAGTAGAACCCCGTTAGTCCGAACCCCGCTAGTCCGAAATTCCGGATAATCCGAACCACCTCCAGGAACCAAATAGGCAAGGAAAGCTATAAAAACAACTGCAGATTTCATGAAGTGACAAATGATTTCATTACATTTCTAATAAAACGGTTACATTTTGCAAAATCAGTAGAAAATAATACTAACCACTGTAATACGTATTAATCAGTAGGCCTACAATTACTGGAATAAAATTCTCAAACAAAACTACAAAAACTACAAACTACAAAAACAGAATTCAATTATTGTACTGTACAGTACTTAGATTACAGTTTCTATACTTTATTAACAGAATTTCCAAATAAACACTTCAATATTAACACTTCACTTATTCACTGGTTGCACAAAATCAGTTATTCTCTGCTGGCGTAAAGACGTGAATCTAGCAGACGACGCAATATTCCACCAGCGTCTCATGAACATGATGTCCGCCGCTGTAGCATTGGCATGCTGCTCCACATACTGCAGGGATATTTCCAGCGCCTTTGCTGCTTCTGAATGTGAAATGAGATGTTCTGAATCATCGTCTTCATTCATCACATCAGAATCTTCATCGAAGTCTTGTCTGATCAGGGAAACGATTTCCGTATCTGTCAAAACTTGGTGGTCTTCCGTGTCAGCTGCCACCCACTCATTCACATTTGTTTCGTCTGCTTCTTCACAGCCTGGAATTTGATGCATGAGCTGTAAAACTTCAGTCCTGTCATCAGCTTCTTCCGGACTATCCATAAGAGAGACTTGGCCATAATTTTTTTCATGACTTTCTCAGCAGCTGTTCTTTGAGATTGTCCCATGCTTCACCTAACCAATAGATAACATCTTTGATGTTGATTTTCTTAAGACTTTGGAGAATGGTTTGTGAACTGTCTTCATTTTCAAGAAGGGACCTTAGAAGAATTTTTTTATACACACATTTCATGTTTTGTAGCACCTCTTGGTCCATGGGTTGTAACAAAGGTGTTACATTCGGAGGGAGAAAAATAGCTTTTATATCTCCATTAACAAGTTCTTCTGTCGAAGCATGTGATGGAGCGTTGTCAATGACAAGTAACGCCCGGGGTGGCAGACCATTTTTTTCACTGAACTTTTTTACTGAAGGAATAAACTGGACATGAAACCATTCCTTAAATAAAGCACTGGTCATCCATGCCTTTTTTTGATGCCTGTAGAATACAGGAAGCGAGTTCACATTGATGTTCTTAAATGCCCTTGGGTTTTTTGATTTGCCAATAACCATTAGTGGCAACTTATTAGTCCCAGCTGCATTACTGCATGCTAAAACAGTCACACGTTCCTTGCACATTTTGAAACCAGGTGCATTAAGTTCTTGTTTGGCGGCGAGGCATTTGTTTGGCAATGCCTTAAAATTTAACCCAGTTTCATCGCAATTGTATATTTCTTGAGGCGAGTAATTTTGCGATGAAACTATGTCTGCGAATTCAGTGATGTACTCTTGTGCAACCTGGTGATTCACTGATAGTGATTCACCGGTAATGGATAACTGTCGTATTCCGTGTCTTTTTTTCCACCGGTCCAGCCAGCCATTACTCGCAATGAATTTAGGATCACCATTCATCAGCTTATTGAGGTGAACTGCTTTTTCGTGGATTAGGGGACCACTCAGTGGAGTACCTCTCTGCCTTTCTTGTGAAAACCATATGAAAAGGGCTTCATCAATTTTATCAAATTGTGACACTTTTGATGTATGACGCTCCTCGAGAGTCTTCTCGGATGTTGTCGCACAAAACTGTTCAATCTTGGACCAGTTTTTCTTCCAGTCACTTATTGTTGCTTTACCCACACCAAATTCGACTGCTAATTTCGTTCCACTTTCACCCTTGTCCAAACGTTTCAACACTTCAAGTTTATCTTTTAGTGCACATGAACTATGTTTACGCTTACCAACCATTTTTATAAAATACGCACTTAAAAACAACACTGAAAACGTATGTAAGTTGGAATGCACACACAATGTCTCAGACTGACAGGTGTCTCACTACTGAAAGCAAGGCCACGAGAAGAAACAAACAAGAGTGGGGGAAGTGGGATTACTAAGAAACTGGCATGAGTCATTGACGCCCTGGCGCGCCCGTGATAGTAAACAACAACACCGCACTAGAAAGCCACCGAACGTCAGTGTCAATACTGTTCACCTTATCTGTACTGTATTACAGTACTGTACTACGTAATATTTTATGAAATATTCAACTCTTATAAACCGTAAAATGCATTCGTTGAATAAAAAACGGGCATATATGAGTTACATATAAGTTAAAGACCATATTTAAATCAAATAAATAATTATAATTATTTAATAATAATTATTTCGGATAATCCGAATTTTTTCCAATTCGAACCGGCCCCGGTCCCAATTAGTTCGGACTAGCGGGGTTCTACTGTATGTACTATCGATGGCTTCCATTAAGGAAAATAAAAGTAAACTGTAAGTATTAGAAAGTTGAATTTATAATTGAATTAGAGAATAATTTTTTTGATAATTTAAACTATTATGAGAAAAATTTGTTTTTGACATGAGTTATAAGTGTATTTTGATGTATGGTCATTAGCGTGGAACGAAAATAGCCTTTCTTAATTTTTTTTTTTTTTAGTTTTGTAATAGTGGGGAAAAGTTGCCTTTTAGTTTCAAAAAGAAGAAAAAAAAATTTGGTTGCTATACTACAACATCTTGAGGTGCCGCAAAGAGCTTAAAATTTGTAAAAAAATTAAAAAAATTGAAAAATTATAAACTTTGATAAATTATTTTTTATGGTTTTCTCGTACATATAATGTTACAAAAGATAGTTGTAAATACATATATAAGCATTAGAATTGGGAAAAATTATTAATTACAAAATATAATAATAATACAAAAATATTTTTTAATGTCAAAAAGTTTGTATTTTTGCTAATTTTGAAACTTTTGCGAACATTTTGGTTGTTACAAATAGTAGTAAATAAGGCTGAAATAAAAGCTTGACAAATCAATTATATATTTTTTTTATTAGAGCACACGTAAAAAAATATCATAATACACTTTTAAAGACACTGAAAGTTCATTTTTTATGATTTAAAAACCCTTAATAATTACAAATGTTACAGCTGCAAAATGTTTGTTTCTACTTCATTGACACATTAAACTGTCTTTTTGTATCAAATTTAGGCATGTTCTCACGTGAGTCAATTTTTGCTCTTATATATTCTTCTCTTGCGATTGAACCACAGACATTTTGAGCCGGTTCAGTCACCAGTTTCCACTGCTTGCGTGTGACAAGGAAGCCGGGGAAAGTCGATAAGCGGGTCCACTTTACTATTTGGTTGAGCTTCAGATGTCTTCCGTATAAAGTCTTTGAGAGAGTCAATGGAAACATGTTTTACCAAGGGGGGTTCAGTTACGTCATTTTCAGCCCATGAGATCATGTCGATGTAATCCTTTGCGTCAAAGTTTATCTTTGGAACATTAAACTTCCTGAGTTCGCCTCTACTTTCTGTTCTTGCTTTTAAAACACGTCGTAAACCAAGTTCTCTTACATTTTTGCGCTCATCACATAGCATGGACAAAAGCAGATTTTCTGCAGCAGCAAAGTACCCATTTCTTTGAATAACTGGGTCTAGAACGTTCTTGAAATCATCAGAGAGATAGCGTGAATATGAGATAAGCTTAAACAGATGTTTGGAACCATAAGTACATGAAGGTTTTAACTTAATGTTAAACCACACAGGTGCATACACTTTCACAATGTACTCAGCCAGAGTCTTAAGGTTTTCAGTTGGATTTTCAGTTGCCACATACAATCTAAGTATATGGTTTGCTAATGTAAGCCGCCACCTGGAATGAGCAAGTTTTCCAGGGTTTCTTAAAGATAAATCTAGTGAGCAATTTCCACTTGATACAGCGATACACATATCCAATAAATACTTCTGATCTGTACTTAAATCATTTATGTTCTCCAAAAGAGGAAGGTTATTTTCAATTGGCAAGAAAGTAACCACAGGAAGAGTAGCACAGTTTTCCAGCTGCTGACCTATTTCGCCTTTAAACTCATTGGGTCCCTTCGTTTTACCATCTAAATGACAAAAAAGATGTTGCAAAGGTTGCTCATTTCCATGGAACAAACAAACTAACCATTGTAAAGGTCTTCCTATTTCATTTTCCATCAAAGAAATCACACCATTATTATGTCCAGTGTTTACAACGGTTCCATCACACCCAATAGCAGTAAAGTTCAAAAGTTGTTCGTTGTGTTCTCTATCTTCAAGAAACTCCAGTATACTGTCTGCTATGTCTTTTCCAGTGCCAGATTTAGGTGTTACGTGGCCTAAAAACTTTGAGTTTGGTTCCTCTATTAGTGAAACATGCTCTTCTGCAATAACTTTTTTGTACAACTTAATTCCTTTCTTTTCTTGAACAATTGTTTTGACTCTTCTTCCATCAAAAAACAATCCTCTATTTTATCTTTCTATTCATATTAAAATGCCTATTTGAAACTTTTTATTGCATAATCGAGACACGTAAAATTCTTTGAAAAAGTTACAAAAAGTGTTTTTATAAAACTTTACCGCTCTTGCGGCACCTCAGACATAATCCAAAAAGTTAAAAAAAAAATTGTATGTCTTTTTTGGTATAAAAACTGCTTTTTTTTGACAGTATTTGAAATTTAAAAAAAATTTTTGACAACTTCTTAAAAAAACTTAAAAATGTAGCGACAATTGCAATTTTATGAAAATTTATCGTCCTTGCGGCACCTCAAGACGTGCTCCAATATTTTTCATATCTTTTTTTTATCTTATCTACACCAAAAGGCAACTTTTTCGCCCTATTACAAATTAAAAATCCAAACTTGATTTTTTCGTTCCACCCTAATGGTCATATATTGTAACGTTACATAACCCATGCCCAAAAAATGATAACATAATCACCCCACTATAAAGGTCAGAAATGGGTATAATATACCTAGCTATAGATTACTTTGTATTACAAAACACTATAAACTATAACGAAGTGACATATAGGGTACAAAGTGAAATATAGTGTACACAGTGAGAAAGTAAGTGGTTTAAAAGGAGCATCTCACAGACTTATGCTGTAGATGGAGAAACAATTAATTGTAGCAGTAGACTATATTGCTACTGACAAATTCTGTATTTTTGTTTGTATTTTTGTGTAATTTGTATTGTGTAGGCCACAAAGATTTTGTACCTAGGTCTAATTTTATATTTAATATAATAATTGTGTTTGAATATAAGATAACCCAGGGTTAGATATAAAATAATAATAATATAAAATAATAATGTATGAGCAAAATGGCTGAGGAAAATAGTTTGGTGTAAGGATACTATAAGCAAATAATAAATAATAAATAAATACAATTGAAGGAAATCAAAATATTAAAGACCAATGTATAAGTTTAAAAGAAAATAGAAAGAAAAACCCTATATAAATTAAATAGGATTATAAACAAAAGTTAAAAAGGATTATTTTTCTATAAATAAGAAATAAATTTATAATATTTAAAAACAGCCTATATACTCAAAAGTATATAGATTCACCAATAAAAAATCATAAAAAAATTCTTGGTTACTAACAGTAACCAACTAACAAGATATAATTTAATTGTTAAAACGATTGGGAAAACGAACGTTTGAAAAAAGTGTAATGCCTTTTTAAATTTGAAAAAACCTAATGAATACTTTTGGAAATAGTGCGAAATTTAATAAAATTTAAAGAGTGATGTCCACCTTATGTTAAAACTCCTTCAAGTATCAACATTCACGTCCTTTATTCGATGAAACTTTGAAATAATCCAACGACCAGTTCAGGCCTAGATTGACTGCACTTCGAAATTTTTGGTGAGACCGTATCTTAGAAAAAATTAACTAAATTACAAATCAACTATAACTTCAACACTAGAAACAGCACCGTACAAGTAAACACTTCAAGAAAAGAGGTGAACAAACTTTATTAATTTTTGTTAACCAAAAAACCTTCATGACAGATCTTTGTGCATTTTCAGCTTCCACCATAATTTCGTGTTTGTAGTAAAGAACATAACCTGTACTCTAGCGGATAAAACCGGAACTACATACTAAAGAAAAAACAAATATAATCTATTTTTCTTTGTAAAGCTTAGTATTTTATTATTCATTTCTGACCGTCTCATAACACAAAGAACTTACCATTAACCCTGGGAAATATATAAATTAATTCTTTATTGCTTTAATATTCTATCAAGGATAAAAAATATTTTGTTATAATTTCTGTGTTTACCAAATAAGATCGAACCAATGTTGTGTTGACAGGGAGAATCGATTATAACTTTTTGTATTGGGAGCAGAAAAAAATCAGTGTATTTAATAAATAAATACACTGAATAATTTGTTATAAATAATAAAATGTGTGTTATTTCTCGTAGAGTGTAGTTGTTACAGAGTTTCCGGAGAAAAGAAGAGGACGAACAGCCGGAAAAATATTACCGACACTTGGTGTTATAATAACCTCAAATTGGGTTGCAGATGTAAAAAATCAGCTGGTCTCATGAACGGCGAAAATTTAAATTAAGTAATTGTATACTCCGGGGATAATATCCTTGGTCCTCTCTCTCCTAACTACGGTCAAACAACTTCATTGAATCCTCCCAAATCACACACACTCGATTTCAGTTTTTATTTCTGTAAACATAAATTATAACCGACACTGAACATTTGCAAATACAATCAATAAAGGATTAACAGTGACTCTCATGAAATCGAGATTTTCGAAGAGCCATTAAAACTTAGATTTCATTAAGAAAAGTATTGTTTAGATTCTTAGAGTTTACCCGCGAGACGTTACAAGATGACGCTAACAACGTGAGACTTATAAAATCAAGAACTAATTCTAGTGACGATCGCTAAAAGTATTGTAAAGACTCCTCGAAAAGTTTACCCGCGAGACGTTACAAAATGGCGCTCAACGTAAAAGGGCATTAATTGGGAAAGAAATTTTGAGACATTCAACAAAATAATATAACAAAAAACCTAATTATCGTCGGCAGCTATGAGAAAACAAGAAATGCATAATACCAGAGGCAGATTGAAGAAGAGGGCAGAAGAAAAGGAGAAGGAAGAAGGTGGACAGGAACGAGAGATAGAAATAGTCACGGACAGTGAAATGGAACAACCAATGGGTGATAAAGAAGAAACCGAAGTAATCACAAACACGGAAAAGGAAAGAGTTGAAGAGGATGCCCAAGGAGACCAACAAGATAAAGCGGTAGCCAGAGAAGAACCAAATTGGCAAGACATGATGAGATTTATAGCCGAAAAATTTAATAAAATAGATGAAAATTTTAGTAAACAGGAGGAAACTTCGAAGGAACAGATTGAAACTTTGAAGGAACAAAACAAGCAAACCAATGATAAAATAGATGAGAACTTTAGGAAACAGGAGGAACAAAACAGACAAACCAATGAGAAAATAGATAGTATTCAGGAAAGTTTAGTAAAACAACTCAATGAAAAAATTGAGACCATTCATGGAGATATCAAAGAAACCATGAATGAACAAAACCGTAAAATGGAGAATTTCAATAAGGAGATATGGGAAACTTTCGGAGAGAAGTTTGAAAATGTTAATACGCTTATACAAAAAGCAGATACATACAAGGAGGAGACAAATAAGCAAATGGATGAAGGTTTCAAGAGTTTGGATGAAACATTAGACAGCATTTCAGAAGGTATTAAAGTAAGTCCGAATATACAGTAGAAGAGAGCAGGAAGGAAATAGAAATTACAGAATACCAAGGTGTAATATTCTCTGAAAATAAAAATAACCACAACAAAAAGTATATTCAAACCGTGAAAAAGAAGACCAAGAAAATAAGAAAAACATGTAGAAAGAAAATAATAAATACAAGGGAAGAATGGGAGATGATTACAGGTGGATTAATTAATATATTTAAACTTCCAATTAATGAACAGAGGGAGTTAATTAAGTTTACATCTGTTTTTATTTATTTATTTTTTCTTCTGTTCGTTACCATCAAAAATATTATTTTTTCTATCATTCCATTTTAAATCAGTTCTTTATAAATATTATTTTATCATCTGTTCTCTTTTTGTTGGTGGTTTGTTGTTTGTTAAATCAAATGGTTGCAAAATATTTTAAGTAAGTTGTACTTACATACTTTTTGTTAAATCAAATGGTTGCAAAATATCTTAAATCATATTATTTCTGAATAAATTAAGTATGTTGTCCTTATAGGCTTTTGGAATTTTGTGGTTTTAATCTTTCCCATGGGTTGCGAAGTCGGTATCAGAAAATCAGTCCCCTTTTTTCTGGTTGGTTATCGTTTAGTTTAACCATGGTCCATTAACTCAGGTACTCCCTTTTTTCGGATTACTGGGGTGTTCGGAATTAATTCTCTCCTTGATAATCTTCTTACCATCCGGCTCTCCCACTTTGCTACTATGAAACCTTCACTTAAGTACCGGTCTTCCGTCATTGTTAGTTCTTTTTTAACTAACAGGTATTGTACCTCCTCTGACATAACATATTCGCTCATTTTTAATATCATTCCATTCCCTCTTTCCTCTGGATGATTTACCAAAATGTTTAATGATATATTCCGTCTTGATGATCTGACTAATATCTTCTGATGCACTTCAATCGTCGACACATTTAACTGGGATGTAAACTTAATTAACTCCCTCTGTTCATTAATTGGAAGTTTAAATATATTAATTAATCCACCTGTAATCATCTCCCATTCTTCCCTTGTATTTATTATTTTCTTTCTACATGTTTTTCTTATTTTCTTGGTTTTCTTTTCCACGGTTTGAATATCCATTTTGTTGTGGTTATTTTTATTTTCAGAGAATATTACACCTTGGTATTCTGTAATTTCTATTTCCTTCCTGCTCTCTTCTACTGTATATTCGGACTTACTTTAATACCTTCTGAAATGCTGTCTAATGTTTCATCCAAACTCTTGAAACCTTCATCCATTTGCTTATTTGTCTCCTCCTTGTATGTATCTGCTTTTTGTATAAGCGTATTAACATTTTCAAACTTCTCTCCGAAAGTTTCCCATATCTCCTTATTGAAATTCTCCATTTTACGGTTTTGTTCATTCATGGTTTCTTTGATATCTCCATGAATGATCTCAATTTTTTCATTGAGTTGTTTTACTTAACTTTCCTGAATACTATCTATTTTCTCATTGGTTTGTCTGTTTTGTTCCTCCTGTTTCCTAAAGTTCTCATCTATTTTATCATTGGTTTGCTTGTATTGTTCCTTCAAAGTTTCATTCTGTTCCTTTGAAGTTTCCTCCTGTTTACTAGAATTTTCATCTATTTTATTAAATTTTTCGGCTATAAATCTCATCATGTCTTGCCAATTTGGTTCTTCTCTGGCTACCGCTTTATCTTGTTGGTCTCCTTGGGCATCCTCTTCAACTCTTTCCTTTTCCGTGTTTGTGATTACTTCGGTTTCTTCTTTATCACCCATTGGTTGTTCCATTTCACTGTCCGTGACTATTTCTATCTCTCGTTCCTGTCCAGCTTTTTCCTTCTCCTTTTCTTCTGCCCTCTTCTTCAATCTGCCTCTGGTATTATGCATTTCTTGTTTTCTCATAGCTGCCGATGATAATTAGGTTTTTTGTTATATTATTTTGTTGAATGTCTCAAAATTTCTTTCCCAATTAATGCCCTTTTACGTTGAGCGCCATTTTGTAACGTCTCGCGGGTAAACTTTTCGAGGAGTCTTTACAATGCTTTTAGCGATCTTCACTAGAATTAGTTCTTGATTTTATAAGCCTCACGTTGTTAGCGTCATCTTGTAACGTCTCGCGGGTAAACTCTAAGAATCTAAAAAATACTTTTCTTAATGAAATCTAAGTTTTAATGGCTCTTCGAAAATCTCGCTTTCATGAGAGTCACTGTAATCCTTTATTGATTGTATTTGCAAATGTTCAGTGTCAGTTATAATTTATTTTTACAGAAATAAAAACTGAAATCGAGTGTGTGTGATTTGGGAGGATTCAATGAAGTTGTTTGACCGTAGTTAGGAGAGAGAGGACCAAGGATATTATCCCCGGAGTATACAATTACTTAATTTAAATTTTCGCTGCTCATGAGACCAGCTGATTTTTTATGTCTGCAACCCAATTTGAGGTTATTATAACACCAAGTGTCGGTAATATTTTTCCAGCTGTTCGTCCTCTTCTTTTCTCCTGAAACTCTGTAACAACTACACTCTACGAGAAATAACACACATTTTATTATTTATAACAAAGTATTCAGGGTATTTATTTATTAAATACACTGATTTTTTTCTGCTCCCAATACAAAAAGTTATAATCGATTCTCCCTGTCAACACAACATTGGTTCGATCTTATTTGGTAAACACAGAAATTATAACAAAATATTTTTTATCCTTGATAGAATATTAAAGCAATAAAGAATTAATTTATATATTTCCCAGGGTTAATGGTAAGTTCTTTGTGTTATGAGACGGTCAGAAATGAATAATAAAATACTAAGCTTTACAAAGAAAAATAGATTATATTTGTTTTTTCTTTAGTACGTAGTTCCGGTTTTATCCGCTAGAGTACAGGTTATGTTCTTTACTACAAACACGAAATTATGGTGGAAGCTGAAAATGCACAAAGATCTGTCATGAAGGTTTTTTGGTTAACAAAAATTAATAAAGTTTGTTCACCTCTTTTCTTGAAGTGTTTACTTGTACGGTGCTGTTTCTAGTGTTGAAGTTATAGTTGATTTGTAATTTAGTTAATTTTTTCTAAGATACGGTCTCACCAAAAATCTCGAAGTGCAGTCAATCTAGGCCTGAACTGGTCGTTGGATTATTTCAAAGTTTCATCGAATAAAGGACGTGAATGTTGATACTTGAAGGAGTTTTAACATAAGGTGGACATCACTCTTTAAATTTTATTAAATTTCGCACTATTTCCAAAAGTATTCATTAGGTTTTTTCAAATTTAAAAAGGCATTACACTTTTTTCAAACGTTCGTTTTCCCAATCGTTTTAACAATTAAATTATATCTTGTTAGTTGGTTACTGTTAGTAACCAAGAATTTTTTTATGATTTTTTATTGGTGAATCTATATACTTTTGAGTATATAGGCTGTTTTTAAATATTATAAATTTATTTCTTATTTATAGAAAAATAATCCTTTTTAACTTTTGTTTATAATCCTATTTAATTTATATAGAGTTTTTCTTTCTATTTTCTTTTAAACTTATACATTGGTCTTTAATATTTTGATTTCCTTCAATTGTATTTATTTATTATTTATTATTTGCTTATAGTATCCTTACACCAAACTATTTTCCTCAGCCATTTTGCTCATACATTATTATTTTATATTATTATTATTTTATATCTAACCCTGGGTTATCTTATATTCAAACACAATTATTATATTAAATATAAAATTAGACCTAGGTACAAAATCTTTGTGGCCTACACAATACAAATTACACAAAAATACAAACAAAAATACAGAATTTGTCAGTAGCAATATAGTCTACTGCTACAATTAATTGTTTCTCCATCTACAGCATAAGTCTGTGAGATGCTCCTTTTAAACCACTTACTTTCTCACTGTGTACACTATATTTCACTTTGTACCCTATATGTCACTTCGTTATAGTTTATAGTGTTTTGTAATACAAAGTAATCTATAGCTAGGTATATTATACCCATTTCTGACCTTTATAGTGGGGTGATTACGTTATCATTTTTTGGGCATGGGTTATGTAACGTTACAATATATGACAATACATCAAAATACACTTATAACTCATGTCAAAAACAAATTTTTCTAAAAATAGTTCAAATTATCAAAAAAATTATTCTCACATTCAATTATAAATTCAACTTTCTAATACTTACAGTTTACTTTTATTTTCCTTAATGGAAGCCATCGATAGTACATACAGTAGAACCCCGCTAGTCCGAACTAATTGGGACCGGGGCCGGTTCGGATTGGCAAAAATTCGGATTATCCGAAATAACTATTATTAAATAATTATAATTATTTATTTGATTTAAATATGGTCTTTAACTTATATGTAACTCATATATGCCCATTTTTTATTCAACGAATGCATTTTACGGTTTATAAGAGTTGAATATTTCATAAAATATTACGTAGTACAGTACTGTAATACAGTACAGATAAGGTGAACAGTATTGACACTGACGTTCGGTGGCTTTCTAGTGCGGTATTGTTGTTTACTATCACGGGCGCGCCAGGGCGTCAATGACTCATGCCAGTTTCTTAGTAATCCCACTTCCCCCACTCTTGTTTGTTTCAAGAGTAAACAAAGTAAACAATAAGTATAAACCAAAGAAAATAGTGAAACCAAATGCATGTACTGAACTTTCAGAATACAGATTCTGAAGCTAATAACTTCTAGAATACGTAATAAAGACAATGTTAAGTGATAAACTAGGTTGTCAAAGTTTCAGTACTTTATGAAGCACATGTGAGAATAATTAAATAATAAAAAGAAACTTGTATTATCAAAATAAGAATGAAATTAAGAGTCACTATCCTGAACCAAGGAATCAAGATTAATTGTTTATAATAAAAAGTGTACTGTTAGGTCATTATTATTGTAACAGAAGTTGCATAAGTGTATCAAGAACAATGTAGAGTAATTGTCTGATAGTAAAAGTAATTATTTTAAACAAAAGAAGGAAAATAAAGTGTGTAGGACCATGGACCAGTAGACATGGATAACCGATTTATAGTATTTGTAAACAATTAATGATAATAATTGTAATTAATATTGTGTTAAAAGTGAAAGACAATGATCAAGAACAATTGAGAATAATTGTCTTGCATTAAGAAGAAAAAATTGTTAAAATATGAAAGTAATAATGTTTAAACTAGGGTAGGCCATTATGCCTAAACCACTTATTTCTGTTAATTATAAGAAATAAGTATTAATTCATGTCATTTGTATTATTGTAAAAGAGGTAGGAAGTTGTAAGTAGCAACTGTGATCAGGAATATCACAACAAAATTAAGTGATATTAATACAAGAAGGGTAAATAAGTTTTCAGTAACCCAGGTTGGGTTAGGCATAGTTAGCCAAATATGGTTTTTTATAAACTACAACTCTATTAATTATTGTAAATAAGTTATACTCAATTATTAGTAAGTAAGTATCATTGCTTATTTATAAACAAATAGATAAGTAAGTAAAATTAGCATTTTTATGTGAAAATAGTAAATAAGGCAAATGTTAATATTTTTTCTTTGTTAATAATGATCAAAACCCTATTGTATGGGGCACCAAAATGTTCACCTCAGAAAATGCTGAGTAACAGCAGTAATGAATTGTTTATTAGAACACATAAGGGAATAATATTAATTATAAAAATTTAATCAATTCCGAGCCCTTGGACATACTTGTGTAAAACAATTTATTATAATTTTGAACCCTGGAAAACAATGCTGGAAAATGTCTATTTTAACGAGGGTTACCGAATAATTACAAAAATTAAAAGAAATCAACCAATCAGCGATCATCACCTGCCAGTCGAAGCAAGATTCTGACAAAGCTGAGAGGGCAGTCTACAAAAATTTTCCGAGGACGCTACGCCTCTCCTGTGACCTATTTTCAGAATTAACCTCCTACAGCTGACCAGATGTGATAACCTCAAAGTGTAATTTAGGTTAGGTAGTATGTCAACAAAGGACATCCTAACCATCCTAAGGTTAACTGATAATAATCAAGACAGCACAAATCAGGGTCACAAGTAAAAAGGGGTTTAGAGTTTTTAATCATGTCAAAATTGGGAAATAAAATCATTTATGGAGAACAGCATGAAAATCCGATGTAAGAAATTTGGGTGTGGTTTGTAAACAAGTGAGTCGACTGCTATTTTACTTCCATGTTCCATAAGGAAATGAAGTATGGTGATGGCAAAAAAAATCGTGTTCGAGATAATTGCAGATTCTGATTGTACTACCCTCAAAACATGATGTAATGGGACAAAAGGTGGTATTTTATTTTATTTTATTTTTATTAAATTTATGTGACTAAGTCAGCCGTCCCCTACGTAAAACGGTTACAGTCAGACAAAGAACAACGTTAGAATTTTGCAAGCGGGCGTGGCAAGACGCATTACAATTCCAGGAAATCAAGTGTCGTGACACACTAGTGCGCGCGGAAGGGACGCCGAGAAAAATGTCGAAGCTGAAAACTTATATAACCACGTGTTTACATGCGGCCGGAAATACAACGAAGAACACGCCTATCCGAGTGACGTGACGAAGGGCAGTGCAATTTCGTCAATGCCTAACACACATGAATAACCCATACTGTGTGTAAGTCGACTAACGTTTTGTCATCAGAAGGCATTGGTTTCCCGTATTGACCAACGGTGGTAGGGAGGAACGTTGGTAACGTTCACCCAGTCGACGAAAAATATAGGCCACGCGTGGTACCTATCAATCTACTGCTCGGGCAATTTTCACGTTGGCCGGCCAAAACCCAGTTTAATTCCCCGTAAATGTGTACAACAGTGCAAAACAATATGAAACAGTGAACAAAGAAAGTTACAGAAAGTGAGGTCATAAACTTTTGGGCATTAAGAAAAATAAAACTCTAGGAGACGTGCCATGCGGTCGGGGAAAAGGACGCCACACACGTAACGTTCCACAATTGAAAATATTACTATCATTATTTTACATACCATGAGGTTTTAAAAAATGTGTGAGTGTTGAGCGTGAGCATTGCTGGGTCGTCTTAAAATTAGAGTTTAAGTTAATACTTTAAGGACATTATATTTTCTTCTCAGTAAAGAATAATCTTAGATAATATGTATAATTTGTTTCTATTGTTTGGAGAATAACTCCGGGAGAAAGACAATTCAAAAATAATGAATATTCACAGTATATCAGAATAGATAAACTACTGTTTGGTTGACATACGTTTTTTGAAAATGGTAAAAAAGATCAATGTTAGTTTTTGAGATTAAATGAAAGAGTACAACAATAAAATTCAATGTCACAGAATAAGTAAATAAATACAACTATTTCTAAATACATTTGAGAGTATGATTTATTGAAGAGTGTTAACCTAAGTCACGCTTATTTTTCACGAGTTCGTGCGAAGAACTTTGGACCTGATTGAAGGTAAGAATAGTAAAGATGGTGTATGATATTTTAATTAATTACTTTGCTGTTAATTAGTAGCTTCTCAATGGCGCCCGAACAGGGACAAGTTTATAAAAATAAATTTTAATAAACCGCACCTAAATGTGAGCATAAGCGTGAGTTAGGAGTACGTAAAAAAAAAAAAAAATTACGAAAAAAGTAGGTTATATGTAAATCAATTTGCATCAGTAAAGTTATAAATTAGTAAATAATGGCAGGTAATAATAAAGAAAACGATATAAGTGAAATGACCAATTTTGATGAATCAGCTATTATGAATGGCCTTGAAATAGATTCAACTCCGAATGTAGGTCAAGACGATAAAGATAGGAATATAAATGTTACAAGTGAAACAAATATTACAGATGATTCGGGGATTCAAATAACCCCAAAATTAAGTAGGGAAAGTAAAATTAATGATGATGAAGTCAGCTTCACTGACAATAAAACAGAAAGTCAGTCGACGCTGGTCCAAAGTAAAAAGTCTGATGATAGTTATGAAATGTTCAAAATGATATAAACAATGTTAGATATGAAATTCAATGAACAGAAAAGTGATTCTGACGCTAAATTCAATGTACAGAATAGTAAATTTGATGAGTTGAAAAACGAAATACATGAACAAAAAGTAAAATGCGAAAGCAATTTTAGTGAATTAAGAAACCATATGAATGAAATTAATAAGCATTTAGAAAAAACCAATGAAATATTAGAAACTAACTTTAACAGATTAGAACAGAGTATTGAGAAAGTGGTAGAGTCGGTAGAGGAACAAATTAAAAGTAAAGCAAATCAAATAATTAATAACAAGGTAAGTGATTGTAAAACAAGTGAGAATTGTAATGATATGTGTAAAAACGTGGTATTAGAGAATATGGTGATTAATGTTGAGAGTGATAAGGAAGATTTTGTTGAAGTAGAATTTAGTAACGAAGCATTGTTAGCGAATGTTGATGAAGCTGTGAGTGTGTGTATAGAGAGGTTAGATGGGCAAAGGGCAAATTTTCCCCAAGTTTATGGTGAAACAGAGGTTTCACAAATGTCGTATGAGGACAGAGTTTCCTCCGGTAGTGGTATGGAAGACGAGGTGTCTTCAAGTGGTCCCTTTATTTTTTGTGATGGTCTTGGAAGTGCCAAGACATATAGTAAGTTTGTTGTGCCCTTTGCATGGAATGAGATAGTTCAAGGGGGTTGTAAGAAGTATTGTCAGAGAGAGAGGAATAATAGAGTTATTTACATTGAGAAGTAGTTATGATGAGTTGAAAGAGCGGTTAGAATTGAAGGAGATGGATGATTATTTTGATAATACTGTTGTAAATGATAATAACTTACCTGATGTTGTGATTGATATAGTAAGTGAATATAATGATAAAATAACTTACCTTATGTTGAACAAAAATACTGATGGAGACAGAACTAGAATCACCAATGTAGACAGGCTTTATGAATTAATGGTAGACACAAATGTAGTTAATTATTGTGTTAAAGTAATTAACGAAAGTAGTCATTATAATGTTCATTACAATCTAATGTATGTTGACAAGAATGATTTGTGTTACAAATATATAAGACTCATATACGATGATGGAAGGTAATTATAAACTCAACAAATGGACATTTTAAATATTTTAATTTGTGGTTATGACCTTGCTGACATAGAAAATGAAGTGTGGAAAACAGAAAAATTAATGACAAAGATTTGTAAATAAATTTTAGTGAAATTAATTGTGTTTGTATTGTAACAAGTATGTAATGTAAACAATGTGTGTAGGTAGTAGAAATCAATTTAATAATAATAATAATGTTTTGGCAGACTAAATAAATAACAAGAATAATTATGAAGGTAATTAATGAATGGTAATTGTTTTGGAGTAATATAATTAAAAATGTTGTGTTTTCAAGAATTGATTGAATTGAAATAATTTGAGATGTTTAAATATTTTGATTTATTTAAAATGTTATATAATTGAATTTTGATGATGAATTTAAATTATTTTATGAGATTTGAATTTGATAATAATAAATAAATAAATGTTAAATTGTGTTTAGTTTGTGGAATAACATGGTTGTTAAAATGTTTCCAAAGGTACATGGAGTCATTGGTGTTTGATGTTTATATTTGTTTGTCTATGATAGTGTTGAGTGATGTACAGTAAGTATGAATTTTATAATGCAATTTATATAAAGCAAAATGTTCAATGTTTAAATGTAAAGTATATATGAATCTAAAAGATGTTAAAATGAAAAGTAATTTGAGATAGTGATGAATTTTCAATGGGTTGTAAAAGAGAGAATTTGGGTGATAGTAATTGTTTAAGTAGGGCTTGTGAGTCAATCAAAGATAGTTCCAAATGTGTGGCAGAGAGAATAAGATTCTGGGGAGTAAAAGTAATGTACAATTGAGAATTAATAGTGACACGGTAGTGATAGTGGGTATATGCAGAACATGAAAGGGAGGTAAGGGGAGAGTAATTAGTTGATGGGGAATTTTTGTAAAGGGGGGTGGTGTGATAAGGAGTCCTCAACGAAAGGCGTTGTGGCGGGTAGTAGAGGGTTTTAATAGAGTGATTTGCCGATATTTGGTGGAGAGGCAAACGGTTATGAATGGAATTGCGGAGGGAGGGAACACACATCCTAAGTAAAACAGGGTAGAGTGTATTTGTGATAAGGGTAGAATGAGTAAATTGTAACGGGGCTAAAAGGGAGGGGTTTTTATTTTATTAAAATATTTTAAATTCATTTCATCTGCGTGATCGGCCGCATGGCAATATAAATTGTAGTCCAAACAAAGAAACAGTGAGGTGAACTAAGTACAATCGAATGTGTCGTGTTGCACACAACTTCCTAATTCTCAGAACTGTAGTACTGTGTAATGCGCCCAAACGCACTAACATCTGCGGAGCGCATAACCGACGCTAAACAAAAGTCGCACAAAATGGCTTGGTGTGAATTTGATTCAACAACGTGTTTGGGAGATGGCGGAAGTCTTGACGAAATCCCGCCTACCTGTGTGACGAAACCAGTGGACACCAGATTTCGTCGACGTCCAACACACGGGAGTTGCACGTGTTACCTGAGCAACTACTAAAACCTTAACAGCAAAGGCTGTGAACAGCGAAGAAATTTGTTAACACCAGAAGGCAGTGATGTCCGCCCGCATGAAAAGGCAGTCGAGATACCGTCGCGGCGTCGGCCGGACGCTCGCTACAACTCAGTGGTCCCAAATAAACTTTTTCAGATGTAAAAGTCTAAACAGAGCCTCCAGGTGGTCTAGTGGCTAACGCGGGCGATTGATTCGCTCGTGGTCCCGGGTTCAATTCCCGGTGGAGGTTCCGTACGGCGTGCACTCAGCGTCGTGAGGCAAACTGAGTAGGCGCTGAGATAACAGCGCCGCCTCCTGGCTGTGAATACCGCAACTAGCGGCTGGTGGCGGGTAGTACTAGCCATACACCGTCACACTAACACAAAAGCCGCGCGGTACGCCTTGGTCCTTAACGGACTGTTGAGCGGAGGTTTATTTTATTTATTTAAAAGTCTAAACATCAATAAACTACCACCAAACATTGAAACAAAAATCTCAGAGTGATGTGAGTGGAGTGAAAGAACGGGATTGTAAAAGTGGCGAACAGACAAAACATTCGAGCCGGTACACAGTGAGGCACGAGAGGAAGGTTAAGTAGGCGACTACCCATTTGGTTAAATTATTTAATGCTTAAGAGCGCTCTTAATTAAAGGAACCATTTAAATGTATGTGAATGTAGTGTGTGGATGTAAATACTGGGCCGCTTTTATAAGTATATATATCTATATAAGATTTAACGTAGTAATTCAACCACGGGAATGATTGATTGTATTTTTTTTCCATTTTATGTAATTGTTAAAAAAGTAAGACGAACAGTAAATCTATTTGTTCCATCATATAAAATGTTTTAGCTGTAAATTATTACGCCATAACCACTTCCTAGTATTCTGTGCTGATAAACTCGTCTAACGTAATTGGGGGTTTTCTGAATTTTTAAAAGAGCAGTCAGATAGCGGGATTTTTATAAGGGCAAGAGTGTAGAAGGTTTCAATGTATAACCTTAAAAAACATCGTGGCGACCTGGGCAGTTTCTTTCAATAAGGTAAGTTTAACGGGGACTATGACGGTAAGTAAAATTCTGGCAGCGGTGAGTATTATGATGAGTGTAGTATTTTAAAAATAGGTAAAAGACAAGTATCTTTACAAAATGGGAGTTAGAGTAGCAAGTTAGTGGAGATAAATATTTTGAGAGATGGGTGTCATACTAGATAAAATTGTAAGTGATTGTTAGAGTCAGAAAGGGGTGTGAGGTTCTATTTAAACACCCAAGTAGTAAATCGAAATGTGATGAATAATTAAGTCACCCAAACTAACTAAGAATGAAAATACTAAAGAAAGAAAGTCATAGTAAAAATATAATAATAATTGAAACAAGGGACAGATTGTAATAGAATTTGAAAACAAATTGAAACTATAAAGTGTGTAATTTTGATCAAATTTAAATGTGAATTTTATTGTTTATTGTAAGATAATAATCACAATGTTAATTTTGAATGTTCTATTTTATTATGTTGTATTATGTTTGAAGGTAAAAAATTTTAAAGATGTTTCATGTATTTACAGTGTAGCTTTGTGTAGTGTATATATGTCAAGGTCGTTCACTTGACCCAGAGAGATCAGCTGATGACTGATGTTAGAGACAGAACCATTTTCTAATAATTAATTCACACCATGATGTTCAGGAATTGAATTAAATAATTTTAAATTTTTTTGAGATTGAAAAAAAAAGATATTTTATTTTTTTTATGCCTGCCGTATAGATGATGTTTTGAGTTCAAGTATATTATTGTTTACATGTATTCCTAGTGTGTTTAGGGAATTATATTGTTTAGTATATATGTGTTATAAACAAATATTAGAATAAGCGAGTTTATAATTTAATTAGATGTTCAATTTGTGTTTTTTTATGATTGTTAGTAGTAATGAAGAAAATTGATAGATTTGATAGATTCATATAAAAGATTTTCGGTATTTTAGATGAAAATAATGGTAATATAACAGTTTGAGTTTGAATTTAAATGAAATTTTGAACGAAAATTAAATGATTTGAATGTACTTAGCTGCTGTGTTTTGAGTTGAAAACAAAGTTAATTTACGAAAAGAAGTTGAAATTTGAAAAACGAAATATTTTAAGAGTGAGTTGAAGTAGAAAATTTGTATATTTATTAGTAGAAAATTGAAGTGGTTCAGAAGATAGGAATGAGTATGTGTATGCGCCCAGTACTTGCTAAAGGCAAGCCAGTATGCATGATAAGGGGGAACATATCGGTTGAGGATTTGGTATGGTATAAGGCCAGGGTTTTGATTTTGGGGGCAGAATGATACGAGGTTAGGTGTACTGTGGTGCGTATCTGTCCAATGTTATGGTGTTGGGATCTCGAATAGAGAAGTCCAGTAATCTCGGTCAGGTGCAGCCATAGTCGCCAAACTAAGGGGGTAGTTTACCCATGATGTGTTAAGAATTCACGGGGGGTTGTTGGCACCATATCCTCACCGATCCTCGTAGGGGTAGCAATGAGAGTTCTTCTGTTTCGACAAAAGACCTCTCATTGGGGGGGGGGTATTGTAATGGGACAAAAGGTGGTATTTTATTTTATTTTATTTTTATTAAATTTATGTGACTAAGTCAGCCGTCCCCTACGTAAAACGGTTACAGTCAGACAAAGAACGTTAGAATTTTGCAAGCGGGCGTGGCAAGACGCATTACAATTCCAGGAAATCAAGTGTTGTGTGACACACTAGTGCGTGCGGACACTAGCAGGCGCGTGGAAGGGACGCCGAGGAAAATGTCGAAGCTGAAAACTTATATAACCACGTGTTTACATACAGGCGGAAATACAACAAAGAACACGCCTACCCGAGTGACGTGACGAAGGGCAGTGCAATTTCGTCAACGCCTAACACACATGAATAACCCATACTGTGTGTAAGTCGACTAACGTTTTGTCATCAGAAGGCATTGGTTTCCCGTCTTGACCAACGGTGGTAGGGAGGAACGTTGGTAACGCTCACCCAGTCAACGAAAAATATAGGCCACGCGTGGTACCTATCAATCTACTGCTCGGGCAATTTTCACGTTGGCCGGCCAAAACCCAGTTTAATTCCCCGTAAATGTGTACAACAGTGCAAAACAATATGAAACAGTGAACAAAGAAAGTTACAGAAAGTGAGGTCATAAACTTTTGGGCATTAAGAAGAAGAAAACTCTAGGAGACGCGCCATGCGGTCGGGGAAAAGGACGCCACACACGTAACGTTCCACAATTGAAAATATTACTATCACTATTTTACATACCATGGGGTTTTAAAAAATGTATGAGTGTTGAGCGTGAGCATTGCTGGGTCGTCTTAAAATTAGAGTTTAAGTTAATACTTTAAGGACATTATATTTTCTTCTCAGTAAAGAATAATCTTAGATAATATGTATAATTTGTTTCTATTGTTTGGAGAATAACTCCAGGAGAAAGACAATTCAAAAATAATGAATATTCACAGTATATCAGAATAGATAAACTACTATGTTTGGTTGACATACGTTTTTTGAAAATGGTAAAAAAGATCAATGTTAGTTTTTGAGATTAAATGAAAGAGTACAACAATAAAATTCAATGTCACAGAATAAGTAATTAAATACAACTATTTCTTAATACATTTGAGAGTATGATTTATTGAAGAGTGTTAACCTAAGTCACGCTTATTCTTCACGAGTTCGTGCGAAGAACTTTGGACCCGATTGAAGGTAAGAATAGTAAAGATGGTGTATGATATTTTAATTAATTACTTTGCTATTAATTAGTAGCTTCTCAATGAAAAAGTCATTTTTCAAAAAGTGTCTGTGTGTCTGTCTGTGTCTATAGATTTTTTTCTATAGCAAATGATAACAGACGCAAATTCAAACAGAATCAAATAATTTGTTGCATACAGCCCTGAATTGTAGAGTTCTCAAGACCTATTGTTTTTGGTGAAGATCAGTTAAGTGAAAGGGTTTAGTTTACCAGCAACGTTTTATGTTTTAACAAGCGTAATTTGTTTCTATGGCAAACGATAACAGCCGAAACTTCAAACAGAATCAAATAATGTTTCGCATACAGCCCTGAATTGTAGAGTTCTCAAGACCTATTGTTTTTGGTGATGATCAGTTACGGGAAAGGGATAGTTTACCTGCCACCTTTAATGTTTTAACAAGAGTAATTGTTTCTATGATGAACGATAACTGCCGCGCATTCAAACAGAATCAAATAATGTTTTGCTTGCATCCCTGAATTGTACAGGACCTATTGATTTTGGTGAAGATCAGTTAAGAGAAAGGGGTAGTTTTCCGGTAATGTTTTATGTGATAAAAAGGTTGTTTTCTATGATGAACGATAACTGCCGTTAATTCAAACATAATCAAATAAGTTTTTGCATACTTCCCTACATTGTAGAGAGCTCAAGGCCTGTTGATTTTGGTAAAGATTGGTTAAGGGAAAGGGGTAGTTTACCTCCAACATTTTATATTGTAACAAGAAATTTTTTCATGACGAACGATAACTGTCGTAAATTCAAACAGAATCAAATAAGTTTTTACATATGTGCCTGAGTTGTAGAAGACTCAATTTTGGTGAACATCGGTTACGGGGAAAGGGTAGTTTACCTGAAACATTTTTTGTTGTAACTAGTGTAAAGTACCGTAATTAATTTTGATAAATAAAGTATCCTGATAAGAAGATCTTAATAATCCACTGTAGAAACGTAGATGAAATATCTATAAATGAAGAGGCTAGTTGAACGGGGTGGGGGTAATTTTCTATAAATGAAAATTATATTTGAAGGGGGAGGGGATAATTTTTATGTGTACTACGTTATCGGCAACAAAGTAGTAGTTTGTTGTTAAAATTCCTTCCCGGGCTGTTTGGCCATAGTCCAATGTTTTCTGCAAAACCAGACGTTTCAGCAGTACCGTCGACTGCCATCATCAGTGAAAATCGAGTGCAATAACGTGTGGTGGTATATGTTAGTACTGTGGTTAAGGCTGAAGCAATAAGTAGAAAGAAGTAGTTTCTATGGAAACATTTCATTTCGTAAATGGTTTTAAATATATTAATATTCCCATCATCGCTGTATATGTGAACGTAATCTTTTTTCACTACTAGCCAATAATAAAGAAAAATCTAACACACTGGGGAAAAATGGAGTTTATGAAATACACTGTGCAGAATGCGATGCTATTTATATCGGACAATGTGGCCGTGCTCTGAAACATCGCATTTCTGAACATAAGAAGGCGATTTTAACCAATACATCTAATACAGGTTTTGCAGATCATTGCTTACAACACAATCACTTCATAGATACAAAAAACATAACACTACTCCACAACATACAAAAAGGTGAAAAAATGGATTTGTTAGAAATTTTAGAAATTAAAAAAGCAATAAAAAATAACAAAAATTTAACCAATGAACAGTCTGACTTTTGTGTATCCCCTTTATTAAAATCAGTTATTTAGTTTAGTTTATTTTATATTATTTTGAATGTTCATCATTATTTTAAATTTTACATTCAGTTTATATTTAGTTCAGTTAATTTTATATTTTGCATTCATGATTGTATTTAGTTTTTAAAGACACCTGACCTTCCCTTGTCTCTTGTACCCCCCCTCACCTACACAACACAGATGTTCCAGATACGCCCTAAACAGATGTTCACCACCTACACTCCACTAACATCCTGTGTTCAGTAATTTCATTCACTCGCCTCTTTGACAATGGCTTAGCTAGTCGAAACAGCTGTCAGAGTTAATTAAAAAAATTTGTGAAACTTACCAAGTGTTTTTATATATTTTACAAAACCTTTGTATTAATATGTTTCACCAAGTGTCCAACGAGTCATCAATTAATATCGTGAAATCTTACGTCAGAATATGTTAATTCCTCAAAATAACTTTAAAACAGTGTTGATTACTTATTGTATTATTGTTTCCTGCGTCAGTACACATGTATATTATACTATACTGTTAATAGCTAAAATGTAAACAATGTAAGTATTTGCACCGTACTCCCTGGTGATTAATTGCAATTATTAATTATTAACACTTCTAACGATCTGATTCAATGATCGTGGTTACACTTCACTTAATTTCGCACATGAACGATTTTATTTTCTTCTTGATAGGCTACTGCCTTGGTTATGTATGATACTTAACTTCGTTCTTTTACATGCACTTCTTGTAAAAGTTTCACTACTATTGTCGATGCACTGATTGAATTATACTTCTTCCTTCTCGTTGATTATTAAATTTTGGATGATAAGTTGGCCTGGATTTGTTGTTGTTAGTTGAGTGAAATTAGACAAAATGCTTTCCTGTTTACAATTGCAATCGTTTATATACATTTTTTAGAATCCCGCTTGGCGCTGTCGGCACGCTTCTAAAGTCGTCCGTGATTGGTCTGAAATTATGTCACGATGACGTAATTCTATTTATAAGCATTACATATTTGTATTCTGAGCATCACTTTCGTTTTTGTTATTATTTCTTCGTATTTATTCGAGATTCACCAAATTTATGATGCTAACGTTTATATCTCAGTTATTACAATTCCAATTCGGATTCTATTACTATCATTGTAAAGCTTGTTTATTTATCTTTGTTTTGACATGGCTTGATGCCAGTTTGGTCATAGTTTTCATTAACATTCTTTTATTTTAAACTAACTAATGCATTGTTTACATTCGTCATCTGCTAAATGTTGCAAATCCGACTAATAACTTTTTCCTAATATTTGTTTAATTATTCTTAATTTCTAATTTGAACATGATTAATTGATTAAAAAGAATACCTTATTATATATAAATGCTGCATTCAGATGAACAATATTAATTATCTATTTACATTTGTTGATTTTCTAACATAAACTTCCAGATTTTAATATTTTTACTTTAACATGTCCTTCTTATCTCTTATTCTTATAACATCACACATGTGGTGGTGCTTTACATTCTTTTTGTCATTGTCATGATTTTACTTCATTATGCTTGGTAGGGTTTCTATCTGATTCTTGTTTCCATGACTTAAATTGGTCATTCAGGGTTTGTTATCATTATTTTACAATGTTTTGTTCCCTGACTATTATTACATTTCTGTACACATTTTATCTACTTATGACATTACCTAAACACATTCAGTGTTTACATTTATAGTTATTCTTAATTCATGATAATACATATTTGGCTTTCACATTATCTTTTACAGTTTGTGATTATTCCTAGCATGGTTCTCTATATATTTGTCTCTTTTAAATCATTGCTTTGACTTGGATCAGCTAATGTGCTGTTTTTATTTATAATATATGGTACAATAATATTCAAGTCATTTGTTATTTTACTTATTCTATTTGAGTTTATTTATCAAAGGTTTTTATTGAGCTCACTTAACAGTTTATGTGGGAAACTTGTCTTGTCTTTTCGTCTTTGTCATTCTGTTTATTTATGTTGTAGTGTCATTTAGTACAGGTAGTGGATTTACCACTGTTTACTTGAATTCCTTCTCTCCTTTCATTCTTTATTGGTTAATTATTTTTACTGTTACATTCTTCCTGGTTACTCATTTATAGTTCTTTTAGTATTATTCACCCTTCTGGTGTTCATTATTATTATGGAACATTTTGTGATGTTACATATATGCTCCCATCTCAAAATTGATAATTTGAGAAAAACAAGTTCTTTGGTTTGATGAAATTATCATTTTAACTTGGTTCAATTATAAAACTACTGTTTTCTCCTTTATCTAACTTAATGGTTTTTTGGTGTATTGGTCTATACTATGTTCATCGTTAGTCTCCTATCTTCCGCTTACAAGTATTGGTCAATTTTTCATTTTCTTGGTTATTTGGTTATATTATACATTTGTTCTTATTTTGATAATTTCCCTGTTCTCCTGTAGTAATACATTTCTCCTTCTCACTATACGTATCTCGATTCTTATAACAATTCTCCTTTTCTCTTCCATTTACCTCGAAGTTGTTGATTTAATCCTTGAAATATTATAATTCCCTAACATTTATAGCAGGTTCGGAGTCAGAGGGGCTTTCATTGGCATCCATTCTCTGCCGTTCCTTAACTATACACTCACAGATCAGAAGAATCTTCATCTCTGTCTGAGACAATAAAAAGGTGTACATAACAACAGTTGCACTATCACAACACATAAGACATAATATATTATTCATATTTCATTATAAGACATTATATTCATTTATTAGAATACTCAAGGGATTAGAGGTTCCATTACATAAATTCCATCAATTCATTTAACATATTTCTCCTCACAGGTCATTGTTTGTTACAACTTGACACATTTGTTGTATTATCATAAGCTTTGTTGTTATTCATCAATACTATCTTGGATGTTCGTTTTGTTATCATACATCTTCTTATTTTCACATTAATTTTCATCAACATATAATTATGCAGTTAATTCTTAAATTCATCATCACCTCATGTTGTAGTTTTCTATTCTTCTTCATTTTCACCATAATTCATTTTTAACATTGATTATACAATAGTTTGTAATATTTTATGTTGGTTAGTTTCTTTTAATTATTTATTTAAGTAGTTGTTTCATTTATTATCATTATCTCTTTGTTTGTCGTTTAATCATTATTTCTTTTCATTTATTATACACTTTATATTAGATGGATTGTTCATGATATTGTCTAGTCTTCATCTGTTCCCGTAATCATTTTATTTTTACTCGTAGTTGGTCTAATATATTTCATTTAGTTTCACATAATTCTTCTTCTCTGGTTTGCTTCATTTGGTTATCTATAACATCCTTCTTTCTTCTTCAATGGTTGATGGCTACTTGGTTTAACCATGGTCGATTATCCTTGTCGCTCTGTTTCCTCGGATTATTTTGGTGTCCAAATTGATCTCTGTACTGGTGATGTATCTACTTATCATACGGCTCTTCCACTTGGCTGCTACTAAATCTTCATTTACTTCACGTTCTTCCATCCTTGTTTGAACTACTTCCGTCATTGTTAATTCTTTTTTCACTCTCTGATGTGTGGCAATCTTTCTGTCATCCATGGTCGATGGTTCTCCTTCATTCTTTTATAGATTTCATCTACTCTTTGGCAGAATTTTTTTCCGCATATTTTGTTGTCTTCTATGAACAATTCCATGGTCTTCTTTACTGGTTCCTCTATCTTGTCTCTTAATCGTTGGAATTGTTCCCTCATGATCTTCATTAGTATTCCGTGCTCCTCGGTGAGTTCTGGTTTTTTCGCCCCTGCCGATTCTTCCGGGAAGTCACTTGATGTTCGTTTAGCATTTCGAAATTGACTCGCTCCTCTTGGTTCAGTAATTGGTATATTGTGCCCCTTAATTACTCCATTTTTGATCATCTCCAATCCTTCTTGTGTATTTATCATCTCCTTGTGATGCAGTTTTTCTATTTTCTTTATTTTATAAATTACTCGGTTTTTTACACCTTTAGTGCCGCTTTCTATGTGTTTATTCTTGTCATGGTTTTCGTTATGTTTATTTTAAAATAACAATGTACTTGTGTTTTCTTCATCTTTTGTTTGTTGACCATTATTTTCAGAATCCCTCTTTAGCGTTGTATCCCACTGTTTGTATCCACTTTCCATCGTTTTCTTGAGTAGAGTTAATTTTTCATGAGTTCCTTGGTCTGCTTCCTTCATCATTTGGGGAAATTGTTCCTTCATAAACTTTATCATTGAGTCCAGGAATTTTTCATTTTCTGTCTGTGCGGTTCTGTCAGGTGGGTTTACTATGGTATTACCTCCTGTAACCTCCGCTTCAGGTGCTTTCGTATTATTGGTTTCTTTTAATTGTTTATTTAATGGTTCTGTGTTTTTATCGATATTTTCTATGATTGTTTTTATTGATTGTTTATTAACATTCATTATTTCTTTGGTGTCTTTATGATTCACTTCCGTTATATCATTGTTATTATTTATTTTCTCATTGGAGGTTTCCATGTTTTTATTCACGGTTCCACCGTGTTCATTTAAAAGTTCGCATGATTTACTATTATCACTTTCTTTTATCGGTTCGATTGCTGGTTTAGTATTTACGATTTCTTCCTTTTTGTTATCATTGTCACTGATAATCTGTTCTTGAGTATTTTTATTTACATCTTCTTGTAGTGGTTCTCTGGAATTCTTACCATCGTCCTTCTTCTTATTCATCTCCATTATGTTCCTTTCTCGCACCTCGTTTAATTCTTTCCTCCATTCACAAATGTCTTCCCTGGATTGTTCGAACATAGCCCTTATCCATGCTCTCAACTCTGTATTTTCCGTTTGTATCGGTTTCTCTGGGTGTCTCATTAATTGTCTCCATTGTTCATACTCCTCCTGTGTACACTGCTCTGTCACATGTGCGTATATTCCCGTTATTTCATTTTTCATTTGTTTTTCATTATCGTACCATCTCTTCCAATCATCCTCAGTCATCTTCTCCACCTTGTTATCGTTAATGTCATGGGTTGTCCCGATAGTTTCTTCTTTATTACACTTTGCGTCTAGCTTCCACATTTCATCATGAATATCTTCTAATCCCATCATGTCGTTCGCTGTCATTCTTACCCACGCTCGACTCATCTGTGCTCGTTCATGGTCAGTGGTATTTTCATAAATATAACCCATATCTCTGCTGAATTTTTTGAATAACATGGTCACCCATTCTGCGTAGCTGAATCGTCTCTCTGGTTCTGGCATCTTCTTGTCTGGTTGTAGCATCGGTCTTCTTGGTATGGTCGTTCTACTGTAATTGCCGGGCTAAATGAGGATAATTTAATTAAAATATAATATTCTGTCTATTTTTAAAGCTGCACTAGTTGGTCGCCAATTCTATAATATTCCCATCGTCGCTGTATTTTTGTAGTTTATTCTTACTTGAGTTACTACTGTTTCAATCTTTACTTATCTTTTATTTTAAAAAGCCACACGCTGCTGTCGCCACTTCTATAATAATTAATCTTCACCTCTTACTATTGTTTTATATCTTTTACTGGTTGTTGATTTTAACACTCGCGTTCATTAAATATATTGTTCAACTATTTTTTATTTATTTGTTTAATTGTTTTTCAATTATGATGTTTTTGTTTATTTATATTTGAGTAATTATTTGGTTGTAGATCCATTGTTGAATGTATACAGTTGCGTAGATCTCTTGACGTTAGTTCACTCTCCTGTTGAATCATGTTGTCTGTGTGTGTCAGTGTATAGCCTAGACAAAGTTATTTTATATAAATTAAACCTTCACGTACCTGTGATGTTGTACTGGAAGTTCAGTTGGTCACAGGTGGTTAATAAACTGTCAAGCTTTTGATCAAACAGTATATTAATGCTGTGAAAGTTTCTTGTGAGCACTTTTAAATTTTACTTGGGCGCCATGTGGGCTTTCAAGAGAAATGTCCCATAAAAAGAATTCTTCTGAATAATTTACTAATTAATTCTGATATTTTATAAATCAATAATTGATTAAATAGTTAAATCAAGATCGGGCATTAATTTTCTGTTTATTTGTTTACTATAAAAATGCAACTCATTAATTAGTAATACTGATTAATTATTTGTTGAAATAATTGTTGACAATTGTTGTTACTTTACAATTCAGTTATTTATTGCTCGTTCTAGAATAAATTCAATGAAATACATTCGGTTTATAATAACAAACGGATTACAGGTCATCCGGTTTTTTACTCTTATCTAGCTCAGTTCGTCTGCAATGAATACTCTAGTTTTAATTGATAGATTATTTATAATTATTATCTATCCCAAGGGTGACTTCTTTTAATTTACAGAAGAGAACACCACAGCCTTACTTTACAATGCTCTTATGATATATTATATTGTTAGGTTAGACACCTTTAGTTATTGAAAACTAGTAAACGAAAAGTTCGATTATTCTGAACCAGTTTAAGTTAGTTATAAGAATGTTAACACATGAAATCTTACGTTGGAATATGTTAATTCCTCAAAATAACTTTAAAACAGTGTTGATTACTTATTGTATTATTGTTTCCTGCGTCAGTACACATGTATATTATACTATACTGTTAATAGCTAAAATGTAAACAATGTAAGTATTTGCACCATACTCCCTGGTGATTAATTGCAATTATTAATTATTAACACTTCTAACGATCTGATTCAATGATCGTGGTTACACTTCACTTAATTTCGCACATGAACGATTTTATTTTCTTCTTGATAGGCTACTGCCTTGGTTATGTATGATACTTAACCTCGTTCTTTTACATGCACTTCTTGTAAAAGTTTCACTACTATTGTCGATGCACTGATTGAATTATACTTCTTCCTTCTCGTTGATTATTAAATTTTGGATGATAAGTTGGCCTGGATTTGTTGTTGTTAGTTGAGTGAAATTAGACAAAATGCTTTCCTGTTTACAATTGCAATCGTTTATATACATTTTTTAGAATCCTGCTTGGCGCTGTCGGCACGCTTCTGAAGTCGTCCGTGATTGGTCTGAAATTATGTCACGATGACGTAATTCTATTTATAGGCATTACATATTTGTATTCTGAGCATCACTTTCGTTTTTGTTATTATTTCTTCGTATTTATTCGAGATTCACCAAATTTATGATGCTAACGTTTATATCTCAGTTATTACAATTCCAATTCGGATTCTATTACTATCATTGTAAAGCTTGTTTATTTATCTTTGTTTTGACATGGCTTGATGCCAGTTTGGTCATAGTTTTCATTAACATTCTTTTATTTTAAACTAACTAATGCATTGTTTACATTCGTCATCTGCTAAATGTTGCAAATCCGACTAATAACTTTTTCCTAATATTTGTTTAATTATTCTTAATTTCTAATTTGAACATGATTAATTGATTAAAAAGAATACCTTATTATATATAAATGCTGCATTCAGATGAACAATATTAATTATCTATTTACATTTGTTGATTTTCTAACATAAACTTCCAGATTTTAATATTTTTACTTTAACATGTCCTTCTTATCTCTTATTCTTATAACATCACACATGTGGTGGTGCTTTACATTCTTTTTGTCATTGTCATGATTTTACTTCATTATGCTTGGTAGGGTTTCTATCTGATTCTTGTTTCCATGACTTAAATTGGTCATTCAGGGTTTGTTATCATTATTTTACAATGTTTTGTTCCCTGACTATTATTACATTTCTGTACACATTTTATCTACTTATGACATTACCTAAACACATTCAGTGTTTACATTTATAGTTATTCTTAATTCATGATAATACATATTTGGCTTTCACATTATCTTTTACAGTTTGTGATTATTCCTAGCATGGTTCTCTATATATTTGTCTCTTTTAAATCATTGCTTTGACTTGGATCAGCTAATGTGCTGTTTTTATTTATAATATATGGTACAATAATATTCAAGTCATTTGTTATTTTACTTATTCTATTTGAGTTTATTTATCAAAGGTTTTTATTGAGCTCACTTAACAGTTTATGTGGGAAACTTGTCTTGTCTTTTCGTCTTTGTCATTCTGTTTATTTATGTTGTAGTGTCATTTAGTACAGGTAGTGGATTTACCACTGTTTACTTGAATTCCTTCTCTCCTTTCATTCTTTATTGGTTAATTATTTTTACTGTTACATTCTTCCTGGTTACTCATTTATAGTTCTTTTAGTATTATTCACCCTTCTGGTGTTCATTATTATTATGGAACATTTTGTGATGTTACAATATAAATCTTAGAACATGGAAGTCATGTATGGTTCTCCATACCGATATTATTTATATGTCACGTGTACTACGTTATCCACAACAAAGAAGTCGTTTGTTGTTAAAATTCCTTCCCAGGCTGTTTGGGCGTGGTCCAATGTTTTATACAAAACCAGACGTTTTGGCAGTGCTATCGACTGCCATCATCAGTGAAAATCGAGTGAGTGGGTGGTAAACGTTAGTGACCACAGTACTGTGGTTAATGGTTTCCGACTATTGAACTTCGCAGTTGGTCAAAATATGATCATAGGAGGGACTTTCTTCGACCACAAAGACATACATAAGGGAACATGGATCTCTCCAGACGGAAGAACGGTCAATCAAATAGATCATGTCCTATTGGATGGCCACCATAAGTCAGACTTACAAGACGTTAGAGTTTATAGAAGTGCCAACATGGATAGCGATCACTATCTCGTAGTTGCAAAACTGAGAGCTAGAATCTCCAATAATAGAAATGAAAAAGGAATAAAGACTGTTAGATACAATACAGAAATACTAAAGGAAGAAGAAATAAAACGGAGGTTCGAGGAAGTTACTGATGAGAAAATTAGACAGTGGAGACTTGAATGCCGTGAGGAACAAGATATAGAAAACCACTGGCTTAATCTAAAAAACATATTAGTGACCACGGGAGAAGAAATCGTTGGTTTGAAGAAGAGACATGGGCGAGATAAGTGGTTTGATAAGGAGTGTGAAGAGGCAACTGAATTCAAAAACAAGACATACAAATTTATGATCCAAAGGAAATGCACTAGGGCTGTTCAAGAGGAATACAAGAAGGCCAGGCGGATGGAAAAGAATATTCATAGAGGGAAAAAGAGGGAGTATATGATGAGACAGATGAAAAAGATAGAGGAATATAAGAGCAAAAGGCTGAGCCGAGATATGTACAGGAAGGTGAATGATATGAGACAGGAATTTCAGCCTAGAACAAATGCCTGTAGGGATAATAATGGTGGCCTTGTGAGTGATACTGCTGGCGTAATCAGGAGATGGACAGAACACTTCGAAGAGTTGCTAGGCTCAGTTGGGGAGGCTTCGATGGAGGCATCTGAGAATGAAGAGGAAGCAGGAGAATTCGAGGATGATAGAGAGGAGTTGGTGCCATCCTATGACGAGGTGTATGACGCTCTAGAAAAGCTTAAAAATAACAAGGCAGCAGGTTCCGATGGTTTACCAGGGGAACTATTAAAGAGGTCATGAGGAGATTTCATAAAGGAATTTGCCCATCTCATAGAGCGAATATGGCTGGAGGAGGTAATGCCTGATGAGTGGAACAATGGGGTGGTGTGTTTAATACATAAAAAGGGTGATCCGCTCATATGTAAAAATTATAGGGGCATCTCTCTACTTAATACAGCATATAAGGTATTGTCCAACATCATATTTTCTAGGCTGCTTCCCTATGCTGAGGAAAACATAAAAGAATATCAATGTGGATTTACTAGGAATAGGTCAACAACAGACCAAATATTTATACTAAGGCAAATCCTGGAAAAAACGTTGGAATATGGAGTGGCCACTCACCATCTCTTTGTGGATTTCCAGTCGGCATATGATTCAATCAACCGGAAAATGCTATATAGAGCTATGAAGGAGTTGAATATACCATCTAAGTTGGTGCGTATGGTTGGAGTAGTTATGTCCAATTCTAAGTGCCAAATCAGAATACAATCAAATCTATCTAACTCCTTAAAAACATTGAATGGGCTGAAACAAGGAGATGCCTTAGCGTGTCTGTTGTTCAACATAGCTCTAGAAAAGGTCATAAGGGATTCAGGAATTCAAACTAGCGGACACATATTTCACAAGGAGGTACAGCTTCTGGCCTATGCCGATGACATTGACGTCATAAGTAGGTCTGAATCTGGCTTAAAGGAAGCCTTTCAGGAACTGGAGTTGTCTGCTAAGGCTATGGGCTTGGTTATAAACCAAAGCAAAACCAAATATATGGTTGTAGGTGCCAACACTCGTGCCCTGTCCCTGCGCATTAATGATTATGAATTTGAAAAGGTTCAGGGTTTTCCATATCTCGGGTCATATGTGGACTCTGGAAATGACTCCTCTAGAGACATTGAAAAACGGATATTATCTGCTAATAGGTGTTACTACGGACTGGTGAAACATTTTAAGTCAAAATTAATAAGTAAAGATACAAAAGCCACCCTATACAAGACCTTGATCAGACCAGTCCTGATGTATGGCTCGGAATGCTGGGTGCTAAAAAAACTAGATGAGCAGAAACTATCCGTTTTTGAGAGGAGGGTACTGAGGAGAATCTATGGCCCTGTGAAGGAAAACGACATTTGGAGGCGACTGCATAATCGAGAGTTGTACGAAAGGTTTAAAGATCTTCCGATCGTGCAACTCATACAAATTAACAGATTGCGTTGGGCTGATCATGTGCAGAGAATGGCGGAGGATAGAATCCCAAAAAGAGTTATGAATTATTTGCCGATGGGAAGGAGAAGGAAAGGAAGACCGCGTACAAGATGGCTGGACCAGGTTGGTAAGGAGGCAGTGAGGCTGGGTGCAGCAAACTGGTGGACACTGGCCAGGAGTAGAGACCAGTGGGGAAGATTTCTTTTGGAGGCCAGGGCCCGGACTGGGCTGTAGCGCCAAGGATGTATGTATGTATGTATGTACTGTGGTTAAGGCTGAAGAAAGAAGTAGTTCCTATCGAAATATTTCATTTTGAAAATGGTTTTAAATATAAATCTTAGAACATGGAAGTCATGTATGGTTCTCCATACCGATATTTTACTTCCATGTTCCATAAGGAAATGGAAGTATGGTGATGGCAAAAAAAATCGTGTTCGAAATAATTGCAGATTCTGATTGTAATACCCTCAAAACATGAAAAAAAGTCATTTTTCGAAAAGTGTCTGTGTGTCTGTCTGTAGATTTTTTTTCTATGCCAAACGATAACAGCCGCAAATTCAAACAGAATCAAATAATTTTTTGCATACATCCCTGAATTGTAGAGTACTCAAGACCTATTGTTGTGATGTTTTATACACTTTAACCAAAACAAACTTACCTTACATATTAACAAGCAGGCATGTTTACCTTCAAATTCCGGACGCAATTTGTTATTGCCAACTACACATATAAAATTTGTTACACACCAGGGTTCTTATAAGCGAACTGGAAGAACAGCATTGGTTATTTGGAATAAATAAAGACTACTTGTTTCCCATGAATTAAGTTTTATTTGTTATTATTTTTCCATCAATTACCTTATTCAAAACAAAAAACACTTTCAATTCATTTTACTTCCCATCACAAACAAAATATTCTTTTCCCCTCCCTTACCTGTTATGAATTTAACAATAAACAATATCTTGGTTATATGATTATATAGACATAATGAAAAATAAAAAAAATTGTATATAAATTGTAATGTTACATACGATCACGACCACCAGGGTCCCAAACAACCAATAATCCAACAATAACAAAGCATACAGAATGCTACATACAACTTTAATGTTAATAACCACGACAAGTAGAAGGTGATTTGGATAAATAAAGAATACATCTTTAACACACTGATGAAGATGATAAAAGAAATAATGACAATGACCTAGACAAAATGTAATTAACTGACAATTAACCCAATAGATTAGGTGAATATGTGAAAACCAATGACGGAGAGAAGAAACTATAAAATGAGTAAAGAACACAACAAAGCCCAACTAGATACAAAAACAGAATGAAGAATAACATATGCCCTACTCAACTCCAAAGAAGAGTTAAGACAAGATGAATGGATCATGACAAAAAAGCCCAGAGTAAAGGACAGAGTAGTAATGATGCCTGATGAACTAATGTAAATAACTATGCCGACAAAGAAAGCTTAAAAAGTAATTAAATGAGACAATAAACAAAGGTCAGGAGAGTGAAATAAAATTAGTAAAGGTATAAATTAACTGTGTACCTGGAAGAATAACAGACATGAATCATATAGACCAGCCTTGTAGCTAGAGAAAATGTAGGGATATTACTTATCGAATGACGTGTATAAATACTGTTTACAATGGGTAATAGAGACAAAAGGGTGTATAATAAACCTAAAATCATAAATAACATTAGTAATCATATGATAATGTGAAATCAAAAGACATTGAAATCATTATAAAACAAACACATTGTTGCCAAACCATGTCCCTTAACCTCACTATATGTGAATTAGGCACCTAAAACAGGAGAGTTAAATAACTAAATGCCTAATAATCCAATTCCTGTTGGAGGGTAATGAACCTAAATGTTAAAAGGGTGGTACCAACACAGAATTAATGTATGGAACCAGTAGTATTGTATTGTAATTAGCATAAGTACCAACAATAAGTTAGACATTTTGATGTTACCTAACAAATCTTACTAAAACTGTAACAATATGAGATAAAGGAGAGGAGAAATTAGTGTCAATAGAACCAGCAAGGTTCTATTTCACTTATATAAGGTAAACCAATTATAATTAGATTAAATTTATCACAAGATAATAGAAAATAGACATACTGGTATCTTGACACCAGATGCAAGATGTTTTATTGTATTAACAAAGCAGGAGATATACTATTACCAATCAAATGATGGTAACACCTTCATAATTACTATCACTATTTTGTAAAGGAGAATGATCACTCAATTTAAAAAATAAATAAGAGTTAAGAGAACAATTGTACAACCATATAGTGTTTTAACCATAGGTGTACCAAAGGAGTATAATTCAGAGAATAATTATGTCAAAACTAAAGGTTGTTACAGTTAATATAAATAAACCAATAGCAATATTCAAATGTAATCAAATAGTAATGAACAGACCACTGTTAAAACTAACTTGTGTGGCAATAGGCCTAAAGGAGCTTAGAGTCTGATACTAAATGTTGAAGTTATACAGGGTATCAGACTAAACCAATAATAGTAAAATAATAAATTAGACAAAGAGACCAACAAATGACTAAAGTGTAACCAGTTTTAAACAATGTATTGTATGATTAAAACAGTATAAGATTTAAGGCCTAAGTGCCAAACACTGAATATGTCAGTAACCAAAATATACAAGAAGGGGTATTGATTAAGTCAGCCCATGATAACCAGAAGTTGGAGGGGACCTTTAAGAATAGAAGTGAAGTGTAACTGATTCTTAAAATACCTTCAATAAATAATATGAGGTAAATCCAAACCATAATGCTACCTGTACAGCAGGGTTTATGCTGGATTTTAGAGTTGTTATCATAGATAACTGGTTTATAATATGATTAAAGGACAGAAAGAGACTGAATAATCATCAATAAACCTAATGATGAAATTGAATTGTAAATAATAGAAAGTAAGATAGTTTTAATTGAAAAATGTAACAGGCCTAAATGGTGAAATTAAAAAAGTGTCAAACATTAACAGAATTATGGCTTGAGGGATATCTAATTGATCTAGAGAACAATTAAAAACAATTGAGATGAGTCAGTTAGAACTCCCAAGTACCATAAGAAAGTTAAATGCCTTTTTAAATATTTGTGTAAATTAATGGAAATATTTTCGTACTCTCAAAACCAAAGACCCATGCCGTAGGAAGTTGTCAGTGAGATGTCATCGGAATTAGAACCAATCAAATTACCTGTAGCGAGGCTTGACGAGCAAAGGGACGCCAAGTTAAGCGTCATTCTTATTGTATGATTAACGGAGGAAACACGACGAGAGTTCTCAACGAAAAACAGTAATTTTTACCTAACCTGTGCGGATAGTAAACGTCTGATTCAGTACCAATGCGAATCAAATGTCTAAAAGACATTTTATTTATAAAGTGAATTACGTGAAATAAGAAAGAAAAAGTGCAGTTCGTACACGATTGTCAGTGTATAATCCCAGGCCATCGCGATATTATATAAATAAAAGGGAGTATGTGATAATATCATTATTGTAGACTATAAGGAGTGAACATAACTTGACACTAAATAGAATTAAGAATATATGAAGGAACTTTCAAGAGGCATTGAACCTCGTAAAGTCAAATAAGTATTAACGAAATTTATTCGACCTAATTATAAATGAATGTTTATTAATATTGTAAAGACAGTAGGTTCTACTGAACCAAATAGGTTAAGTCGATGTACCACCATTTGATAAACCGTGGACATGCCAGTATTTAATAAGTAAATTACCTGATAAAGGGTATCCATGTTATTATCCTAATGATAGTTGGATCTACTGAAGAGATCATAACTTTAGTAAACTGAATTTATTTGTCAATTGACCACTTTAATGTTTAAAGAACGTAACTGGCATTATATTAGACACACCTGGTCTAACCTATAAGTTGACGCAAGACGTCTGTTCACATTTTTATAAAAGTAATGAATTGAGAGTACAGTGATCCGAGGTGACCATTCTCCTATTAAATAATAATAATTGTTTTGTTGTATTAACGTTTTTGTATATTGTATGCTCCAAGAACCCCGTATCGATTATTTTAATAGTAAATAAACATTGTAAAGTATGGAATACACATACGCAGAAAGACCATCCTGAGGCATTTTAAAAAGAGTCTAATAACCAATGAAAGGTAATTGTAAAGATTTTACCTTATATTGTTAAAGGTTCATGAGATTAATGATCAATATCAACAATAAATAAATTATGTTCAAATGAATAATTAGAGTTGGCTCGATTATTTCTAGTAGATAGGTATTTACAGGCTTGGCAGACAACGTGCGACGGTTGGGAATGCAAACGGCGCCACAAATTATTTGAATTGATATTGTTTCTTTTAGGGAAGCTGACACACTTTACCTGCTCCTGAGAACATCACACCAAGTAAGTACCTTGATGCAAAAATGTCTTAATTACAGTTGGAACCAACGCCACCGAAAATAGCTACTAGAGAAGAGGAAACCAACTCTGTCCGATACTCAATGTTCGACAAACAATGAGCCGGCTAAACCAGAAAAATTAATCGTGAACGCTTTAATCCAACGACCTTTAATAATAAATAAAACCACAACCAAATATTAAATAAATTTATAAATTAAATAATTTAAATAAACAAAAATTTAAAACACATAGGATTCAGATTTCTTACAAAATTCAAAATAACAAAAAATTAAACACAAACTTAAATTTACCTATCACAAACCAGCCCTTCTTGGTATAACACACTTTTCACTCACACACGCACACACAGCCACCCCATGCCCTTAGAGATCTCCATTTAGTCATAAAATCAGAAAAAATGAGGTTGAATTTGTCAACCCTGGTTAATTTGGTTTTACCCCCCCCCATGTTACTTATCTTGAAAATTAGTCCAGAAGACGTCGCATTGCTCCACATGCACTACATATTTTCCACTGATTATACATGTTTTTGGAAAAACAATTTAACTGTTAATCCACTCTAATTAAGGTTTATATTTTGTACTTCATATTTTTACATTTTATACGTGCAGGCGAGCCGAAAACTGTGCTCAGCCAGCGGACGTGCGAACGGCTCGCGTCTGTTGTCCTTAGATGTTCATGGCCGACTGCCTTTATAAACCAAGCGTTGACAGACTGCTGGCGCTGGCACACCTAAATTCCAAAGTGACGTATTGGGCTGACGTCATATAGCGTGACTTGATTTCATAGGTCAAAGTTCGTTTGGCTAAATGTAAATTTTTCTTCGCGTCTTGATGTTGACCTTGACACTATTTCACACATTTCATATTCCATCGTTATAATTTGTGAATAATATTTTACAATTATTATTTATACTTTTGTCTCCAATAAAATTTTCCCTTATTATATATGTATTTATGTTTATGTCTCCCAAAATATTAGGTGGGCTGAATTGTCCCGTTACAATACCCCCTCAATGAGAGGTTTTATGCCAAGCATAAAAACTCTCATTGACACTCTCATACTTCCTAAAGGGATTAGCCAGGATATGTCGCCACAACCCCCTTTACATTTTATTAAAAATCATGGTTCACTTACCCCCTGGTCCAGTGACTGTGACCGCACCTGAATGACCTTACTGGACTTCCCTTTCGAGATCCCAACACCGCAAGGCCAGACAGGCACTTGACACTCCTCCTCTGACGCACAGGCCAGCACAGGACCGCTTCCACAGCGTCACCAGACACTGAAACATCACATAAAAAATATCAAATAGTGGCCTAGTATAATACCATATCCCTAACTGATCTGGTTCCCCTTAGCTGTGCTGGTTTGCGTTAAGAAGCACCGGTTTTTTTTCCTTAACTTCTAACATATACATGGATACATACTGAACATAATATATAACATTTAAACTTCAATACCAACATTCTGAATGCACTTCTCTTGTTAATTCTTGTTCCAAAATTCAAAATATTTCTCTGATTGTCATCAGAATTTAAATAAACATTTCCCATTACAACAAATACCTTCCATTATATAATCCACATTTCAAAATAATTAAATTCATTAATAAAATTCTTATATAGAATAAAATACATTTAAATCAACTACACAGTAACAAATTACCTACTTATATCTTTTCTCAAAATCTCCACAATACTCCTCAAAACAACACAAGAATCATTTAATTACCTCATAAGATCAATTACACCTTCTACATCATTAACATAATTCATTTTAATATTCAATAATTCGTTACTAACATTTTAGTAACCTCCTTCTCCATCATTATCTAATATCCCCCCTTTACCCAGTTACAATTAGGTAAATCATCTCACGGGTAAACCGTGTAAGGCATTTACCTTGTTGCATAAATGCTGTATTTATGCCCCTGGCTTGTAACGGCCAGCTCCTTTCCACACACACTATTGTTTACTGATTTTGGACTGTAGCGCCCATTTGCATCCACAAGAACTGAATTTTATTAGGGTGCAAATGCTGCTTACACCGTTCTTGCTTCAGCGTTATATAAAATTCGGCATTACTGGTATCCGAGAACACCAGTAATTCTACTACAATGATTCATATGCCCTTAATACGGTACTATCACCCCATTCGGTGGTAGCCGCTATTCCAAAGTTATGGCGATTCCCCTGATGAAAACTCCCTGTTAATTTCTAAGTTGTACCAATTTCAAAGGCAACCAACCATGGTCAGTTATACAATAAGTCTGCCCACAGCTGATTGTCATCCAAAACCACAGTCTGGGCTGGTAAGGCCAGGACCGCCAAAAAGTGGGGAATCTATTTAAAACACACAATACATGTTTAAGATTCCTACACACTAACATAATACAACATAATAAAACATATCACACTCATAATTAACATTGCTATTATTACATCGAGACAAACATTTCCAATTTAAGTTTGATCAAAAATTACACACCTTACAGTTTTACTTTAGTTTCAAATTCTATTAAATCTTTCACTTGTTACATTATATTACATTTCAACTATGAATTTCTATTAAGCATTTCATCATTAATTGGTTCGGGTGATTCCCAGTCATTCATAATGATTTGATTTATTGAACAGGCATTTAGATATAACCTTACTCACCTTCTTCCTTTTAACAACCACTAACGGATTTGCATAGGGTGACACCAATCTCTCAATAATATACTCCTTCATCTAACTCTACTTAAACCATTCTCTTCTTACAACAAAGCACCTGATACCCTTTTGTACATAGGATGTGTGTTCCCGCACTACCAGCTCATTCCCTTATCAGTTCCTGGCCCTTCCAGGTAACCCGCAACCCTCTTTAAAACTTTTCACCTCCCGCCACAACGTCTTGCATTGAGGACTCCTTACACCTCCACCCTCACTACAAAATTTATGTACCCTGCTCTCACCTATTTACTCTCCACTTTCATTACTCCCTTTCTCTCTACACACATTCACTCTTGCTACTATGTCCCTACTACTACCCCGTTTCTGTATTACTTTTTATTCCAAAATTTCTTATTTTGTCTAATACCCATTTAAAATTAATTCTGGCTGACTCAATGCCTTATTGAAATAATCATCACCCAAATTCCGTCTTTTACAACCTTTTACATTAAGTTAATCGTTGAAAATTACATTAGAAAATTCATAACCTTATAATAACAATATAACTCAAAATCCAAACACATTGTATGTTTAATTCTAGTGTTGCTCTTTTTAGAACTAACCGGTCATGACTACCTGGCCTCCCACCTGCACCGCATTGGCGTGTCGTCGTCTCCTGAATGTGTTCTCTGTGGATACGCTTCCATGAATGCGGATCACCTAATTACATGTCCAGCCTTGATCTCAGACACGCAAGTCCAAGACGAAGATGATATGGCAAGGCTCTCACGTCTCTAATGGCCCAACAGCCAAGGGTGGGCGTTGGCTAGTAAGTAAGTAAGTTGTATGTTTAATCATTTACTATTTATTATAAAATCCAAATCTCAGAAAATCATTTAAAATCATCACCAAAATTCCTCTGTACAACATTTTAAATTAATTAATTAATCTTCAATTATTTAATTCAATCAGTTTTTTAAAACACTAAGTTACTTTAATTACATTATAAAATTTCACAATTACTCTCATTATTTATTTAGTCTGAAAAAATGTTATTATTATTATTAAATCAATTCCTACTACATACATTGTTTACATAAAATCCAGAGTACCATAATAATAATAATCTAATACACAAATACATTTGATATCAACACAAAAGTATATACAATCCACATTATTATCTGTTATAGTTTACCACAAATCATTTCATAATACAGTCCATTTCAAAACCCCCTATTCACATAATTAAATGTTCATGAACAACAACTGTTTAACCACCATCATCGAATAATAATCTGGTCTTACGTCTACACAGTTCATTTTTTATTAAATACATTATATTATCTCTATCAATATAACGACTATTTAAATTCTCATACTTTTCCACAATATCAACAGGATTATTCCATATTATTATATCATATAACTTGTCACCATCGAGTATAGTCAAGTCGCCCTTAGTATGATTTGTCACAATAAGGTACATTATAATTTCATCATTATTATCATCTGCTGCTATACCACTTACGTCACAAGGTAAGTACTCAATATCATCATCAACTCTCTCTCTCTTCACTCTCTCTCTTAATTCTTTATAACTCCTACTAACCTCAAACAACTCTATCTTCCCATCAAAATACAACTCTCTCTCAAAATACCTCTCATCATAACACCATTTCACACTTTCTCTATCATCCCATGCAGAGGGTACTACTACACTAAAACACCTCCTGGCTTTGCAGGAACAGCACAAAAACTCAGGGAACAACTTGAAAACACATTGTTTTCCTCTAAGGGACACTCGCCCTTCAACAACAACAGTGAACACCTTGGTTCACAATAAACCCGGGGAAAATTTACCCTCTGCCCTATATCCACAAAATAACTCTCTTCATACTCTCTCTCTAACTTACAAACACTGATTTCTACCCCTTCACAACCCCCTACTCTCATTTCTCTCTCACTCTCACTTACTATCTCTATATTTTCATCATCACTATTAATTTTCATTATATCACTCTTAAATAGCTTGTTTTCAACTATCTTATCACTACTACTTGTCAACTCATTTTTATAACTCACACTTACCTCGTTACTTATTTCTTCATTATTATTCATCATCATATCACCACTTTCTACCCCCACTATACTCTCATCATTATAATTAACACCATTACTACCACTTACCTTATTATATGTACCATTTTCTACCCCCTCCTTTCTCTTTCTACTTTCGTTTACTTCGTTTTGTACTTGTTTTACAATAGCACTAAAATGTTCATCAACTTCTTCTAAACTTTTATTGATATTAAAATTCTGTTGTTTAATTTCGTCTTTAATCTCGTTCAACTTTTCACTAAAATTATTCTTTATCTCATTATTTTGTTCATTTAATTTATCATTAAAATTACTCTTTATTTCATCAAACTTGCGATCGTTTACATCAAAACGACTATTTATTTTATTGAACTTTAACATCAGAATCCCTCTTTTGTTCATTAATATCCCTTGATATTGTTCTTAAAATATTCATTATATCATTACCGAATTGACTGTTACATTTTGCTGAGGTTGGAGTTGATTTAGTACTCGAGTCATCTATAGCTGATTCAGTTAAGCTGTTTTCTTTGAACCGATTTACTGGAGTTGAATGAACCCCTGGTTCCCCCGCACCACCCGACTCGCTCATTCCAACTTCAATCTTGTTAGTATCCATTTGTTTTAAATTGTTTGAATTGTATAATACTGTCAAAATAATTACTATACACACTATATATAACTACCCCATAACAAAATATTAACCTCCCCAACACTTTACATTACTCCAACAACATCATACGTACATTTATTTATACATTATTTTGTTATCTTAAATAGCCATTCTGTTCTCCCAAGTAGGCTTATATTTATATAAAATTTATTTATATAAACGTCCCTAAGTTCGGAAGCGCCAATTGTGATGTTTTATTCACTCTGATAAATAAATTTACCTTACATACCAACAAGCAGGCATGTTTACCTTCAAATTCCGGATGCCATTTTGTTATTGCCAACTACACATATAAAATTTGTTACACACCAGGGTTCTTATAAGCGAACTGGAAGAACAGCATTGGTTATTTGGAATAAATAAAGACTCTACTTGTTTCCCATGAATTAAGTTTTATTTGTTATTATTTCAATTCTTATTTTTCTATCAATTACCTTATTCAAAACAAAAAACACTTTCAATTCATTTTACTTCCCATCACAAACAAAATATTCTTTTCCCCTCGCTTAACTGTTATGAATTTAACAATAAACAATATCTTGGTTATATGATTATATAGACATAATGAAAAATTAAAAAAATTTTATATAAATTCAAAATAACAAAAAATTAAACACAAACTTAAATTTACCTATTGCAAACCAGCCCTTCTTGGTATAACACACTTTTCACTCACACACGCACACACAGCCACCCCATGCCCTTAGAGATCTCCATTTAGTCATAAAATCAGAAAAAATGAGGTTGAATTTGTCAACCCTGGTTAACCCCCCTATGTTACTTATCTTGAAATTTAGTCCAAAAGATGTCGCATTGCTCCACACGCACTACATATTTTCCACTGATTATACATGTTTTTGAAAAAACAATTTAACTGTTAATCCACTCTAATTAGGTTTATATTTTGTACTTCATATTTTTACATTTTATACGTGCAGGCAAGATGAAAATTGTGCTCAGCCGGCGGACGCGTGAACGGCTCGTGTCCGTTGTCCTTAGATGTTCATGGCTGACTGCCTTTATAAACCAAGCGTTGACAGACTGCTGGCGCCGACACACCTAAATTCCAAAGTGACGTATTGGGCTGACGTCATATAGTGTGACTTGATTTCATAGGTCAAAGTTCGTTTGGCTAAATGTAACTGTTTTTCTTCGTGTCCTGATGTTGACCTTGACACTATTTCACTCATTTCATATTCCGCCGTTATAATTTGTGAATAATATTTTACAATTATTATTTATACTTTTGTCTCCAATAAAATGTTCCCTTATTATATATGTATTTATGTTTATGTCTCTCAAAATATTAGGTGGGCTGAATTGTCCCATTACATTGTTTTTGGTGAAGATCGGTTAAGGGAAAGGGGTAGTTTACCTGCAACCTTTTATGTTTTAACAAAGGTAATTTTTGTCTATGGCAAACGATAACTGCCGCACATTCAAACAGAATCAAGTATTTTTTTGTGTACGTTCCTGAATTGTAAAGGAATGAAGGCCTATTGATTTTGGTGAAGATCGGTTAAGGGAAAGGGGTAGTTTACCTGCCACATTTTATGTTTTAACAAGAGTAATTATTTCTATGACGAACGATAACTGCTGTAAATTCAAACATAATCAAATAATGTTTTGCATACATCCCTACATTGTAGAGAACTCAAGGCCTATTGATTTTGGTGAAGATCAGTTACGGGGACAGGGTAGTTTACCTGAAACATTTTTTGTTGTAACAAGAGTAAAATACTTAATTTTGATAAATAAAGTATCCTGATAAGAAGATCTTAATAATCCACTGTAGAAACGTAAATGAAATATCTATAAATGAAGAGGCTAGTTGAACAGGGTGTGGGTAATTTTCTATAAATGAAAATTATAGTTGAAGGGGGAGGGGATAATTTTTTATATATGTACTACGTTATCGGCAACAAACAAGTAGTTTGTTGTTAAAATTCCTTCCCGTCCTGTTTGCCCGTAGACCAATGTTTTCTGCAAAACCAGACGTTTCAGCAGTGCCATCGACTTCCATCATCAGTGAAAATCGACTGCGATAATGTGAGGTGGTATACGTTGGTGACCACAGTACTGTGGTTAAGGCTGAAGCAGTAAGTAGAAAGAAGTAGTTTCTATGGAAATATTTCGTTTCAAAAACGATTTTAAATATAAATCTTAGAACATGGAAGTCATGTATGGTTCTCCATACCGATATTTAACTGTGTCTAGCCAAAGTGGAGCCGATCTAACCCTATAGGGGCACCAATATTGTAATTATCGACTGATGTCACAAAAACGTCATGGGCCAAACCTTTGTTTAACTAACATTGGAATGCGGGTTGGGCATCACCAAGCCTTGGAAATTGCTAGCGTGGAACGTCTAGCGTGGAGGGAGTATCACGTGACACACAAATATATACTCGACGCAACATTGAGCCCTGTTTCGACCAACATCTTATCCCGGCCGGGTGTATTTAATCTAAGTCCGCGGACAAACCTTATTTTTGGACTCTAAACAGCAAAAAATGTAATTAAACTAAAGCAAATTCAGTATCAACAAGTGTCGACAGTGAGTGACAAATAAATTAAACACTTAAAAGCAATTTCGGACAGTTTTAGCTAGTGTAGGAGGAAAGTGCGTACGAGGAAGGATGTGTCACGAGGAGTAACGAATATCAGCTAAGTACAGTGCAATTAGATCAGCCAGATAATCACTGATGAGCATATTATTACAAAATTGGTTTTCAAAAATGAGATCTTGAATATAAAAAGAGAGAGAGAGAGAGAGAGAGAGAGAGAGAGAGAGAGAGAGAGAGAGAGAGAGAGAGAGAGAGAGAGAGAGAGAGAGAATGAATGAATGAAGTACTGGTTAATCTATAATCATATAGTTTTAAATTGATACTATAGGAATTAAATTTGTGTAGTACAATCATCTGTTTTATCACCCATAAATGAGGTAACATTAGCCTTTATAACAAAGAAATGAGAATAAAAAATAATGTCTATTTCACAATGACCATGTGTTAGGTTACAACCTTTATGGAGTACAGTGTTCGTATAGGGCAGTGGATATTAAATATCAATTAATTAATAAAGTGAATTAAAATAAAAGTGCAATAAAGAAAGGAGGGTACAAACAAGCAAGTATAGTGATAATTAAACAATAATATACGATATCGGACTTAAGAAATGTATTCCCTTTCACTTATTATAGACACTCAGAAATTATTTAACCACTGTAACACTATTTAATCACTTTCACTAATTATTTTTTAATGATTATTAAATTTAAATTAATTACTTTTGTTAATATCATAAGCATTCAACGATCAAGCTAACCAAACTTGGTTATTTTAACACTTGGATATAATTTCAGATTTATTTTGTTTTCTCAACCGTAGATTTAAGTATTTATGTGAATAATTCTATAGTTAGTAATCTTTTGTGAGGTTTTGTTCTTCAAAGAAGACATTTTTTATTCTATATCATGGTCAAAAGAACCTAACAATTTAATAATTGTAAAATAATGAATGCCACTTTTTACATTCGTTAGCGAAGCTAATGTTACCAACGTTGAACCCCGGGATTGTCTCTAGCTGGGTCAATCAGGTTATATTATGAATTTATTTTGTTATTGAAATCAGAAGAAACTTAATATGGATATCAAACGAAAATAAAAGCAATTTTAAGGGAAAAGACTTGGTGTATGAATTACCATTATTAATATTAGCGACTGTCTTGTCTTCTGGAAAACTCGTACTAGTAGACATTCACAGGTTATATTGGCAGCAGTTCTTAGGGTAAACTATTTGCAAGAAAATTCAAATATATCAATGAGTAAGTAACGGTAACTTGGTGAAGCCAGCTGATCATTCCAGGGTGTTAGTTAATTTTTATGGGAACGATAATTATTTTCATAAAATGAAATCATTTTTTTGTTAACCCGCAATGTACTTTCAGAATGACACTACCTTGCCCCAATAACAAAACAATCACCTAAACAACTCTTCACACTTCAAGAACCTTAATTTTAATTACTATGATTAAATAAGGGTTTACCAATAGTGAACTTTTTAACAATTTAAGGGTCAACATAAATACCTCAAGGAAGTTAGATTCACACTGTATTATACTTACTATTTGAGTAGTTCGAATTACAATTAACTCCAGCTATTCACTGTATTTCATTACCAGAAGATACGAAACCAGGTAGGTCAACGGCGTCTAATTCCAACTGTAAGACTACAAGATCGAGGTTCATCACCATTATTAAATATCCTGTTAATCAGTGTTACACATCATCATTGTTTACTTTACAGAGGTTATACAACCAACGGGTGAAGTGGACACATCAAGTGACTTTAGTAAATCAAATTTTAAACTTCACTAAACTAATTACAAATTATTCTGTAACCATACAGAATTGGCGCTCAACACCTTAAACTTTATAAACATAACTAATTAATATAAGAAGAACAAGTAGGACAACTCTACAATGTTAATATGTTATTTGAGTTAAATAATAAGTGTTATGTTAGCATAGGGATACCTCTTGTTGAAGGATAATGTTATTTGTGTATTAAGATACTTAAGATATCAAATCAGTACTTTGGTAAATGCAAATCAGTATTTCTAGGAGGAGCCCACATCGGTTAAGGATACGGAATAGTGAAAGACCATTTGCTAATGTTTTTACTTGGTTGTTACACCATCTGGGTGCTACTGTGGAGGCGAACCTGTGCTGGCCAGCGCGTCAGGGCAGGGTCGCCAAGTGCCTGTCTGGCTTTACGGTGTTGGGATCCTGATGAAGGAAGTCCAGTAAAATCATGCAGGTGTGGCCACAGCCACTGGATTAAGGGGAGTAAGTACCCAAATTTTAATCAGGAAGTAAGGGGAGGTGCCATGTCCTCGCTGATCCTCTTAGGTTTAGGCAATGAGAGTTTTTATGTTTTTTTCATAAAACCTCACACTGAGTGGTTTTACACTGAGTCTTGTAACGGGACAAAATTAGTGTAACAAAAATTTATATACCATTTTAAAACATTTTTATTGTGATGAAACAGATCTAGTTAGAGATGTGGAAGTGTTGGGAGTTATTCGATGGCCAAATAAGGTAATGTAACAAAGCGTGTGTGATTCATACATGCAGTGCGAGGTGGACAGACAATTACCACATAAGGTAAGGAATGCAGCAAATTGAATTCACGTCACCAGTGAATCATACAAACACACCACGTGTTTCCAACGACACGAGTTTCCTGTTGAAAAGATGTGACGAACAAGAACGGAAATTTCCAGTCACCAGGGAAGGACGTTGGTGGAATACTGCCCGAAACCAGTTACAAAGGCACAGTTAAAATGGAAATCTGGCGTGGTCATGCCAGCGAAGCAGTCAAGGACTCACCATCAGACCGTACGGTCGTATTATAACAGCACCCTCGGGCGTGTATGGTAGGCCGAAGCAGGCATGGTAAGCTTACCGAAATAGTGGTTTAAAATGTGAGAGAACAGTGATGACTTTTTAAAAATGGTAAATCAACAACAGTGAATATAATCTAACAGTTTTGAACCGTTTATTTTGAGTGTTTTAACAAAAAGTGTTATACAACAGGTGGTGCAACAATTTGGATACAATGTGCAGATAAGTGACTATAAAGAAATAAAATAAAGGCCATAAAAGGGTTCAAAATCATTTAAAGTTTATTTATTTGTAAAAGTATTCTAAACCAGTTAAAAAATATTAAAATGATGAGAGAGAGAGAGAGAGAGAGAGAGAGAGAGAGAGAGAGAGAGAGAGAGAGAGAGAGAGAGAGAGAGAGAGAGAGAGAGGGGGGGGGGGAGCTATTTTGAATTTGTGGGCTATTTTTTCAGTTTGTTTGTTGATGTATGTTAGAGTTATGAATTTGTTGTTTTCTGTCTTTGTCTGTTGTTTGTTTTGTGTAGGAGTTTATTGACTATTGTTCTGTCATATCCGTTATTAACAATAGTCAATAAACTCCTACACAAAACAAAGACAGAAAACAAAAAATTCATAACACTAACATATATCAACAAACAAACTGCAAAAATAGCCCACAAAGTCAAAAAAGAAGGATACAGAATCGCTTACAAAACTACTAACAAAACAGAACACACACTATCAAAACACACACACAAAGCACAAAACAAATTCGATCTACCTGGTGTTTACAAACTAAATTGTTCAGATTGCAACAAATTCTACATAGGCCAGACAGGACGTAGCTTCAAACAAAGATATATTGAACACACAAAGGCACTCCACTCCACTACAGAATCCACCATTGCAAACCACTTCATTGAAGCAAACCACACATGCAAAAACATCGACAATAACATGGACATTCTACACTTACACACAAAAGGCCGAAAACTAGACACTCTAGAACAATTGGAAATATACAAACACACGAAAACAAATAAAAACGACATCCTAAACGAACAGACACAATTCAAATCACACGCATTATTCGAACATATCACACCCCACACACACACAACATCAATCTTTCAAAAATCGATAGCGTCGCCAACAACAAGACGGACAGTGCTCCCAGCGGCAACCTCTGAAGAAGCCTTTTAAAAGTGAAAACCGGTTCAGGTTATAAGGTAAAACGTTTTCATTTTTACACATAAAAAACTTGTGTTCCGAGTCGGTAGTGATATAATTATATTTATAAAAATATTATCTTAAAAAATATATAAACATCTAGTGAAAAAATTAACATGTGATACTTAATTAAGGTACATATTAAGATATGTATTAATGTGATACTTCATTAAGGTATTAATTATGTACATACCTGATACTCATTTTTCGGCATTTCTTCAAACTCATCTCGGCTGGTAATTTTTACATGTATTAAATCTTCATTGAGAATGTCTGACTGAAATTATATAAAAACATGAGTGTTAATCAGCTATTATTTGAAACTTATTTGATTCACACTAAATTATATGATGTTTAATATTTTAACTCCTCGGTGTTAGGATTGGTCAAACTTTGAACCTTGTAAACTTTGTATTCTGAATACCGCATTGCGACACGTGTAGATGACGTCACGTTTTTCTCTGTTATCTACAGCTGGTCTTGAGCAGGGCTGACTGCAGTAAAAATTACGTTAGTTCTACTCAAGACTCCGAGAAGGCCACTCGTTTCTATCTCCAGCCGCGGCTACAGGATTTTCATTATTTAAATTATTAGCATGTTCAACATGCGCTAAGTTTACTTTGGCTATCTCAGCCTTACTTCACACTATTATGTCATTCGATATTTAATTCTAATTTAATTAACGGGCATCACGCCGTGGTAATTACTACACGTGCCAGCAATCGCTTCAACTAAAGTTCAATAAACAATTATTTATATACAAAGCATACAGTCCACTTAATTCTTCATTTCTAACCAGCTAACTCCAACTAGCGTTCCTAAGAATAACTCAAGAGCACTTCGAGAGCTTCTAAGACGCAACATTTTTGGTCATCCGGGCAGGATTTCATATTTTTGGTCCACTGCGACCGCATTTTCTTGGTCCACAGCGACCGCATTTTTTGGTCCTCACGGGACGGATTTCACATTTTCATCACAGGGCCGCATTTTGGTCCACCACGTTTTCAAATACATTTCATTTAATGGGCCCAAACAATATTCAAGCCCAAATACTTTCGAATTTAGATTGCTGGCCATGGCATGCCTTTATTTCCATAAAGCCAAACTTCATACGTGACATGCAAGATTCTGCAAAGCGTCAACTCTAAGACTACAAGACATTTGTTCTACGGCAACAAAATTCCACAACTTAAAGTTACACAGAGCTACAACGTCAAGCGTCACCCAACCAGCACAAACAGGCGGTGCGCCAACTTCAAAGGATTGCCGGACGGGATCAACACGGAACCAACAGGACCGAAGCCGTTTTGAACACACCAGGATTCAACATCCACGTGATTATAAACTTTCATTTTCTTTATAATTGTTCATATATAATGCATGGGTACAACAAACTGAATAATACTTTACATTTAATATAGTATTATTAATACTTTTACGTAAGCAGATATTATTGTCATGTGAGCATAAACTTTCATTTTTAACTAGATTTGCATATGTACATTTGTACATAAATTTCCATTTACATAACTGTACAATAACTCATTAAGAAGCTTTGGTGTCGAGATAAGGCTATATGTATATTATCATTTGAATAATTCATACTTTCAATAACGCACATAACTATTCTTTTAAAAGAGATAATAAGTATCTATTATAGTAAGTAATGTATTAAGGTGTATACCGATCACTGGCTCCCGCATTATATCAGATTTTAGCAAGTTATTCAAAATTACAACAATTGTTCACCTACTCTACGTTTAAATATTTTTTCAAATCACATTTTACATTACAGTCATGGCTGATTTGAAGGCGTTAATAAAGAAACGGGGCACAATTAAGGCGTCTATATCCCGTGTGAACACTTTCGCGGATAATTTCGATCCAGACATAAGCGATCATCATGCATTAAAAATTAAGCTTCATCATTTAATGGAATTGTCCGCTAAATATGACGATATTCAGACTCAAATTGAGTCTGATGACTCTGATTTCGCATCAGCCAGTGACAGAGTTCAAACCGAGGATGATCTCTGCAATACTGAATGCACGTTACACCACTTGTTAGAGCAAGTAGAGCAGGTGAACCAGAAACCGTTGTTCAAACCGAAATTACGCCAATTAAAACCCCCCCTATACAGTTGGAACCAATTTAATTCCCTTGCTTCTCAGGTAGCATTATTGATTGGCAACACTACTACAATATATTTCTTGAATTGGTACACGTCAGAACCGACCTGACGGATATTCAAAAGTTACACTACTTGCACTCTTCATTGAGTGACGAGGCATTAAATGTAATAAAATCTCTTCCAATCACCCATGAAAATTATGCGGTAGCCATTGATTTATTAAAAAGCAGGTATGACAGTAAGTTAATTGTCTGAGCCCATCACATAGGGAATGTCTTGGGTGTGAAATCAGTTCAACAAGAGTCCAGGGTTAGCATTTCCAGATTCATTGACGAGATAACCACAAATATCAATGCCTTAAACTCATTAAATCTACCCGTAAATACATTTGAAATTATTCTCATTCATTACTTAGCCCAAAAACTCGATAATCACACGTGTCGGCTCTGGAAAGAAAGCTTGTCGGAAGAACGATTTCCTAATTTCAGTAATTTTATAAAATTTTTGTAGGCAGTTATTACAAAACCTGGACAGTGCGGTCACTTCAGCAAGCAAGATAAACGTTGGCGATAAGGCTCACTATCGCAAAGCAATTAAACCGGTAAATGTTTCCAAATCGACATTCCATGCTCATATCGGAAATAATATATGTCAGCTGTGCAAGGGTAAACACCGACTTACTGAGTGTCCACAATTTGTAGCGATTACTCCACTGGAGAGAAAAAATATTCTATTTAAAAATAAACTTTGCCTAAATTCCATACGCCCAGGCCACGATCTTGCACACTGTTCCTCCAAATTTTCTTGTAGAACGTGTGCGAAACGCCATCACACAATGATTCATATATATAACAAAAACGACTCGTCCAGGAACAATCAGTGTTCGTTAAAATTGCAAACAAACAAGTCTATATTATTATCCACCGCGGTCTGCATGACAACTGACCATGCAGGTGGGAAACATCCAGTTAGGATTTTATTAGACTCAGGTTCGCAAGCTAACTTCTGCACTATGAATTTCGCACGTCGCATGGGTCTAAAACTGATTAAATCTCAATTACCCATAACGGGTATAAATAATTCATTGTCTCAAGCTGATTTTAGTACCAGAGTAAGGTTGCATTCATGCTATAAGAATTTTAGTTTAAACATACATTGCGCTGTGCTTCCCAGTATCACTAATAATCTCCCTGCGGAATCATTTGATATCGCATCTTTAAATTTACCAAAGGGCATATTCTTAGCCGACCCACAACTGAACTTCTCGTCGCAAGTCGATCTGTTGCTCGGTGCTCAGTATTACTTGCAATTAATTGAACCTGTCAAATTTATCCGTAGCCCATATTTCCCCATAATACAGGAGACAAAATTTGGATTCATTCTCGCAGGTAACTTGCCATTTAATGTCGACATGACGAAACCGGTTTCATCATTTATGGTATGTGAAAATGATAGTGCCATTTCCTCGCAACTAAAGGACTTTTGGAAGTTAGAGGACGTTGGTATTCGTGATCCCTCCACTGAGGACTCACGAATGCGAAAATCATTTTGTATCTAATACTGTCCGTGTAATAAGGATGGCAGATTTGTGGTATCCCTGCCTCGCAAGTCATACAATTCTCATTTGGCCGATTCTCTTCACGGAGCTATCCGCAGGTTTCAATCATTGGAACTCAAGTTCAAGCAGAACCCTGATCTTCACAAGATTATAGCGCATTCATGCATGAATATTTAAATCTTGGTCACATGTCTTTATTTGATGCGTATGATTTGTCGGTGGACAAGTCAGACACCTTTTATTTGCCGCACCACTCAGTTTTTAAAGGCTCCAGCATAACTACCAAATTGCCAGTTGTTTTCGACGGCTCCGCTAAAACAACAAATAATTTGTCCTTGAACAACACACTGATGGTTGGTCCCATGGTCCAGCAGGATCTGTTCTCTATTATGGCTCGATTTTGAACTCACCGATATGTCCTCATTTCGGACATTGAGAAGATGTATCGGCAAGTTTTAGTTAATCCCAAGAATTCCAATTTGCAGCGTATTGTTTGGCGCGACGCCCCCCATAAGGAACTCCAACATTACGCCTTGAGGACAGTCACATATGGGACTGCAAGTGCCTCATTTCTTGCTACAAGATGTCTGGCTCAAATAGCCCAAGAAAATAAAACTAACTACCCTATAGCTTGCTCAGCCATCGCCAATGATTTTATGTGGACGATCTCATGACGGGTTCAGATAACCCGAACATCCTATCTAAAATGAAATCTGACATCATAAATTTACTAAGCCAATATGGTTTTACCTTACACAAATGGTTTTCGAATAATCAGGCCATTACAGCTTTGCACGCTTGTTCCTCCCTCGACCTTAGCAAAAATCAAACTGTGCGCACTTTGGCCATTCACTTGGAACTTGTCTCAGATCTTACCTCAGACGCCTTCATAGCGGCCTTAAAACGGTTTATAGAGCGTAGAGGTATCCCTGATCAGATATTCTCCGACAATGGAACGAACTTTCATCGTGCTAGCAGCACACTCCACGAATTATACAGACTTTTGCAGTCTAAAGGATTTGAGCAAACCGCCCAGGAGTTTACCAGTGCCCAAGGCATCAAGTGGTCCTTTATTCCACCCTCAGCCCCTCATTTCGGTGGTCTGTGGGAAAGCGGAGTCAAGAGTGTCAAGTTTCACTTGCGTCGCGTGGTTGGCGGAACCATTCTGACTTTTGAGGAGTATTATACCATCCTAACTCAAATAGAGTCCTGCCTTAACTCACGCCCTTTATTCGCCATATCCAATGACTTTAGAGACCCCGAACTTTTAACTCCAGCTCATTTCCTGGTTGGTTCTCCGCTCACGGCACTCCCTGAACCTGACTATTCCCAAGTCAATATTAGTCGTTTGGGCAGATGGCAGCTGCTCCAAATCACCCAATCCATTTGGAAACGGTGGTCAAAGGATTACTTGCACCAGTTGCAACAGCGCAACAAATGGCGCATTACGTCAAAAAATTTGACTCCCGGACAACTCGTCCTCATTCTAGATGACAATTCCCCCCCTTCAGTGGAAATGCGGGGTAATCATGAATGTTTATTCGGGTCAGGACTCAATAGTGCGCGTTGCTGATGTTCGCACTGCACATGGTCTCCTACATTGACCCATTCATAAATTATGTCCACTTCCAGTGGACTCAGACTAATTCGCATTATCATGCATCATTGCATCAAACATTTATCATGCTTTCTATTTGTTGTTTGTGTTATATTATTATTAAGTTTTTATTATTGTATTCATATGTATCATTATTGTTATTGAATTTGTTGTGATTATTATTATGCTATTATATACAGTAATCCCTTAACATTCACGGATTTAACATTCGCGAAACTTAACTATTCGCGAACCTACTAATGAGAAACAAATTTAACATTCGCATATATGCAACTTGGTTATTTGCGGATTAAAAAAAAAATTGTATTAAATTGATTTTTTTTTTCATTAGAATATTATAATACTGTACTAATCAAGCTTACAAAAAACATTAAACCACCTGCAAAATACGTAAATAAAATTGTTTAAGGGGTATGAGTAGACTTTCTTTGTGTAGCCGATTCCGAGAATTCCGGCTGACTCCGTGCCGCACACATGTGTAAACAATTCTGAGAAAATAGACTAGGCTACGGTTTATGTACCCCTCTGTTTACATTTCTCTCAGTTGTTAGTAAGCGTGAGTGACAAAAAGTTCGTGATGCTGCCTCCACTGAAAAGAGTGAAAAAGGTTTTGCACCTTTCCGAAAAAATTAAAATATTAGATAGGCTACGAGCAGGAGAAAGTGCATCTGCTGTAGGTCGCTTTTTTGATATTAACGAGTCTACTGTTAGATCTATTAAAAAAAAATGAAAAGGCTATAAGAGACAGTGTTGCAGCAAGTGCTCCAATCAGTGCAAAAATCGTATCTCAAGTGCGGAACAAGTGTTTGGAAGAAACTGAAAAAGCGTTGTGTCTGGATAGAAGATATGAACCAGAAGAAACTTCCGCTAAGTTCAGCTTTGATACGGGCCAAAGCTAAAAAAATATATTACCTTATCAACCTGGATCCTTATGAATCATCGTTTAACTTCCAGGCGAGTAAATGTTGGTTTGACAATTTCAAACATAGGCATAGTTTGCACAACATTAAGTTAGTTGGCGAATCGGCTTCCGCAGATCATGTAAGTGCTAAAAAATTTCCGGAAGAACTTGCTAAAATTATTGAAACTGGAGGATATCATCCATAACAAGTGTTCAACGCTGACGAGACAGGGCTGTTCTGGAATAAAATGCCGAGTAGAACTTTTCTGTCCAAAACAGAACGTTCAGCTCCAGGTTTCAAGGCCGCAAAAGACCGAGTTTCTCTTCTGTTATGTGCCAACGCATCAGGCGATTTTAAGGTAAAGCCGATGCTGATTTATAGATCGCAAAATCCTCGTCCTCTCAAAGACAAAAATAAAAACGAGTTGCCTGTTTTCTGGAAATCATAAGAAAGCATGGGTAACTAGTGCATTGTTTCTGGAATGGTTTAATGACTGCTTCATTCATGATGTGGAAAAATACCTCTCATATAAAAACCTTGGTTTCAAAGTTCTCCTCATAGTTGATAATGCATCTTGTCATCCATCTAGTTTAAAAGAGGCCCATCCCAATGTTGAAGTGGTTTTTCTACCCCCGAATACGACGTCGCTAATCCAACCGCTAGATCAAGGAATCATAGCTACGTTCAAAGCATACTACACAAGAAGATGTTTAAAACGAATTTTGAACTCCATCGAAGAAAATTTAGAAGCTACAGTAACATATAGTTGGAAAACATTCAACATAGCAAATTTTATTGCCAAAATCGATGCATCATTGATGGAATTGAAAGAAAGTTCAATTAATCCTTGTTGGCGAAATCTTTGGCCTCAAGTGGTACAAAAGGAAAACCAGATGCCTTTAATTTCCAAACAAGTTGAAGAGATTGTGGAACTGGCTCATCAGGTCGGAGGTGATGGTTTTGACGATATGACGCGAGATGATGTTGAAGAATTAATAAAATCTCAAGAGAATGGTCTTACTGAAAAAGAACTAATAGAGATCATTGAAGAAAACGTCTTAGAGACCGACAACGACACTGAAGACGAGACCGAGAATCCGGAAACTGAAGGTAAAAGTTTTTCTTTTTTTTCTGTAAAGGTTTTCTAATTGTTTTAAGTTTTCTACAACTTAACATTTTTTATTGGAGGTAAAATATTTTCTTTAAAAGTTATTGGAGAAATTTTAAAGCTCCAACAACAGCTTGTTGAGAAAGTCATAGAAAACAACCCTTCACTGGTGAGAAGCCTTAAATTTAAAAGAGAAATCGAGGCAGCGACCCTTCCTTACACTGAAATGTATAATTGTTCTGTCAAACAATCACAGATCACAAAATATTTTCAACCATCAACTAGCAAATAAACTTTAACTTTCAATATGTATAAAGTACAGTATAATCAATATCTATGTATGTTAATATTACTGCTTAATAAACATAGTACGTACATATTTTTTTCGTTTCAATTAAAATTTTACAGAACCTAACCCCCTTTTATACACGGGAAGATAGTCTCAACATTCGCGATTTTGACATTCGTGGAGGTTTCCGCGAACGTAACCCTCGCGAATGTTAAGGGATTACTGTACTATTAATTATTATGTCAATCGTTATGTATTATGTATATTCATATTATGCATTTTTATATCCATTTGGATATGTCTATCATACTGCTATGTACCATTGAATTTGATATCATTATACTAATACTATGCATGTACATTATTATGTTTTTCACTATTGTATTTACCATGGTTATGTATCTTCGAATTTTTTGGGGAATGTTAGTCTACTATTATTGTATCAATTATTGTGTCTTTATTATTGTGTAATGTGTCAAAATGGGGGGTTTTATTTTTTTATTAAATTTATTAAAATAAAATGTCTTTAATATCATCATTGCAAGTCCCATGCAAATTAATGTCGTGTTCGAACAAAGAACAGTCATACAAACTTTTGAGCAGAGTGTACTTAAAGAATGCCAGATTGTTTTTGTGAAATCAAGTGTTTGTCACGCACAGAGTACGGGCAAAACAAGTACGTGCGCAGATGACGCCCAGCCGACTGAAACGCTTCGAAATAAATGGCGAAGCGGTAAGACTTTATTTCCACGTGTTTTGTAGATGGCGGAAATTAAGTAGAGACTTCGCCTACCTCAGCCTCCTATATCGTCTCTGTGTAACAACACTAGCTCACATGGCACATAGATGATCCAGACATATTGTACGACGATGAAAAAAAAATCGCAGCCTGGAGGCAGTGCCTTTCCTATTGAGCCACTAACAACAGTAGGGAGGCTGATTCGCACTCGCAGCTCAGTCACAAGCCCGGCCGGGTCGTGTTAGACTCGACTTAATAAAAACAGAGTCTAATTTTAGAAAAAAATGTGTTAAATTTTATTCAATAGAAGAACAACATTTTTGAAGTAACAGTAAAGAACAAAATTTACACAAATTCGATAAAACAGTGAAAGTGCATAAACACGAGTGACGCAACCGAGTGGTACCACGTAAGTTTTGAACAAGTAACATTTTTTTTTATTTTACATAAATGGGCAGAAAATAAATGAGATCTCAAATAATTTTGGATGTGAGTTGTGTGTGTGTAGATAAGAAAATAAAAATAAAGGTATTGGTTCTTTTAGAATAATAGATGTTAGATAGTTACAAAGTTTTGATGTATTCCATATGTTAAAAATGATAATAATGTATTTCAAAAGTTAAGAATAATGTGAAAGGGTTAATATTTTTTTGATATTTCATGCATAGAAGGAAGGGGGAAGAATAAATGTCATATTAATCGTAAATAAAATGTTATCTGCTATATTATATAATTTGTTAAACAAATCATTTCAAACACCTCATTTCATTTGCTGCACTGATCAGTTCGTCGTACGAGCGGGGTTAGTCCAACACTAGAGATCACATATAACGGCCAACACACAAAAGAATTAAAGGTAGGTGGAAGTTTAAAAACCTTTTTACTATAGCAAATAGAAAGATATAGTTACAATGGTTCCGTGACCATGAATAATATAGTTACAATTGTATTACTATATTGAGTCAGTTTTTGAGGATGTTTTCTTTTACATACATTAAAGGTTGTCACTCACTTTCTGTTAAAAATTAAATGTATGTATTTACTGAACATATGTTAATGCTTCAGGAAAGATTATGTTAGTTATATAAGCACTTTTATTTTTATCATGAGCTTTATTTTGTATGTTTTCAGCACAGAAATTGTTTTATTTTGCTTTTGAGTTTGTTTCTGATAGCTTAATTAATTTTGTTACTTACATATTTTTATGTCAGAGACGATTTACTTTAAGCAAAGGGTCAATTTATTTAATGTATAAGGCTTTCAAGTATATTATGTATTTTCACTGCATACAACATTTGATAATAATTTGTGATTTACGTTTCACATAATAACTTAAGTTGCAAAATCGCCCCAATTTTGTGCGGGCAGTATGGGCAAACTTTGAACCTTGTAAACTTTGTATTCTGAATACCGCATTGCGACACATGTAGATGACGTCACGTTTTTCTCTGTTATCTACAGCCGGTCTTGAGCAGGGCTGACTGCAGTAAAAATTACGTTAGTTCTACTCAAGACTCCGAGAAGGCCACTCGTTTCTATCTCCAGCCACGGCTACAGGATTTTCATTATTTAAATTATTAGCAAGTTCAACATGTGCTAAGATTACTTTGGCTATCTCAGCCTTACTTCACACTATTATGTCATTCGATATTTAATTATATTTTAATTAGCGGGCATCATGCCGCGGTAATTACTACACGTGCCAGCAATCGCTTCAACTAAATTTCAATAAACAATTATTTATATACAAAGCATACAGTCCACTTAATTCTTCATTTCTAACCAGCTAACTCCAACTAGCGTTCCTAAGAATAACTCAAGAGCACTTCGAGAGCTTCTAAGACGCAACATTTTTGGTCATCCGGGCAGGATTTCATATTTTTGGTCCACTGCGACCGCATTTTCTTGGTCCACAGCGACCGCATTTTTTGGTCCTCATGGGACGGATTTCACATTTTCATCACAGGGCCGCATTTTGGTCCACCACGTTTTCAAATACATTTCATTTAATGGGCCCAAACAATATTCAAGCCCAAATACTTTCGAATTTAGATTGCTGGCCATGGCATACCTTTATTTCCATAAAGCCAAACTTCATACGTGACATGCAAGATTCTGCAAAGCGTCAACTCTAAGACTACAAGACATTTGTTCTACGGCAACAAAATTCCACAACTTAAAGTTACACAGAGCTACAACGTCAAGCGTCACCCAACCAGCACAAACAGGCGGTGCGCCAACTTCAAAGGATTGCCGGACGGGATCAACACGGAACCAACAGGACCGAAGCCGTTTTGAACACACCAGGATTCAACATCCACGTGATTATAAACTTTCATTTTCTTTATAATTGTTCATATATAATGCATGGGTACAACAAACTGAATAATACTTTACATTTAATATAGTATTATTAATACTTTTACGTAAGCAGATATTATTGTCATGTGAGCATAAACTTTCATTTTTAACTAGATTTGCATATGTACATTTGTACATAAATTTCCATTTACATAACTGTACAATAACTCATTAAGAAGCTTTGGTGTCGAGATAAGGCTATATGTATATTATCATTTGAATAATTCATACTTTCAATAATGCTCATAACTATTCTTTTAAAAGAGATAATAAGTATCTATTATAGTAAGTAATGTATTAAGGTGTATACCGATCACTGGCTCCCGCATTATATCAGATTTTAGCAAGTTATTCAAAATTACAACAATTGTTCACCTACTCTACGTTTAAATATTTTTTCAAATCACATTTTACATTACAGTCATGGCTGATATGAAGGCGTTAATAAAGAAACGGGGCACAATTAAGGCGTCTATATCCCGTGTGAACAGTTTCGCGGATAATTTCGATCCACACATAAGCGATCACATGCATTAAAAATTAAGCTTCATCATTTAATGGAATTGTCCGCTAAATATGACGATATTCAGACTCAAATTGAGTCTGATGACTCTGATTTCGCATCAGCCAGTGACAGAGTTCAAACCGAGGATGATCTCTGCAATATTGAATGCACGTTACACCACTTGTTAGAGCAAGTAGAGCAGGTGAACCAGAAACCGTTGTTCAAACCGAAATTACGCCAATTAAAACCCCCCCTATACAGTTGGAACCAATTTAATTCCCTTGCTTCTCAGGTAGCATTATTGATTGGCAACACTACTACAATATATTTCTTGAATTGGTACACGTCAGAACCGACCTGACGGATATTCAAAAGTTACACTACTTGCACTCTTCATTGAGTGATGAGGCATTAAATGTAATAAAATCTCTTCCAATCACCCATGAAAATTATGCGGTAGCCATTGATTTATTAAAAAGCAGGTATGACAGTAAGTTAATTGTCTGAGCCCATCACATAGGGAATGTCTTGGGTGTGAAATCAGTTCAACAAGAGTCCAGGGTTAGCATTTCCAGATTCATTGACGAGATAACCACGAATATCAATGCCTTAAACTCATTAAATCTACCCGTAAATACATTTGAAATTATTCTCATTCATTACTTAGCCCAAAAACTCGATAATCACACGTGTCGGCTCTGGAAAGAAAGCTTGTCGGAAGAACGATTTCCTAATTTCAGTAATTTTATAAAATTTTTGTAGGCAGTTATTACAAAACCTGGACAGTGCGGTCACTTCAGCAAGCAAGATAAACGTTGGCGATAAGGCTCACTATCGCAAAGCAATTAAACCGGTAAATGTTTCCAAATCGACATTCCATGCTCATATCGGAAATAATATATGTCAGCTGTGCAAGGGTAAACACCGACTTACTGAGTGTCCACAATTTGTAGCGATTACTCCACTGGAGAGAAAAAATATTCTATTTAAAAATAAACTTTGCCTAAATTCCATACGCCCAGGCCACGATCTTGCACACTGTTCCTCCAAATTTTCTTGTAGAACGTGTGCGAAACGCCATCACACAATGATTCATATATATAACAAAAACGACTCGTCCAGGAACAATCAGTGTTCGTTAAAATTGCAAACAAACAAGTCTATATTATTATCCACCGCGGTCTGCATGACAACTGACCATGCAGGTGGGAAACATCCAGTTAGGATTTTATTAGACTCAGGTTCGCAAGCTAACTTCTGCACTATGAATTTCGCACGTCGCATGGGTCTAAAACTGATTAAATCTCAATTACCCATAACGGGTATAAATAATTCATTGTCTCAAGCTGATTTTAGTACCAGAGTAAGGTTGCATTCATGCTATAAGAATTTTAGTTTAAACATACATTGCGCTGTGCTTCCCAGTATCACTAATAATCTCCCTGCGGAATCATTTGATATCGCATCTTTAAATTTACCAAAGGGCATATTCTTAGCCGACCCACAACTGAACTTCTCGTCGCAAGTCGATCTGTTGCTCGGTGCTCAGTATTACTTGCAATTAATTGAACCTGTCAAATTTATCCGTAGCCCATATTTCCCCATAATACAGGAGACAAAATTTGGATTCATTCTCGCAGGTAACTTGCCATTTAATGTCGACATGACGAAACCGGTTTCATCATTTATGGTATGTGAAAATGATAGTGCCATTTCCTCGCAACTAAAGGACTTTTGGAAGTTAGAGGACGTTGGTATTCGTGATCCCTCCACTGAGGACTCACGAATGCGAAAATCATTTTGTATCTAATACTGTCCGTGTAATAAGGATGGCAGATTTGTGGTATCCCTGCCTCGCAAGTCATACAATTCTCATTTGGCCGATTCTCTTCACGGAGCTATCCGCAGGTTTCAATCATTGGAACTCAAGTTCAAGCAGAACCCTGATCTTCACAAGATTATAGCGCATTCATGCATGAATATTTAAATCTTGGTCACATGTCTTTATTTGATGCGTATGATTTGTCGGTGGACAAGTCAGACACCTTTTATTTGCCGCACCACTCAGTTTTTAAAGGCTCCAGCATAACTACCAAATTGCCAGTTGTTTTCGACGGCTCCGCTAAAACAACAAATAATTTGTCCTTGAACAACACACTGATGGTTGGTCCCATGGTCCAGCAGGATCTGTTCTCTATTATGGCTCGATTTTGAACTCACCGATATGTCCTCATTTCGGACATTGAGAAGATGTATCGGCAAGTTTTAGTTAATCCCAAGAATTCCAATTTGCAGCGTATTGTTTGGCGCGACGCCCCCCATAAGGAACTCCAACATTACGCCTTGAGGACAGTCACATATGGGACTGCAAGTGCCTCATTTCTTGCTACAAGATGTCTGGCTCAAATAGCCCAAGAAAATAAAACTAACTACCCTATAGCTTGCTCAGCCATCGCCAATGATTTTATGTGGACGATCTCATGACGGGTTCAGATAACCCGAACATCCTATCTAAAATGAAATCTGACATCATAAATTTACTAAGCCAATATGGTTTTACCTTACACAAATGGTTTTCGAATAATCAGGCCATTACAGCTTTGCACGCTTGTTCCTCCCTCGACCTTAGCAAAAATCAAACTGTGCGCACTTTGGCCATTCACTTGGAACTTGTCTCAGATCTTACCTCAGACGCCTTCATAGCGGCCTTAAAACGGTTTATAGAGCGTAGAGGTATCCCTGATCAGATATTCTCCGACAATGGAACGAACTTTCATCGTGCTAGCAGCACACTCCACGAATTATACAGACTTTTGCAGTCTAAAGGATTTGAGCAAACCGCCCAGGAGTTTACCAGTGCCCAAGGCATCAAGTGGTCCTTTATTCCACCCTCAGCCCCTCATTTCGGTGGTCTGTGGGAAAGCGGAGTCAAGAGTGTCAAGTTTCACTTGCGTCGCGTGGTTGGCGGAACCATTCTGACTTTTGAGGAGTATTATACCATCCTAACTCAAATAGAGTCCTGCCTTAACTCACGCCCTTTATTCGCCATATCCAATGACTTTAGAGACCCCGAACTTTTAACTCCAGCTCATTTCCTGGTTGGTTCTCCGCTCACGGCACTCCCTGAACCTGACTATTCCCAAGTCAATATTAGTCGTTTGGGCAGATGGCAGCTGCTCCAAATCACCCAATCCATTTGGAAACGGTGGTCAAAGGATTACTTGCACCAGTTGCAACAGCGCAACAAATGGCGCATTACGTCAAAAAATTTGACTCCCGGACAACTCGTCCTCATTCTAGATGACAATTCCCCCCCTTCAGTGGAAATGCGGGGTAATCATGAATGTTTATTCGGGTCAGGACTCAATAGTGCGCGTTGCTGATGTTCGCACTGCACATGGTCTCCTACATTGACCCATTCATAAATTATGTCCACTTCCAGTGGACTCAGACTAATTCGCATTATCATGCATCATTGCATCAAACATTTATCATGCTTTCTATTTGTTGTTTGTGTTATATTATTATTAAGTTTTTATTATTGTATTCATATGTATCATTATTGTTATTGAATTTGTTGTGATTATTATTATGCTATTATATACAGTAATCCCTTAACATTCACGGATTTAACATTCGCGAAACTTAACTATTCGCGAACCTACTAATGAGAAACAAATTTAACATTCGCATATATGCAACTTGGTTATTTGCGGATTAAAAAAAAAATTGTATTAAATTGATTTTTTTTTTCATTAGAATATTATAATACTGTACTAATCAAGCTTACAAAAAACATTAAACCACCTGCAAAATACGTAAATAAAATTGTTTAAGGGGTATGAGTAGACTTTCTTTGTGTAGCCGATTCCGAGAATTCCGGCTGACTCCGTGCCGCACACATGTGTAAACAATTCTGAGAAAATAGACTAGGCTACGGTTTATGTACCCCTCTGTTTACATTTCTCTCAGTTGTTAGTAAGCGTGAGTGACAAAAAGTTCGTGATGCTGCCTCCACTGAAAAGAGTGAAAAAGGTTTTGCACCTTTCCGAAAAAATTAAAATATTAGATAGGCTACGAGCAGGAGAAAGTGCATCTGCTGTAGGTCGCTTTTTTGATATTAACGAGTCTACTGTTAGATCTATTAAAAAAAAATGAAAAGGCTATAAGAGACAGTGTTGCAGCAAGTGCTCCAATCAGTGCAAAAATCGTATCTCAAGTGCGGAACAAGTGTTTGGAAGAAACTGAAAAAGCGTTGTGTCTGGATAGAAGATATGAACCAGAAGAAACTTCCGCTAAGTTCAGCTTTGATACGGGCCAAAGCTAAAAAAATATATTACCTTATCAACCTGGATCCTTATGAATCATCGTTTAACTTCCAGGCGAGTAAATGTTGGTTTGACAATTTCAAACATAGGCATAGTTTGCACAACATTAAGTTAGTTGGCGAATCGGCTTCCGCAGATCATGTAAGTGCTAAAAAATTTCCGGAAGAACTTGCTAAAATTATTGAAACTGGAGGATATCATCCATAACAAGTGTTCAACGCTGACGAGACAGGGCTGTTCTGGAATAAAATGCCGAGTAGAACTTTTCTGTCCAAAACAGAACGTTCAGCTCCAGGTTTCAAGGCCGCAAAAGACCGAGTTTCTCTTCTGTTATGTGCCAACGCATCAGGCGATTTTAAGGTAAAGCCGATGCTGATTTATAGATCGCAAAATCCTCGTCCTCTCAAAGACAAAAATAAAAACGAGTTGCCTGTTTTCTGGAAATCATAAGAAAGCATGGGTAACTAGTGCATTGTTTCTGGAATGGTTTAATGACTGCTTCATTCATGATGTGGAAAAATACCTCTCATATAAAAACCTTGGTTTCAAAGTTCTCCTCATAGTTGATAATGCATCTTGTCATCCATCTAGTTTAAAAGAGGCCCATCCCAATGTTGAAGTGGTTTTTCTACCCCCGAATACGACGTCGCTAATCCAACCGCTAGATCAAGGAATCATAGCTACGTTCAAAGCATACTACACAAGAAGATGTTTAAAACGAATTTTGAACTCCATCGAAGAAAATTTAGAAGCTACAGTAACATATAGTTGGAAAACATTCAACATAGCAAATTTTATTGCCAAAATCGATGCATCATTGATGGAATTGAAAGAAAGTTCAATTAATCCTTGTTGGCGAAATCTTTGGCCTCAAGTGGTACAAAAGGAAAACCAGATGCCTTTAATTTCCAAACAAGTTGAAGAGATTGTGGAACTGGCTCATCAGGTCGGAGGTGATGGTTTTGACGATATGACGCGAGATGATGTTGAAGAATTAATAAAATCTCAAGAGAATGGTCTTACTGAAAAAGAACTAATAGAGATCATTGAAGAAAACGTCTTAGAGACCGACAACGACACTGAAGACGAGACCGAGAATCCGGAAACTGAAGGTAAAAGTTTTTCTTTTTTTTCTGTAAAGGTTTTCTAATTGTTTTAAGTTTTCTACAACTTAACATTTTTTATTGGAGGTAAAATATTTTCTTTAAAAGTTATTGGAGAAATTTTAAAGCTCCAACAACAGCTTGTTGAGAAAGTCATAGAAAACAACCCTTCACTGGTGAGAAGCCTTAAATTTAAAAGAGAAATCGAGGCAGCGACCCTTCCTTACACTGAAATGTATAATTGTTCTGTCAAACAATCACAGATCACAAAATATTTTCAACCATCAACTAGCAAATAAACTTTAACTTTCAATATGTATAAAGTACAGTATAATCAATATCTATGTATGTTAATATTACTGCTTAATAAACATAGTACGTACATATTTTTTTCGTTTCAATTAAAATTTTACAGAACCTAACCCCCTTTTATACACGGGAAGATAGTCTCAACATTCGCGATTTTGACATTCGCGGAGGTTTCCGCGAACGTAACCCTCGCTAATGTTAAGGGATTACTGTACTATTAATTATTATGTCAATCGTTATGTATTATGTATATTCATATTATGCATTTTTACATCCATTTGGATATGTCTATCATACTGCTATGTACCATTGAATTTGATATCATTATACTAATACTATGCATGTACATTATTATGTTTTTCACTATTGTATTTACCATGGTTATGTATCTTCGAATTTTTTGGGGAATGTTAGTCTACTATTATTGTATCAATTATTGTGTCTTTATTATTGTGTAATGTGTCAAAATGGGGGGTTTTATTTTTTTATTAAATTTATTAAAATAAAATGTCTTTAATATCATCATTGCAAGTCCCATGCAAATTAATGTCGTGTTCGAACAAAGAACAGTCATACAAACTTTTGAGCAGAGTGTACTTAAAGAATGCCAGATTGTTTTTGTGAAATCAAGTGTTTGTCACGCACAGAGTACGGGCAAAACAAGTACGTGCGCAGATGACGCCCAGCCGACTGAAACGCTTCGAAATAAATGGCGAAGCGGTAAGACTTTATTTCCACGTGTTTTGTAGATGGCGGAAATTAAGTAGAGACTTCGCCTACCTCAGCCTCCTATATCGTCTCTGTGTAACAACACTAGCTCACATGGCACATAGATGATCCAGACATATTGTACGACGATGAAAAAAAAATCGCAGCCTGGAGGCAGTGCCTTTCCTATTGAGCCACTAACAACAGTTGTAACAGGACGACCTTTCGGTGGCTGTAATCTTCCTTAGTGCCCCGTGTTGGGTTCGTCACTTTGTAAGAAGACCTTATATATGACTGTAATCTGATCAAATCCCACTGTTTGGGCTAGCCACTTGGTCACCAGACCGCTGTATGCCGGTCGTTACAAAAGAATAAAAATAAAATGGAAATTTCAATAATTAGAATTTCCAAACAATAAAATAATTTTGTTTATGTTTATAGAGGTATGTATACTAGATAAATCTGTTTTTTTAAAGGTTTCTGTGAAAATTTTAATAACAGGTAAGTATTTATTGACCGTCGAGCACTTTTTGAAGATTTGCACCAAGTCTGGAGTTAAATAGATTAACTCCAGGTAATAATCGATTGGTGACTTTCCTTACTGGTCCAATATCTTGTTCAAAATAGAGTATATTCTTTTCACTTAATACCTTCAGCCTTATAAATACCCTTAAATTACCCTGTGAAATAAATACAGATACAAAATAATAGAAATATAAAGATTTATTGACAATTTTAGATAAATAATCGATATTTTATCGATGGAGAGCAATTATCGACTCTGTCTCAGGAATTATCGATTGTCATACAGAACAAAATTTTATGTTATATTATATTAAAGACAGGTTCTTTGAGCGATTAAGAATTAATAGTCAGAGAAGGGTGACGAGAAAGTATAACATTAACAGTTAACACATATAAATACAATAATTACTATTCAATAGTATTTAAATAATTCAGGTTATGATATTAGAATAAATGTTTTGTCGAACCAATGAAGACTGATGTGACGTCAGTCTCTGCGATGTAGTAGGCAGGTTTCGTTTTCAAGATGGCCGCTCCTTGGGTTGGTCTCGGCTATTGTATATGCGTCGAGTCAGAAAATTACTATAAAATTACCTTCATCAAGGTCTAAAATGTCCCCGCACTGGTGTAATAAGTCTGTTAATCTATTTAGTGTATTCTGGTGAAGTGTTCAGTGTAAACTTGCGTTAGTTAGGTTATTTTCTATTTTGTTCAACTATTACGGTTAAGTTTTCAAGTTGCGGTTAGGTTTGTAGAGTAAATCAGTTGTAATATAATGTTTTACCGTTTACTGTCACTCGTATAGTGAAGTTAGAGGTTTGTTTTCACTATTGTCGTGAATGTTTTTATAGTATTGGCTTCAAAAAGTGTTTAATTTGTCTAACTCTCGTTCACTGATTTCAAAGGCTAAAACGTTAGTTTCATGTTCGACTCGGTTTAAAGAACGTTTTTGTCACACACCTATTCAGCTTGATATTCAACAAAAGACTAATTAACTTGGTCATAAATCTTGCCCAGTTAATCCTTGAAAAAGTATTGTTAACATTTTTCGATTTCATACACATTAGAAAATATTACATTATATATGGAATTTTTCTATTTTATTCCTTACTTTTATGAATTATTAATCTTATTATTAGTTTAATCATCTTATTCCCTTTAAATTGATGTATTATAGTCCATATCTGTAGACATTTTGTGGAAATTAACAAATTTTGTTCACACTTTGGAAATATAGGCTCAAAATTGGATTTCCGTTTTTATACAAAATACCTTCCATTTTAAATATTATTAATGCTATTATAATAAATTTTAATTAGTCATATTTCTCTTCCTTTCCTTAAATACATATAAATTACACCTTTGAACTGGTTTTTTGTGTTAATTTGTAGATCTGATATTGCTCTTTAAAATTAATTAATTTATATATTTTGACAATTTACAAAATGTTAAGGTATATTTCCTTATTGTCATTTTAATTCATAGGATCATTCCTAGTAGTAGTTAATTGTGTTATCTTATATAAATCTGGGTAGTTTACAGGATTTATTAGTGAATTATACTATTTTATATTGGTTCTCTGATTTCACCAAATGGCCTAGATTTTAGAATTTTATATTTCTTTCTTTCTCAATAAATTAAACTTGATTCCTCCTCTGACTTTACATAACTACAATTATATGAAAATAACATGATCTATAACTTATTGTTTTGTGTAGTAGTTAATTAACACTACAGTTATTAAAATAATTAATTATGAACATTGTTTATTAATCTGCACAATTTAACATATTGCAGATACAGCTTAAACATATCTCTTTTGACTATTTTCAATCTAACATAGCATACCTTTTAGTACATTATTACTGGTATGTAGGTTATTATTTATCAAACATAATTCTTTTTTAAAATACATAACATAAATCTTATTTTCTAATAAACCTTACAAATACATTTATTTAATACATTGATTTTAGGACTGTGAAATAATAGTCTATTTAAACATGTTACACTTATTCATACTATATTAGTACCAGTCCTTTTTGGTTTAAATCATTATTATTGTGATTCCCCACATCAGCAAACATTAATTCCCATACTCTATTTATTATCATCCTTTTTTACAAAGGTCTTTTAAATAAGGATTTACATAAAAATAATAAAATACTGGAAACCTTCCATTTTATTATTTTATCATGCTGGTTATTATTAGACTTTAAAGTTGTGATATAGCATACTACTAAGTTATAGTATCACCAACTTTAAGTTTATTGCATTTTTTAAAAAACACTTATACAAATTCACTTTCACTGTTGGTTCTGATATTCTGAGTCTTATTATCTCAGACCAGACCTTTAGTCATCATGGACCGTTAAGACTAGTTTATTTTCTTTATTACACAATAGCTTTAGCCGGTGCACTTCTTATAACGCTATACAACACTTTAGTTTTCTCAATAATTACATTTTTATAAGATTTTGGGGATGTTATACTTTCTTTGACATAGTTTTTGTGGGTTTGGGATTGATAGTAGTTTATATAATAATAGGCTTTACTACGGTGTTTCTTTAATACTATGTCTTCCTCTCCTCCTGTTTTCCTTCTTGTCCTTCTTCCTATCTTCCTTCTGGTATTCATTCTTGTCCCTCTTCTAGTTTTCATTCTTGTCCCTCGTCTAGTCTTCACTCTTCTGTTCTTCTTTCCTCATTCTTGGGAACCAAGGTACTTGGTGTTATCACGACTGAGGTTTAGTTTGGAGTATTGAATTTCTTCACTGAACTGACTTTATTCTTCTATTTGTTTTTAGAGTATTTTGGTATTCACCACTCTTTGATTGAGTCTCTTTTTTCGGGATATTGTCTTATGTAACTGGTTTACTGCTCTGAGCTTCCTGGGTAACGTACTGGTATTATTTATGAGTTGATGAGTTGCTTCAATACTTTCTTTGGTTTCTTTTAACAGTGGTTTTTATATATTATGTAGTGAGGATTTTTATCTTATTGTGTTTTATTCCTCTGATTTATTTAAATGTCATTTAATATTATTACAACATTTTTTGATGTAATTAAATTTTATCATTTCATATGATTTACAATGTAGTGGATTTTCTGTCACGCTACACAGTAGGGAGGCTGATTCGCACTCGCAGCTCAGTCACAAGCCCGGCCGGGTCGTGTTAGACTCGACTTAATAAAAACAAAGTCTAATTTTAGAAAAAAATGTGTTAAATTTTATTCAATAGAAGAACAACATTTTTGAAGTAACAGTAAAGAACAAAATTTACATAAATTCGATAAAACAGTGAAAGTGCGTAAACACGAGTGACGCAACCGAGTGGTACCACGTAAGTTTTGAACAAGTAACATTTTTTTTTATTTTACATAAATGGGCAGAAAATAAATGAGATCTCAAATAATTTTGGATGTGAGTTGTGTGTGTGTAGATAAGAATATAAAAATAAAGGTATTGGTTCTTTTAGAATAATAGATGTTAGATAGTTACAAAGTTTTGATGTATTCCATATGTTAAAAATGATAATAATGTATTTCAAAAGTTAAGAATAATGTGAAAGGGTTAATATTTTTTTGATATTTCATGCATAGAAGGAAGGGGGAAGAATAAATGTCATATTAATCGTAAATAAAATGTTATCTGCTATATTATATAATTTGTTAAACAAATCATTTCAAACACCTCATTTCATTTGCTGCACTGATCAGTTCGTCGTACGAGCGGGGTTAGTCCAACACTAGAGATCACATATAACGGCCAACACACAAAAGAATTAAAGGTAGGTGGAAGTTTAAAAACCTTTTTACTATAGCAAATAGAAAGATATAGTTACAATGGTTCCGTGACCATGAATAATATAGTTACAATTGTATTACTATATTGAGTCAGTTTTTGAGGATGTTTTCTTTTACATACATTAAAGGTTGTCACTCACTTTCTGTTAAAAATTAAATGTATGTATTTACTGAACATATGTTAATGCTTCAGGAAAGATTATGTTAGTTATATAAGCACTTTTATTTTTATCATGAGCTTTATTTTGTATGTTTTCAGCACAGAAATTGTTTTGTTTTGCTTTTGAGTTTGTTTCTGATAGCTTAATTAATTTTGTTACTTACATATTTTTATGTCAGAGACGATTTACTTTAAGCAAAGGGTCAATTTATTTAATGTATAAGGCTTTCAAGTATATTATGTATTTTCACTGCATACAACATTTGATAATAATTTGTGATTTACGTTTCACATAATAACTTAAGTTGCAAAATCGCCCCAATTTTGTGCGGGCAGTATGGTCAAACTTTGAACCTTGTAAACTTTGTATTCTGAATACCGCATTGCGACACGTGTAGATGACGTTACGTTTTTCTCTGTTATCTACAGCCGGTCTTGAGCAGGGCTGACTGCAGTAAAAATTACGTTAGTTCTACTCAAGACTCCGAGAAGGCCACTCGTTTCTATCTCCAGCCACGGCTACAGGATTTTCATTATTTAAATTATTAGCAAGTTCAACATGTGCTAAGTTTACTTTGGCTATCTCAGCCTTACTTCACACTATTATGTCATTCGATATTTAATTATAATTTAATTAGCGGGCATCATGCAGCGGTAATTACTACACGTGCCAGCAATCGCTTCAACTAAATTTCAATAAACAATTATTTATATACAAAGCATACAGTCCACTTAATTCTTCATTTCTAACCAGCTAACTCCAACTAGCGTTCCTAAGAATAACTCAAGAGCACTTCGAGAGCTTCTAAGACGCAACATTTTTGGTCATCCGGGCAGGATTTCATATTTTTGGTCCACTGCGACCGCATTTTCTTGGTCCACAGCGACCGCATTTTTTGGTCCTCATGGGACGGATTTCACATTTTCATCACAGGGCCGCATTTGGTCCACCACGTTTTCAAATACATTTCATTTAATGGGCCCAAACAATATTCAAGCCCAAATACTTTCGAATTTAGATTGCTGGCCATGGCATGCCTTTATTTCCATAAAGCCAAACTTCATACGTGACATGCAAGATTCTGCAAAGCGTCAACTCTAAGACTACAAGACATTTGTTCTACGGCAACAAAATTCCACAACTCAAAGTTACACAGAGCTACAACGTCAAGCGTCACCCGACCAGCACAAACAGGTGGTGCGCCAACTTCAAAGGATTGCCGGACGGGATCAACACGGAACCAACAGGACCGAAGCCGTTTTGAACACACCAGGATTCAACATCCACGTGATTATAAACTTTCATTTTCTTTATAATTGTTCATATATAATGCATGGGTACAACAAACTGAATAATACTTTACATTTAATATAGTATTATTAATACTTTTACGTAAGCAGATATTATTGTCATGTGAGCATAAACTTTCATTTTTAACTAGATTTGCATATGTACATTTGTACATAAATTTCCATTTACATAACTGTACAATAACTCATTAAGAAGCTTTGGTGTCGAGATAAGGCTATATGTATATTATCATTTGAATAATTCATACTTTCAATAACGCTCATAACTATTCTTTTAAAAGAGATAATAAGTATCTATTATAGTAAGTAATGTATTAAGGTGTATACCGATCACTGGCTCCCGCATTATATCAGATTTTAGCAAGTTATTCAAAATTACAACAATTGTTCACCTACTCTACGTTTAAATATTTTTTCAAATCACATTTTACATTACAGTCATGGCTGATTTGAAGGCGTTAATAAAGAAACGGGGCACAATTAAGGTGTCTATATCCCGTGTGAACACTTTCGCGGATAATTTCGATCCAGACATAAGCGATCATCATGCACTAAAAATTAAGCTTCATCATTTAATGGAATTGTCCGCTAAATATGACGATATTCAGACTCAAATTGAGTCTGATGACTCTGATTTCGCATCAGCCAGTGACAGAGTTCAAACCGAGGATGATCTCTGCAATATTGAATGCACGTTACACCACTTGTTAGAGCAAGTAGAGCAGGTGAACCAGAAACCGTTGTTCAAACCGAAATTACGCCAATTAAAACCCCCCCTATACAGTTGGAACCAATTTAATTCCCTTGCTTCTCAGGTAGCATTATTGATTGGCAACACTACTACAATATATTTCTTGAATTGGTACACGTCAGAACCGACCTGACGGATATTCAAAAGTTACACTACTTGCACTCTTCATTGAGTGACGAGGCATTAAATGTAATAAAATCTCTTCCAATCACCCATGAAAATTATGCGGTAGCCATTGATTTATTAAAAAGCAGGTATGACAGTAAGTTAATTGTCTGAGCCCATCACATAGGGAATGTCTTGGGTGTGAAATCAGTTCAACAAGAGTCCAGGGTTAGCATTTCCAGATTCATTGACGAGATAACCACGAATATCAATGCCTTAAACTCATTAAATCTACCCGTAAATACATTTGAAATTATTCTCATTCATTACTTAGCCCAAAAACTCGATAATCACACGTGTCGGCTCTGGAAAGAAAGCTTGTCGGAAGAACGATTTCCTAATTTCAGTAATTTTATAAAATTTTTGTAGGCAGTTATTACAAAACCTGGACAGTGCGGTCACTTCAGCAAGCAAGATAAACGTTGGCGATAAGGCTCACTATCGCAAAGCAATTAAACCGGTAAATGTTTCCAAATCGACATTCCATGCTCATATCGGAAATAATATATGTCAGCTGTGCAAGGGTAAACACCGACTTACTGAGTGTCCACAATTTGTAGCGATTACTCCACTGGAGAGAAAAAATATTCTATTTAAAAATAAACTTTGCCTAAATTCCATACGCCCAGGCCACGATCTTGCACACTGTCCCTCCAAATTTTCTTGTAGAACGTGTGCGAAACGCCATCACACAATGATTCATATATATAACAAAAACGACTCGTCCAGGAACAATCAGTGTTCGTTAAAATTGCAAACAAACAAGTCTATATTATTATCCACCGCGGTCTGCATGACAACTGACCATGCAGGTGGGAAACATCCAGTTAGGATTTTATTAGACTCAGGTTCGCAAGCTAACTTCTGCACTATGAATTTCGCACGTCGCATGGGTCTAAAACTGATTAAATCTCAATTACCCATAACGGGTATAAATAATTCATTGTCTCAAGCTGATTTTAGTACCAGAGTAAGGTTGCATTCATGCTATAAGAATTTTAGTTTAAACATACATTGCGCTGTGCTTCCCAGTATCACTATTAATCTCCCTGCGGAATCATTTGATATCGCATCTTTAAATTTACCAAAGGGCATATTCTTAGCCGACCCACAACTGAACTTCTCGTCGCAAGTCGATCTGTTGCTCGGTGCTCAGTATTACTTGCAATTAATTGAACCTGTCAAATTTATCCGTAGCCCATATTTCCCCATAATACAGGAGACAAAATTTGGATTCATTCTCGCAGGTAACTTGCCATTTAATGTCGACATGACGAAACCGGTTTCATCATTTATGGTATGTGAAAATGATAGTGCCATTTCCTCGCAACTAAAGGACTTTTGGAAGTTAGAGGACGTTGGTATTCGTGATCCCTCCACTGAGGACTCACGAATGCGAAAATCATTTTGTATCTAATACTGTCCGTGTAATAAGGATGGCAGATTTGTGGTATCCCTGCCTCGCAAGTCATACAATTCTCATTTGGCCGATTCTCTTCACGGAGCTATCCGCAGGTTTCAATCATTGGAACTCAAGTTCAAGCAGAACCCTGATCTTCACAAGATTATAGCGCATTCATGCATGAATATTTAAATCTTGGTCACATGTCTTTATTTGATGCGTATGATTTGTCGGTGGACAAGTCAGACACCTTTTATTTGCCGCACCACTCAGTTTTTAAAGGCTCCAGCATAACTACCAAATTGCCAGTTGTTTTCGACGGCTCCGCTAAAACAACAAATAATTTGTCCTTGAACAACACACTGATGGTTGGTCCCATGGTCCAGCAGGATCTGTTCTCTATTATGGCTCGATTTTGAACTCACCGATATGTCCTCATTTCGGACATTGAGAAGATGTATCGGCAAGTTTTAGTTAATCCCAAGAATTCCAATTTGCAGCGTATTGTTTGGCGCGACGCCCCCCATAAGGAACTCCAACATTACGCCTTGAGGACAGTCACATATGGGACTGCAAGTGCCTCATTTCTTGCTACAAGATGTCTGGCTCAAATAGCCCAAGAAAATAAAACTAACTACCCTATAGCTTGCTCAGCCATCGCCAATGATTTTATGTGGACGATCTCATGACGGGTTCAGATAACCCGAACATCCTATCTAAAATGAAATCTGACATCATAAATTTACTAAGCCAATATGGTTTTACCTTACACAAATGGTTTTCGAATAATCAGGCCATTACAGCTTTGCACGCTTGTTCCTCCCTCGACCTTAGCAAAAATCAAACTGTGCGCACTTTGGCCATTCACTTGGAACTTGTCTCAGATCTTACCTCAGACGCCTTCATAGCGGCCTTAAAACGGTTTATAGCGCGTAGAGGTATCCCTGATCAGATATTCTCCGACAATGGAACGAACTTTCATCGTGCTAGCAGCACACTCCACGAATTATACAGACTTTTGCAGTCTAAAGGATTTGAGCAAACCGCCCAGGAGTTTACCAGTGCCCAAGGCATCAAGTGGTCCTTTATTCCACCCTCAGCCCCTCATTTCGGTGGTCTGTGGGAAAGCGGAGTCAAGAGTGTCAAGTTTCACTTGCGTCGCGTGGTTGGCGGAACCATTCTGACTTTTGAGGAGTATTATACCATCCTAACTCAAATAGAGTCCTGCCTTAACTCACGCCCTTTATTCGCCATATCCAATGACTTTAGAGACCCCGAACTTTTAACTCCAGCTCATTTCCTGGTTGGTTCTCCGCTCACGGCACTCCCTGAACCTGACTATTCCCAAGTCAATATTAGTCGTTTGGGCAGATGGCAGCTGCTCCAAATCACCCAATCCATTTGGAAACGGTGGTCAAAGGATTACTTGCACCAGTTGCAACAGCGCAACAAATGGCGCATTACGTCAAAAAATTTGACTCCCGGACAACTCGTCCTCATTCTAGATGACAATTCCCCCCCTTCAGTGGAAATGCGGGGTAATCATGAATGTTTATTCGGGTCAGGACTCAATAGTGCGCGTTGCTGATGTTCGCACTGCACATGGTCTCCTACATTGACCCATTCATAAATTATGTCCACTTCCAGTGGACTCAGACTAATTCGCATTATCATGCATCATTGCATCAAACATTTATCATGCTTTCTATTTGTTGTTTGTGTTATATTATTATTAAGTTTTTATTATTGTATTCATATGTATCATTATTGTTATTGAATTTGTTGTGATTATTATTATGCTATTATATACAGTAATCCCTTAACATTCACGGATTTAACATTCGCGAAACTTAACTATTCGCGAACCTACTAATGAGAAACAAATTTAACATTCGCATATATGCAACTTGGTTATTTGCGGATTAAAAAAAAAATTGTATTAAATTGATTTTTTTTTTCATTAGAATATTATAATACTGTACTAATCAAGCTTACAAAAAACATTAAACCACCTGCAAAATACGTAAATAAAATTGTTTAAGGGGTATGAGTAGACTTTCTTTGTGTAGCCGATTCCGAGAATTCCGGCTGACTCCGTGCCGCACACATGTGTAAACAATTCTGAGAAAATAGACTACGCTACGGTTTATGTACCCCTCTGTTTACATTTCTCTCAGTTGTTAGTAAGCGTGAGTGACAAAAAGTTTGTGATGCTGCCTCCAGTGAAAAGAGTGAAAAAGGTTTTGCACCTTTCCGAAAAAATTAAAATATTAGATAGGCTACGAGCAGGAGAAAGTGCATCTGCTGTAGGTCGCTTTTTTGATATTAACGAGTCTACTGTTAGATCTATTAAAAAAAAATGAAAAGGCTATAAGAGACAGTGTTGCAGCAAGTGCTCCAATCAGTGCAAAAATCGTATCTCAAGTGCGGAACAAGTGTTTGGAAGAAACTGAAAAAGCGTTGTGTCTGGATAGAAGATATGAACCAGAAGAAACTTCCGCTAAGTTCAGCTTTGATACGGGCCAAAGCTAAAAAAATATATTACCTTATCAACCTGGATCCTTATGAATCATCGTTTAACTTCCAGGCGTGTAAATGTTGGTTTGACAATTTCAAACATAGGCATAGTTTGCACAACATTAAGTTAGTTGGCGAATCGGCTTCCGCAGATCATGTAAGTGCTAAAAAATTTCCGGAAGAACTTGCTAAAATTATTGAAACTGGAGGATATCATCCATAACAAGTGTTCAACGCTGACGAGACAGGGCTGTTCTGGAATAAAATGCCGAGTAGAACTTTTCTGTCCAAAACAGAACGTTCAGCTCCAGGTTTCAAGGCCGCAAAAGACCGAGTTTCTCTTCTGTTATGTGCCAACGCATCAGGCGATTTTAAGGTAAAGCCGATGCTGATTTATAGATCGCAAAATCCTCGTCCTCTCAAAGACAAAAATAAAAACGAGTTGCCTGTTTTCTGGAAATCATAAGAAAGCATGGGTAACTAGTGCATTGTTTCTGGAATGGTTTAATGACTGCTTCATTCATGAGGTGGAAAAATACCTCTCATATAAAAACCTTGGTTTCAAAGTTCTCCTCATAGTTGATAATGCATCTTGTCATCCATCTAGTTTAAAAGAGGCCCATCCCAATGTTGAAGTGGTTTTTCTACCCCCGAATACGACGTCGCTAATCCAACCGCTAGATCAAGGAATCATAGCTACGTTCAAAGCATACTACACAAGAAGATGTTTAAAACGAATTTTGAACTCCATCGAAGAAAATTTAGAAGCTACAGTAACATATAGTTGGAAAACATTCAACATAGCAAATTTTATTGCCAAAATCGATGCATCATTGATGGAATTGAAAGAAAGTTCAATTAATCCTTGTTGGCGAAATCTTTGGCCTCAAGTGGTACAAAAGGAAAACCAGATGCCTTTAATTTCCAAACAAGTTGAAGAGATTGTGGAACTGGCTCATCAGGTCGGAGGTGATGGTTTCGACGATATGACGTGAGATGATGTTGAAGAATTAATAAAATCTCAAGAGAATGGTCTTACTGAAAAAGAACTAATAGAGATCATTGAAGAAAACGTCTTAGAGACCGACAACGACACTGAAGACGAGACCGAGAATCCGGAAACTGAAGGTAAAAGTTTTTCTTTTTTTTCTGTAAAGGTTTTCTAATTGTTTTAAGTTTTCTACAACTTAACATTTTTTATTGGAGGTAAAATATTTTCTTTAAAAGTTATTGGAGAAATTTTAAAGCTCCAACAACAGCTTGTTGAGAAAGTCATAGAAAACAACCCTTCACTGGTGAGAAGCCTTAAATTTAAAAGAGAAATCGAGGCAGCAACCCTTCCTTACACTGAAATGTATAATTGTTCTGTCAAACAATCACAGATCACAAAATATTTTCAACCATCAACTAGCAAATAAACTTTAACTTTCAATATGTATAAAGTACAGTATAATCAATATCTATGTATGTTAATATTACTGCTTAATAAACATAGTACGTACATATTTTTTTCGTTTCAATTAAAATTTTACAGAACCTAACCCCCTTTTATACACGGGAAGATAGTCTCAACATTCGCGATTTTGACATTCGCGGAGGTTTCCGTGAACGTAACCCTCGCTAATGTTAAGGGATTACTGTACTATTAATTATTATGTCAATCGTTATGTATTATGTATATTCATATTATGCATTTTTACATCCATTTGGATATGTCTATCATACTGCTATGTACCATTGAATTTGATATCATTATACTAATACTATGCATGTACATTATTATGTTTTTCACTATTGTATTTACCATGGTTATGTATCTTCGAATTTTTTGGGGATTGTTAGTCTACTATTATTGTATCAATTATTGTGTCTTTATTATTGTGTAATGTGTCAAAATGGGGGGTTTTATTTTTTTATTAAATTTATTAAAATAAAATGTCTTTAATATCATCATTGCAAGTCCCATGCAAATTAATGTCGTGTTCGAACAAAGAACAGTCATACAAACTTTTGAGCAGAGTGTACTTAAAGAATGCCAGATTGTTTTTGTGAAATCAAGTGTTTGTCACGCACAGAGTACGGGCAAAACAAGTACGTGCGCAGATGACGCCCAGCCGACTGAAACGCTTCGAAATAAATGGCGAAGCGGTAAGACTTTATTTCCACGTGTTTTGTAGATGGCGGAAATTAAGTAGAGACTTCGCCTACCTCAGCCTCCTATATCGTCTCTGTGTAACAACACTAGCTCACATGGCACATAGATGATCCAGACATATTGTACGACAATGAAAAAAAAATCGCAGCCTGGAGGCAGTGCCTTTCCTATTGAGCCACTAACAACAGTAGGGAGGCTGATTCGCACTCGCAGCTCAGTCACAAGCCCGGCCGGGTCGTGTTAGACTCGACTTAATAAAAACAGAGTCTAATTTTAGAAAAAAATGTGTTAAATTTTATTCAATAGAAGAACAACATTTTTGAAGTAACAGTAAAGAACAAAATTTACACAAATTCGATAAAACAGTGAAAGTGCGTAAACACGAGTGACGCAACCGAGTGGTACCACGTAAGTTTTGAACAAGTAACATTTTTTTTTATTTTACATAAATGGGCAGAAAATAAATGAGATCTCAAATAATTTTGGATGTGAGTTGTGTGTGTGTAGATAAGAATATAAAAATAAAGGTATTGGTTCTTTTAGAATAATAGATGTTAGATAGTTACAAAGTTTTGATGTATTCCATATGTTAAAAATGATAATAATGTATTTCAAAAGTTAAGAATAATGTGAAAGGGTTAATATTTTTTTGATATTTCATGCATAGAAGGAAGGGGGAAGAATAAATGTCATATTAATCGTAAATAAAATGTTATCTGCTATATTATATAATTTGTTAAACAAATCATTTCAAACACCTCATTTCATTTGCTGCACTGATCAGTTCGTCGTACGAGCGGGGTTAGTCCAACACTAGAGATCACATATAACGGCCAACACACAAAAGAATTAAAGGTAGGTGGAAGTTTAAAAACCTTTTTACTATAGCAAATAGAAAGATATAGTTACAATGGTTCCGTGACCATGAATAATATAGTTACAATTGTATTACTATATTGAGTCAGTTTTTGAGGATGTTTTCTTTTACATACATTAAAGGTTGTCACTCACTTTCTGTTAAAAATTAAATGTATGTATTTACTGAACATATGTTAATGCTTCAGGAAAGATTATGTTAGTTATATAAGCACTTTTATTTTTATCATGAGCTTTATTTTGTATGTTTTCAGCACAGAAATTGTTTTGTTTTGCTTTTGAGTTTGTTTCTGATAGCTTAATTAATTTTGTTACTTACATATTTTTATGTCAGAGACGATTTACTTTAAGCAAAGGGTCAATTTATTTAATGTATAAGGCTTTCAAGTATATTATGTATTTTCTCTGCATACAACATTTGATAATAATTTGTGATTTACGTTTCACATAATAACTTAAGTTGCAAAATCGCCCCAATTTTGTGCGGGCAGTATGGTCAAACTTTGAACCTTGTAAACTTTGTATTCTGAATACCGCATTGCGACACGTGTAGATGACGTCACGTTTTTCTCTGTTATCTACAGCCGGTCTTGAGCAGGGCTGACTGCAGTAAAAATTACGTTAGTTCTACTCAAGACTCCGAGAAGGCCACTCATTTCTATCTCCAGCCACGGCTACAGGATTTTCATTATTTAAATTATTAGCAAGTTCAACATGTGCTAAGTTTACTTTGGCTATCTCAGCCTTACTTCACACTATTATGTCATTCGATATTTAATTATAATTTAATTAGCGGGCATCATGCCGCGGTAATTACTACACGTGCCAGCAATCGCTTCAACTAAATTTCAGTAAACAATTATTTATATACAAAGCACACAGTCCACTTAATTCTTCATTTCTAACCAGCTAACTCCAACTAGCGTTCCTAAGAATAACTCAACAGCACGTCGAGAGCTTCTAAGACGCAACAAGGATCATCTTCAATTTCAAGATGATGGTATTAATTAAACCTAAGCATTACTTCTTTTGTAAATAAAAATAAGTTTAATTCTTACACAAATGCTTCTGATTTTTAATGAGGAGAATCTATTTAAAATACAGCCAAAAATAAATAACTAGAAAATTATTATAAGACTGGAAGTCGTGATGACTAGAAAATTATAAAGACTAGAAATTCAACCCAATTTCGTTACTGAGAGTGTGAATTTTGTTATGTTTAAGATATAACAGTACTTGATTTTTTATTAAAATTTCATGGTACACAAAACAGTTAAGTGGAGGTTTTTGTTACATAAACGTTTGTTACTCTGAAGTCTGAGTGTACTTGTACTTCAACAAACATATCAGATATTTTTTATAAAAATATAAGAGGACACTATTTACCTGATTAGGTCTATTACTAAACATCTGCTGTATCTGCTGAAACTTTGTACTCTGATTAGTTGTAGTCTTTTGCATTTTTTCGCTTTCTGGTAGTAACTGAAACAGAAATAAATATCTTTATGGTACAGTCCTGTACAACATGCATGTGTGAAAATTATAAACATTCAAGTTTCAATTAAAAATTAATAAATATTAACACTCTCAACACTGATTCATAATCCATATTCCCCCCTGCAAAAACTTATTAAAAAAACTCTGCATTTATAAAATTTATTCATAGACCTCACAACGTTGATTTATAATTTCAACAGCAATATAGTTTACCCTAACATAATCTGAATTGCAACATGAACCATACAGCTTTATCTACTGTATACTCATTTTACTTCCATATTCCTTAAGGAAATGGAAGTATGGTGATGGCAAAAAAATCGTGTTCGAGATTATTGCAGATTCTGATTGTACTACACTCAAAACATGAAAAAAGTCGTTTTTCGAAAAGTGTGTGTGTGTGTGTGTGTGTGTGTGTGTGTGTGTGTGTGTACATTTTTTCTATGGCAAACGATAACACCCGCAAATTCAAACAGAATCAAATAATTTTTTGCATGCAGCCCTACATTGCAGAGTTCTCAAGACCTATTGTTTTTGGTGAAGATCGGTTAAGGGAAAGGGGTAGTTTACCTGCAGCGTTTTTTTATCAAGGGTATGTTCTATGGCAAACGATAACAGCCGCAAATTCAAACAGAATCAAATAAGTTTTTGCATACGTCACTGAATTGTAGAGAACTCAAGGCCTTTTGATTTTGGTGAAGATTGGTTAAGGGGAAGGGGTAGTTTACCTGCAACCTTTTACGTTTTACCTTGAAAATTCATTTAAACTTTTTCAAACAATGGTAATTGTTAAAAATAAAATAATTTTGTTGCCAGGCAATAAAATTATAATTTTTTCATTTTAATGTAAATCATGTACAAGAGAAAATATATCATGCGTGGCAGGCAAGCATATCTCAGTTATGTACTGTTTACGTTTCCATTTTATTATTATGACTACCGCAATAAAAAGACAGGGAAGACACACACACACACACACACACACACACACACACACACACACACACACACACACACACAATTCGCGTTATTTCTGGCCTCACTTATGTTTATTTTCTTACATTTGCACGCTTTTTAAATGGAAAGTGCCGAAACCCATACCAACATAACGCGTGCAAGCCGAAAAAGTCTCCAGCGTGGATAGCGATTTGCTTCCTGTGGATCCCTGGGTAGTGTAACTGCACGTGTTTACAGAGGAACGATTCATAGACAGACTTTTCGTCTTTAGGGAATGAACCCTCTGCAAGATGCTGAGAGTCCATGAGTGACTTCGGAGCGCTCCTTCTTTTCCGCGTGTTTGTTCTGTGAAACGTACACTGTAGATTCGCAGCTTTATTCTAAGCAACGCTCAATAGGAAATGTTGAAAATTTTTGTCCACGGTGTACCCTCATACACACTAAACCTGCTCTGATGTTTTAATTACGAACATCGTAATATTAAAACTTTGGAAACTTGAGCACTACTTAATTGAGATCAATCATTAACTTATACAAGCCATTAATTTTATGCATATTTTTTATATATATGTGTACAACGTTGTCGGCAACAAAGAAGTAGTTTTTGTTAAAATTCCTTCCCGGGATATTTGGCCGTAGTCCAATGTTTTCTACAAAACCAGACGTTTCGGCAATGCCATCGACTTCCATTATAGTGATATTATAGACTTCAATATTATAGTGATATTTAGTTAAGTAACGGACACGTCATGGACAACGAAATCCAAGAATTCCATCATCAGTGAAAATCGAGTGCGATAACGTGAGGTAGTATACGTTAGTGACCACAATACTGTGGTTAAGGCTGAAGCAGTAAGTAGAAAGAAGTAGTTTCTATGGTAATATTTCATTTCAAAAATGATTTTAAATATAAATCTTAGAATTTATGGAAGTCATGTATGGTTCTCCATACTGATATTTAAATCATACACACACACACGCGCGCGCACGCACGCACGCACACATACACACACACACACACACACACAGTCCATAAAATAGAAATCTGATTATTGCAAATAGCTAACTCTACGTTTAGATATAGTACTGTAAGGTCATAAAGGTACTGTAGATTTGAGCTTGACAGTACTTTCAAGACAGACTTTATTTATAAAACAACTTTATATTACAATTTGTTTAATATAACCTCCACACTGAAAGCTGGGAACACAGAAGGAGTAGGGGTTTGATGCTCTTTCATTTAGGCATTCATAGCTGATCTTTAAGACACCTCCTACCCCGATCCCATTCCAACAAACAAATATTGCCAATCAAACATGCCTGTTTTCAATTATGTAACACAGTGCATTTTGGATTTCTTAAAGGTTTGTTATTATGCAGTTTGTATTAGTACTTTGTTATTAGGCTGATAATAAGTATCAGTCAAATAAATGTTACTAGAGTCATCTTTTATAAATATCACTATAGTATTGACGACTCGGAACACTAAGTTTTTTATAAGTAAAAACGTAAAGTTTTACCTTACAGCCTAAACCGGCTTTTACCTTTAGAAGGCTTCATCAGAGGCTGATGTTGAAAGTTATGTGAGCTACAATCTTTCTAACCTTCAAAGTTGTGAACTTGTACGCTTGGACGGTGGCTCGTCTTGCTGAGTTAAATTCTTGGATTTCGTTGTCCATGACGTGTCCGTTACTTAACTAAATATCACTATAGTATTGACGACTCGGAACACTAAGTTTTTTATAAGTAAAAACGTAAAGTTTTACATTACAGCCTAAACCGGCTTTCACCTTTAGAAGGCTTCATCAGAGGCTGAGCCACCAGAGGTGAAAGCCGGTTTAGGCTGTAAGGTAAAACTTTACGTTTTTACTTATAAAAAACTTAGTGTTCCGAGTCGTCAATACTATAGTGATATTTAGTTAAGTAACGGACACGTCATGGACAACGAAATCCAAGAATCATCTTTTATGTTACTGGAAAACCCATGCAATAAAAAGTCTTCCAAGCCCCCAATGGATCACGAATTCAATATATTTTCAGTTATCCTTGTTTACTGTTTACTTTACAAACTAGAAAAATTGTTTTTTTGTTTATTTATGATATTTCAATTTCTTAGAAACTCTAAAAAAACCTTTTCCAAATATTATTTGTTTGAAAAATATTCTGTTTTGAACCCGTTTAAGTTAACTGAAACCTAAAATCTGTAAATAAGACAAAATACTTGTAAATCCCAATTCATTTAACTTTAATATTAGATTATGATGCTAAATATCAAATTAAAGATGTTAAAAAAATGTGACTAAATGTCCCAGAAATCTGGGTATTCATCTGCGCGAATAATACCAAGCAAATCTGGATGGATATGCGTGTACCTGTATTCGGGAATGGACTTCTGGGGCATGAATGGATTTGACCCGGATTCTTAGTATTGTTACATATCAGTTTTACTTCATAGTTCAGTGTTTCTAGAGACCACATATAGTGTGTACTATTTACTATTAAATGCCTTGGCTAATGTTTTGGTGTTTTCAAACTTTTGGTGTATCCAGTATCAACCACCATCACTAGCCATTATCAGTGCAATAGAATAGAAAATCATATACACTCTAGAGCAGCGTTTCACAACTGTGTGCCGCAAAGCCCAGCTGGGTGTGCCGCGGAATTTTGGAAAAATAATAAAAATATAAAATAATATACAATGTCTAACTTGGAAAAAAGAAATCAAAAGTTTGTTTGTTTACTTAGCAAACAGTTCTGTCTTGAACAATAAATGTAGTCTTGATAAATTTGTGTTACAGATGGACAAGTTCACTGACGTAACTGGGAAACCACAAGTAGTACTGAGGTAAGTAAGTAACATTCATTATTATGGTATATTACGCTGCAGTGTGGTTTTAAAGACATCACAAAAAGGTACTGATGGTGAGGGGGTTTGGTATGTGGAGAGAGACAGTGTGCCGTGGATTTTAACTATTTATTTGTAGTGTGCCATGGATTAAAAAGTTTGGGAAACACTGCTCTAGAGATTTTAAAATAGCCAAAATGGTTGAATATCAAAGACAACATATAAAACACAGCTACGACAGATTTGAGGGGTTTTCTTTTAATAAATAATAAATGGTAAAGACGGGGACTCGCCCGGACAAGGTTTCGATTTCAGAGTAGAGTTCACTTGTGGAACACCCAGTTGCACATTTGTTCGGTCAGATAGGGTTGAGGCGACAATTCCTGATGCTGTGGAATGTGAACGAGTGCGCGCCTGCTTGCCCGAACATCGTATTTGTCACGAAATTTTGCACGAGCCTGAGATCGTAAGATCCTGTTAATACACTCGCTCTCCTGGAGATATCACATGACGCCTGCTCAGCCTATCAGGGAGCAAGTAGCCGTTCAAGGAAGACGTTTTGGCCATCTTGAAAAGCGTCGAAGTCGGCGTCAGTCGGCAAATAACCACGAAACCGCGCAGTTGCATGGGCGCGTGTTTCGTTTAAAATCCAACTTCAACAATGTAAACCGACCGAACGGAACAGTGAGAATGTAATAATGCTAACAGAAAAAGTGTAAATACGCCATAAAAGGCAGCAGTTTAATATACAGGCTCGCGAGCTGAAAAAGTTATTAAAAAATGAGTAACATCTATTAATCGTCAGTGATATAAAAAATTAAAAGTGAGAACTAAATTCAGAAAACCAGTGACTAAAAAATGAAATATGTGCAACACGTAGTCTGCAAGGACACCCACAGCCAAGTAACAGTATAACATAGATATCATTTTGAAAAGTTTAAAAAATTGAAAAGCGCAAAATTAAAAGGGGAAAAGGTTTGAAAGTGTGTGCAATGAGCAATTACTGGGTTGCCTTTATTTAATTTAAGTAATCATTAAGTAATATTTAATTTAATAAGAAAAAAATGCTAAATTTTGTGTGAAACGGGGTCTCGGACTCAAGGTTAAAATCTGTCTGATTAGAATTCTGAAGATTATAATAAAACGAAGTTCTATTATTGTTTATGAGAATGCTAAATAAAATGTTTAATAAAAGCTGAGTTAATTAACAAGAAATGAGCGTTGAATTTCTGAGTAACATAAACCCTAAATCACGTTTATAGACTACAAGTTCGTGTGTAGAACCTTGGAATACGAGAAGGTAAGAAGTGTTTTTCATTAAGTATTAATGTTGTAGTAAATTGTACTATTACAATTGGCACCCGAACAGGGACAGTTTGTGCAAATAAATTTGATACAAACCACACCTACTCGTGGATATAAGCGTGATTTGGGAGTACGTATAAATTACGTGCAGGTCATGTGATATGCATACTATAGTTAAGTAATACTTATAATATTAATTAATACTGAGTACATGTAAGGTTAAATTTTTTTGTAAGATTAAAATCTCATAAAGAATATAAAAAATGGATACTAACGAGATTGAAGTTGAAATGAGCGAATCAGTTGTCATGAGTGGCCTGGGAGTTCATTCAACTCCAAGTGTGGGTCAAGACAAAATAGTCGAATTAAGTGTCACAGATGAAACAAATGTGACAGAGGTTTCTGGAGTTCAATTAACCCCAACATCAATGAAATGTAGTACAGTAGTAAATTCGATAATGATATAATAAGTTTTTTACAACAACAATTTAACGTAATAAATTGTCGTTTTGATGTCAATGATATTAAAATGGATGAACACAATAATAAATTCGATAAAATAAATAGTAAGTTTGATGAACAAAATGGTTATATTCTAGACATAAATAACAAACAAAATAAGTTTGACGCTAGATTTGATGAAGTAAACACTAAAATGAACGATAAATTAAATGAACAAAATAATGAGATAAAGTTGATGAGAGATGAAATTAAACAACGTAATGTCTATATGAATAAGAGTTTAAAAGAAGTTGATGAACATTTAAGTGCTTTGGTAATACAAGTACAAGATGAAATAAATGAAAGTAGAAAAAGAAAACAGGGGGTAGTAAATGGTACATATAATAAGGTAAGTGGTATTAATGGTATTAATGATAATTATGAGAGTATAGTGGGGGTAGAAAGTGGTAAAGAGACCGAACAATTAAAAGAAAATAAAGACGATCAGTTAACATATAATACGGTAAGTAGGGATGAGAAAAATGACAATGTAATTAAAAATGTGGTGTTAGAGAGTGAGGTTGTGAATATTGAGAGTGCTGATGAAGTTTTAGTTGAAGTAGAGTGTAATAATGGAATGTTAGTGAGTATTGATAAGTTAGAGAGAGAGAGTAGAGAGAATTTACAGGTAGAGGGGTTGCAGAGGGTAAAATTTTCCGTGGTGTTGTGGGGGTGAAGAAAATGCTTCATGAGTGTATTTGCGAGACGTATGGTCTAGAAATAATTGTCCCTTGATTTTTTGTGCATCTGGTAGAGCCAGATGGGGTAGTAACCAAGTTGTATTGCCTTCTGCATGGATTGAGAGAGAAAAAGTGAGATGGTGTTATGATGAGAGGTATTTTGAGAGAGAGAGAGAGAGAGAGAGAGAGAGAGAGAGAGAGAGAGAGAGAGAGAGAGAGAGAGAGAGAGAGAGAGAGAGAGAGAGAGAGAGAGAGAGAGAGAGAGAGAGAGAGAGAGAGAGAGAGAGAGAGAGAGAGAGAGAGAGAATGATAGAGATGTTTACGTTAAGTAGAAGCTATAAGGAGTTAAGAGAGGTTGAAATTTGGAAAAATAGATGATATGAAAGACTTACCTTGTGAAATAGATATTGATGATTATTTTGATAATACCACTGTAGATGATGAGCACTTACCTTGTGATGTGATGGACATAGTAGACGAATATGATGATATAACCTACCTGGGGATAACAAATAATATTAAGGGAGACTGGACAAAAATAACTAATGTTGACAAGGTTTATGAGATAATAATAAGGAATAATCCTATAGATTATTATGGTATAACGAATGACACAGAGTTAACGAGCTAATATCTAAATAATAATAATGTAATGTACTTAGATAAAGATGAGTTGTGTTATAAATACATCAGGCTAATTTACAATGATGGTGGTTAAATAAACAGTGAATGAACATTTAATTATTTTAGTTTATGGTAATGAATTGGCTAAATTATGTAATGAGGTGTGGTAAACAATAATATAATATGACGAAAAATTGTAGATAAATTTGTAGTGAAATCAATTGTGTTTGGTATAGTAGGTTATGTTGTACTATGTCATGTAAACAATGTATGTATGAAAGGAGAATTGATTTAATAATAATAATAATATTTTATCAGACTAAATAAATAACTAGAGTTTATAAGGTAAATGAATTGCAATTGTTTTGGGAATAAGGTGATTAAAGTAACTTTGTGTTTTAAAAAAACTGATTGAATTAAAAAATTGGAGATTAATTAATTAATGTTGTATAGATTGTGATAATGAATTTAAATGATTTTCATAAGATTTGAACTTTATAATAAACAGTAAATGAGTAAACGTAGAATGTTTAGTTGTGGAGTCATATGGTTGTTATGATGTAGCAGAAAATACATATGGGTATGTACAATATATTTGTTATAATGAATGTTTATAGTTTGGAGTTTATGATTAACCATATGTAAGTATGAATTTTATAATGCAATTGAAGTAAAGTAAAATGTTTTGATGTGTTAATAATGAAATTAAATGAGTTTAAAAGGTTTTAAATTAGGTAATTAAATTAATTTGAGATACTTATGAATTTTCTAATCTAATTTTCAAGGGTTAACTTAATGTAAAATGTGGAAAAAGATAACAGTTTGGGTGATGATTATTTCAATAAGTCATTGAGTCAGTCAGAGTTAACTTTAAATGGGTATTAGACAAAATAAGAATTTGGGAATAAAAAGTAATACAGAAACGAGGTAGTAGTAGGGACACAGTAGCAAGAGTGAATGTGGGTAGAGAGAAAGTATGCAGAGAAAGTGGAGAGTAAATAGGTGAGAGCAGGGTACATATACTTTATAGTGAGGGTGGAGGTGTAAGGAGTCCTCAACGCAAGGCATTGTGGCGGGTAGTAGAGTGTTTTAGAGGAGTGTCTGCCGATATACCCGGGAGGGGCAAGAAATTATGAATGTGAATTAAAGGTGAGGGAACACACATCCTAGGTACAAAGAGGGTATCAGGTATTTGATAATAAGAGGAGAATGATTTAAGTGGAGTTACAGAAATTAGTGGAGGTAAATATTATTGAGAGATCAGTGTCACCCTATGTAAATCCGTTAGTTGTTGTGAGAAGGAAGAAGGGGGTAAGGTTATATTTTAATGCCCATTCAATAAATCAAATCGTTGTGAATGACTGAGAATCACCCAAACCAATTGATGATGAGAAGACTTAATAGAAATTCATAATTGAAATGTAATCATAAGTGTAACAAGTGAAAGAGTTAATAGAATTTGAAACTAAACTTAAAATTGAATTGTTTGTAAATTGTTGGTATTCAGATGCAAATGAGATGTTTATTGTATGAGGTTTATATTCTGTATGTATGTTTATGTGGTATTGTGTTACTTGTACTCAGTGTACCTAGAGTAAGGTCATTCACCTGGTAATCAGACATCAGCTGATGACTGGTGTTAAATGTATAGTATGTTTCATGTAATCAATTCATAGGTTCTTTTATTAATTAATTTAATTGAATAATTTTGTTCCTTTTATTAATTATCAAAATATATATTTCGGGAAATTAAATTCATTTAATTATTTAAAAAAAATTTATTTTTTTTTAAGTAAAGATTGTATTTTGTTTTCATGTTTATATTATATTTTGTAACCAAACGTAGTTGTAATGGAGTGGATGATAGAGATAAATTTTGAAAGTAAATTTGAAGTATTGATTTAAGGGTCATGGAAGAAATGACGAAGTATATAAATAAAAAATGAAGTTAAGATTAACTGACTGGTTTTAAATAACGAAATTAAAATGATTAATTAAAAGAGATAAGGTGAATCAATTTAAATGTGAAATTTTGATCATGAACTTGAGTTATTTCACTACATGAAGGAAATTTAAATAATTCATTTGATTTGAAATGATAATATCAAACAAACAATTAAAAGTTGAGAAATGGGAGTGAATTTTATTTAAAGGTAAATATGAAATGTTTATGTGAATTTTACATTAATGATGAATATTTGGAGATAGTGTGTTTAAGATAGTAATGAACATGTGTACGCACCCAGTACTTTGCTAAAGGCAATCCAGTATTTATAAGGGGAGATATATCGGTTGAGGATCTGGTTTGGTATACGGCTAGTTATTGAATTTTACTGAATGTTTCAAGGTTAGGTGCTACTGTGATGAGTGCCTGTCTGGCTTTACGGTGTTCGGATCTCGGACCGAGAAGTCCAGTAGAGTCATTCAGGTGCAGCCATGGTCGCCGAACTAGGGGGGTAGATTACCCATGATTTGTTAAAAATTAAGGGGGGTTGTTGGTACCATATCCTCACTGGTCCTCTTAGGTTAGCAATGAGAGTTTTTCTGTTTCGGCAGAAAACCTCTCATTGGGGGGGGGGGGTATTGTAACGGGACAGATTTGAGGGGTTTTCTTTTAATAAATAATAAATGGTAAAGACGGGGACTCGCCCGGACAAGGTTTCGATTTCAGAGTAGAGTTCACTTGTGGAACACCCAGTTGCACGTTTGTTCGGTCAGATAGAGTTGAGGCGACAATTCCTGCTGCTGTGGAATGTGAACGAGTGCGCGCCTGCTTGCCCGAACATCGTATTTGTCACAAAATTTTGCACGAGCCTGAGATCGTAAGATCCTGTTAATACACTCGCTCTCCAGGAGATATCACGTGACGCCTGCTCAGCCTATCAGGGAGCAAGTAGTAGCCGTTCAAGGAAGACGTTTTGGCCATCTTGAAAAGCGTCGAAGTTGGCATCAGTCGGCAAATAACCACGAAACCGTGCAGTTGCGTGGGCGCGTTTCGTTTAAAATCCAACTTCAACAATGTAAACCGACCGAATGGAACAGTGAGAATGTAATAATGTTAACAGAAAAAGTGTAAATAAACCATAAAAGGCAGTGGTTCAATATACAGGCTTGCGAGCCGAAAAAGTTATTAAAAAATATAAAAATGTGATTTACTAGAAATTTAAAGTGGTCAGAAAATGAGTAACATCTATTAATCGTCAGTGATAAAAAAAATTAAAAGTGAGAACTAAATTCGGAAAACCAGTGACTAAAAAATGAATATCTTGTTGATTCATCCTCTTCGTTCACTTTTTTTAATATTATTATATATAAAAAACTTTCACAAATGAACTTACTTTGGTTATCACTTTCACAAACGTTTCAAGGTGATGTGAAAGTGAGGAAGAGGCACATCACCTTGAAACGTTTGTGAAAGTGATAACCAAAGTAAGTTCATTTGTGAAAGTTTTTTATATATAATAATATAAAAAATGAAATATGTGCAACACGTGGTCTGCAAGACACCCACTGCCAAGTAACAGTATAACATAGATACCATTTTGAAAAGTTTAAAAAATTAAAAAGCACTAAATTAAAAGGGGAAAAGGTATGAAAGTGTGTGCGAATGAGCAATTACTGGGTTGCCTTTATTTAATTTAAGTAATCATTAAGTAATATTTAATTTAATAAGAAAAAAATGCTAAATTTTGTGTGTTTATGTTAAACGGGGTCTCGGACTCAAGGTTAAAATCTGTCTGATTAGAATTCTGAAGATTATAATAAAACGAAGTTCTATTATTGTTTATGAGAATGCTAAATAAAATGTTTAATAATAGCTGAGTTAGTTAACAAGAAATGAGCGTTGAATTTCTGAGTAACATAAACCCTAAATCACGTTTATAGACTACGAGTGCGTGTGTAGAACCTTGGAATACGAGAAGGTAAGAAGTGTTTTTTATTAAGTATTAATGTTGTAGTAAATTGTACTATTACATACTACAGAAACACCTCCTCCTTATCTACACATTAACAACCAATAACAAAAAGTGCCAAGCACAATTAAACTAGATAGACCAACAAAGTTCACTGGGCAAAATAAACGGAACAAACCCAAACAAATGGCACACTCCTGAAGAAGAAATCAGAGGAGAAAGATGTTGAAACATCAAGGATAAAACACTGTAAAATGTGGTCTTATGCAGAAAAATAATAACACTGATACACTGTTTTGTATTACAATTTACACTAACACAATTACATTTGTACGCACGTGTGTGCTCATACGCATATACACCTCAACAGCTTTTATTTAGTACTTGAAAGCTATTTTCCATCATGTATTAGGCCTCATTTATACTTCCAGGAGACATACGACGGGAGGCAGATGCCAGGTGGTAAAGAGGCAGGCATCAAGTGGTGCAGCATTTATACTTTAGGCTATGGTCGAGCCACTACACAAGAGATATCGTTTTGGGACACGTCAAATATTTCTCATGCTAGAAGATGATAATGAAGTGGAGGATAGGAGGAGGAAATATTGTGTTCATCCGATCAACGAGTTGCGTGAAGCATTTGGTGAATTCCACCACCTGTATTTCGACTCAAGACAACACCAATCAAGTTTTTCGAACAGACGAGAATGTCTACTGATACTTTCAACTTCATTTTGGCAAAGATGGAAGGAAAACCGGGATGGAAGAGAACTTGTAAATTACCAATTATTCCTCCTGAAAAGCTTTACATAACTCTAAGGCATATTAAAATAATTTATGTAACAATTAAGTAATACATTAAATAAGAATCGTATATTTCTTAGTGCTTGTAGTCAGCAATAAAACAACCAATATCTTTTCGCATAATATGTATTTTATTTTCTTAAACAAATGTCATACTTTCTTAAACAAGTGATTTTTTATGTATTACAAACATTTAACAGACAGGGATACATCAAATAATTTGTAGAAAATATTTGTATAGGGTAAGCTCACCTAACTCTGTGATATTACGAATATTAGCTTACAGCTACAAAATCTGTTATTAAAAATATTTTAGTAACTACAGAGTGTTCCTAGAATTGTGTATTTAGAGTACATAAAATGTAGTAATGAATCTAACTTTTTTAATTTCTTTAAAAAAAATTATTCATCTTTATTCATCAACTGTGCTATTTCCTTCCAACTTTTCTCACGACATCCATGTTTTTGTGATTCGGGTCTGCATAATTCCATATTGCAGGCCTTGTCTGCACGTCATTATTTCAACATGAGAGAACACACATAAATGCCAAAAAACGCGCGAGACGTCACCTGTATCTATGACAAACTACAGCGACTGGTGGTGGGAGGTAGCGTCACCAAGAAGTCACACATCACTTCGCAGAAGTATAAACAAACCCATTCCCAACAATGTACCACAGCTACGGGGTGACACCACCTATCGCCTGCCACCTGGAAGTATAAATGAGGCTCATAGGATCACAATCCAGTGCTGTGCTGAAGCTTCCTATTTTGCAATGGAGTTAAAATCTACACAGTTTGTGGAAGTCACACATTTATAAATCCTTGCTGCATTCTTTTTAAACCTTTCAGGCGACAGGATCATTGACCTAATTTACTTGTTAATAAATATTTTATGCATGTGTGTAACATTTCGGTTTTCACAAATATTTCTATTACAGCCTACACAGTGATTCTGTTGCATAAAATTTTATTTATATGCACCAGATTTATTTTAGAATAAATTCATTTTACAGGAAATGGACTGCTTTGAAAAAAGCAGGTTTTCCTGTTGGATACCTATTTTTTCACCACTGTATGCCGCTGAAGTCCTCCTTTATGAAATTTATTTCTACCCACAAATACTATTAAGCACATTACTTCACTGTTACTTAAGATGGCTATAAATTTGTTAAACTGAATCTGCAAAGACTCTGGATTGCAAATATCCACACTTAAAACCAAGGTGATGGCTTTTCGTGGAACTGATCCTGTATGGGCAAAAATTGTTATAGATGGTACTGTCTTGGAACAAGTTAGCACTTTTGAATACCTGGGCTACAGTGTGTGTCTTATAATGCAAGCAACAACGTTGTGAATAAGTTGCATAAGTTCAACCTTATGTGCAGGACAATCAGGTGAACCCTTAAGTCAGCAAGTAAAGGAACATGCTTAAAATTCTACAAGGTGATGGCTCTTCCCACAGTTCTTTATGGGTCTGAGAATTGGACTTTAACGAAAGGCCAGGCCAGTCGCATCCAAGCAGCTGAAATGAGATTTCTCAGGCACGTGGCAGGGTATATTCTCCATGATCGCTCAGTATCGGCTGAATTGGTGGGAACATCTTTGCCAAATGGATGAGTGCTGCATTCCCAAACAACTATGGAACTATAAGCCGAGGAGACGGAGAGGTGTGGGATGTCCAAGGAAGCACTGGAGTGACCAGCTCTATCTTTGCCTATTTGAGACTGGAACAAACCATCCTTGGTTTAATCCTTGAAGATGATGATGACTTCATTGTTCTCAATTTGTATAATTATAAATTACAAATTGATATGAACTATTAAACAAATTTAATTAAGAAAGTTGTGTTAGTGGTTACAATCACAAACAGAATTATCACTGTTGCACACAACTATAGAAAAATGATTCTGATTAGAGCTTTCAAGCTTCTCAGCTCATCGTCAGGTCGGAAAGCTTATTTTTAATTTTAACTTGCGCGTATTTCGGAATGACATAATTATCCAGACATTGTTTACTGAACCATATTTTACTTAAGACCCTCTTCAATTTGACTTTTAACTTAAGATATTTAAAGACTTTATTTTTACCTTACTGCTGTCGTTTATTACCTCATTGTTGTCGTCCATTACCTGTAATGGACTGCACATCAGATCGGATTTCTGATATGATGATGAGCTGAGAAACTTGAAAGCGCTAATCGGAATAATTTTTCTATAGTGGTGTGCAACAGTGATAATTCTGTTTATTAAATAAATCTGAGCTATATCCTGAAGGAACTAAACAGAGGTTACCTAGACTATTTACATTTATAAATCTATCAATAAACACCTGGTATAGTTCTATAGATACTTTTTATTTTCCTAACAATTGTTTCACCACTTATGGTAGCTTCAGAGTTTAGATCTGAACTGAGAAATATGAAGAGTATGATAGGCAGGGGAGGTATAGAGATAGTGTACAACAAAGGGGACAATTATTGTAAAATCCCAGGTAAACAGTTGAACAAAGGCGAGTGTTCTTCTATTTGGAACAATAGAACACTCACCTTTGTTCAACCGTTTACCTGGTTTCTTCAGCTGTCCCCTTTGTTATACACTACTCCCAACCCTCCCCCACATTCATGCACTTCAGATCTCTCAGTTTAATGCTAACCTCTGAAACTGCCATAACTGGTGAAACAATTGTCAGAAAAATAAAAAGTATCTATAGAACTATATCAATGTTTATACTGTTATGCAATTATGGAATGTTCTCGAACAATGGAGAGTGTTGTTCTACATGTTACATGTTTCTTGGCTAGCCCCACAGGTGCATGTTTCTGCTAAGACCACACTCAAGTATCCTCTAGAGTTTTCAAGTGCTTGTTAAGGACACACATTATGGAATCCTGCAGGCTGTAAATAGGCAGCAGCTACTGCTTAGTTAGTCAGTTTATGTTGGGCGATTTATCAAGTGATATCAAGTGGTTGTTGTGTTATATTAGTGCGGAATTCTTTATAGTTGACATTATTATTGTGTGTGTACAAATTTAGCTTGAATTATTGTACTATATGTTTACAAATTGTTATTTGTGACCAACTAAAGCTGGTAATTAGTGACTTCATTGGTGTCTGTATTTTGTTTCCACTGCACCATACCAGTGGCGGCTCGTGAGTAATGAAATGGGAGGGGCACACAGTGGGAAGGATCTAAGGTGGGCCACCATTCGCGGTAATTAGTACTTAGGTAAAAAAATATAGAATGTCTTACCTGGTATTTCACTTTTTGTATAACAATTCCATTCTCCTGTTTTTAGATGTAGCGAATTCCTCTATCACTTGTTTATTGAAATCTTGAATTCCATGAATCATTTTTTTTCTGTGGATAGCATAGCCAATGCATTCAGTCTATCAGTGCCCATGGAATTTCTTAAAAATATTTTTATCTTTTCAATGTAGAAAAGCACCTTTCACTTTCAACAGTTGTCATCGGTATGGTAACAATTATCTTTAAAATAGTCACACACTCTGAGAAGGTACAAAACATGTTATTATCAAGGAAAAACTGTAATAAGGGTGTTGCACCAGAAGCAATACGTAAACCTTCGCGACTGTATAACACTTCTAGTTCGGTTCTCAGTTTCAGACCATTTATTGTTGGATAAAATTTAATTGTAGTCTGAAAATCATTTTCCGGAAACTCAACACAGTACTGTGGAAACTTTTCAACTAAAAACAATTTGGAAACACATAAATGATCTGAAAATTTAAATCTTTCATTAATATTGTTCACAATCATATCACATACTTCCAAAGCGGCCACACGGTTGCTCCTATTACTTAATTATTCAACACACTGTCTCTTAGTCACAGGCTCACTTACAGACACTTCACTGTCTTCATAGGTCTTACGAATATTAACCACTGTACTCACAAAATGTTTGACAAATGTTCTCATTTTTATTGCATCAATGTTTCTTTGTTGAATGCAATCAAAGAAAATCGCCACATGAGGCATAATTTTGTGGAAAAAAGTCAACCAGAAAATGAACTGAGGATCCCTCAAAGTTCGTACAAATCCTGCAGCCTGGCTAGAAGCACTTTTGTCAGAAATCTCTATGTCCCTAATGTGTTCAAAACATTTTATTAGATTATCTTTATGTTCAAACACAGTATTAACAGCCCTGTGTTGAAAGTACCATCTTGTAGGAGGCACAGACCCAATTTTTTTTTTTTACAATTTCTACTAAATAATCCATCCTCTTTGGAGATCTTGAAAAATATGGTCCTATTCCTTGCAGGTCTTGAAAAAATATTCTACTCTGGGAGGCAGACGATGTTGAGTTTTGAAGAATCAGATTCCCTTGATGGGCATAACAATGAATAAAATTTGCATTTGGATACTTCTCTTTAACCAAACACTGGACCCCTCCTTTCTGACCACTCATAACAGATGCACCATCGTAAGTCTGACAAATTAGTTTTTCCGGGGACTTGTATATTCCTATTTCTTCCAACTGTCCTAATATTGTCGAGGTTAAACTTCGAGCACTTTTATCAAAAGGGACTTCAAAACAACCCCAAAACCTGTAATGGGACAATTTTGAAGGAGGTATGTTTTTTTTATTTCATTTAATATCAACTATTGGGAAATAATCGGTTTGGACACCCTTTGCGGCCACCGAGACCACTAACACTTGTTTGGACACCCTGTATACAATCCTGTACCGGTCCGTACCTAGCGCACAACGATAACACCGTGGAACGTCAGCTTGTGCGCACATGCGTGTATCCTCCGTTGGGGAGGAGTAACAAAAACTTGGTGAATAACGCTCAACTACAATGGAATGTGGCAGTGCGTGTGCGCCCGTGTGCCGCTATCTGTACTCTCGACACCAAAGTCGATCACCGGAACCAGCCATGTAAGATGCCGCAGCCAATCACAGCACGAGCTGGCGGAAATGTTTTTTGACCAACGCACTTGTAGCGTCGTCAGTCGACGAAATCACCCATTCCCGGCCGGGGCAAGGTTCGCAGTTCGCGACCCTTAAATTTTGCATTTTAACATATTCTGAAGTGTAACAGTAAATTTGAAGATAAACAGTTAAATCCGACAGTTTAAACGAAGTTAGCGGAGTGAACAGCAAAAGTGAAAAATGTGACAAATAAACAGGACATTCATATACATGCGCGACGCCACAAGTGGTCAACAGAAGGACGCTGGTTAAGTAGTAGACTCAAATCTAATTTCGATTATTTTTCAAATTTATAAAAAAAGGGGTTATGACTAAATTATGGGGAATTTTATAGTATGAGAGAGAGAGAGAGAGAGAGCAATATGGGTCGCTTTCATAATTTAGATACCATGGTTAGAATGTTAAGTGTTTAGTCATAAGTATCGCAACTATTTTCATTTCATGTATAACAAGTATCAATGTTTTCAAGCAAAGTTTTTCGAATGAACCGCTAGTAAATTAAAATTGAACTGATATTCCAATAATTATTAACGATGTAATGTAAAAGAAATTGATGAAGAGGGAGTTAAAATTTAATAATTAATATTAAAAAATTAAAAGTTAATAAAAAGTGTCAATTAAACACATCAATGTGTGTTTGTCATTGCATTGCCTGTTTTTCTCTGCCTAAGTACATCAGACGACACCCTGATAATTCGCTAAGAAGGTAAGTGAGACCAATTTAAATCTTTTCTATTAAACAAGTAGAGTTTCAGTTGTATACACAGATTTCTAGATTTAAATATTTATTTTAAAGCTCGTAACGCTTTAATTGGCGCCTGAACAGTGGACATTGTAAATTAATTTTTAATGTAATATAAAATAAATTAATTTACAACCTGATCGAAAAATGGCAGAGAAAAGCGAGAGTGTAAATTTATGTGAAGATATTGTGGAGGGGTCAATTTTAAATGTTACGCAAGACGATTTAGTATCGACAAATATTAACGAGAGTGTAGACAATACAACACACGAATTAACAATTGAGACAGTAGACGCAAAAATAAGCGATAATGTAAATATATTTAATCAGTTAGCATTGATGATGGAGATGATGTCAGGAATGAATGATAAACTTGACAAACAAGACGAGAAAATGAAGTCAGAAAATAATAATCTAAACACATGTTTAAATGAATTTAAAAATGAGATTAAATCAGAAGTGAATACTATAAATATTAAACTGACTGATTTAAATAACGAGTTTATGAATGTGAGGAGCGAATTGAGAGCGAATGAAATAAATATGAATAACAAATTAGAAAGTATGAATAAAACTATTGTGGGCATGAGAGGTGAGATAATTATAAATACAAATAATATTCAAGACGAAATAAACAAAAGTAGAACGCGGAAGGAGGAGGTAGAAAATAACACAGTTACGAGTGATTGTGACGAAATAACAGACAACCAGAGTAATAACAAGATAACAAATAATTACGAAAATGAATTAACAACCGATAGTAGTAAGATAGTTGAAAACAAGATATGTAAAAATAATACAGTGAAAATAATTGGCGATCATAATAATATAGAAACAGAGAGAGAGAGAGAGAGGAGAGAGTGTTTGTAAGTTACAGAGAGAGTTTGAAGAGAATGATTTTGTGAATATAGGGCAGAGGGTAAATTTTCCCCAGTTTTATGGTAAACCAAGCTGGTTACGAATATTTTTGAAAGGCGAGAGTCCCTTACAAGAAAGCGATATATATCTAAATAATTTTTTAATTTGTAGTAGGCATTTTTATGATTTAATACCCTCTGTACGAAATGATAGAAAAAGTGTGAATTGGTGTTATGATGAAAGAGATGTTGACAAGAAGGTAATGTTATTTAAGGTTAGTAGAGATTATGACGAATTATTGCAGAGATTAGACATTGAAAGAGTTATTAATAATAAGTACTTACCTTGTGAAATAGTTAGTACAGCAATTGATGTAATAGGCTACTTACTTTATGACAAAGCGAATACAGCAGCAGATAATAATGATAATGAAACTGTAATTGACATAACTATGACAGATCGTACTAAAGGCGACTGGACTATACTCGATGATAATAAATTACATAATTTAATAACAGAGAATAATCCTGTTGATATTGTGGAAGAATATAAGAATTTGGATAATCTTTATATTAATAAAAATAATATAGTGTGTTTAGTAAAGAATGAACTGTGTACACGTAAAACCAGATTTTTGTACGATGATTGGGGGTAGAGACAATAAATGTTTATTGAACGTTTAATCATGTAATTAATGGTTTTGGAATGGACTGCTTTACCAAATGAAGTGTGAAACAACTGAACAGTTCTTGACGAATGATTTGTAAATAATTTGTGAATTCATTTGTGTATATATATTATTAATATTTTGCAGTTTACGTAAATAATTATGAAAACAATAATTGATGCTTTGTAAATTTTGATAATAATTGAAATATGTTGTGTTTAATAATCAATTGAAGTGAATAATTTGAGATGGCTAAATATTGTGATTTAATGTTGTATGATTGAATTTTTATGAGATGTTTAAATTATTTGATGAAATTTCAATTGAAAAACAATTAATAACTAAATAAGTCTTAAATAGTTTAGTTTGTGGAATAACATAAAGGTTAAAAATAACTGTTAATAATAATTTTGAAAAAATTATATGACGGTCCATATGAGGTTAGCCAAGTGAAAATGGAGAATGCTTATATTTTAATAGACTTGCAAACTCGAGAAATAAAAGGAACCTATAATGTGACCCAGTTAAAAAAGTATTATCTAGCTGAGTGATGATGGATGTATTTATGACTATTAATATTTTCATACCTAAACAGACATTTTTATATTCTATTATTATAAATTGTTATTATTGTTTATACACACATTATGTATTTTATGTAAATGGACATTAAGATAGTTAAGAAAGAAATGTATTAGTTAAAACACCACCAAGACTAGAAATGTCATGTAATATAAATTATCAATTTTAATTTTAAAAGGAAATATTATACTTGTGATTCCCCAACTTTTCGGGCGGTCACGGCCTCACCGAACCTTGACCGTGGAATTGGTTTAGCTTTAACAGCTATGGTTGGGGCTCATTGCGTCACGTTCTGCCATAACTGGCCATAGCTGTTATCGTTGTAAAGGTGTACTTTGAAATTGATGGGGGGTGAAATTAAGGGGAATCACCAGACTATGGAACAGCGGCTGCCACTCTGCCCGCGTAGGGGTAGCAGAGACAGGTGGTAGAACCGTTTAAAGGTGCATAATTATAAACAAGAATATATCGATATTCAGACTTTCAAATGTAATAGCAGAAACAAAGACACGGAGAGGTAAAACCTGCTCCAAAATATACAGTCTTCGAGGAAGCGAAAAGGCGCCACAGTCTTACACAATTTGAAATAGTGTGTGTGGCTGGGAGGTGAATCAAAGGAGTCACGAATGTAAATCTTATAACATAAAAATGTTTTACTAATTCAAATTTGATCCTATAAAAACTGCTTGTGCTCTGTTAAATAACTAGCTGCTCAGACAAGTCAATACAAGTTGTTCATGCTATAATTTTAAGTGTATTATTTTATTGTTGTACGTTAGATATAAGAATTGATAAAAATATATTTCATGCAATTTGCTCAATTTTGAAATGTGTTTACAATTAGCTAGGGATGTCAGCTGATCAGCTGTAGAATATCACCTAGGAATGCTTTGCAATTTGTTCAAGCTAGTATAAATAACTAAATCACCAAAAGTAATGGAGATGAGATTATCAAAAAAAAAAAAGAGATTCATAGTAAAAAGGTAAAATTTTGATTGAAACCAGGGAAAATTTTAATAGAATTTGAAAATGTAAAATTATAAAGTGTCTATTTGAATAATTTAAATGTCAATCCAATTGTTAAGTATAATAATATTTTGTTAATTTTAAATGTTGTATTTTATTATGTTTTTGCGTTGCAAGACTGAATTTTACAGTAGTTTAATGTATTCACAGATGTAACTTGTACATAACGTATGTAGGTCAAGGATCTGGACTTGACCCAGTTTTGGTCAGCTGATGGGTGGTGTTCTATACTAAACCAGTTTTGGCAAGGAAGCGATGCCAATTTTGTTTATTCATTAATTTAAATAGGTTCAAATAAATTTCCTATTGAGAAAAAATGTTATAAAATGTAAATTTTGGAATTTAAATTTTTTTGTTTTGAAAGAAAAAAAAAATTTTTTTTTTATGTTAATTTAACTGAAACTTTTAAAATTTTATAGGTAGGAATTAACAAGTACATGTATGCGCCCAGTATTGCTGAAGGCGACCCAGTTTGCATATAAGGGGGAACAGATCGGTTGAGGATCTGGCATGATATAAGCCAGGGAGTGAGGATTTTGGGGGGTAGCATGTTAGAAGGTGAGGTGCGCTGTGGTACTTGTCGGTTCGATTTCTCGGTGTTGGGATCTCTTACGGAGAAGTCCAGTGATCTCGTTCAGATGAGTCCATAGTCGCCGAGCCAGGCGGGTCGTTTACCCATGAAGTGTAAGAACAAAGGGGGGTTGTTGGCACCAGTTCCTCACCGGTCCTCTTAGGGGTTTTGGCAATGAGATATCTTCTGTTTCGGCAGAAGATCTCTCATTGGGGGGGTATTGTAATGGGACAATTTTGAAGGAAGTATGTTTTTCTTATTTCATTTAATATCAACTATTGGGAAATAATCGGTTTGGACACCCCTTGCGGCCACCGAGACCACTAACACTTGTTTGGACACCCTGTATACAATCCTGTACCGGTCCGTACCTAGCGCACAACGATAACACCGTGGAATGTCAGCTTGTGCGCACATGCGTGTATCCTCCGTTGGGGAGGAGTAACAAAAACTTGGTGAATAACGCTCAACTACAATGGAATGTGGCAGTGCGTGTGCGCCCGTGTGCCGCTATCTGTACTCTCGACACCAAAGTCGATCACCGGAACCAGCCATGTAAGATGCCGCAGCCAATCACAGCACGAGCTGGCGGAAATGTTTTTTTACCAACGCACTTGTAGCGTCGTCAGTCGACGAAATCACCCATTCCCGGCCGGGGCAAGGTTCGCAGTTCGCGACCCTTAAATTTTGCATTTTAACATATTCTGAAGTGTAACAGTAAATTTGAAGATAAACAGTTAAATCCGACAGTTTAAACGAAGTTAGCGGAGTGAACAGCAAAAGTGAAAAATGTGACAAATAAACAGGACATTCATACACATGCGCGACGCCACACGTGGTCAACAGAAGGACGCTGGTTAAGTAGTAGACTCAAATCTAATTTCGATTATTTTTCAAATTTATAAAAAAAGGGGTTATGACTAAATTATGGGGAATTTTATAGTATGAGAGAGAGAGAGAGAGCAATATGGGTCGCTTTCATAATTTAGATACCATGGTTAGAATGTTAAGTGTTTAGTCATAAGTATCGCAACTATTTTCATTTCATGTATAACAAGTATCAATGTTTTCGAGCAAAGTTTTTCGAATGAACCGCTAGTAAATTAAAATTGAACTGATATTCCAATAATTATTAACGATGTAATGTAAAAGAAATTGATGAAGAGGGAGTTAAAATTTTCAATTAAACACATCAATGTGTGTCTGTCATTGCATTGCCTGTTTTTCTCTGCCTAAGTACATCAGACGACACCCTGATAATTCGCTAAGAAGGTAAGTGAGACCAATTTAAATCTTTTCTATTAAACAAGTAGAGTTTCAGTTGTATACACAGATTTCTAGTTTTAAATATTTATTTTAAAGCTCGTAACGCTTTAATTGGCGCCTGAACAGTGGACATTGTAAATTAATTTTTAATGTAATATAAAATAAATTAATTTACAACCTGATCGAAAAATGGCAGAGAAAAGCGAGAGTGTAAATTTATGTGAAGATATTGTGGAGGGGTCAATTTTAAATGTTACGCAAGACGATTTAGTATCGACAAATATTAACGAGAGTGTAGACAATACAACATACGAATTAACGATTGAGACAGTAGACGCAAAAATAAGAGATAATGTAAATATATTTAATCAGTTAGCATTGATGATGGAGATGATGTCAGGAATGAATGATAAACTTGACAAACAAGACGAGAAAATGAAGTCAGAAAATAATAATCTAAACACATGTTTAAATGAATTTAAAAATGAGATTAAATCAGAAGTGAATACTATAAATATTAAACTGACTGATTTAAATAACGAGTTTATGAATGTGAGGAGCGAATTGAGAGCGAATGAAATAAATATGAATAACAAATTAGAAAGTATGAATAAAACTATTGTGGGCATGAGAGGTGAGATAATTATAAATACAAATAATATTCAAGACGAAATAAACAAAAGTAGAACGCGGAAGGAGGAGGTAGAAAATAACACAGTTACGAGTGATTGTGACGAAATAACAGACAACCAGAGTAATAACAAGATAACAAATAATTACGAAAATGAATTAACAACCGATAGTAGTAAGATAGTTGAAAACGAGATATGTAAAAATAATACAGTGAAAATAATTGGCGATCATAATAATATAGAAACAGAGAGAGAGAGAGAGAGAGGAGAGAGTGTTTGTAAGTTACAGAGAGAGTTTGAAGAGAATGATTTTGTGAATATAGGGCAGAGGGTAAATTTTCCCCAGTTTTATGGTAAACCAAGCTGGTTACGAATATTTTTGAAGGGCGAGAGTCCCTTACAAGAAAGCGATATATATCTAAATAATTTTTTAATTTGTAGTAGGCATTTTTATGATTTAATACCCTCTGTACGAAATGATAGAAAAAGTGTGAATTGGTGTTATGATGAAAGAGATGTTGACAAGAAGGTAATGTTATTTAAGGTTAGTAGAGATTATGACGAATTATTGCAGAGATTAGACATTGAAAGAGTTATTAATAATAAGTACTTACCTTGTGAAATAGTTAGTACAGCAATTGATGTAATAGACTACTTACTTTATGACAAAGCGAATACAGCAGCAGATAATAATGATAATGAAACTGTAATTGACATAACTATGACAGATCGTACTAAAGGCGACTGGACTATACTCGATGATAATAAATTACATAATTTAATAACAGAGAATAATCCTGTTGATATTGTGGAAGAATATAAGAATTTGGATAATCTTTATATTAATAAAAATAATATAGTGTGTTTAGTAAAGAATGAACTGTGTACATGTAAAACCAGATTTTTGTACGATGATTGGGGGTAGAGACAATAAATGTTTATTGAACGTTTAATCATGTAATTAATGGTTTTGGAATGGACTGCTTTACCAAATGAAGTGTGAAACAACTGAACAGTTCTTGACGAATGATTTGTAAATAATTTGTGAATTCATTTGTGTATATATATTATTAATATTTTGCAGTTTACGTAAATAATTATGAAAACAATAATTGATGCTTTGTAAATTTTGATAATAATTGAAATATGTTGTGTTTAATAATCAATTGAAGTGAATAATTTGAGATGGCTAAGTATTGTGATTTAATGTTGTATGATTGAATTTTTATGAGATGTTTAAATTATTTGATGAAATTTCAATTGAAAAACAATTAATAACTAAATAAGTCTTAAATAGTTTAGTTTGTGGAATAACATAAAGGTTAAAAATAACTGTTAATAATAATTTTGAAAAAATTATATGACGGTCCATATGAGGTTAGCCAAGTGAAAATGGAGAATGCTTATATTTTAATAGACTTGCAAACTCGAGAAATAAAAGGAACCTATAATGTGACCCAGTTAAAAAAGTATTATCTAGCTGAGTGATGATGGATGTATTTATGACTATTAATATTTTCATACCTAAACAGACATTTTTATATTCTATTATTATAAATTGTTATTATTGTTTATACACACATTATGTATTTTATGTAAATGGACATTAAGATAGTTAAGAAAGAAATGTATTAGTTAAAACACCACCAAGACTAGAAATGTCATGTAATATAAATTATCAATTTTAATTTTAAAAGGAAATATTATACTTGTGATTCCCCAACTTTTCGGGCGGTCACGGCCTCACCGAACTTTGACCGTGGAATTGGTTTAGCTTTAACAGCTATGGTTGGGGCTCATTGCGTCACGTTCTGCCATAACTGGCCATAGCTGTTATCGTTGTAAAGGTGTACTTTGAAATTGATGGGGGGTGAAATTAAGGGGAATCACCAGACTATGGAACAGCGGCTGCCACTCTGCCCGCGTAGGGGTAGCAGAGACAGGTGGTAGAACCGTTTAAAGGTGCATAATTATAAACAAGAATATATCGATATTCAGACTTTCAAATGTAATAGCGGAAACAAAGACACGGAGAGGTAAAACCTGCTCCAAAATATACAGTCTTCGAGGAAGCGAAAAGGCGCCACAGTCTTACACAATTTGAAATAGTGTGTGTGGCTGGGAGGTGACTCAAAGGAGTCACGAATGTAAATCTTATAACATAAAAATGTTTTACTAATTCAAATTTGATCCTATAAAAACTGCTTGTGCTCTGTTAAATAACTAGCTGCTCAGACAAGTCAATACAAGTTGTTCATGCTATAATTTTAAGTGTATTATTTTATTGTTGTACGTTAGATATAAGAATTGATAAAAATATATTTCATGCAATTTGCTCAATTTTGAAATGTGTTTACAATTAGCTAGGGATGTCAGCTGATCAGCTGTAGAATATCACCTAGGAATGCTTTGCAATTTGTTCAAGCTAGTATAAATAACTAAATCACCAAAAGTAATGGAGATGAGATTATCAAAAAAAAAAAAAGAGATTCATAGTAAAAAGGTAAAATTTTGATTGAAACCAGGGAAAATTTTAATAGAATTTGAAAATGTAAAATTATAAAGTGTCTATTTGAATAATTTAAATGTCAATCCAATTGTTAAGTATAATAATATTTTGTTAATTTTAAATGTTGTATTTTATTATGTTTTTGCGTTGCTAGACTGAATTTTACAGTAGTTTAATGTATTCACAGATGTAACTTGTACATAACGTATGTAGGTCAAGGATCTGGACTTGACCCAGTTTTGCTCAGCTGATGGGTGGTGTTCTATACTAAACCAGTTTTGGCAAGGAAGCGATGCCAATTTTGTTTATTCATTAATTTAAATAGGTTCAAATAAATTTCCTATTGAGAAAAAATGTTATAAAATGTAAATTTTGGAATTTAAATTTTTTTGTTTTGAAAGAAAAAAAAAATTTTTTTTTATGTTAATTTAACTGAAACTTTTAAAATTTTATAGGTAGGAATTAACAAGTACATGTATGCGCCCAGTATTGCTGAAGGCGACCCAGTTTGCATATAAGGGGGAACAGATCGGTTGAGGATCTGGCATGATATAAGCCAGGGAGTGAGGATTTTGGGGGGTAGCATGTTAGAAGGTGAGGTGCGCTGTGGTACTTGTCGGTTCGATTTCTCGGTGTTGGGATCTCTTACGGAGAAGTCCAGTGATCTCGTTCAGATGAGTCCATAGTCGCCGAGCCAGGCGGGTCGTTTACCCATGAAGTGTAAGAACAAAGGGGGGTTGTTGGCACTAGTTCCTCACCGGTCCTCTTAGGGGTTTTGGCAATGAGATATCTTCTGTTTCGGCAGAAGATCTCTCATTGGGGGGGTATTGTAATGGGACAATTTTGAAGGAAGTATGTTTTTCTTATTTCATTTAATATCAACTATTGGGAAATAATCGGTTTGGACACCCTTTGCGGCCACCGAGACCACTAACACTTGTTTGGACACCCTGTATACAATCCTGTACCGGTCCGTACCTAGCGCACAACGATAACACCGTGGAATGTCAGCTTGTGCGCACATGCGTGTATCCTCCGTTGGGGAGGAGTAACAAAAACTTGGTGAATAACGCTCAACTACAATGGAATGTGGCAGTGCGTGTGCGCCCGTGTGCCGCTATCTGTACTCTCGACACCAAAGTCGATCACTGGAACCAGCCATGTAAGATGCCGCAGCCAATCACAGCACGAGCTGGCGGAAATGTTTTTTGACCAACGCACTTGTAGCGTCGTCAGTCGACGAAATCACCCATTCCCGGCCGGGGCAAGGTTCGCAGTTCGCGACCCTTAAATTTTGCATTTTAACATATTCTGAAGTGTAACAGTAAATTTGAAGATAAACAGTTAAATCCGACAGTTTAAACGGAGTTAGCGGAGTGAACAGCAAAAGTGAAAAATGTGACAAATAAACAGGACATTCATATACATGCGCGACGCCACACGTGGTCAACAGAAGGACGCTGGTTAAGTAGTAGACTCAAATCTAATTTCGATTATTTTTCAAATTTATAAAAAAAGGGGTTATGACTAAATTATGGGGAATTTTATAGTATGAGAGAGAGAGAGAGAGAGCAATATGGGTCGCTTTCATAATTTAGATACCATGGTTAGAATGTTAAGTGTTTAGTCATAAGTATCGCAACTATTTTCATTTCATGTATAACAAGTATCAATGTTTTCGAGCAAAGTTTTTCGAATGAACCGCTAGTAAATTAAAATTGAACTGATATTCCAATAATTATTAACGATGTAATGTAAAAGAAATTGATGAAGAGGGAGTTAAAATTTTCAATTAAACACATCAATGTGTGTTTGTCATTGCATTGCCTGTTTTTCTCTGCCTAAGTACATCAGACGACACCCTGATAATTCGCTAAGAAGGTAAGTGAGACCAATTTAAATCTTTTCTATTAAACAAGTAGAGTTTCAGTTGTATACACAGATTTCTAGTTTTAAATATTTATTTTAAAGCTCGTAACGCTTTAATTGGCGCCTGAACAGTGGACATTGTAAATTAATTTTTAATGTAATATAAAATAAATTAATTTACAACCTGATCGAAAAATGGCAGAGAAAAGCGAGAGTGTAAATTTATGTGAAGATATTGTGGAGGGGTCAATTTTAAATGTTACGCAAGACGATTTAGTATCGACAAATATTAACGAGAGTGTAGACAATACAACACACGAATTAACGATTGAGACAGTAGACGCAAAAATAAGAGATAATGTAAATATATTTAATCAGTTAGCATTGATGATGGAGATGATGTCAGGAATGAATGATAAACTTGACAAACAAGACGAGAAAATGAAGTCAGAAAATAATAATCTAAACACATGTTTAAATGAATTTAAAAATGAGATTAAATCAGAAGTGAATACTATAAATATTAAACTGACTGATTTAAATAACGAGTTTATGAATGTGAGGAGCGAATTGAGAGCGAATGAAATAAATATGAATAACAAATTAGAAAGTATGAATAAAACTATTGTGGGCATGAGAGGTGAGATAATTATAAATACAAATAATATTCAAGACGAAATAAACAAAAGTAGAACGCGGAAGGAGGAGGTAGAAAATAACACAGTTACGAGTGATTGTGACGAAATAACAGACAACCAGAGTAATAACAAGATAACAAATAATTACGAAAATGAATTAACAACCGATAGTAGTAAGATAGTTGAAAACGAGATATGTAAAAATAATACAGTGAAAATAATTGGCGATCATAATAATATAGAAACAGAGAGAGAGAGAGAGAGAGGAGAGAGTGTTTGTAAGTTACAGAGAGAGTTTGAAGAGAATGATTTTGTGAATATAGGGCAGAGGGTAAATTTTCCCCAGTTTTATGGTAAACCAAGCTGGTTACGAATATTTTTGAAGGGCGAGAGTCCCTTACAAGCGATATATATCTAAATAATTTTTTAATTTGTAGTAGGCATTTTTATGATTTAATACCCTCTGTATGAAATGATAGAAAAAGTGTGAATTGGTGTTATGATGAAAGAGATGTTGACAAGAAGGTAATGTTATTTAAGGTTAGTAGAGATTATGACGAATTATTGCAGAGATTAGACATTGAAAGAGTTATTAATAATAAGTACTTACCTTGTGAAATAGTTAGTACAGCAATTGATGTAATAGACTACTTACTTTATGACAAAGCGAATACAGCAGCAGATAATAATGATAATGAAACTGTAATTGACATAACTATGACAGATCGTACTAAAGGCGACTGGACTATACTCGATGATAATAAATTACATAATTTAATAACAGAGAATAATCCTGTTGATATTGTGGAAGAATATAAGAATTTGGATAATCTTTATATTAATAAAAATAATATAGTGTGTTTAGTAAAGAATGAACTGTGTACACGTAAAACCAGATTTTTGTACGATGATTGGGGGTAGAGACAATAAATGTTTATTGAACGTTTAATCATGTAATTAATGGTTTTGGAATGGACTGCTTTACCAAATGAAGTGTGAAACAACTGAACAGTTCTTGACGAATGATTTGTAAATAATTTGTGAATTCATTTGTGTATATATATTATTAATATTTTGCAGTTTACGTAAATAATTATGAAAACAATAATTGATGCTTTGTAAATTTTGATAATAATTGAAATATGTTGTGTTTAATAATCAATTGAAGTGAATAATTTGAGATGGCTAAATATTGTGATTTAATGTTGTATGATTGAATTTTTATGAGATGTTTAAATTATTTGATGAAATTTCAATTGAAAAACAATTAATAACTAAATAAGTCTTAAATAGTTTAGTTTGTGGAATAACATAAAGGTTAAAAATAACTGTTAATAATAATTTTGAAAAAATTATATGACGGTCCATATGAGGTTAGCCAAGTGAAAATGGAGAATGCTTATATTTTAATAGACTTGCAAACTCGAGAAATAAAAGGAACCTATAATGTGACCCAGTTAAAAAAGTATTATCTAGCTGAGTGATGATGGATGTATTTATGACTATTAATATTTTCATACCTAAACAGACATTTTTATATTCTATTATTATAAATTGTTATTATTGTTTATACACACATTATGTATTTTATGTAAATGGACATTAAGATAGTTAAGAAAGAAATGTATTAGTTAAAACACCACCAAGACTAGAAATGTCATGTAATATAAATTATCAATTTTAATTTTAAAAGGAAATATTATACTTGTGATTCCCCAACTTTTCGGGCGGTCACGGCCTCACCGAACCTTGACCGTGGAATTGGTTTAGCTTTAACAGCTATGGTTGGGGCTCATTGCGTCACGTTCTGCCATAACTGGCCATAGCTGTTATCGTTGTAAAGGTGTACTTTGAAATTGATGGGGGGTGAAATTAAGGGGAATCACCAGACTATGGAACAGCGGCTGCCACTCTGCCCGCGTGGGGGTAGCAGAGACAGGTGGTAGAACCGTTTAAAGGTGCATAATTATAAACAAGAATATATCGATATTCAGACTTTCAAATGTAATAGCGGAAACAAAGACACGGAGAGGTAAAACCTGCTCCAAAATATACAGTCTTCGAGGAAGCGAAAAGGCGCCACAGTCTTACACAATTTGAAATAGTGTGTGTGGCTGGGAGGTGACTCAAAGGAGTCACGAATGTAAATCTTATAACATAAAAATGTTTTACTAATTCAAATTTGATCCTATAAAAACTGCTTGTGCTCTGTTAAATAACTAGCTGCTCAGACAAGTCAATACAAGTTGTTCATGCTATAATTTTAAGTGTATTATTTTATTGTTGTACGTTAGATATAAGAATTGATAAAAATATATTTCATGCAATTTGCTCAATTTTGAAATGTGTTTACAATTAGCTAGGGATGTCAGCTGATCAGCTGTAGAATATCACCTAGGAATGCTTTGCAATTTGTTCAAGCTAGTATAAATAACTAAATCACCAAAAGTAATGGAGATGAGATTATCAAAAAAAAAAAAAAAGAGATTCATAGTAAAAAGGTAAAATTTTGATTGAAACCAGGGAAAATTTTAATAGAATTTGAAAATGTAAAATTATAAAGTGTCTATTTGAATAATTTAAATGTCAATCCAATTGTTAAGTATAATAATATTTTGTTAATTTTAAATGTTGTATTTTATTATGTTTTTGCGTTGCAAGACTGAATTTTACAGTAGTTTAATGTATTCACAGATGTAACTTGTACATAACGTATGTAGGTCAAGGATCTGGACTTGACCCAGTTTTGGTCAGCTGATGGGTGGTGTTCTATACTAAACCAGTTTTGGCAAGGAAGCGATGCCAATTTTGTTTATTCATTAATTTAAATAGGTTCAAATAAATTTCCTATTGAGAAAAAATGTTATAAAATGTAAATTTTGGAATTTAAATTTTTTTGTTTTGAAAGAAAAAAAAAATTTTTTTTTTATGTTAATTTAACTGAAACTTTTAAAATTGTATAGGTAGGAATTAACAAGTACATGTATGCGCCCAGTATTGCTGAAGGCGACCCAGTTTGCATATAAGGGGGAACAGATCGGTTGAGGATCTGGCATGATATAAGCCAGGGAGTGAGGATTTTGGGGGGTAGCATGTTAGAAGGTGAGGTGCGCTGTGGTACTTGTCGGTTCGATTTCTCGGTGTTGGGATCTCTTACGGAGAAGTCCAGTGATCTCGTTCAGATGAGTCCATAGTCGCCGAGCCAGGCGGGTCGTTTACCCATGAAGTGTAAGAACAAAGGGGGGTTGTTGGCACTAGTTCCTCACCGGTCCTCTTAGGGTTTTTGGCAATGAGATATCTTCTGTTTCGGCAGAAGATCTCTCATTGGGGGGGTATTGTAATGGGACAATTTTGAAGGAAGTATGTTTTTCTTATTTCATTTAATATCAACTATTGGGAAATAATCGGTTTGGACACCCTTTGCGGCCACCGAGACCACTAACACTTGTTTGGACACCCTGTATACAATCCTGTACCAGTCCGTACCTAGCGCACAACGATAACACCGTGGAATGTCAGCTTGTGCGCACATGCGTGTATCCTCCGTTGGGGAGGAGTAACAAAAACTTGGTGAATAACGCTCAACTACAATGGAATGTGGCAGTGCGTGTGCGCCCGTGTGCCGCTATCTGTACTCTCGACACCAAAGTCGATCACTGGAACCAGCCATGTAAGATGCCGCAGCCAATCACAGCACGAGCTGGCGGAAATGTTTTTTGACCAACGCACTTGTAGCGTCGTCAGTCGACGAAATCACCCATTCCCGGCCGGGGCAAGGTTCGCAGTTCGCGACCCTTAAATTTTGCATTTTAACATATTCTGAAGTGTAACAGTAAATTTGAAGATAAACAGTTAAATCCGACAGTTTAAACGGAGTTAGCGGAGTGAACAGCAAAAGTGAAAAATGTGACAAATAAACAGGACATTCATATACATGCGCGACGCCACACGTGGTCAACAGAAGGACGCTGGTTAAGTAGTAGACTCAAATCTAATTTCGATTATTTTTCAAATTTATAAAAAAAGGGGTTATGACTAAATTATGGGGAATTTTATAGTATGAGAGAGAGAGAGAGAGAGAGCAATATGGGTCGCTTTCATAATTTAGATACCATGGATAGAATGTTAAGTGTTTAGTCATAAGTATCGCAACTATTTTCATTTCATGTATAACAAGTATCAATGTTTTCGAGCAAAGTTTTTCGAATGAACCGCTAGTAAATTAAAATTGAACTGATATTCCAATAATTATTAACGATGTAATGTAAAAGAAATTGATGAAGAGGGAGTTAAAATTTTCAATTAAACACATCTATGTGTGTTTGTCATTGCATTGCCTGTTTTTCTCTGCCTAAGTACATCAGACGACACCCTGATAATTCGCTAAGAAGGTAAGTGAGACCAATTTAAATCTTTTCTATTAAACAAGTAGAGTTTCAGTTGTATACACAGATTTCTAGTTTTAAATATTTATTTTAAAGCTCGTAACGCTTTAATTGGCGCCTGAACAGTGGACATTGTAAATTAATTTTTAATGTAATATAAAATAAATTAATTTACAACCTGATCGAAAAATGGCAGAGAAAAGCGAGAGTGTAAATTTATGTGAAGATATTGTGGAGGGGTCATTTTTAAATGTTACGCAAGACGATTTAGTATCGACAAATATTAACGAGAGTGTAGACAATACAACACACGAATTAACGATTGAGACAGTAGACGCAAAAATAAGAGATAATGTAAATATATTTAATCAGTTAGCATTGATGATGGAGATGATGTCAGGAATGAATGATAAACTTGACAAACAAGACGAGAAAATGAAGTCAGAAAATAATAATCTAAACACATGTTTAAATGAATTTAAAAATGAGATTAAATCAGAAGTGAATACTATAAATATTAAACTGACTGATTTAAATAACGAGTTTATGAATGTGAGGAGCGAATTGAGAGCGAATGAAATAAATATGAATAACAAATTAGAAAGTATGAATAAAACTATTGTGGGCATGAGAGGTGAGATAATTATAAATACAAATAATATTCAAGACGAAATAAACAAAAGTAGAACGCGGAAGGAGGAGGTAGAAAATAACACAGTTACGAGTGATTGTGACGAAATAACAGACAACCAGAGTAATAACAAGATAACAAATAATTACGAAAATGAATTAACAACCGATAGTAGTAAGATAGTTGAAAACGAGATATGTAAAAATAATACAGTGAAAATAATTGGCGATCATAATAATATAGAAACAGAGAGAGAGAGAGAGAGAGGAGAGAGTGTTTGTAAGTTACAGAGAGAGTTTGAAGAGAATGATTTTGTGAATATAGGGCAGAGGGTAAATTTTCCCCAGTTTTATGGTAAACCAAGCTGGTTACGAATATTTTTGAAGGGCGAGAGTCCCTTACAAGCGATATATATCTAAATAATTTTTTAATTTGTAGTAGGCATTTTTATGATTTAATACCTTCTGTATGAAATGATAGAAAAAGTGTGAATTGGTGTTATGATGAAAGAGATGTTGACAAGAAGGTAATGTTATTTAAGGTTAGTAGAGATTATGACGAATTATTGCAGAGATTAGACATTGAAAGAGTTATTAATAATAAGTACTTACCTTGTGAAATAGTTAGTACAGCAATTGATGTAATAGACTACTTACTTTATGACAAAGCGAATACAGCAGCAGATAATAATGATAATGAAACTGTAATTGACATAACTATGACAGATCGTACTAAAGGCGACTGGACTATACTCGATGATAATAAATTACATAATTTAATAACAGAGAATAATCCTGTTGATATTGTGGAAGAATATAAGAATTTGGATAATCTTTATATTAATAAAAATAATATAGTGTGTTTAGTAAAGAATGAACTGTGTACACGTAAAACCAGATTTTTGTACGATGATTGGGGGTAGAGACAATAAATGTTTATTGAACGTTTAATCATGTAATTAATGGTTTTGGAATGGACTGCTTTACCAAATGAAGTGTGAAACAACTGAACAGTTCTTGACGAATGATTTGTAAATAATTTGTGAATTCATTTGTGTATATATATTATTAATATTTTGCAGTTTACGTAAATAATTATGAAAACAATAATTGATGCTTTGTAAATTTTGATAATAATTGAAATATGTTGTGTTTAATAATCAATTGAAGTGAATAATTTGAGATGGCTAAATATTGTGATTTAATGTTGTATGATTGAATTTTTATGAGATGTTTAAATTATTTGATGAAATTTCAATTGAAAAACAATTAATAACTAAATAAGTCTTAAATAGTTTAGTTTGTGGAATAACATAAAGGTTAAAAATAACTGTTAATAATAATTTTGAAAAAATTATATGACGGTCCATATGAGGTTAGCCAAGTGAAAATGGAGAATGCTTATATTTTAATAGACTTGCAAACTCGAGAAATAAAAGGAACCTATAATGTGACCCAGTTAAAAAAGTATTATCTAGCTGAGTGATGATGGATGTATTTATGACTATTAATATTTTCATACCTAAACAGACATTTTTATATTCTATTATTATAAATTGTTATTATTGTTTATACACACATTATGTATTTTATGTAAATGGACATTGAGATAGTTAAGAAAGAAATGTATTAGTTAAAACACCACCAAGACTAGAAATGTCATGTAATATAAATTATCAATTTTAATTTTAAAAGGAAATATTATACTTGTGATTCCCCAACTTTTCGGGCGGTCACGGCCTCACCGAACCTTGACCGTGGAATTGGTTTAGCTTTAACAGCTATGGTTGGGGCTCATTGCGTCACGTTCTGCCATAACTGGCCATAGCTGTTATCGTTGTAAAGGTGTACTTTGAAATTGATGGGGGGTGAAATTAAGGGGAATCACCAGACTATGGAACAGCGGCTGCCACTCTGCCCGCGTGGGGGTAGCAGAGACAGGTGGTAGAACCGTTTAAAGGTGCATAATTATAAACAAGAATATATCGATATTCAGACTTTCAAATGTAATAGCGGAAACAAAGACACGGAGAGGTAAAACCTGCTCCAAAATATACAGTCTTCGAGGAAGCGAAAAGGCGCCACAGTCTTACACAATTTGAAATAGTGTGTGTGGCTGGGAGGTGACTCAAAGGAGTCACGAATGTAAATCTTATAACATAAAAATGTTTTACTAATTCAAATTTGATCCTATAAAAACTGCTTGTGCTCTGTTAAATAACTAGCTGCTCAGACAAGTCAATACAAGTTGTTCATGCTATAATTTTAAGTGTATTATTTTATTGTTGTACGTTAGATATAAGAATTGATAAAAATATATTTCATGCAATTTGCTCAATTTTGAAATGTGTTTACAATTAGCTAGGGATGTCAGCTGATCAGCTGTAGAATATCACCTAGGAATGCTTTGCAATTTGTTCAAGCTAGTATAAATAACTAAATCACCAAAAGTAATGGAGATGAGATTATCAAAAAAAAAAAAAGAGATTCATAGTAAAAAGGTAAAATTTTGATTGAAACCAGGGAAAATTTTAATAGAATTTGAAAATGTAAAATTATAAAGTGTCTATTTGAATAATTTAAATGTCAATCCAATTGTTAAGTATAATAATATTTTGTTAATTTTAAATGTTGTATTTTATTATGTTTTTGCGTTGCAAGACTGAATTTTACAGTAGTTTAATGTATTCACAGATGTAACTTGTACATAACGTATGTAGGTCAAGGATCTGGACTTGACCCAGTTTTGGTCAGCTGAAGGGTGGTGTTCTATACTAAACCAGTTTTGGCAAGGAAGCGATGCCAATTTTGTTTATTCATTAATTTAAATAGGTTCAAATAAATTTCCTATTGAGAAAAAATGTTATAAAATGTAAATTTTGGAATTTAAATTTTTTTGTTTTGAAAGAAAAAAAAAATTTTTTTTATGTTAATTTAACTGAAACTTTTAAAATTTTATAGGTAGGAATTAACAAGTACATGTATGCGCCCAGTATTGCTGAAGGCGACCCAGTTTGCATATAAGGGGGAACAGATCGGTTGAGGATCTGGCATGATATAAGCCAGGGAGTGAGGATTTTGGGGGGTAGCATGTTAGAAGGTGAGGTGCGCTGTGGTATTGTCGGTTCGATTTCTCGGTGTTGGGATCTCATACGGAGAAGTCCAGTGATCTCGTTCAGATGAGTCCATAGTCGCCGAGCCAGGCGGGTCGTTTACCCATGAAGTGTAAGAACAAAGGGGGGTTGTTGGCACCAGTTCCTCACCGGTCCTCTTAGGGGTTTTGGCAATGAGATATCTTCTGTTTCGGCAGAAGATCTCTCATTGGGGGGGTATTGTAATGGGACAATTTTGAAGGAAGTATGTTTTTCTTATTTCATTTAATATCAACTATTGGGAAATAATCGGTTTGGACACCCTTTGCGGCCACCGAGACCACTAACACTTGTTTGGACACCCTGTATACAATCCTGTACCGGTCCGTACCTAGCGCACAACGATAACACCGTGGAATGTCAGCTTGTGCGCACATGCGTGTATCCTCCGTTGGGGAGGAGTAACAAAAACTTGGTGAATAACGCTCAACTACAATGGAATGTGGCAGTGCGTGTGCGCCCGTGTGCCGCTATCTGTACTCTCGACACCAAAGTCGATCACCGGAACCAGCCATGTAAGATGCCGCAGCCAATCACAGCACGAGCTGGCGGAAATGTTTTTTGACCAACGCACTTGTAGCGTCGTCAGTCGACGAAATCACCCATTCCCGGCCGGGGCAAGGTTCGCAGTTCGCGACCCTTAAATTTTGCATTTTAACATATTCTGAAGTGTAACAGTAAATTTGAAGATAAACAGTTAAATCCGACAGTTTAAACGGAGTTAGCGGAGTGAACAGCAAAAGTGAAAAATGTGACAAATAAACAGGACATTCATATACATGCGCGACGCCACACGTGGTCAACAGAAGGACGCTGGTTAAGTAGTAGACTCAAATCTAATTTCGATTATTTTTCAAATTTATAAAAAAAGGGGTTATGACTAAATTATGGGGAATTTTATAGTATGAGAGAGAGAGAGAGAGCAATATGGGTCGCTTTCATAATTTAGATACCATGGTTAGAATGTTAAGTGTTTAGTCATAAGTATCGCAACTATTTTCATTTCATGTATAACAAGTATCAATGTTTTCAAGCAAAGTTTTTCGAATGAACCGCTAGTAAATTAAAATTGAACTGATATTCCAATAATTATTAACGATGTAATGTAAAAGAAATTGATGAAGAGGGAGTTAAAATTTTCAATTAAACACATCTATGTGTGTTTGTCATTGCATTGCCTGTTTTTCTCTGCCTAAGTACATCAGACGACACCCTGATAATTCGCTAAGAAGGTAAGTGAGACCAATTTAAATCTTTTCTATTAAACAAGTAGAGTTTCAGTTGTATACACAGATTTCTAGTTTTAAATATTTATTTTAAAGCTCGTAACGCTTTAATTGGCACCTGAACAGTGGACATTGTAAATTAATTTTTAATGTAATATAAAATAAATTAATTTACAACCTGATCGAAAAATGGCAGAGAAAAGCGAGAGTGTAAATTTATGTGAAGAAATTGTGGAGGGGTCAATTTTAAATGTTACGCAAGACGATTTAGTATCGACAAATATTACCGAGAGTGTAGACAATACAACACACGAATTAACGATTGAGACAGTAGACGCAAAAATAAGAGATAATGTAAATATATTTAATCAGTTAGCATTGATGATGGAGATGATGTCAGGAATGAATGATAAACTTGACAAACAAGACGAGAAAATGAAGTCAGAAAATAATAATCTAAACACATGTTTAAATGAATTTAAAAATGAGATTAAATCAGAAGTGAATACTATAAATATTAAACTGACTGATTTAAATAACGAGTTTATGAATGTGAGGAGCGAATTGAGAGCGAATGAAATAAATATGAATAACAAATTAGAAAGTATGAATAAAACTATTGTGGGCATGAGAGGTGAGATAATTATAAATACAAATAATATTCAAGACGAAATAAACAAAAGTAGAACGCGGAAGGAGGAGGTAGAAAATAACACAGTTACGAGTGATTGTGACGAAATAACAGACAACCAGAGTAATAACAAGATAACAAATAATTACGAAAATGAATTAACAACCGATAGTAGTAAGATAGTTGAAAACGAGATATGTAAAAATAATACAGTGAAAATAATTGGCGATCATAATAATATAGAAACAGAGAGAGAGAGAGAGAGGAGAGAGTGTTTGTAAGTTACAGAGAGAGTTTGAAGAGAATGATTTTGTGAATATAGGGCAGAGGGTAAATTTTCCCCAGTTTTATGGTAAACCAAGCTGGTTACGAATATTTTTGAAGGGCGAGAGTCCCTTACAAGAAAGCGATATATATCTAAATAATTTTTTAATTTGTAGTAGGCATTTTTATGATTTAATACCCTCTGTACGAAATGATAGAAAAAGTGTGAATTGGTGTTATGATGAAAGAGATGTTGACAAGAAGGTAATGTTATTTAAGGTTAGTAGAGATTATGACGAATTATTGCAGAGATTAGACATTGAAAGAGTTATTAATAATAAGTACTTACCTTGTGAAATAGTTAGTACAGCAATTGATGTAATAGACTACTTACTTTATGACAAAGCGAATACAGCAGCAGATAATAATGATAATGAAACTGTAATTGACATAACTATGACAGATCGTACTAAAGGCGACTGGACTATACTCGATGATAATAAATTACATAATTTAATAACAGAGAATAATCCTGTTGATATTGTGGAAGAATATAAGAATTTGGATAATCTTTATATTAATAAAAATAATATAGTGTGTTTAGTAAAGAATGAACTGTGTACACGTAAAACCAGATTTTTGTACGATGATTGGGGGTAGAGACAATAAATGTTTATTGAACGTTTAATCATGTAATTAATGGTTTTGGAATGGACTGCTTTACCAAATGAAGTGTGAAACAACTGAACAGTTCTTGACGAATGATTTGTAAATAATTTGTGAATTCATTTGTGTATATATATTATTAATATTTTGCAGTTTACGTAAATAATTATGAAAACAATAATTGATGCTTTGTAAATTTTGATAATAATTGAAATATGTTGTGTTTAATAATCAATTGAAGTGAATAATTTGAGATGGCTAAATATTGTGATTTAATGTTGTATGATTGAATTTTTATGAGATGTTTAAATTATTTGATGAAATTTCAATTGAAAAACAATTAATAACTAAATAAGTCTTAAATAGTTTAGTTTGTGGAATAACATAAAGGTTAAAAATAACTGTTAATAATAATTTTGAAAAAATTATATGACGGTCCATATGAGGTTAGCCAAGTGAAAATGGAGAATGCTTATATTTTAATAGACTTGCAAACTCGAGAAATAAAAGGAACCTATAATGTGACCCAGTTAAAAAAGTATTATCTAGCTGAGTGATGATGGATGTATTTATGACTATTAATATTTTCATACCTAAACAGACATTTTTATATTCTATTATTATAAATTGTTATTATTGTTTATACACACATTATGTATTTTATGTAAATGGACATTAAGATAGTTAAGAAAGAAATGTATTAGTTAAAACACCACCAAGACTAGAAATGTCATGTAATATAAATTATCAATTTTAATTTTAAAAGGAAATATTATACTTGTGATTCCCCAACTTTTCGGGCGGTCACGGCCTCACCGAACCTTGACCGTGGAATTGGTTTAGCTTTAACAGCTATGGTTGGGGCTCATTGCGTCACGTTCTGCCATAACTGGCCATAGCTGTTATCGTTGTAAAGGTGTACTTTGAAATTGATGGGGGGTGAAATTAAGGGGAATCACCAGACTATGGAACAGCGGCTGCCACTCTGCCCGCGTAGGGGTAGCAGAGACAGGTGGTAGAACCGTTTAAAGGTGCATAATTATAAACAAGAATATATCGATATTCAGACTTTCAAATGTAATAGCGGAAACAAAGACACGGAGAGGTAAAACCTGCTCCAAAATATACAGTCTTCGAGGAAGCGAAAAGGCGCCACAGTCTTACACAATTTGAAATAGTGTGTGTGGCTGGGAGGTGACTCAAAGGAGTCACGAATGTAAATCTTATAACATAAAAATGTTTTACTAATTCAAATTTGATCCTATAAAAACTGCTTGTGCTCTGTTAAATAACTAGCTGCTCAGACAAGTCAATACAAGTTGTTCATGCTATAATTTTAAGTGTATTATTTTATTGTTGTACGTTAGATATAAGAATTGTAAAAATATATTTCATGCAATTTGCTCAATTTTGAAATGTGTTTACAATTAGCTAGGGATGTCAGCTGATCAGCTGTAGAATATCACCTAGGAATGCTTTGCAATTTGTTCAAGCTAGTATAAATAACTAAATCACCAAAAGTAATGGAGATGAGATTATCAAAAAAAAAAAAAAGAGATTCATAGTAAAAAGGTAAAATTTTGATTGAAACCAGGGAAAATTTTAATAGAATTTGAAAATGTAAAATTATAAAGTGTCTATTTGAATAATTTAAATGTCAATCCAATTGTTAAGTATAATAATATTTTGTTAATTTTAAATGTTGTATTTTATTATGTTTTTGCGTTGCAAGACTGAATTTTACAGTAGTTTAATGTATTCACAGATGTAACTTGTACATAACGTATGTAGGTCAAGGATCTGGACTTGACCCAGTTTTGGTCAGCTGATGGGTGGTGTTCTATACTAAACCAGTTTTGGCAAGGAAGCGATGCCAATTTTGTTTATTCATTAATTTAAATAGGTTCAAATAAATTTCCTATTGAGAAAAAATGTTATAAAATGTAAATTTTGGAATTTAAATTTTTTTGTTTTGAAAGAAAAAAAAAATTTTTTTTTTATGTTAATTTAACTGAAACTTTTAAAATTTTATAGGTAGGAATTAACAAGTACATGTATGCGCACAGTATTGCTGAAGGCGACCCAGTTTGCATATAAGGGGGAACAGATCGGTTGAGGATCTGGCATGATATAAGCCAGGGAGTGAGGATTTTGGGGGGTAGCATGTTAGAAGGTGAGGTGCGCTGTGGTACTTGTCGGTTCGATTTCTCGGTGTTGGGATCTCTTACGGAGAAGTCCAGTGATCTCGTTCAGATGAGTCCATAGTCGCTGAGCCAGGCGGGTCGTTTACCCATGAAGTGTAAGAACAAAGGGGGGTTGTTGGCACCAGTTCCTCACCGGTCCTCTTAGGGGTTTTGGCAATGAGATATCTTCTGTTTCGGCAGAAGATCTCTCATTGGGGGGGTATTGTAATGGGACAATTTTGAAGGAGGTATGTTTTTTTTATTTCATTTAATATCAACTATTGGGAAATAATCGGTTTGGACACCCTTTGCGGCCACCGAGACCACTAACACTTGTTTGGACACCCTGTATACAATCCTGTACCGGTCCGTACCTAGCGCACAACGATAACACCGTGGAATGTCAGCTTGTGCGCACATGCGTGTATCCTCCGTTGGGGAGGAGTAACAAAAACTTGGTGAATAACGCTCAACTACAATGGAATGTGGCAGTGCGTGTGCGCCCGTGTGCCGCTATCTGTACTCTCGACACCAAAGTCGATCACCGGAACCAGCCATGTAAGATGCCGCAGCCAATCACAGCACGAGCTGGCGGAAATGTTTTTTGACCAACGCACTTGTAGCATCGTCAGTCGACGAAATCACCCATTCCCGGCCGGGGCAAGGTTCGCAGTTCGCGACCCTTAAATTTTGCATTTTAACATATTCTGAAGTGTAACAGTAAATTTGAAGATAAACAGTTAAATCCGACAGTTTAAACGAAGTTAGCGGAGTGAACAGCAAAAGTGAAAAATGTGACAAATAAACAGGACATTCATATACATGCGCGACGCCACACGTGGTCAACAGAAGGACGCTGGTTAAGTAGTAGACTCAAATCTAATTTCGATTATTTTTCAAATTTATAAAAAAAGGGGTTATGCCTAAATTATGGGGAATTTTATAGTATGAGAGAGAGAGAGAGAGAGAGAGCAATATGGGTCGCTTTCATAATTTAGATACCATGGTGAGAATGTTAAGTGTTTAGTCATAAGTATCGCAACTATTTTCATTTCATGTATAACAAGTATCAATGTTTTCAAGCAAAGTTTTTCGAATGAACCGCTAGTAAATTAAAATTGAACTGATATTCCAATAATTATTAACGATGTAATGTAAAAGAAATTGATGAAGAGGGAGTTAAAATTTAATAATTAATATTAAAAAATTAAAAGTTAATAAAAAGTGTCAATTAAACACATCAATGTGTGTTTGTCATTGCATTGCCTGTTTTTCTCTGCCTAAGTACATCAGACGACACCCTGATAATTCGCTAAGAAGGTAAGTGAGACCAATTTAAATCTTTTCTATTAAACAAGTAGAGTTTCAGTTGTATACACAGATTTCTAGTTTTAAATATTTATTTTAAAGCTCGTAACGCTTTAATTGGCGCCTGAACAGTGGACATTGTAAATTAATTTTTAATGTAATATAAAATAAATTAATTTACAACCTGATCGAAAAATGGCAGAGAAAAGCGAGAGTGTAAATTTATGTGAAGATATTGTGGAGGGGTCAATTTTAAATGTTATGCAAGACGATTTAGTATCGACAAATATTAACGAGAGTGTAGACAATACAACACACGAATTAACGATTGAGACAGTAGACGCAAAAATAAGTGATAATGTAAATATATTTAATCAGTTAGCATTGATGATGGAGATGATGTCAGGAATGAATGATAAACTTGACAAACAAGACGAGAAAATGAAGTCAGAAAATAATAATCTAAACACATGTTTAAATGAATTTAAAAATGAGATTAAATCAGAAGTGAATACTATAAATATTAAACTGACTGATTTAAATAACGAGTTTATGAATGTGAGGAGCGAACTGAGAGCGAATGAAATAAATATGAATAACAAATTAGAAAGTATGAATAAAACTATTGTGGGCATGAGAGGTGAAATAATTATAAATACAAATAATATTCAAGACGAAATAAACAAAAGTAGAACGCGGAAGGAGGAGGTAGAAAATAACACAGTTACGAGTGATTGTGACGAAATAACAGACAACCAGAGTAATAACAAGATAACAAATAATTACGAAAATGAATTAACAACCGATAGTAAGATAGTTGAAAACGAGATATGTAAAAATAATACAGTGAAAATAATTGGCGATCATAATAATATAGAAACAGAGAGAGAGAGAGAGAGAGGAGAGAGTGTTTGTAAGTTACAGAGAGAGTTTGAAGAGAATGATTTTGTGAATATAGGGCAGAGGGTAAATTTTCCCCAGTTTTATGGTAAACCAAGCTGGTTACGAATATTTTTGAAGGGCGAGAGTCCCTTACAAGAAAGCGATATATATCTAAATAATTTTTTAATTTGTAGTAGGCATTTTTATGATTTAATACCCTCTGTACGAAATGATAGAAAAAGTGTGAATTGGTGTTATGATGAAAGAGATGTTGACAAGAAGGTAATGTTATTTAAGGTTAGTAGAGATTATGACGAATTATTGCAGAGATTAGACATTGAAAGAGTTATTAATAATAAGTACTTACCTTGTAAAATAGTTAGTACAGCAATTGATGTAATAGACTACTTACTTTATGACAAAGAGAATACAGCAGCAGATAATAATGATAATGAAACTGTAATTGACATAACTATGACAGATCGTACTAAAGGCGACTGGACTATACTCGATGATAATAAATTACATAATTTAATAACAGAGAATAATCCTGTTGATATTGTGGAAGAATATAAGAATTTGGATAATCTTTATATTAATAAAAATAATATAGTGTGTTTAGTAAAGAATGAACTGTGTACACGTAAAACCAGATTTTTGTACGATGATTGGGGGTAGAGACAATAAATGTTTATTGAACGTTTAATCATGTAATTAATGGTTTTGGAATGGACTGCTTTACCAAATGAAGTGTGAAACAACTGAACAGTTCTTGACGAATGATTTGTAAATAATTTGTGAATTCATTTGTGTATATATATTATTAATATTTTGCAGTTTACGTAAATAATTATGAAAACAATAATTGATGCTTTGTAAATTTTGATAATAATTGAAATATGTTGTGTTTAATAATCAATTGAAGTGAATAATTTGAGATGGCTAAATATTGTGATTTAATGTTGTATGATTGAATTTTTATGAGATGTTTAAATTATTTGATGAAATTTCAATTGAAAAACAATTAATAACTAAATAAGTCTTAAATAGTTTAGTTTGTGGAATAACATAAAGGTTAAAAATAACTGTTAATAATAATTTTGAAAAAATTATATGACGGTCCATATGAGGTTAGCCAAGTGAAAATGGAGAATGCTTATATTTTAATAGACTTGCAAACTCGAGAAATAAAAGGAACCTATAATGTGACTCAGTTAAAAAAGTATTATCTAGCTGAGTGATGATGGATGTATTTATGACTATTAATATTTTCATACCTAAACAGACATTTTTATATTCTATTATTATAAATTGTTATTATTGTTTATACACACATTATGTATTTTATGTAAATGGACATTAAGATAGTTAAGAAAGAAATGTATTAGTTAAAACACCACCAAGACTAGAAATGTCATGTAATATAAATTATCAATTTTAATTTTAAAAGGAAATATTATACTTGTGATTCCCCAACTTTTCGGGCGGTCACGGCCTCACCGAACCTTGACCGTGGAATTGGTTTAGCTTTAACAGCTATGGTTGGGGCTCATTGCGTCACGTTCTGCCATAACTGGCCATAGCTGTTATCGTTGTAAAGGTGTACTTTGAAATTGATGGGGGGTGAAATTAAGGGGAATCACCAGACTATGGAACAGCGGCTGCCACTCTGCCCGCGTAGGGGTAGCAGAGACAGGTGGTAGAACCGTTTAAAGGTGCATAATTATAAACAAGAATATATCGATATTCAGACTTTCAAATGTAATAGCGGAAACAAAGACACGGAGAGGTAAAACCTGCTCCAAAATATACAGTCTTTGTGGAAGCGAAAAGGCGCCACAGTCTTACACAATTTGAAATAGTGTGTGTGGCTGGGAGGTGACTCAAAGGAGTCACGAATGTAAATCTTATAACATAAAAATGTTTTACTAATTCAAATTTGATCCTATAAAAACTGCTTGTGCTCTGTTAAATAACTAGCTGCTCAGACAAGTCAATACAAGTTGTTCATGCTATAATTTTAAGTGTATTATTTTATTGTTGTACGTTAGATATAAGAATTGTAAAAATATATTTCATGCAATTTGCTCAATTTTGAAATGTGTTTACAATTAGCTAGGGATGTCAGCTGATCAGCTGTAGAATATCACCTAGGAATGCTTTGCAATTTGTTCAAGCTAGTATAAATAACTAAATCACCAAAAGTAATGGAGATGAGATTATCAAAAAAAAAAAAAGAGATTCATAGTAAAAAGGTAAAATTTTGATTGAAACCAGGGAAAATTTTAATAGAATTTGAAAATGTAAAATTATAAAGTGTCTATTTGAATAATTTAAATGTCAATCCAATTGTTAAGTATAATAATATTTTGTTAATTTTAAATGTTGTATTTTATTATGTTTTTGCGTTGCAAGACTGAATTTTACAGTAGTTTAATGTATTCACAGATGTAACTTGTACATAACGTATGTAGGTCAAGGATCTGGACTTGACCCAGTTTTGGTCAGCTGATGGGTGGTGTTCTATACTAAACCAGTTTTGGCAAGGAAGCGATGCCAATTTTGTTTATTCATTAATTTAAATAGGTTCAAATAAATTTCCTATTGAGAAAAAATGTTATAAAATGTAAATTTTGGAATTTAAATTTTTTTGTTTTGAAAGAAAAAAAAAATTTTTTTTTTATGTTAATTTAACTGAAACTTTTAAAATTTTATAGGTAGGAATTAACAAGTACATGTATGGGCCCAGTATTGCTGAAGGCGACCCAGTTTGCATATAAGGGGGAACAGATCGGTTGAGGATCTGGCATGATATAAGCCAGGGAGTGAGGATTTTGGGGGGTAGCATGTTAGAAGGTGAGGTGCGCTGTGGTACTTGTCGGTTCGATTTCTCGGTGTTGGGATCTCTTACGGAGAAGTCCAGTGATCTCGTTCAGATGAGTCCATAGTCGCTGAGCCAGGCGGGTCGTTTACCCATGAAGTGTAAGAACAAAGGGGGGTTGTTGGCACCAGTTCCTCACCGGTCCTCTTAGGGGTTTTGGCAATGAGATATCTTCTGTTTCGGCAGAAGATCTCTCATTGGGGGGGTATTGTAATGGGACAATTTTGAAGGAGGTATGTTTTTTTTATTTCATTTAATATCAACTATTGGGAAATAATCGGTTTGGACACCCTTTGCGGCCACCGAGACCACTAACACTTGTTTGGACACCCTGTATACAATCCTGTACCGGTCCGTACCTAGCGCACAACGATAACACCGTGGAATGTCAGCTTGTGCGCACATGCGTGTATCCTCCGTTGGGGAGGAGTAACAAAAACTTGGTGAATAACGCTCAACTACAATGGAATGTGGCAGTGCGTGTGCGCCCGTGTGCCGCTATCTGTACTCTCGACACCAAAGTCGATCACCGGAACCAGCCATGTAAGATGCCGCAGCCAATCACAGCACGAGCTGGCGGAAATGTTTTTTGACCAACGCACTTGTAGCATCGTCAGTCGACGAAATCACCCATTCCCGGCCGGGGCAAGGTTCGCAGTTCGCGACCCTTAAATTTTGCATTTTAACATATTCTGAAGTGTAACAGTAAATTTGAAGATAAACAGTTAAATCCGACAGTTTAAACGAAGTTAGCGGAGTGAACAGCAAAAGTGAAAAATGTGACAAATAAACAGGACATTCATATACATGCGCGACGCCACACGTGGTCAACAGAAGGACGCTGGTTAAGTAGTAGACTCAAATCTAATTTCGATTATTTTTCAAATTTATAAAAAAAGGGGTTATGACTAAATTATGGGGAATTTTATAGTATGAGAGAGAGAGAGAGAGAGAGCAATATGGGTCGCTTTCATAATTTAGATACCATGGTGAGAATGTTAAGTGTTTAGTCATAAGTATCGCAACTATTTTCATTTCATGTATAACAAGTATCAATGTTTTCAAGCAAAGTTTTTCGAATGAACCGCTAGTAAATTAAAATTGAACTCATATTCCAATAATTATTAACGATGTAATGTAAAAGAAATTGATGAAGAGGGAGTTAAAATTTAATAATTAATATTAAAAAATTAAAAGTTAATAAAAAGTGTCAATTAAACACATCAATGTGTGTTTGTCATTGCATTGCCTGTTTTTCTCTGCCTAAGTACATCAGACGACACCCTGATAATTCGCTAAGAAGGTAAGTGAGACCAATTTAAATCTTTTCTATTAAACAAGTAGAGTTTCAGTTGTATACACAGATTTCTAGTTTTAAATATTTATTTTAAAGCTCGTAACGCTTTAATTGGCGCCTGAACAGTGGACATTGTAAATTAATTTTTAATGTAATATAAAATAAATTAATTTACAACCTGATCGAAAAATGGCAGAGAAAAGCGAGAGTGTAAATTTATGTGAAGATATTGTGGAGGGGTCAATTTTAAATGTTATGCAAGATGATTTAGTATCGACAAATATTAACGAGAGTGTAGACAATACAACACACGAATTAACGATTGAGACAGTAGACGCAAAAATAAGTGATAATGTAAATATATTTAATCAGTTAGCATTGATGATGGAGATGATGTCAGGAATGAATGATAAACTTGACAAACAAGACGAGAAAATGAAGTCAGAAAATAATAATCTAAACACATGTTTAAATGAATTTAAAAATGAGATTAAATCAGAAGTGAATACTATAAATATTAAACTGACTGATTTAAATAACGAGTTTATGAATGTGAGGAGCGAATTGAGAGCGAATGAAATAAATATGAATAACAAATTAGAAAGTATGAATAAAACTATTGTGGGCATGAGAGGTGAGATAATTATAAATACAAATAATATTCAAGACGAAATAAACAAAAGTAGAACGCGGAAGGAGGAGGTAGAAAATAACACAGTTACGAGTGATTGTGACGAAATAACAGACAACCAGAGTAATAACAAGATAACAAATAATTACGAAAATGAATTAACAACCGATAGTAAGATAGTTGAAAACGAGATATGTAAAAATAATACAGTGAAAATAATTGGCGATCATAATAATATAGAAACAGAGAGAGAGAGAGAGAGGAGAGAGTGTTTGTAAGTTACAGAGAGAGTTTGAAGAGAATGATTTTGTGAATATAGGGCAGAGGGTAAATTTTCCCCAGTTTTATGGTAAACCAAGCTGGTTACGAATATTTTTGAAGGGCGAGAGTCCCTTACAAGAAAGCGATATATATCTAAATAATTTTTTAATTTGTAGTAGGCATTTTTATGATTTAATACCCTCTGTACGAAATGATAGAAAAAGTGTCAATTGGTGTTATGATGAAAGAGATGTTGACAAGAAGGTAATGTTATTTAAGGTTAGTAGAGATTATGACGAATTATTGCAGAGATTAGACATTGAAAGAGTTATTAATAATAAGTACTTACCTTGTGAAATAGTTAGTACAGCAATTGATGTAATAGACTACTTACTTTATGACAAAGCGAATACAGCAGCAGATAATAATGATAATGAAACTGTAATTGACATAACTATGACAGATCGTACTAAAGGCGACTGGACTATACTCGATGATAATAAATTACATAATTTAATAACAGAGAATAATCCTGTTGATATTGTGGAAGAATATAAGAATTTGGATAATCTTTATATTAATAAAAATAATATAGTGTGTTTAGTAAAGAATGAACTGTGTACACGTAAAACCAGATTTTTGTACGATGATTGGGGGTAGAGACAATAAATGTTTATTGAACGTTTAATCATGTAATTAATGGTTTTGGAATGGACTGCTTTACCAAATGAAGTGTGAAACAACTGAACAGTTCTTGACGAATGATTTGTAAATAATTTGTGAATTCATTTGTGTATATATATTATTAATATTTTGCAGTTTACGTAAATAATTATGAAAACAATAATTGATGCTTTGTAAATTTTGATAATAATTGAAATATGTTGTGTTTAATAATCAATTGAAGTGAATAATTTGAGATGGCTAAATATTGTGATTTAATGTTGTATGATTGAATTTTTATGAGATGTTTAAATTATTTGATGAAATTTCAATTGAAAAACAATTAATAACTAAATAAGTCTTAAATAGTTTAGTTTGTGGAATAACATAAAGGTTAAAAATAACTGTTAATAATAATTTTGAAAAAATTATATGACGGTCCATATGAGGTTAGCCAAGTGAAAATGGAGAATGCTTATATTTTAATAGACTTGCAAACTCGAGAAATAAAAGGAACCTATAATGTGACCCAGTTAAAAAAGTATTATCTAGCTGAGTGATGATGGATGTATTTATGACTATTAATATTTTCATACCTAAACAGACATTTTTATATTCTATTATTATAAATTGTTATTATTGTTTATACACACATTATGTATTTTATGTAAATGGACATTAAGATAGTTAAGAAAGAAATGTATTAGTTAAAACACCACCAAGACTAGAAATGTCATGTAATATAAATTATCAATTTTAATTTTAAAAGGAAATATTATACTTGTGATTCCCCAACTTTTCGGGCGGTCACGGCCTCACCGAACCTTGACCGTGGAATTGGTTTAGCTTTAACAGCTATGGTTGGGGCTCATTGCGTCACGTTCTGCCATAACTGGCCATAGCTGTTATCGTTGTAAAGGTGTACTTTGAAATTGATGGGGGGTGAAATTAAGGGGAATCACCAGACTATGGAACAGCGGCTGCCACTCTGCCCGCGTAGGGGTAGCAGAGACAGGTGGTAGAACCGTTTAAAGGTGCATAATTATAAACAAGAATATATCGATATTCAGACTTTCAAATGTAATAGCGGAAACAAAGACAGGGAGAGGTAAAACCTGCTCCAAAATATACAGTCTTTGTGGAAGCGAAAAGGCGCCACAGTCTTACACAATTTGAAATAGTGTGTGTGGCTGGGAGGTGACTCAAAGGAGTCACGAATGTAAATCTTATAACATAAAAATGTTTTACTAATTCAAATTTGATCCTATAAAAACTGCTTGTGCTCTGTTAAATAACTAGCTGCTCAGACAAGTCAATACAAGTTGTTCATGCTATAATTTTAAGTGTATTATTTTATTGTTGTACGTTAGATATAAGAATTGTAAAAATACATTTCATGCAATTTGCTCAATTTTGAAATGTGTTTACAATTAGCTAGGGATGTCAGCTGATCAGCTGTAGAATATCACCTAGGAATGCTTTGCAATTTGTTCAAGCTAGTATAAATAACTAAATCACCAAAAGTAATGGAGATGAGATTATCAAAAAAAAAAAAAAAAGATTCATAGTAAAAAGGTAAAATTTTGATTGAAACCAGGGAAAATTTTAATAGAATTTGAAAATGTAAAATTATAAAGTGTCTATTTGAATAATTTAAATGTCAATCCAATTGTTAAGTATAATAATATTTTGTTAATTTTAAATGTTGTATTTTATTATGTTTTTGCGTTGCAAGACTGAATTTTACAGTAGTTTAATGTATTCACAGATGTAACTTGTACATAACGTATGCAGGTCAAGGATCTGGACTTGACCCAGTTTTGGTCTGCTGATGGGTGGTGTTCTATACTAAACCAGTTTTGGCAAGGAAGCAATGCCAATTTTGTTTATTCATTAATTTAAATAAGTGCAAATAAATTTCCTATTGAGAAAAAATGTTATAAAATGTAAATTTTGGAATTTAAATTTTTTTGTTTTGAAAGAAAAAAAAAATTTTTTTTTTATGTTAATTTAACTGAAACTTTAAAATTTTATAGGTAGGAATTAACAAGTACATGTATGCGCCCAGTATTGCTGAAGGCGACCCAGTTTGCATATAAGGGGGAACAGATCGGTTGAGGATCTGGCATGATATAAGCCAGGGAGTGAGGATTTTGGGGGGTAGCATGTTAGAAGGTGAGGTGCGCTGTGGTACTTGTCGGTTCGATTTCTCGGTGTTGGGATCTCTTACGGAGAAGTCCAGTGATCTCGTTCAGATGAGTCCATAGTCGCCGAGCCAGGCGGGTCGTTTACCCATGAAGTGTAAGAACAAAGGGGGGTTGTTGGCACCAGTTCCTCACCGGTCCTCTTAGGGGTTTTGGCAATGAGATATCTTCTGTTTCGGCAGAAGATCTCTCATTGGGGGGGTATTGTAATGGGACAATTTTGAAGGAAGTATGTTTTTTTTATTTCATTTAATATCAACTATTGGGAAATAATCGGTTTGGACACCCTTTGCGGCCACCGAGACCACTAACACTTGTTTGGACACCCTGTATACAATCCTGTACCGGTCCGTACCTAGCGCACAACGATAACACCGTGGAATGTCAGCTTGTGCGCACATGCGTGTATCCTCCGTTGGGGAGGAGTAACAAAAACTTGGTGAATAACGCTCAACTACAATGGAATGTGGCAGTGCGTGTGCGCCCGTGTGCCGCTATCTGTGCTCTCGACACCAAAGTCGATCACCGGAACCAGCCATGTAAGATGCCGCAGCCAATCACAGCACGAGCTGGCGGAAATGTTTTTTGACCAACGCACTTGTAGCGTCGTCAGTCGACGAACTCACCCATTCCCGGCCGGGGCAAGGTTCGCAGTTCGCGACCCTTAAATTTTGCATTTTAACATATTCTGAAGTGTAACAGTAAATTTGAAGATAAACAGTTAAATCCGACAGTTTAAACGGAGTTAGCGGAGTGAACAGCAAAAGTGAAAAATGTGACAAATAAACAGGACATTCATATACATGCGCGACGCCACACGTGGTCAACAGAAGGACGCTGGTTAAGTAGTCGACTCAAATCTAATTTCGATTATTTTTCAAATTTATAAAAAAAGGGGTTATGACTAAATTATGGGGAATTTTATAGTATGAGAGAGAGAGAGAGAGAGAGAGAGCAATATGGGTCGCTTTCATAATTTAGATACCATGGTTAGAATGTTAAGTGTTTAGTCATAAGTATCGCAACTATTTTCATTTCATGTATAACAATTATCAATGTTTTCAAGCAAAGTTTTTCGAATGAACCGCTAGTAAATTAAAATTGAACTGATATTCCAATAATTATTAACGATGTAATGTAAAAGAAATTGATGAAGAGGGAGTTAAAATTTAATAATTAATATTAAAAAATTAAAAGTTAATAAAAAGTGTCAATTAAACACATCAATGTGTGTTTGTCATTGCATTGCCTGTTTTTCTCTGCCTAAGTACATCAGACGACACCCTGATAATTCGCTAAGAAGGTAAGTGAGACCAATTTAAATCTTTTCTATTAAACAAGTAGAGTTTCAGTTGTATACACAGATTTCTAGATTTAAATATTTATTTTAAAGCTCGTAACGCTTTAAACCTTTCAATTATTCTCCCTTCAATGAGATATCTCAAAATCAGTGCCATCTGTGTTTTGCACGAACTGTCAGTTGTTTCATCAGTCTGAAGTGATATGAAGTCTATCGTAGAAATTTCAATCACAATATTTTTTCGACACACTGAGAAAATGGCATCTCAAAGTTCGTTCTGAATTGTTTTCGAGGTTCCTTTAAACACTGTTGAATTTTCTAAATGATCTTTCAAAACACTGTAAAGTGCTGCAGTATAATTGATTAGTCCTTTAAAAATCCCTGGGTTGTTGTCTGCTTCTTCCGTTTCATCGTGGCCACGTAAAGCTAATTCAAATTCCCCACAAAATTTAATCGCATCAATTATTCGAGACAAGATGTATCTGTTCTTGTCTACAAGTTCGTTATGTTTACGAACAGAAATTCTGTAACCATCATCGAGCTGCAACCTAATATTTACAATACCTAGCACGGCTAAACTCATTTCATTGTCTAAATGACATTTAGACAGCGAATGCTTCTTACTCTTTTCTGGTAAATGTTTCAGATCTTTAACGCCCGACTTAGTCCATGTGTCTTCACCGCCAAACAGAAGACAAGCAAAGCAAAATAAAGCATTGATTGTGGGGCATCCGCACATCCATTCCCATTTTTCGTACACTGTGTTATTGAAAGTTCTATTATAGGTTCTGTTTTTGTCCTTAAACACTTGATTGATAGACAACTGCGGTCTTGGTGGACCCAATTGTTTTGCTATTAACCTATCTTCATAGCACAAAGTTTTACTCTGTAAATACTTGACATCATTCAAGTATTTATTCATTCAAGTATCTGAGCTTTTGTCTCAGAGATTTACACAAGCACACAAAATACCGACACTTGAATATTTTCAACACCATTATTTACACGCGTGCGTAACACTGATTACTGAAACCACTTGTAAACTTGTAACACTACAATTTATACAATTACTATAAGCACTGCCACCACAATTATCGTGTAGCACATAACATAACCGCTCTAGGTACACGTTCTATTTTAATATTTCCTTCAATGAGAATATAATTTAAAATTATATAAAATCGCAAAAATTATTATAATCATATTCATGATAAAAACATTATAATAACATTATTTTGTAACAATATACACTAAGAAAGTAACAGTAATTATTAGTATTATAGAACAGCTCAGATGGAGGTAAAATGTAATAGTCTACTAAATAGCTCCGATTCATATCCGTTAGTTGCAGTGATGTGGCGCACCTACAGGATTCAGAGTTTACTACTTGAAGACTGTAAATATTTGGTCAATGGTCACATAGTCTAGTGTGACTGAACGCTATGGGATTTTAGCATTACGCTCTCCCACCACAAGAGAGTTGAGAAGTGGAAGGGAGTAGTACCATCTGGTGGGTCACACCGTATCTGTGACCGTCGCTATGTTGCCACACTTGTTTTCGTGTTGCCACATTTCTCCAGACTTCTCACTGTTACAAACTATTGCTATCATTTGAAACGAGGATGTTTCTACAATATTTATTTATTTATTTCGTGTATTTTCGGTGGGGCACGTGACCATGTGCCCTTATGAGTGAGCCGCCTCTGCACCATACTGTTACGACATCACAGAACAATCTACGTGTTTGTCGAATATGCCAGAAGAATCTCGATGTAACGCGTGTGGCATACGTGCTTGTAGACGCATTTGCGAGAGTCTTCTCGATGCCGCCAGCCGTGCGGACTGTGTCAAGGCCGCAGTTAATTACATAGTTCATACAGATGCTAAGACGCAATTAGGAATTGTCTAGATGTTTGGCAGCTATATATAAATACATGGTGGCAGCGGCCTTAAGTTTCAGTATTAGTGTGATATATTGACAGCGCGGTTCGAGAGTTATTGTCGGCGAAATTACTGTGCGCATTCAAGTGGTTATTAGTTAAATGTTGTGTTTTATAATCGGACAGTAATTGTAATACAATTGTGTTTGATTTTAGTGGACATTTTATTGCGTGTGAACAATTTTTATTTGATTTGTTGTAGAGACTGTGTTGTTAATTATGAACTGTTAACTGTGGAAATTAAAGCTGGTAATTAGTGACTTAATTGGTGTCTTGTACTTATTTTGTTTCCACCGTACCTATGACGATCGAGTAGACCGTCGTAACAGTGGTGTCAGAAGTGGGATATAACGGTTAAAAGTGGAAACAGTGGACACTTTGTACAAGATGTGTGTAACTCGTAATTAATCGGTAAACATGGATGCCAGTCAGATGATGGAAGCTTTACAAACACTGCTGCGGCAGACACAGGAAGAAGCAGAAAGACGACAAAAAGAAGAACGCAGACAAGAAAGAGAAAAAGCAGAGGAACGTCAGAAAGCACTAATGTTTGAAACAGAAGGAAGACAAAAAGAAGAACAGAAGCATGAAACAGAAGACATCAAGGAGTTAATACAGGAGCAAAAGCAGACACAAGAACAAACCGCTGCAGAGTTGGGTCTCCTACGAGGTGAGCTTAATAAACAAGTTACTAAAATATCGGAGGTACAAGAATCAATGACATTAAAAATAGCTGAAGTAGAAAAATCTGTCTCGAGTGTTGAATCGATGTCTAATAAAATAGCTGAAGTAGAAAAATCAGTCATGATTGTGGAAAAAGCTATGTCAACAAAAATAGAAGACTCGATTACAAATATAAAAGAGCAGATTAAAAATGAAGTCAAGCTGTGCCTGAATATACAACCAAAACAACTTTGTGAACAGACTGTACCAATAATAAAGACGTTGAAAGACATAGAAAATAAGTTAACAGAGAAGGTCACCTCGCCTGCGGTTGGGACAGTTCATGTCAAGGCCCCAAACTTTGATGGAAGCACACACTGGGCGACGTATTTAAGCCAATTTGAAGCTGCTGCATGCGCAGATAATTGGACAGAGAAATTCAAGGCAGTCTCACTCGTTCTCGCATTAAAAGGACCTTCAGCAGAATTACTACAGAAAGTCCCACCTGACAGCCAAAACATCTATGCCCAGTTGATAAAAGCTCTAGAATTACGCTACGGTGATAAACATTTGCGAGAGGTGTACTACGCTCAGTTGAGAACAAGACGACAACGTTCCGGGGAGTGTCTTCACGAGTTTGAAGCAAGTATCGACATATTGATTAGATTGGCCTATCCTGCAGCACCAGAAGAATTTTGAATAAGGTTTGCGGTGCAGACATTTATTGATGGCATCGGAGATTGTGAACTTCAGCAAGAGTTACGAATGGCAAGACACCGAAATAGCTCAGAAGCTCTTGTTCACGCCCTAGTTTGAAGCTGCCAAGTCAGCGTCCCACTACATTAATGGGTTTGTGCCATCACGTTGCAGTCAGAAGATCCCTGATCACATTGCCGTTACGATGGGTGCAGAAAAAAATGTTGTCAGACAAACAATTCAAAAGTTCAAGAGAGTCACAACGATTTGAAAAAGACAGAAGACCGAAATGTTACAACTGTGGAAAACGTGGTCATGTAGATGTTGGGAGAAGAAGATACCGAGAGAAGAGAGTGATTGCACCAATTGGAGAAGTAAAGTCCCGGAACAGCACACAGTTTCCACGCTACATAAGACAAGTGGAAACTTGATTGTTAATGGATTTGCGGAAGGTAAACCAACATCATTTACAGTTGACATGGGTGCAACAGTGTCCATTGTGCGCCCTGACTTAGTCAGCAACGTGAGCCTCTAATTAGCTCTTGTACAATACAGACTGTGACTGGAAGCCCCGTCAAGGTGCTAGGAAAGGTAGACATACGTGTACGCCTGGGTCTTCTCGAGTTTAGCCACCAAATGCTTGTTGCAGACATTGTCGATGAAGTGATTCTTGGCACGGATATTATGAATGCCTACGGATTCGTTATGGACTTAAGAGAGAATGTCCTGAAGGTTGGCCAAAAGAAGATAAAGCTTTGCATGGCTAAAATGACAGGGTCTACCAACCATTCGATTAAGCAAGTGGCATTAGTCAAAGAAAAAGTCAACAGGTCTGGTCAAGAGGAAATGGAGGAAGCGGAAATGGAGGAAGAACTAGCAGAGGAAATACAAATAAGTGTAACAACAAAAGAAGTGATTGGAAAACCAACTATGGGTGTCAAGACAAAACTCTTGCTTGTTCCTGAGCTGATAGAAGCGCCCGAGGGCAAAGTGGCTGAAGATGAGGTTACGCAAGAGGTTGTTGACGAGAACCAAACAAACTTGGATCAGCCAGTGGTGTTTAGGTCATCAGTACATGACGCAACGGGAGTGATTCCAGCAAAACTAGTGGTTGAGCGGAACACTCGCATTCCTGGGAACGTGATGTTCGGATCAAACGAGACTGAATTCGAAGAACCAGAGAATTATCTTTTGCAAGGACATCCACCTAGATCGCCTGGTCGAGTATTACTTCAGAGATGGTTTGCCAGTTCAGGACGAACGGGCTTAAGGAGGGGGCAGTGTTACGACATCACAGAACAATCTACGTGTTTGTCGAATGTGCCAGAAGAATCTTGATGTATCGCGTGTGGTGTACATGATTGTAGACCCATTTGCGAGAGTCTTCTCGATGCCGCCAGCCGTGCGGACTGTGTCAAGGCCGCAGTTAATTACGTAGTTCATACGGATGCTAAGACGCAATTAGGAATCGTCTAGATTTTCGGCGGCTATAAATACATGGCGGCAGTGGCCTTAAGTTTCAGTATTAGTGCGATATACTGACAGCGCGGTTCAAGAGTTATTGTCGGGCGAAATTACTGTGCACGTTAAAGTGGTTATTAGTTAAGTGTTGTGTTTTATAATCGGGCAGTAATTGTAATACAACTGTGTTTAATTTTAGTGGAAATTTTATTGCGTGTGAACAATTTTTATTTGATTTGTTGTAGAGACTGTGCTGTTAATTACGAACTGTTAACTGTGGAAATTAAAGCTGGAAATTAGTGACTTAATTGGTGTCTTGTACTTTTGTTTCCACTGTACCTACGATGATCAGCGAGACTGTTGTAACAATATTCAAATATTAATGAAATGTTCTACCAAGTGCCGAGCAACCAATCAATCAGTGTAATTTATAATATTTACTTTTTGGCCACAAATATTTTAAAAGCACCAATAGGTTTTGCTTCAAAAAAATATATTAACTAATAAAGAAAATATATACATCATGGAAACATGATTTTAATGCATGCTAGTAATAGGAAAGAAATAAAAATGGTTTGCTATTTACAAAGAAATAACTATTTTTTGAGTAATTTTTCTCTCTTCTGCGAACCAGTTAATATCATCAGCATATAGTTTGTTAACTATTTAACAAACTCACGCAAGCCACTGGAGGAATGTGTTATTTGCAATGACACAGCAAATACATTACAACTATGCAAGCAAATATACAGACATAGACATAAACATAAACAGTGAACAGTTACTGTTGGCATGTGAAGCTACTCAAGTATGTACCATGTGTGGCTACCATTTGTAACTACAATTTTCCTTTAATATAATTATATTTTTATTTGTTGTGACTTACCTTGTAAACTAAATCCACTCTTACTCTGTTACATTTGTGTACACGTGGCGTTGTTGCCAACATAACCTTTTCTTATTAGGGTCCAGGGTCGTATTAAGCGAGCACAGCAAAAACAGTTTGGCCGTTTGAAATAATGAGTCGAACAACATTTCGTTTAAACAAAACTTGTGGTTTAATATTCTGAATGCCTCAATTATTAAAATACAAAAACAAAATGGAGTCGTAATCACATATATAATCAAAATGGCGCCGATATATTTCCACCGTATTAATTTTACATCAACCTCAATTATTCCTATCTTTTTATCTTCAGTATTTAATCTATAAACAAGAGCATTTCTAATAAACTGCAGTTATCATTGATTTTAACTTATTACGTTTCTTATATTATAACACAAACCAACGCCTTCTGGCTTTGCCTGTATGTGCCGGCACGCTTTCACACACACACACTCTCTCTCTCTCCCCATGCAGTAAATTAACGGTACATTTTTTAATTTAGTATTTTGAGCTCAAATAATAAAAAGTATTTATATAAATTTCGACTTTCCTGAAACTTGGAGTATCGCAGTTCCTCTTCACACGTTCTCCATTTGCCAGCAGGTGTTCGCCGAACTTTACTGTTTTATGTCTGTTCTTTTACTGCACTGAAGTTACGTTACATTGTAATGGTACAATTATGGTACAATTTTTAATCAACCCAAATATGGTATAAAAAACCATAAATATTGTATTCCTTCATTTGGTCAAAATTAAATAAACAGTTAATAATCTTTATGAATATACCGTGAGTGGACTATATAATATTTGCCAGGATTCTGACTGATTCATAGCAAAAAACGTGAAGCCTCACAAAAAACAGTATGTCATTTATTGAGATAAAAGCGACGATCCTTGATGACGTCAGCGGCCAGGAATTTGTTTTTGTAAACAACGCGATGCTGTCAACAACAGACAATAGACGAGTGACGTAGATTCACCCCACCTCAGAAATATGGAACAAAGAATCTGTGTCATTTCAACAGGGAACGTGATCGCAGCCGGCCGGCAACTCTTTCACGAAAAGTGAATTTTAACTTTTAAGCCACTAAAAGTGGTTAATTAACTATATAAATTAACTATCTGAATCTACAACTTCAAAATGTGACCGGGAAGTGTAAACGGTAAACTCGCGGTGCGCGTAGTTTTACCGAACGAACAACAGCTACAGATTTGGTGAGAACGTTCCAACAACAGCATATTTTCTTGTAATTTCAAATCAAACCTAATTTCAAAGAAATGACCAAAATAACAATTTCAAAGTAAATTCAATTCACTAAGTCTTTAAAATTTTAATAAAATGAGCTCATGAAAAAGAATTGTACCAGAGTGAGAGAGAGAGAGAGAGAGAGGGCGAGTGTATAATTTCTAAGTGCCTGGGTTGTGCATACATATATATCTTAAATTTGTTTTTGGTTTTACTATATGTTTATTATATGTTTAGATTTACAAGGTTCAATTTTAAATATGTTTGTTTATTTAATGATACATAGGACTACGCCCCGAGGCCTAGTAACGTGCGTGGTTGGCGCATGGTCGAGGCAAATATATATGTAAAACTTTCTGCTAATAATAAGTTTTTTTTATAACCATTTCAGAGTATTTATTTCAGATAACACTTCCCGTTCTACAATATCGTTCGCTTAACACGAAACCTGGCCCGTATAATAAATGTATTATCAGCTGTTGGTAGTTTCCAACATGGCGCCCATTATTAAACACAATAATTATGTTAAAGACAGTTACTGTGTATTTGTAATATACAGTTACACAAGTATGTAATTTGAAAGATAACATATGGTCGCCTGCGAACAGGGACTCTATATAATATAATTTTATGTGGGGTAAGCCTACGAAGAGAGTGGAAAGAGTTATCTGAGGTAATAAAGAAATTTTAATACGTAAACATAACCAAATTTTACAAAGTTAGGTTATACTATTGGATGCATGCCTGTATTATAAATTGCAAACATGAATACTAATGAAGATAAAACTGAAAAAGTCAGCGTCACTGACGAAACAGTTATGAGTGAAATGGATGTTCAGCCAACTCCAATTAGTCAGATTGACGAAGCAGATACACCAGTATCTGTTGTATATGTAGAAGCAGAGAAGGTTTCTACATCCATGTCAGTTAGTCCAGAAAGTAAATCATACAGTACTGCTGAAATGATGCAGCTCTTATTAAACAAATTCGATGAACAGAGTGTAAAATTTGATGAAAAATTTACAAATTTGAATAACAAATTTGATAAACAAAGTGACAAGTTTGATAGTTTTGATATCAAGTTCAATGAACTAAAAAATGAAATTAAAATAGGTCACGATAAGCTCATTAAGCAGATTGACAAGGTCATCACAAAATTAGACAAGAATTTAAGTCAATTAGAAACCCAGAAGGTAAATAGTACCCAGAAAAATGAAGTACTAACTAATAAAGTAAACAACAGTGATAACTCAAATAATGAATTTACAGATAGTAAGAATATTACAGGTAGTAAGAATGTGGTGTTAGAAAATGATAATGAAAGTATTATGAATGATAATGAAGTGTTTGAATGTATTGAGTCAGAAAGAGAGTTGGGAGAAAGTATTTTTGTACAAGGAGTGCAGGGGGTAGAATTTTCTTTTGATGTTGTGTTAGGGGGTGAAGAAAAGTCTTCACGTATTTTTTATAAGGATAAGAGTTCCTTCAATTTATATTTGGGAGACGATAGGTCTACAAATAAAGTTTCTTGGTGTTTTGGTGTACCTAATAAGTGGTGCAATAATTTTATGTTAGGGACCCCTGCATATTTGGAGAGAGAGAGTGTATTTTGGTGTTATGGAGAGAAATGTATTAAGAAAGAAAGTATAGAGAGATATTGTGAGAAAAAGAAAGTAATAAAATTTTTTAAAGTAAATAGAAAATACAGACAATTGGTAGAAAGGTTAGGGTTAGATAAGGTATATGAAAATAATAAATACTTACCTTATAGTAACAATGAAATTGAAATAACAATAAATGAGGAGAATAAGGGTATTAAGTACTTACCTGTGGTAGAAAATTATGAGGATAATTATAAAATAAATAACCAATTAATGACATATGATATTACTGAGATAAACGGAACCCTACTCGATCGTGACTTGAAATATTTGTTTGATAACAGTTTTATAAATGAAAATGAATATAATATTGCTAATCATAAAATTTATTTATTAAATAATAAATTAAATAGACCTAAGATTCGGTTGTTATTCAACGATGGAGGGTAGAGTGTTTCAATTGTGTAATGAACATTAAATATATGTGAACAGTGGTATTGAATTGGACTGCTATGGACTGAGTTTGATTATACAAAACAATGTGTTTGGAGTGTATATTTTTCATTGTATTAAATGTATTTATGTATCAATGTATTTATGTGATTTTGATGTTGTATTACAGGTATATTTTATGTACACCAGTATGTATTATTATGTATTTTAATAATTAACATGTTTAATAATATTTTTTAAATAATGGAATAACCATTAAAGAGTAATCATTCTTTATTACTTAATTAAAATAGTACAAAAGAAAGTTGTGCTACCTTTAATTACAGAAGTAAATTATTAGTTAATAGAAAGATTTTAATGAAGTTCAATTATTATTTACTTTGTAATGAAGGTAATTACTAATGAATGATAATAAATGATTAAATCAGAATATATATTTGAAAAGAGGTATTGTTATAAGTAGGTGAGAGATGAATTATATAAGACAATTGTCAATGATTACAGTGAGGTAAAAAATTTTAACAGGGATAGAGCCTGGGTATAGATAAAGGTAGGTGAGTTAATTAATTAATGACATGGGAGTTAGATAGTTAAGAATTTTAAAGAAAATAATACAAAGATGAGTATTAGATATTTAGGGACACAGTAGTTAGTGATTATTTGTAGAGGTGATTAAAGTCAAGGTATAAACATATATTTGTTATTAATGATATGTTGTAGTGGGGGTGAGGTGATAAGGAGTAGCCAACGTATAGCGTTGTGGCAGGTAATAGCGTAGTTTAAGGGAGTGTTTGCCGAATTTTTGGAAGGGCAAAATATTATGGATGTATATAGCCATTTAGGGAACACCCATCTCTGTACAAAGACGAGCGGTGCCATAGGATTTAAATGAAATTAGTAAAGGTGTTTATACTTGAGATATTGGTGTCATGATAGGTAAATTTGGTGGTCAATTAGAAAGTGAGTAAGATTATAATAAATAAAAGCATAGTGAATACAGGAGTCACCCAGACTAAACAATGATTAGAAGGTGAAAGGTTAGGTAGTTAGGTAGGTAGAAAATTCAGAGTATAGAGGTAATAAGAAATGAATAATGAAATAATAATAATAATAATGTAGTATGAATACTAATAATAATATGAAATGAATTTTATAAATAAATAAATTGATGTCTAATTGATGAAAGTTTAATTGAAATTGTAATTTTTAAATTATTTAAATGCAACTTTAGATAGAATATGCAAATTTTAATCAGATTAAATATGAATTAACCATTCCAATGTATTAAATGTGTTAATATAATTAATGTATCAATGTATTATCATGTATTATGTATTTATGTTATGAAATTTTAGCATGTATGGAAATAATGTGTATGAAGGGGTAAATTTAATTGGCGCTGTTAATGCCATATGATTACCTGTTAATAATAATAATGATAATAATAATAATTTTAATTTAACCATTCATTGAGATTTATGAATAAATAATACCATACACATTTATTAATTATTTTGTTTTTCTATAATTTGTTTTTCTCCATGTTCGGGAGATTTATAGGGGAATTTTCATATTTCCAATTATAATTTAATTCTTTTTATATTAATATGTTTCTTTTATAATTATACTAATTATAAAATGGAAAGAGGTAAATATTATCGATGGAAATCGAAACAATTTATAAATTCAGGGTTGTCCATATTGAGAAGGGAAATTCTATATAATTCTTGGGAGTTACGTTTTTAGTAGGATAATTTTTATAACTATATTTTAGTAGTATATCAAGCAAACCCAGTGCTTATTAGCACAAACCAGCACCTAGCTAAGGGGAACCAGATCAGTTAAGGATAGAGTAATTTACCAAGCCACTATTTTAATATTTATCGTTTATTGTTTCAGTGTTTGGTGATATGACAGCGGTCCTGAGCTGGCCAGCGCGTCAGAGCAGGGGCGTTACGAGCCTAAGTGGCCTTATGGTGTTGGGATCTCGAAGGAGAAGTCCAGTAAGGTCATGTAGGTACTGTCATCATCATCAGACCAAGGGTGAGTTATTGTTTTCTTTTATATAAGTTGTAAGGGAGTTGTGGCGACCTATCCTGGCTGATCCCTTTAGGAAGAATGAAAGGGTCAATGAAAGTTTTTATGCTTCGACACAAAATCTTTCATTGAGGGGGTTTGTAATGGTACAATTATCGTACAATTTTTAATCAACCCAAATATGGTATAAAAAACCATAAATATTGTATTCCTTCATTTGGTCAAAATTAAATAAACAGTTAATAATCTTTATGAATATACCATGAGTGGACTATATAATATTTGCCAGGATTCTGACTGATTCATAGCAAAAACCGTGAAGCCTCACAAAAAGCAGTATGTCATTTATTGAGATAAAAGCGACGATCCTTGATGACGTCAGCGGCCAGGAATTTGTTTTTGTAAACAACGCGATGCTGTCAACAAACAGACAATAGACGAGTGACGTAGATTCACCCCACCTCAGAAATATGGAACAAAGAATCTGTGTCATTTCAACAGGGAACGTGATCGCAGCCGGCCGGCAACTCTTTCACGAAAAGTGAATTTTAACTTTTAAGCCACTAAAAGTGGTTAATTAACTATATAAATTAACTATCTGAATCTACAACTTCAAAATGTGACCGGGAAGTGTAAACAGTAAACTCGCGGTGCGAGTAGTTTTACCGGACGAACAACAGCTACAGATTTGGTGAGAACGTTCCAACAACAGCATATTTTCTTGTAATTTCAAATCAAACCTAATTTCAAAGAAATGACCAAAATAACAATTTCAAAGTAAATTCAATTCACTAAGTCTTTAAAATTTTAATAAAATGAGCTCATGAAAAAGAATTGTACCAGAGTGAGAGAGAGAGAGAGAGAGAGAGAGAGGGCGAGTGTATAATTTCTAAGTGCCTGGGTTGTGCCTACATATATATCTTAAATTTGTTTTTGGTTTTACTATATGTTTATTATATGTTTAGATTTACAAGGTTCAATTTTAAATATGTTTGTTTATTTAATGATACATAGGACTACGCCCCGAGGCCTAGTAACGTGCGTGGTTGGCGCATGGTCGAGGCAAATATATATGTAAAACTTTCTGCTAATAATAAGTTTTTTTTATAACCATTTCAGAGTATTTATTTCAGATAACACTTCCCGTTCTACAATATCGTTCGCTTAACACGAAACCTGGCCCATATAATAAATGTATTATCAGCTGTTGGTAGTTTCCAACATGGCGCCCGTTATTAAACACAATAATTATGTTAAAGACAGTTACTGTGTATTTGTAATATACAGTTACACAAGTATGTAATTTGAAAGATAACATATGGTCGCCTGCGAACAGGGACTCTATATAATATAATTTTATGTGGGGTAAGCCTACGAAGAGAGTGGAAAGAGTTATCTGAGGTAATAAAGAAATTTTAATACGTAAACATAACCAAATTTTACAAAGTTAGGTTATACTATTGGATGCATGCCTGTATTATAAATTGCAAACATGAATACTAATGAAGATAAAACTGAAAAAGTCAGCGTCACTGACGAAACAGTTATGAGTGAAATGGATGTTCAGCCAACTCCAATTAGTCAGATTGACGAAGCAGATACACCAGTATCTGTTGTATATGTAGAAGCAGAGAAGGTTTCTACATCAATGTCAGTTAGTCCAGAAAGTAAATCATACAGTACTGCTGAAATGATGCAGCTCTTATTAAACAAATTCGATGAACAGAGTGTAAAATTTGATGAAAAATTTACAAATTTGAATAACAAATTTGATAAACAAAGTGACAAGTTTGATAGTTTTGATATCAAGTTCAATGAACTAAAAAATGAAATTAAAATAGGTCACGATAAGCTCATTAAGCAGATTGACAAGGTCATCACAAAATTAGACAAGAATTTAAGTCAATTAGAAACCCAGAAGGTAAATAGTACCCAGAAAAATGAAGTACTAACTAATAAAGTAAACAACAGTGATAACTCAAATAATGAATTTACAGATAGTAAGAATATTACAGGTAGTAAGAATGTGGTGTTAGAAAATGATAATGAAAGTATTATGAATGATAATGAAGTGTTTGAATGTATTGAGTCAGAAAGAGAGTTGGGAGAAAGTATTTTTGTACAAGGAGTGCAGGGGGTAGAATTTTCTTTTGATGTTGTGTTAGGGGGTGAAGAAAAGTCTTCACGTATTTTTTATAAGGATAAGAGTTCCTTCAATTTATATTTGGGAGACGATAGGTCTACAAATAAAGTTTCTTGGTGTTTTGGTGTACCTAATAAGTGGTGCAATAATTTTATGTTAGGGACCCCTGCATATTTGGAGAGAGAGAGTGTATTTTGGTGTTATGGAGAGAAATTTATTAAGAAAGAAAGTATAGAGAGACATTGTGAGAAAAAGAAAGTAATAAAATTTTTTAAAGTAAATAGAAAATACGGACAATTGGTAGAAAGGTTAGGGTTAGATAAGGTATATGAAAATAATAAATACTTACCTTATAGTAACAATGAAATTGAAATAACAATAAATGAGGAGAATAAGGGTATTAAGTACTTACCTGTGGTAGAAAATTATGAGGATAATTATAAAATAAATAACCAATTAATGACATATGATATTACTGAGATAAACGGAACCCTACTCGATCGTGACTTGAAATATTTGTTTGATAACAGTTTTATAAATGAAAATGAATATAATATTGCTAATCATAAAATTTATTTATTAAATAATAAATTAAATAGACCTAAGATTCGGTTGTTATTCAACGATGGAGGGTAGAGTGTTTCAATTGTGTAATGAACATTAAATATATGTGAACAGTGGTATTGAATTGGACTGCTATGGACTGAGTTTGATTATACAAAACAATGTGTTTGGAGTGTATATTTTTCATTGTATTAAATGTATTTATGTATCAATGTATTTATGTGATTTTGATGTTGTATTACAGGTATATTTTATGTACACCAGTATGTATTATTATGTATTTTAATAATTAACATGTTTAATAATATTTTTTAAATAATGGAATAACCATTAAAGAGTAATCATTCTTTATTACTTAATTAAAATAGTACAAAAGAAAGTTGTGCTACCTTTAATTACAGAAGTAAATTATTAGTTAATAGAAAGATTTTAATGAAGTTCAATTATTATTTACTTTGTAATGAAGGTAATTACTAATGAATGATAATAAATGATTAAATCAGAATATATATTTGAAAAGAGGTATTGTTATAAGTAGGTGAGAGATGAATTATATAAGACAATTGTCAATGATTACAGTGAGGTAAAAAATTTTAACAGGGATAGAGCCTGGGTATAGATAAAGGTAGGTGAGTTAATTAATTAATGACATGGGAGTTAGATAGTTAAGAATTTTAAAGAAAATAATACAAAGATGAGTATTAGATATTTAGGGACACAGTAGTTAGTGATTATTTGTAGAGGTGATTAAAGTCAAGGTATAAACATATATTTGTTATTAATGATATGTTGTAGTGGGGGTGAGGTGATAAGGAGTAGCCAACGTATAGCGTTGTGGCAGGTAATAGCGTAGTTTAAGGGAGTGTTTGCCGAATTTTTGGAAGGGCAAAATATTATGGATGTATATAGCCATTTAGGGAACACCCATCTCTGTACAAAGACGAGCGGTGCCATAGGATTTAAATGAAATTAGTAAAGGTGTTTATACTTGAGATATTGGTGTCATGATAGGTAAATTTGGTGGTCAATTAGAAGGTGAGTAAGATTATAATAAATAAAAGCATAGTGAATACAGGAGTCACCCAGACTAAACAATGATTAGAAGGTGAAAGGTTAGGTAGTTAGGTAGGTAGAAAATTCAGAGTATAGAGGTAATAAGAAATGAATAATGAAATAATAATAATAATAATGTAGTATGAATACTAATAATAATATGAAATGAATTTTATAAATAAATAAATTGATGTCTAATTGATGAAAGTTTAATTGAAATTGTAATTTTTAAATTATTTAAATGCAACTTTAGATAGAATATGCAAATTTTAATCAGATTAAATATGAATTAACCATTCCAATGTATTAAATGTGTTAATATAATTAATGTATCAATGTATTATCATGTATTATGTATTTATGTTATGAAATTTTAGCATGTATGGAAATAATGTGTATGAAGGGGTAAATTTAATTGGCGCTGTTAATGCCATATGATTACCTGTTAATAATAATAATGATAATAATAATAATTTTAATTTAACCATTCATTGAGATTTATGAATAAATAATACCATACACATTTATTAATTATTTTGTTTTTCTATAATTTGTTTTTCTCCATATTCGGGAGATTTATAGGGGAATTTTCATATTTCCAATTATAATTTAATTCTTTTTATATTAATATGTTTCTTTTATAATTATACTAATTATAAAATGGAAAGAGGTAAATATTATCGATGGAAATCGAAACAATTTATAAATTCAGGGTTGTCCATATTGAGAAGGGAAATTCTATATAATTCTTGGGAGTTACGTTTTTAGTAGGATAATTTTTATAACTATATTTTAGTAGTATATCAAGCAAACCCAGTGCTTATTAGCACAAACCAGCACCTAGCTAAGGGGAACCAGATCAGTTAAGGATAGAGTAATTTACCAAGCCACTATTTTAATATTTATCGTTTATTGTTTCAGTGTTTGGTGATATGACAGCGGTCCTGAGCTGGCCAGCGCGTCAGAGCAGGGGCGTTACGAGCCTAAGTGGCCTTATGGTGTTGGGATCTCGAAGGAGAAGTCCAGTAAGGTCATGTAGGTACTGTCATCATCATCAGACCAAGGGTGAGTTATTGTTTTCTTTTATATAAGTTGTAAGGGAGTTGTGGCGACCTATCCTGGCTGATCCCTTTAGGAAGAATGAAAGGGTCAATGAAAGTTTTTATGCTTCGACACAAAATCTTTCATTGAGGGGGTTTGTAATGGTACAATTATCGTACAATTTTTAATCAACCCAAATATGGTATAAAAAACCATAAATATTGTATTCCTTCATTTGGTCAAAATTAAATAAACAGTTAATAATCTTTATGAATATACCATGAGTGGACTATATAATATTTGCCAGGATTCTGACTGATTCATAGCAAAAACCGTGAAGCCTCACAAAAAACAGTATGTCATTTATTGAGATAAAAGCGACGATCCTTGATGACGTCAGCGGCCAGGAATTTGTTTTTGTAAACAACGCGATGCTGTCAACAAACAGACAATAGACCAGCGACGTAGATTCACCCCACCTCAGAAATATGGAACAAAGAATCTGTGTCATTTCAACAGGGAACGTGATCGCAGCCGGCCGGCAACTCTTTCACGAAAAGTGAATTTTAACTTTTAAGCCACTAAAAGTGGTTAATTAACTATATAAATTAACTATCTGAATCTACAACTTCAAAATGTGACCAGGAAGTGTAAACAGTAAACTCGCGGTGCGCGTAGTTTTACCGGACGAACAACAGCTACAGATTTGGTGAGAACGTTCCAATGTGATGGTACGGAATTGTGAGCCACCCCAGTTTAATTTCATATTAATAAATCATCATTTTAAGCACTTTCCAAATTGCCAGACTTTCACCTGTGGGGAGCCCCAAGCAGCAGTGCAACATACATACAGTCAGCCAAAACAACTGCCAGACGCATTGCGTAACCGCCAGCAGCAGCCTTGTGAAACAGTCTACAGTCTGCAGCTTGGTATTAGAGAGTGCACAACAGACAGCCAGCATTCAGATAGTAAAGTTTTGTGAATTGAAAAATAGTGGCCTCGGGAGTGTAAGATAGGCTGAAATAATTAGTAGGCCTATCTATCTATCTATACATAAAAACAGTATAACGCGCGGCCAGCCTACAACAATTTCTAAGTGCGAATAAAATTACGTCGGCCGACTTAATCATAATGTATAATGTGGAACCTTAATGTATAAAACAGTAAGGGCTTTCAGCCACAAACAGTAAACGTGTTAAACGAGTACCGGAGTGCGTGAGATCGAAGCAAGTATTCAACACCAGTTCGCGCAACTAACCCTAGGAGTACGCTGCGTATGGGTAACTAGAAACATTTAATATGCATATTAAAACCAATGCCAACTAACCGGTGATTATTCGTTATAAAAGGAAAATATATAACACCAATACTTTGTACGATAGAGTTCTCTCAGGGGCAGAGTTTATTTAAAGATCAATGTAACAGAATGAGTGTGCGTGTGCTAAGATAGAGGTTATCCACTGGTTCATTTTCAATGTTTTAATTACTTAACAATATCACTTATAATATTAACCAAAATAAAACTCAATAGAGATAAGAAATAATTTCAACCAGTTGTACTATCGTTGAAAGATTGTAATAACATAAAAGAAAGGCGAATTTTTGATAAATAAAAATAAGTATGTGTTTTAGACAGTATCACATGTGTCAACGTAATTATTGAACATATCAAATCCAAGTAATCCTTTTTGCAGCTGTTTTCGTCTGAAAGACTTTGGAATAAAAACCCGAAGGTAAGAGATAAATATAATTATAATTTTGTAATTAATTCGTAGAGTTTCACTGGCGCCCGAACAGGGACGCGAGTATAGGTTACAACCTATATTCGCCAGACCTAATTAAGCTGCAGAAAGGGTTATTTGAGAGGGAGGACGCTTTGGTAAATTAAATATAAAAAGGGTTAAGTCAATAGTGGATAAGATTAATATTCTTGTGTAACATTATATAAACTTGTATAAAATGGCAGCGAATAATGACGATGCCAATGAAGTAACTAATGTTGACAATTTTGATGAATCGGCCATTATGCATAATACTGAGGTCCACTTGACTCCAGATGGGAGTCAGGACAATAAAATAAAACCAGATATTACAAATGAAATAAATAATACAGATGATTCGGGGATCCAAATAACCCCAAAATTGAATAGGGAAAATAAAATTAATAATGAAGCCAGCTTCACTGACAAAAATGTAGTAGCACAATCTACCCCAACGACAACACGAATTAAACAGTTTTCAATGGAAGATATGTGTAATTTCATGAAAACAATATCTGATAACTTGAGTAGTTTTAACGCGAAATTTGATGAACAGAAGAGTGACTCGGACGCTAAATTCAATACACAGAATAGTAAGTTCCATGAGTTAAAGGGCGATATAAATAATATTGACCAAAAATTTGATAAGCGTTTATATGATATGAAACAACAGACGAATGAATGTTTCAATACATTTAAAGAACAAGTGGTAGAACAAATTGAGAAACAAATACAAAAGGTAACTGAAAATTTTGAGTATAAAACAGATGATAATTATAATGATATGTGTAAAAACGTGGTAGTGGAGAGTAAGATAACAATTAGTAACAATGATATTGAAAATGGTATTGTAATTGAAAAGGTGGTATCAGAAAGTGATACGTTGAAAATAGATAGTGAAACAGTGAGTGAGAGAGAGAAAGCTATATGCAGTAACGAAGTTGTAATTAGTGTTGTTGAATTAGAAAAAGAATGGAAAGAAAGAGTAGATGAATGTGTAGAGCAGAGGGTAAATTTTCCCTTTATTTGTGATGAACCAGAGTGTTCAAAAGTATTATTTTTGGGCAAGAGACCCTTATTAGTGAAAGATTTGAGTTGTTTATTTTTGTTGAATAATTTTGTACCCTCTGCATGGAATGAGAGAGAGAGTGTGATATGGCATGATGATGAGAGAAGTTTAAATATAGACTGGTGTAGTGAAAGAGACAGAATTATATAAAGTAAAGAGAGATTATAACGAGTTGAAAGAGATGTTAAACTTACCTGTTAAAATAGAGAATGAAGATTATTTTGATGATACATGTTCAAACAATAATAATTTACCTTATGATGAAAAAATAACTGACTTGATAATGAATATTACTGATGGAGACTTAACCAATGTACTTAATGTTGACTTGTTTAATGATTATTATGGTAAAATGAATAAACAGAAATTGTATGGTTACAAAACACAAGATAACCATATACGGAATGTAAATAAAATTCAAAAGTGTTATTTGAAACCCGAATAATTTTTGACGATGGAGGTTGAAATTCATAAATTCACAATTGGACAATTTCAAATATGTTAATATACGGTAATGACCTAGCTGATTTTTGGTACTGAAGTGTGACACAACTGAATAATTATTGCTGAAGAGTTGTAAATACATGTGTAGTGAAATTAATTGTATGTATTATAAAATGTTGAATTGTTTGTATGAAATAACATTGTTGTTAAATGTTTCAGAGGTTACACGGAGATATTGGTGTGTGTGTGTGGTGTGTATTTTGTATTCATGTCAATAAGTGTCAGTAAGTATAAAGTTCATAATACTAATCAGATAGCATAAAATGCTTACAGGTGTGAAAAAATGTTGATTCAATAATATGAATTGAGATAATAGCATTAAATAGAAATTGTAATTAAAAGAGAAATATGCATATTAATATTAACAGCTACAGATTTGGTGAGAACGTTCAAACAACAGCATATTTTCTTGTAATTTCAAATCAAACCTAATTTCAAAGAAATGACCAAAATAACAATTTCAAAGTAAATTCAATTCACTAAGTCTTTAAAATTTTAATAAAATGAGCTCATGAAAAAGAATTGTACCAGAGTGAGAGAGAGAGAGAGAGAGAGAGAGAGAGAGAGAGAGAGAGAGAGAGAGAGAGAGAGAGAGAGAGAGAGAGAGAGAGAGAGAGAGAGAGAGAGAGAGAGAGAGAGAGAGGGCGAGTGTATAATTTCAAGTGGCTGGGTTGTGCATACATATATATCTTAAATTTGTTTTTGGTTTTACTATATGTTTATTATATGTTTAGATTTACAAGGTTCAATTTTAAATATGTTTGTTTATTTAATGATACATAGGACTACGCCCCGAGGTCTAGTAACGTGCGTGGTTGGCGCATGGTCGAGTCAAATATATATGTAAAACTTTCTGCTAATAATAAGTTTTTTTTATAACCATTTCAGAGTATTTATTTCAAATAACACTTCCCGTTCTACAATATCGTTCGCTTAACACGAAACCTGGCCCGTATAATAAATGTATTATCAGCTGTTGGTAGTTTCCAACATGGCGCCCGTTATTAAACACAATAATTATGTTAAAGACAGTTACTGTGTATTTGTAATATACAGTTACACAAGTATGTAATTTGAAAGATAACAACATTGTGTACTCTGGTTGTTAACTGCTTATACTTGTTACATTTTTTATTACATTTTTATACTTTTAAAACACTTTGGCTGGCAATAATTTGCCAGCGAATTTTATAACGTGCTACTGCACTGATGGTAGTTTGTCGACTGGGGCAGACATATTGGTGTAAATTTGCCAGGTAGAAGGGATAATTCATCATCAACCTATTGTTCACGGCTGATGACGGCATTGTCTTACATTTCAGTTATTACGTCTTTCATATTTTTGATGACGTTTTAGCATGGTCCGATTATTGCTTTGTCTGAATATCTGTCGTATGTCACGTACACCAGTGACCTTGGCGTCAACTCGTTCTGGCAAACTGCGTAGTATGATATATATTGGAAAAATTAAGCTCATGTCGTTTAATACATTAAATCACAATAAAATTATATTTGCATGTACCTACAAGTTCCCACACGGACTTATGTACCATTACAAATCCCCCTAAATGAGAGGTTTTATGTCGAAACATAAAAACTCTCATTGACTCATTCATACTTTCTAAAGGGATCAGCCCGGATATGTCGCCACAACCCCCTGTAGTGTTTATATAAAAGAAATATCAATATCTTACCCTTGGTCTAATGATGGTGTCCGCACCTGCATGACCTTACTGGACTTGCAAGATCCCAACACCGCAAGGCCATTCAGGCACTTGACGTTCCTGCTCTGACGCGCAGGTCAGCTCAGGACCGCCGTCACAGCATCACTAAATTCTGAAACATCGAATACAAAAAATTAAATAGTGGCCTTGTATAATACCATATCCACAACTGATATGTCTCCCCTTAGCTGCATTGGTTTATGTTAAGAGGCATTGGTTTTCTTAATTCCTAAATTTTCAAATACCAAATAACAAGATTTACTATAGAATGTTTCTTTCTCTTTTTGCATTCCTACGTTCATCAAAATCTTGACTCCAGTCAATAATATTTCAACTCTTTTCACCACAAGAAAAATATACTCTTATACTAAGATAACAACACGTAAAATAATTCCTTAGGTTTCCTAACATCAACAACAATTATCTATATCTCTATCATATAGAATTCAAAACACAACTTCATTATGGCAAACAATCTAACTATTTAAACTTCATTGATCAGTTTTCCTGATGCTAATACTTCCTTAAAGCAGAACCATAATTACCTTTTAGGCTCAACACCAATGTCAACACCATATATTTAATACTTAATATTTGCTTAAAGTTACTACCCCTGTAGCAACCTCCTCGCCACACACACTATGACCCCCCCCTGGACTGTGGCGTCCAGTTGCTTCCACAAGGACTGAATTTAGGGAAGAATTTTGGCATCTCCTTGTCCTTGCTTCCGCTTCACATTTTAAAATTGCCAGATATCATCATATCTGAATGTTACATAATTATACCCTTAAAACGGGTCTATCACCTGTTTTGCTGTTCCTACTCGAACAAGGTGATAGCCAAATACACTGTACTCACCGTCTATGGCTTTTTTCCTTGATGTTTTTTCCAGTTTACATGTTTCAAGGCGCTTGCCTCATCATCAGAACTTATAAAATCAATCTATGTCATAAATAATGACATTTGTCAAAATATTAAAAACACAATACGGCAATTAAACTATGTACATAAATTCGCTTTAAAAATGTTCGGTGTGCCTTGCAAGACAACACGCGCCGTAAAAAAGGTGATAGCCGCTGTTCCATAGTTCCGGGGATTTCCCCTAAGTGGCCCCCTCGTTAATTTCAATTTTCACCAATTTCAAGGGCAACCAACCATGGTCAGTGTTACAATTGCTGCCCACAGCTGGCTGTCGTCCAAAACCACAATTAGTGCTGGTAAGACATTAATTGCCCGAAAAGGTGGGGAAATCATCTCTCATTAGCATGTTTACACTCTAACATCATTTATACACTGTACGGTTAAGAATCATATATAATATAAAATTATATCAAAGTTGTACAGTGTATGTACGCCGATTTCGGCCTCCGATGATGGTAACGTACTTGTGCGTTACTCATCAACCCATAACGCTATCTACAGTGGCACATGCCGCCACTGCAATAGCCTACCTATATCTAAACTTATGTCTTTCTCCATTTGCTGTCTCTACATTCCACAATTGATTTACATTTCTAATGACACCAAACAACCCTCCAAAATTACCCATTAATCTTGTATAATAACATAATATACATGAACAATATCATTGCTACATTTAACCAAACAATTCACATTTAAATAATTTGTATAAAATTTATAAACACTACTATTATCATTTCCATCAACTTTTATATCAAACTTTTAATTATTCATTATTGTACCATTCAATTCTATAAAAATTCAACTTTATTATTAACATTCATGTTACATCACATTTCATTTCTTATTACCTTTCTACTATGAATTTTCTCTTTAACATTTCACATTAATTAGTTTGGGTGACTCCTGTATTTACAATGATTTGACTTATTGAATTGGCATTTATATCTATAATCTTACTCCCTTTCTCATTTCTAATAACCACTAACAGAATTACATAGGGTGACACCAATCTCTCAATAATAACCCCCTTCAACACTAATTCCACTTATACCATTCTCCTCTTTTATAATCAAATATCTAATACCCTCTTTGTATCTAGCATGTGTGTTCCCGACCTTGGCAATTCCATTCATCACCTTTTGCCCTTCCCAATAATCTCGGCAATCACTCCTCGACCCTTCACAATTACCTGCCCAACTACGCACGTTGATCACTCCTTACCACCTCACCCATACTACAAAATATCACCATCAACTATTTAATCTCCATTTACATTACCCTCTCTGTCTACATATAAGCACTACCACTACTGTGTCCCTATTATTACCCTGTTTCTGTATTATTTTCTTCAAAATTCTTATTTCATTTAACACCCACTAAAGTTAACATTGACTAACTCAAATGCCTTATTTAAATACTCATTATTACCCAAACATTTTACGACATTTCACCTTAATATGATCATTGCAACCTACTCTAGAAAATTCATCACTTATCTCATAATAACAATACAACTCCATATCCAAACGTATTGTCTGTCTAATCCTCTACTAATCATTAGATAATCTAAATCTCATAAAATCATTTAACTTCATTTTCAGATCTTTTTTATACAACATTTTAAATTAATTAATTTATTTATCTCCATTATATAATTCAATCCATTTAACAACACAAAGTTACTTTAATTACCTTAGACTTCACAATTATTCTCACTTAAAAATACATATAATACACAACATAATGTAATACACAAATACCTTGACATTAACACACAAAAATATACAATCCAACTTATTATTTGTTATCATTGCCCATAAATCGTTTCATAAGACAATCCATTTCAAAACCACACTGGTCACATAGTTAAATGTTCATACACAATAAAACACTTATCCACCATCATCAAATAACCATCTAATCTTAGGTCTATACAAGTTATTTTTGATTAAATATCTTATATTATTACTATCAATATAGTATTTATCTAATTCTTCATATATTTCCACAATACTATTTGAATTAATATGCTTATTCCATATTACTTCATCATGTAACATGTCATCATAGAGTATGGTCCTGTCGCCCTTAGTATAATTTTTCATAATCAGGTAAATTAATAATTCATCGTTATCAACATCATCTCCTACTGCTGCTATATCAGCTTCAATACAAGGTACGTATTCACTATAATTATCAACCCTCTCTATTCCTAACCTTTCTACAAATTCTTCATAATCTCTATTCACCTTAAATAATTTTATCTCTCTATCTACCCACAACTCTCTCTCTAAATATCTCTCACCATAACACCAAGTCACACTCTCTCTCTCAATATATGCAGGGGACACTACAACTTTATTGCTGCACCACCTATCAGGTGCACAAAAAATTCAGGGACGGCTATTTGCATACCATGTGTCTTCCAAATACACTCGTGAAGCCTTTTCTTCACCCCCAACTACAACATCACGGGAAAAATTTACCCCCTGCACCCCTCTACCTGTATATTCGCTCTACATTTTCTCTCTGACTCATTAACACACACTAACATTCCATTATCATATTCTAAAACTTCATCAGTGCTCTCAATATTCATCTCGTTATTCTCTAACACCATATTTTTACTTATATTGTCATAATTCTCAACACCACTTACCTTATTTGATTCACCTGTATCCTCCTTTAATCGATGTCTGTCTCCTTCCCACTTCTCGTCTTGTTTATCAAGGACATCCTTTAGTTTATTAAAACCCTTATCTATCACTTCCTTCCTTTCATCTACTATTGTTTTTAACTCGTCAAAATGTTTATTCATCATTTCCGCCCTTTCATCTAATTTTTTACCAAGTTCGACAAATTTCTTATCAAACTTTACACTTTGTTCATTAAATTTCTCATCAAGTTTATTAAATTTCTCTTCAAAATTATCAAACTTTACATTCTGTTCATGAAATTTCTCATCAAGTTTATTAAATTTTTCGTCAAACTTTTCGTTTAACTTTACACTCTGTTCATCAAAAAGCAATTTCATCATCTTTATCATATCATTATCTTCAGCCTTTTTAGTCGGGACTGGCGTTGAGTGAATTCCTTCACTCATGATTTGCGACTCAGTCACACTTATTTGGCTTTCATTTACAGTGTCAGTGAGGCTGACATTCTCGTAATTGTTTGCCATTTTGAGAAAAAAAAATTTTTTTTCTTTCAAACTGTTGCTCTATATATATCTACCCTAACAACAACATAACCTAACAATCGTAATACAACCTATTATTTACGTGTTATGTTATACATTAATCCAACACCCATTCTGTTTCTGCTTGCTGGCTTATTTATACAAATAAAATTTTATATAAGTCCCTGTTCGGGCGCCATTGTAACTAATTTTCCTTTAATATAATTATATTTTTATTTGTTGTGACTTACCTTGTAAACTAAATCCACTCTTACTCTGTTACATTTGTGTACACGTGGCGTTGTTGCCAACATAACCTTTTCTTATTAGGGTCCAGGGTCGTATTAAGCGAGCACAGCAAAAACAGTTTGGGCGTTTGAAATAATGAGTCGAACAACATTTTGTTTAAACAAAACTTATGGTTTAATATTCTGAATGCCTCAATTATTAAAATACAAAAACAAAATGGAGTCGTAATCACATATATAATCAAAATGGCGGCGATATATTTCCGCCATATTAATTTTACATCAACCGCAATTATTCCTATCTTTTTATCTTCAGTATTTAATCTATAAACAAGAGCATTTCTAATAAACTGCAGTTATCATTGATTTTAACTTATTACGTTTCTTATATTATAACACAAACCAATGCCTCCTGGCTTTGCCTGTATGTGCCGTCACGCTTTCACATACACTCTCTCTCTCTCCCCATACAGTAAATTAACGGTACATTTTTTAATTTAGTATTTTGAGCTCAAATAATAAAAAGTATTTATATAAATTTCGACTTTCCTGAAACTCGGAGTATCGCAGTTCCTCTTCAGACGTTCTCCATTTGCCAGCAGGTGTTCGCCGAACTTTACTGTTTTATGTCTGTTCTTTTACTGCACTGAAGTTACGTTACATTGTGTACTCTGGTTGTTAACTGCTTATACTTGTTACATTTTTATACTTTTAAAACACTTTGGCTGGCAATAATTTGCCAGCGAATTTTATAACGTGCTACTGCACTGATGGTAGTTTGTCGACTGGGGCAGACATATTGGTGTAAATTCGCCAGGTAGAAGGGATATTCGTCATCAACCTATTGTTCACGGCTGATGACGGCATTGTCTTACATCTCAGTTATTACGTCTTTCGTATTTTTGATGACGTTTTAGCATGGTCCGATTATTGCTTTGTCTGAATATCTGTCGTATGTCACGTACACCAGTGACCTTGGCGTCAACTCGTTCTGGCAAACTGCGTAGTATGATATATATTGGAAAATTTAACCTCATGTCGTTTAATACCTTAAATCACAATAAAAGTATATTTGCATGTACCTACAAATTCCCACATGTACCGTTATGTTCAGAGAATTTGTTCATACTTAGCACAAATCATTATAGCTGGTCACTAATTTAACATTTTGAGTCCAATGAATGTCAACTGACATCCTGTGAAAGCTACCAAGAATGTCAGAGGACGTCAATTGATGTCCTGCACTTTTGTATTGTTTCTAATGGCCCTGCATGTATAAAGACATCCTAACAGTTGTTTTAAAACCAGATCTTGTAGTATCCAAATCTTCCACTAGATGGCATGCGTATTCATTTCCTTAGCAACAAATAAATGTTCAGTGCGAGTCAAATGTTGTTATACCGCGCTTTTTGCGAGCTGCTGTTGTATACAGTAGAGCATCGATTATCCAAACATCTCGGGACAAGGGCCTGTTTGGATAATAATCGATTGTAAATTGAAAACATTGTTTCTCTTTACCAAAACAAAGGTTTTTATTGCAAAATCATTTCTAACATACTGTTATATAATTACAGCAACCTGTAGTACTGTACTACTAACGCTAAAAATCATTGAATTAAACCTGAGTGTTTGAATAAAAACCAAACTTAATGTAAACAAAATTAGAGTTTAATGACAAACACTGTACTATTAAATTAATTAAAAAACAGACATTTGGTGCCAGATACTTCTGTAGACACAGTTTGTTTATCAATTTTAAATCTGTTTGTCGACATTTGTTGACGTGTGTTTATTAATTCTTTGTTTATTGACTGTAAGCTTGTATAGCTATAGCATTTATTTATTACTGTACAGTACTGTAATAATTTATAGTATTCAATTTTTTATGTTCAATAAATATCCAATACACCTACACGTGTCCAATACATTACTGTACAGTACAGTACAGTACATAATTGTACTTTTTATTGAGTTCGGATAGTAGATCGTTTGGTTAATGGATGTTCGGATAATCGATGCTCTACTGTAGTTCATTTTGTCCAAGGAAGTTAAAAGTTTCTACAGATAGGGGCAGAAAACAAAGTGGAAACCAGTGAGAAAAGACTCAACTTACCAGTGTAATTTTTGTAAAAAAAAAAACATTCAGATCTGTGTTTTAAATTATTTCATTCAAAAAAGAAAATTACCAAAGGTTACTTTATAAAATTATTATATGAAAACATTATAAAAAATGTTATTTAATATATTTAGGACAAATAAAATTAAAAAACTGGAAGTTTTAAGGGCCCAAAGTGTTAATAGCCTATAACTGTAAAAGAATTAAAAATATTAATGCTGGCTGTTTATTTTTTGTTAAATACAAATGAACAGCAAACACTTAGTTAATGCGGCTTAGTTTATTCTGGCCGTCCTCACATATGGTGTAATAAATTTATACATACGAGGGGTAACCCAAAAATAAGGTCTCCAAAGCGCTAGAGCCGCAGGGAAATTTTTTGGGCGGCAGTTGGCACCACTGCTGTATTAGGCTATCCCTCCTCTTTCAAACAAGCAGTCGCTGAGCTCGCTACATCGATTAGTCTTGGCTTGGCACCCTTTACCAATGGAGCTCCCGATTGCCATTCCTGCCAAGTGTGGACATCGCGAAGTCATTCGATTTCTCAACACAAAAGGTGTTCAACATATTCATAAACAGTTGATTGAAGTGTATGGGGGTGGGGTGTACGGATGTCAAAAACGTCCACAGTAGTGTAGAGAGTTTAAAGCTGGTCGTACAGAAATTCATGATGAAGAAAGAAGTGGGAGACCGTCAGTGTCAGACGAGACAATCAGGAAAGTTGAAGAAGTCGTGCGTGAAGATCGGAGGATCACTATCTACAAGCTCTCTTGTTTGCTTTCTGAAGTTTTAAAATCCACCATCCAGAGGATTTTGTCCGAAAAGTTGGGATATTGGAAGGTGTGTGCAAGGTGGGCCCCGCGAATGCTCACAGAAGAAAACAAACGGCAACGCGTCGAAGCTGCCCGCGAATTTCTTGAGTGCTATGCGGACAAAAGAGACAACTTTTTGAATTCCATTGTCACAGGTGGGTTCACCACTTCACACCTGAATCGAAACGTCAATCACTTGAGTGGCGACATTCAACTTCGCCAAGGCTGCAAAAATTCAAACAAACACAGTCTGCCGGCAAGATCATGGTGACTCTGTTTTGTGATCGGAAGGGGGTATTGCTGATCAATTTCATGCCTACTGGGACCACAATAAATGCAGACGCATATTGTGAGACACTCAAAAAACTCAAACGGGCGACTCAGAACCGGAGAAGAGGAATGCTCATCAAGGGTGTGTCCATTCTTCACGACAATCTCACCCTCATGTTGCCCGCACAACTGTCGATCTTCTGAACTGATTTGGACCCCCCCCCCCCCATAGTCCGGACTTGGCAAGCAGTGACTATCATTTGTTTACACACTTCAAAGAACATATTGGGTGGAATGCAATTTGACCACAATGACGAGGTGAAAGAAGAGGTCAAATGCTATCTCAATGAATTGGTGGCGAACTTCTATGACACTGGCATACCAAAACTGCCACCCGGCTCAAAAAATGCATCGAACGTAACGGCAATTATGTTGAAAAATAGTGTTATTATGGCTACGCAACCACGTAAAAAGGTTTGAAAATAAATGTTTGTTTCTATTTTCAAAAAATATGGAGACCTTATTTTTGGGTTACTGCTTGTATTTTATAACCTTTAAATCAAAAACTCCAGGTAAGTAATAAATTCCTAATAAACAAGACTATTTAAACATTCATTTGCTGTGTTGTTAAATGGTTTTGCATAAAATTCTTTCACTTTCTTCAAAATAAAAAAGTGTTTCAGACATACTCTACACAGTGGCTCTCTTACGGTGTTTTGCATGTAAGCACTACAACACCAAGAACAGAAAACAACATTTCTGTTAGTAACTCTAGTTCAATTACAATAGTTACCAGAGTATTGGTTGTGTTGATGAACGAAACACAGCTACTAGTGCACAACAAGTCTGGTACTGTTGTTGGCAGTTGCTGTTTGTACTTCCTCTTAACGTCCTAAATACATACAGTGCAAGTAAATATACATGCAAAGCACAACACTGAACACTAACACACAAAGCATAAAAGCAGACAACACATCACAATGATCTATCACAGTAATAATATACATCTCACATTCACATGTAAATTTTGTGTGTGTGTGTGTGTGTGTGTGTGTGTGTGTGTGTGTGTGTGTGTGTGTGTGTGTGTGTGTGTGTGTGTGTGTGTGTGTGTGTGTGTGTGTGTGTGTGTGTGTGTGTGTGTGTGTGTGTGTGTGTGTGTGTGTGTGTGTGTGTGTGTGTGTGTGTGTGTGTGTGTGTGTGTGTGTGTGTGTGTGTGTGTGTGTGTGTGTGTGTGTGTGTGTGTGTGTTCTGAATACTTTTCCTTAAGTATGCTTATATTGATTTTGGTTTTTAACAAAAAAGACAACACTGTTTCTCTGGCATGAGATCTCCAGTATTAATATTATTTAATACACAAAAATATATTGACATGCATCATAAAATATTATACAATATTTTTTTAGGGTTTTTAAATTGTGATTTCTGAAGTATGAGTATACAAATTCATCAAAATGGACTAATTTTTTATAAAGTGATAGGTAGGTGTTAGAAATATCAGAAGCTGGATTTACATCTGTAAACCAGACAAAAAACAGGTAGGGCCTAATATTTAATTAACTGATAGTTATCTTAAATTATTTAATTTGTGTGTGTGTGTGTGTGTGTGTGTGTGTGTGTGTGTGTGTGTGTGTGTGTGTGTGTGTGTGTGTGTGTGTGTGTGTGTGTGTGTGTGTGTGTGTGTGTGTGTGTGTTTTAGTAGACTATCTTGGCACAACCATGTTGAGTACGTTTAACTGAATGCACAAATACAGAGTTTTATACAATTTTAGCATAGTAAATATACAGAATTTTGTGTTCATGCTGGAGGTCAAATTTGGATTAAAAATGACAATGAACATTATTACCTTTCCGATCAAAAAATAATTTCTGTTAAGTTCTATACATCTCTTTAGTTTTCTTATAAACTCCTCAGTCAATTCTGATCAAATTTATATATATAATATATTTCATGCATGCTTGACTTTCTAAAGTAAACACGAACATATGGTTTAAATTTAAAAAGGTAGTACACAAAGTTGTGTGTTGGTGTCAGCAACAATTGTCCTGATGATGACAATAAACACTGTTGAAACATCAACACAAATAAGTTAAAATTTATATTATATTTTTTTACCGATCCTCAGAAACCCTTCACCGGAAAAATTCATTGATTGACAGTCACTACAAATTTAAGGATGTAGTACACAAAATTTATCTGATAATGGACTGCAACAAATTCTTACACCATATTCATGTTTTTATTCTGTGTTTATTTTGGACACAATGGCCAACATTGAAATGAATGATCGGATTTAGTTCTGCAATGCAGTATGCTGTTTCAGTTATAAAATAAAAAGCTACACAGAAAAACACACACTATACATATCACAACCAACACAACCATTTAGCAGAACAAGTACACATAATTTGCATTACAAATACATATTTTGTAATGGGAAAACACATAAATAATTATAACCATGGTAAGTATAGAACACAGTAGGTGACAACGCTGTGTGCGCAGTAGCAATAGTGAATGCATGACGTCACACGCCCCACTAGTGTCTTACAGCGCATTGCTTTCTTACAAGTACATGCCGTGTTTATTATCATGTTTTTGTGTGGCTTTATGTGTTTTTGTGTATATTACAAGTGTTTAAATTTTGTATTGAATGTTCTGTGAAAAATGGCTTCCACTTGTGCTGTTGCAACGTGTAAAAATAATTATAAAAACTGTAAAGCGAGAGGTATTACCTTACACAGATTTCCGAAAGAACTAAACGTGCAACGTACCTGGATTCATTTGTGTAAACGTAAAGATAGCTTCAATGTCCAGAAAGCTGTGTTCTGCTCTGAACATTTTGATTCAAACGATTACCAATGGGATTTACAGGCCGAGTTGTTAAACATTTCCACATTTTATTTGCCTCCAGAAACGGCTGGGACTATAAAACAGGTTAATTACCTTCTGTCACGTTTCTTTGAATCCAATTGCGGGATTACTCAAGTTTCGATCACAACTGTGTCATCATCAGATCTTATACACAAATATGGTTAAAACTCCATTTTTCGATGTTTGTACATCACGTCAGATAATAAAAACTACACGTACACGGTATAAAACATTAAATAAAATAACACACAATAAATATAAATATAAAACAAAACATAACACACAAAACATGCGGCCGTCACGAACCTGTACAGGAAGTATAGGAGGCGTTCTCTCACCGTGGAGGCATTCCTGTACCGGTTCGTGACGGCCGCATGTTTTGTGTGTTATTACGTTTTGTTTTATACTTATATTTATTGTGTGTTATTTTATTTAATGTTTTATACCGTGTACGTGTTGTTTTTATTATCTGACGTGATGTACAAACATCGAAAAATGGAGTTTTAACCATATTTGTATATAAGATCTGATGATGACACAGTTGTGATCGAAACTCGAGTAATCCCGCAATTGGATTCAAAGAAACGTGACAGAAGGTAATTAACCTGTTTTATAGTAAACATTTCCTCTAAGAAAAGATTAAAGAAGACGGCAATACCTCACCTAAACATTCCGCAATCTTCAGAAAAATGTGCTACGTCTTTGTTAAATGAAACTGATCATAAAAACAGATTTGAAATTAGAAAAAGAAAGCAGGATATCAGCGATTTATTAAACGATAGTGTAGAAAAAAATATTTTGATTGAGAATGTAGTCAACGAAACCGGTGAGTTAGGCCTAAGTAGTAATCAGTATGAACATGAAGTGACTTTACTAACAAATGAAAATAAGAATTTAAAATTAACTTTTTTAGTATTAGTGGAACAGATTACTGCAGGAAGAAATTGCATTGTTAAAAAGTCTCTCCATTCAAGACAAAGCATATTTAAATGTGTATGAAAACATTTTTACACGTGGACAGGTAACGTATCTAAAATCCGGAAAATGCCTGAATTGGGATTCCGAAGATATTGCAAAAGCACTTACTCTTAGATCGCTGTCGAAAAAAGCATTTCATTACACAACACGTGTTTTAAATTACCCTCTACCGAGCGAACGTACGATTCAACGTCGACTTTCTGTTGTGAAATGTCAGCCTGGTGTTATTGAGTTAAGTCTTCGGATTATGTGAGAGCAGGTTCCTTTTTTGAATGACGGAGAAAAAGACATAATTTTGTCATTCGACGAAATGAAAGTACAAAGTACTATTTGTTATGACAATGTAGACGACTGTTTCATTGGACCTGACACAAATGTACAAGTGATAATGGCCAGAAGTCTTATGGGAAAATGGAAACAACCTTTGTTTTATGACTTTGATGTGCCCATTACTAAAGATTTATTTATAAACACAATAATTTCTTTTAATGAAGAAATTTGTGTTAGTGGTTGAAATCACAATCAGAATGATCACAGTTGCACCCCACTATGTAAAAATTATCCCAATTAGCGCTTTCAAGCTTCACAGCCCATCGTCAGATTGGAATAGACACAAAATAAGTGGAAACAACCCCTTCACCCCTCTCCACCACCATGCTCACACACAACAAGCTATAATATAAATGACCCTTCCCCACCCCCTAAACCCTGTCCCACCATCTGTGGAGTTACATATTTTTTCTAGCAAATTCCTTGTGTTTCAGTGTTGTGTGTGTGTGTGTGTGTGTGTGTGTGTGTGTGTGTGTGTGTGTGTGTGTGTGTGTGTGTGTGTGTGTGTGTGTGTGTGTGTGTGTGTGTGTGTGTGTGTGTGTGTGTGTGTGTGTGTGTGTGTGTGTGTGTGTGTGTGTGTGTGTGTGTGTGTGTGTGTGTGTGTGTGTGTGTGTGTGTGTGTGTGTGTGTGTGTGTGTGTGCATCCTTTTAAACTACCCACTTCCTCTCCACACACGTGGGTCAGTCAACACCCTTATTTTAAAACATCCAAATAGTACTATGCAAAATAATTCTTAATATTATCTATCTGTCCTCTATCATTTACTTCTTAATCATGTTATAAAATATTTCTTCATTATCAAATTTAATTTTAATATTAATTAAATTGTCTAACCCTTTTTCTCTCTCTTTCAATATTTCTAACTCCTCTCTAAGCTTCCTTTCAACTGTGTTATTCACTACTTTTACAATTTCGTATTCTTCCAAAGGATTAACAAACTTATGGTTGTCTTCTATGAAATGTCTTGCATATAACGAATTGGTTGTTCTATTACCTTCTCCACGTTTGTGGTCAGACAACCTGCATACGAATTTCCGTCCTGTCTCTCCTAGGTACACCTTGTTGCAGTCTTTACATTTTAATTTATAAATTCCGCTTTTCTGTAATACTGGAATTTTTTCTATATTCTTATTCCTTATCTTATCAAATACCGTTTCACATTTTTTAATAGCTATATCTACTCCATATTTATTAAAACATTTTATAATTTTTCTAGTATGTGAACCTATGTATGTCAATGACCCTGCATAATTCTTTTGTTCTGGTTCTATTTTATCTTTTTGTATGTTAACCCTTTTCATAACTTTATCCACTATGTTGGTGTTATAATTATTATTCCTTACAATTCCCTTTATCGTTCTTAACTCCCTATCTTTTGACTCGGTCTCTTTTAAACACTTCTGAGCTCTGTAACAAAATGAATTGATTGCCGCCATTTTATATCTATATGGGTGGTAAGACTCTCTTGGTATAATTATATCAGAATACGACTCTTTCCTAAATATCCCAAACTGTAGTTTCTCATTATCTTTAATTTCTATGTTTAAATCTAAGTAATTTATTTTCTTACCTCCTATCTCTTCTTTGAATTGTAAGTTTTTATCCTTACTATTTACCTCATTTATAAACTCATGCACTTCTTCTATGCTTCCTTCCCAAATTACTAATACATCATCAACGTATCTAGACCATAATTTTATATTGTTTTTATACTTAGTGGAAGTTATTAATTGCTTTTCAAAATCATTCATGTATATTTCAGCAAGAATAGGGGATAATGAAGACCCCATAGGTAAACCTTTTTTCTGTATATAAAACTTGTTATTAAACCTAAAATAGTTCTGATTTACACATTCTTTAATTACTTTCATCAACTGCTTTTTATACCTGTATTCTCCCATATTATTATCGTTTATTAACTTAATAACTTTATTTACTGTGATATTGGTAAACATGTCCTTAACATCCAGTGATATCAATTTTGTATTTACATTAATCCTAATATTTTCTAATTTTTCTATCAATTTTACATTATTCTCTATGTTGTATTTTGTCCCAAATTCATATTTCTCTTTCAGTACTCTGCTAACTTCCTTTGATAATTTATAAACAGGTGCATTAATAAAAGAAACAATCGGTCTAATTGGTTTTCCTTCTTTATGTATCTTAACCTGACTTTTAAAAGTTGGTGCTGTTGGATTGCTTTCCAATAAATACTTTTTCTTATTTTCTTCTATAAATGTTATCTGTTTCATCATTTGTTTTATCCTTGACTGGTACTTACTTGTATAATCATACTTTATTTCCTCGTATGGTCCTTCCCTTATAAATTCTTCCGTTTTCTTTATGTATTCGTCCTTTCTCAGTAGTACCATTGTATTTCCTTTGTCCGCCTTCGTTACTATAATATCATTCTTCTTTATTTTATTCTTTAGTTTAGTTACAGTTGATTTGATTTTTTGTTCATTTTTTGAATTATACAAACTTCTCTTAAATATTTTATCTACTACATTCCCTACTTCCCACCTTATTCTTTTTTTATCATTTTCATTTCCTAGTTTTTGTATTATGCTTTCGCATTCAATAATCGTTTTTTCTTGATTTAATTCTGGTGGCGGTGCGTATTTTAAGCCTTTTGCTAACATTTCTTTTTCTTCTGTATTGAAATTTACCTCTGTAAGGTTTATTACTCTTTTTTCATAGTTATTCTTAGAGAGGTGTTCCTTTTTTACTTCGTTCTTTTTTATTAACTTATTTAACTTATCTACCATTTTTTTATTTTTCTTTTCCAATTTCTTTTCTACGTACCCCAAACCAAAATTATATAATATTTCTTCTAACTCTACATATGAGTATATTCTTAACAATTCTATGTGTCTGTCATATAATTCCCTATTATATCTATTGATTAAGCCGTAGAGTGACCTTATTTCCAGTTTTATCCACAACTTCTCGCTTTGTTCTTTTACTTTTTTGGCTACACTGTTCTTATTTTTAATTTTAACTTGAGCGTACTTTGGGATGACATTATTATCCAGACATTGTTTATTAAACCATATTTTACTTAAAACCCTCTTCAATTTAACTTTTAACTTAAGATATTTAAATACTTTACTTACCTTATTGTTGTCGTTTATTACCTCATTGTTGTTGTCCATTACCTGTAGTCGATTGCACATCTTAACAGACGTTTAATGAAGAAATTTGTGTTAGTGGTTGAAATCACAATCAGAATGATCACAGTTGCACCCCACTATGTAAAAATTATCCCAATTAGCGCTTTCAAGCTTCACAGCCCATCGTCAGATTGGAATAGACACAAAATAAGTGGAAACAACCCCTTCACCCCTCTCCCCCACCATGCTCACACACAACAAGCTATAATATAAATGACCCTTCCCCACCCCCTAAAAGGATGCACACACACACACACACATACACATACACACACACACACACACACACACACACAACACTGAAACACAAGGAATTTGCTAGAAAAAATATGTAACTCCACAGATGGTGGGACAGGGTTTAGGGGGTGGGGAAGGGTCATTTATATTATAGCTTGTTGTGTGTGAGCATGGTGGGGGAGAGGGGTGAAGGGGTTGTTTCCACTTATTTTGTGTCTATTCCAATCTGACGATGGGCTGTGAAGCTTGAAAGCGCTAATTGGGATAATTTTTACATAGTGGGGTGCAACTGTGATCATTCTGATTGTGATTTCAACCACTAACACAAATTTCTTCATTAAACGTCTGTTAAGATGTGCAATCGACTACAGGTAATGGACAACAACAATGAGGTAATAAACGACAACAATAAGGTAAGTAAAGTATTTAAATATCTTAAGTTAAAAGTTAAATTGAAGAGGGTTTTAAGTAAAATATGGTTTAATAAACAATGTCTGGATAATAATGTCATCCCAAAGTACGCTCAAGTTAAAATTAAAAATAAGAACAGTGTAGCCAAAAAAGTAAAAGAACAAAGCGAGAAGTTGTGGATAAAACTGGAAATAAGGTCACTCTACGGCTTAATCAATAGATATAATAGGGAATTATATGACAGACACATAGAATTGTTAAGAATATACTCGTATGTAGAGTTAGAAGAAATATTATATAATTTTGGTTTGGGGTACGTAGAAAAGAAATTGGAAAAGAAAAATAAAAAAATGGTAGATAAGTTAAATAAGTTAATAAAAAAGAACGAAGTAAAAAAGGAACACCTCTCTAAGAATAACTATGAAAAAAGAGTAATAAACCTTACAGAGGTAAATTTCAATACAGAAGAAAAAGAAATGTTAGCAAAAGGCTTAAAATACGCACCGCCACCAGAATTAAATCAAGAAAAAACGATTATTGAATGCGAAAGCATAATACAAAAACTAGGAAATGAAAATGATAAAAAAAGAATAAGGTGGGAAGTAGGGAATGTAGTAGATAAAATATTTAAGAGAAGTTTGTATAATTCAAAAAATGAACAAAAAATCAAATCAACTGTAACTAAACTAAAGAATAAAATAAAGAAGAATGATATTATAGTAACGAAGGCGGACAAAGGAAATACAATGGTACTACTGAGAAAGGACGAATACATAAAGAAAACGGAAGAATTTATAAGGGAAGGACCATACGAGGAAATAAAGTATGATTATACAAGTAAGTACCAGTCAAGGATAAAACAAATGATGAAACAGATAACATTTATAGAAGAAAATAAGAAAAAGTATTTATTGGAAAGCAATCCAACAGCACCAACTTTTAAAAATCAGGTTAAGATACATAAAGAAGGAAAACCAATTAGACCGATTGTTTCTTTTATTAATGCACCTGTTTATAAATTATCAAAGGAAGTTAGCAGAGTACTGAAAGAGAAATATGAATTTGGGACAAAATACAACATAGAGAATAATGTAAAATTGATAGAAAAATTAGAAAATATTAGGATTAATGTAAATACAAAATTGATATCACTGGATGTTAAGGACATGTTTACCAATATCACAGTAAATAAAGTTATTAAGTTAATAAACGATAATAATATGGGAGAATACAGGTATAAAAAGCAGTTGATGAAAGTAATTAAAGAATGTGTAAATCAGAACTATTTTAGGTTTAATAACAAGTTTTATATACAGAAAAAAGGTTTACCTATGGGGTCTTCATTATCCCCTATTCTTGCTGAAATATACATGAATGATTTTGAAAAGCAATTAATAACTTCCACTAAGTATAAAAACAATATAAAATTATGGTCTAGATACGTTGATGATGTATTAGTAATTTGGGAAGGAAGCATAGAAGAAGTGCATGAGTTTATAAATGAGGTAAATAGTAAGGATAAAAACTTACAATTCAAAGAAGAGATAGGAGGTAAGAAAATAAATTACTTAGATTTAAACATAGAAATTAAAGATAATGAGAAACTACAGTTTGGGATATTTAGGAAAGAGTCGTATTCTGATATAATTATACCAAGAGAGTCTTACCACCCATATAGATATAAAATGGCGGCAATCAATTCATTTTGTTACAGAGCTCAGAAGTGTTTAAAAGAGACCGAGTCAAAAGATAGGGAGTTAAGAACGATAAAGGGAATTGTAAGGAATAATAATTATAACACCAACATAGTGGATAAAGTTATGAAAAGGGTTAACATACAAAAAGATAAAATAGAACCAGAACAAAAGAATTATGCAGGGTCATTGACATACATAGGTTCACATACTAGAAAAATTATAAAATGTTTTAATAAATATGGAGTAGATATAGCTATTAAAAAATGTGAAACGGTATTTGATAAGATAAGGAATAAGAATATAGAAAAAATTCCAGTATTACAGAAAAGCGGAATTTATAAATTAAAATGTAAAGACTGCAACAAGGTGTACCTAGGAGAGACAGCACAGAAATTCGTATGCAGGTTGTCTGACCACAAACGTGGAGAAGGTAATAGAACAACCAATTCGTTATATGCAAGACATTTCATAGAAGACAACCATAAGTTTGTTAATCCTTTGGAAGAATACGAAATTGTAAAAGTAGTGAATAACACAGTTGAAAGGAAGCTTAGAGAGGAGTTAGAAATATTGAAAGAGAGAGAAAAAGGGTTAGACAATTTAATTAATATTAAAATTAAATTTGATAATGAAGAAATATTTTATAACATGATTAAGAAGTAAATGATAGAGGACAGATAGATAATATTAAGAATTATTTTGCATAGTACTATTTGGATGTTTTAAAATAAGGGTGTTGACTGACCCACGTGTGTGGAGAGGAAGTGGGTAGTTTAAAAGGATGCACACACACACACACACACACACACACACACACACACACACACACACACACACACACACACACACACACACACAACACTGAAACACAAGGAATTTGCTAGAAAAAATATGTAACTCCACAGATGGTGGGACAGGGTTTAGGGGGTGGGGAAGGGTCATTTATATTATAGCTTGTTGTGTGTGAGCATGGTGGGGGAGAGGGGTGAAGGGGTTGTTTCCACTTATTTTGTGTCTATTCCAATCTGACGATGGGCTGTGAAGCTTGAAAGCGCTAATTGGGATAATTTTTACATAGTGGGGTGCAACTGTGATCATTCTGATTGTGATTTCAACCACTAACACAAATTTCTTCATTAAACGTCTGTTAAGATGTGCAATCGACTACAGGTAATGGACAACAACAATGAGGTAATAAACGACAACAATAAGGTAAGTAAAGTATTTAAATATCTTAAGTTAAAAGTTAAATTGAAGAGGGTTTTAAGTAAAATATGGTTTAATAAACAATGTCTGGATAATAATGTCATCCCAAAGTACGCTCAAGTTAAAATTAAAAATAAGAACAGTGTAGCCAAAAAAGTAAAAGAACAAAGCGAGAAGTTGTGGATAAAACTGGAAATAAGGTCACTCTACGGCTTAATCAATAGATATAATAGGGAATTATATGACAGACACATAGAATTGTTAAGAATATACTCGTATGTAGAGTTAGAAGAAATATTATATAATTTTGGTTTGGGGTACGTAGAAAAGAAATTGGAAAAGAAAAATAAAAAAATGGTAGATAAGTTAAATAAGTTAATAAAAAAGAACGAAGTAAAAAAGGAACACCTCTCTAAGAATAACTATGAAAAAAGAGTAATAAACCTTACAGAGGTAAATTTCAATACAGAAGAAAAAGAAATGTTAGCAAAAGGCTTAAAATACGCACCGCCACCAGAATTAAATCAAGAAAAAACGATTATTGAATGCGAAAGCATAATACAAAAACTAGGAAATGAAAATGATAAAAAAAGAATAAGGTGGGAAGTAGGGAATGTAGTAGATAAAATATTTAAGAGAAGTTTGTATAATTCAAAAAATGAACAAAAAATCAAATCAACTGTAACTAAACTAAAGAATAAAATAAAGAAGAATGATATTATAGTAACGAAGGCGGACAAAGGAAATACAATGGTACTACTGAGAAAGGACGAATACATAAAGAAAACGGAAGAATTTATAAGGGAAGGACCATACGAGGAAATAAAGTATGATTATACAAGTAAGTACCAGTCAAGGATAAAACAAATGATGAAACAGATAACATTTATAGAAGAAAATAAGAAAAAGTATTTATTGGAAAGCAATCCAACAGCACCAACTTTTAAAAGTCAGGTTAAGATACATAAAGAAGGAAAACCAATTAGACCGATTGTTTCTTTTATTAATGCACCTGTTTATAAATTATCAAAGGAAGTTAGCAGAGTACTGAAAGAGAAATATGAATTTGGGACAAAATACAACATAGAGAATAATGTAAAATTGATAGAAAAATTAGAAAATATTAGGATTAATGTAAATACAAAATTGATATCACTGGATGTTAAGGACATGTTTACCAATATCACAGTAAATAAAGTTATTGAGTTAATAAACGATAATAATATGGGAGAATACAGGTATAAAAAGCAGTTGATGAAAGTAATTAAAGAATGTGTAAATCAGAACTATTTTAGGTTTAATAACAAGTTTTATATACAGAAAAAAGGTTTACCTATGGGGTCTTCATTATCCCCTATTCTTGCTGAAATATACATGAATGATTTTGAAAAGCAATTAATAACTTCCACTAAGTATAAAAACAATATAAAATTATGGTCTAGATACGTTGATGATGTATTAGTAATTTGGGAAGGAAGCATAGAAGAAGTGCATGAGTTTATAAATGAGGTAAATAGTAAGGATAAAAACTTACAATTCAAAGAAGAGATAGGAGGTAAGAAAATAAATTACTTAGATTTAAACATAGAAATTAAAGATAATGAGAAACTACAGTTTGGGATATTTAGGAAAGAGTCGTATTCTGATATAATTATACCAAGAGAGTCTTACCACCCATATAGATATAAAATGGCGGCAATCAATTCATTTTGTTACAGAGCTCAGAAGTGTTTAAAAGAGACCGAGTCAAAAGATAGGGAGTTAAGAACGATAAAGGGAATTGTAAGGAATAATAATTATAACACCAACATAGTGGATAAAGTTATGAAAAGGGTTAACATACAAAAAGATAAAATAGAACCAGAACAAAAGAATTATGCAGGGTCATTGACATACATAGGTTCACATACTAGAAAAATTATAAAATGTTTTAATAAATATGGAGTAGATATAGCTATTAAAAAATGTGAAACGGTATTTGATAAGATAAGGAATAAGAATATAGAAAAAATTCCAGTATTACAGAAAAGCGGAATTTATAAATTAAAATGTAAAGACTGCAACAAGGTGTACCTAGGAGAGACAGGACGGAAATTCGTATGCAGGTTGTCTGACCACAAACGTGGAGAAGGTAATAGAACAACCAATTCGTTATATGCAAGACATTTCATAGAAGACAACCATAAGTTTGTTAATCCTTTGGAAGAATACGAAATTGTAAAAGTAGTGAATAACACAGTTGAAAGGAAGCTTAGAGAGGAGTTAGAAATATTGAAAGAGAGAGAAAAAGGGTTAGACAATTTAATTAATATTAAAATTAAATTTGATAATGAAGAAATATTTTATAACATGATTAAGAAGTAAATGATAGAGGACAGATAGATAATATTAAGAATTATTTTGCATAGTACTATTTGGATGTTTTAAAATAAGGGTGTTGACTGACCCACGTGTGTGGAGAGGAAGTGGGTAGTTTAAAAGGATGCACACACACACACACATACACACACACACACACACACACAACACTGAAACACAAGGAATTTGCTAGAAAAAATATGTAACTCCACAGATGGTGGGACAGGGTTTAGGGGGTGGGGAAGGGTCATTTATATTATAGCTTGTTGTGTGTGAGCATGGTGGGGGAGAGGGGTGAAGGGGTTGTTTCCACTTATTTTGTGTCTATTCCAATCTGACGATGGGCTGTGAAGCTTGAAAGCGCTAATTGGGATAATTTTTACATAGTGGGGTGCAACTGTGATCATTCTGACAATAATTTCTGTTGAATCAATTGGTTTTAAAGTGCGTGGTTTCGTATGCAATATGGGTCCTTCCAATCGCAAGCTGTTTTTTGAACTGCTCATTACACCATCGAAATCCTATATCACCAATCCCACTTGCGACGAAAGAAATGTTTGGGATTTTGCGATATGCCTCATTTGCTAAAACTCATGAGGAATCATCTTATAGACCACGGTTCTTTCTACCCACTGGTAAATTAATAACAAAGGAAGTATTTGAAAAGTTAACTGAACAGAATTATAATAGATTCGACCTTCAGTATTGTTATAAATTAAGTTGTTCGCATGTGATTATTTCCGGAAGTGAACGGCAGAATGTCAGGAAGGCAGCAGAATTACTCTCGGAAACAGTTTCGAAAGCGATTTTACATCATTTTCCTGTACAGTCTCATGTAGGAGAATTTGTGAAAACAATAAACGATGGTTTCGATGTACTAAATTCTAGATGCGGTGTGAATGAAAAAACATGATAAAAAGTGGATATGGAATCGATCTACAAGTACAAGACAAAGCTCTAGATAAATTACTGAACTTATGCTTACAGATGCGGGTTATGGGAAAAACTACCCTACTTCCGTTTAAAAAGGCTTTCACATTTCAACTGAAAGTTTAAGAGGTTTATTTATCAACCTGAAAAAAGACGGGTATTTATTTTTAATGACGTCAAGGTTAAATCAAGACGTTCTTGAAAGTTATTTTTCGGAAATTCGGGGCTTAGGTTTGTTTTACGATCATCCAAATCCAGTAGCAGTTATTCAAAGAATTAAGTCTTCAATACTGGATAAAAACACCTCAGTAGTTTTAAACAACAGCAACATACAAACTGTAAATGGCGACACAAGTGAGAACATACCGTTAACAGCACACGTAATAAATAAAGCTTTTCCTACGGCTTATGACGATAATTTGCTTCCGAATAACAGTGGCTTTCCTGATAAAGATGTGATGGACTTCTTGAGTTCATTAAATCGGTCAAATGTAGAAGGAGAAAAATCTGACTCTTCTAAAGAGGAACCGTTAACATCAAATCAGTCTACAATTACTTGTGGGACAGAGCTGAACGAAAATGAGGAACTACTAGAAATACTTGCTGGATACATATGTTACAGATTATACAAAAAATTCCCAAAATATAAAAAACATCTGCGTTACAGTAAATGTGCAGACAATATACAGGTTATCGGACTGGTTATCGGTTCTTTCAAGAAGAAAACTTACGAGACCTAGTGAGGAATGGCTTGCACAAATTAGAAAATTAGAAACAGACTTTCAGTTGTTTCATGGGACAACATTAAATCACTCTAAAAATGTTATAAAAAACGTTTTGCGATCTCATAATCAACCAATATCCCCATTTTGAGGAATTTGCCTTGCGATGCTATGCAAGAACAAGATCGTTTATTAGAATGAAAGCGTTAAATAAGAAAGCCCAAAATAAAAAACATAGTTATGAAACTTCATAAAGAAAACAAACGAAAAATTTTAAGAAAGTAGTTACATAAATAAATAGGCGTGTTACATAGCAAACAGTAATTCTGTAGTAAATAGCGTGTAGTTCTGTTGTAAATAAAAAGTGTATATAAAAATTTGTGTAGTGATATTGTTTGAAGAAACATCATAGTGAGCTTGTAGGATAGAGACTTACGTTAGCCGAAATGAAAGAGTTACAAATGAGGACATGGAAGAAGATAAGTTTATTTGTTGACACTAGGCCGATTTTTAAACTAATATTGTATGCATTATAGGATGTGTTATGTTCATGTGTGTAATTATCTTTCTAGCAAGTAATTATAATATCAGTTTATTCTGTGGTCGAAGCATTCTTAGTTGAATTATATGTAGCATGCAATAAATTCTAAACATATAGTCGTAATATACACTGCTGTGGTGCGCTGGTCGAGTGGGGCGTGTGACGTTATCAGCTGTCAGCAACATGCGCGTGTCACCTACCGTATTCTCTACTTACCGTGACTTATAACTAAAGCCCGGATTCACGTACAATTGCATCTTTTTTTTGCTAGTTCGTAAACGGCCAGTGACAAGTTATTTATCCGAATCGGGATGTGTAGGTCATTTTAACATACATTTTATTTTGCACAAAATTGCACGTTTTGGGAGTTACTACATAAAATTGCACATTCTGTAGTTTTAATGCACAAAATTGCACATTTACCTGTTTTTCGAAAATCAGCTGCGCGATAACCAAGCGCGAAACATACACGCAGATCGTAAACAACGTCGAGAACAAAATCAGCACGAAGAAATTCGTGGAACATCAAATGATGTAAACATGCAACAACCGAAGGAAATAGACAAAAATTTTCACTCGCTCGGTTGCTAGTAAAGATGGCTCAACTGCCTCGTCCGTTCTTAGAATTATGACCCAGAGCAAGCAGGAGCCGGGTTTATTCTTCCAAGAATTTTTGAATTACTCTATTTCCCCTTCTCACTGTTCTCTTCTCGGAGCAATGTTTTGTTTAGTTTTCAGTTGTCCGCCTCCGGAACAGTACGTGTTTTTTCGTTTTGTTGAATCTATTAATATGCCTAAAACAGCAAACAATCTCAGCTCCAAGACAAGAGGATGGATTGAAAAATATCCGGAGCTGAAAGCTGATGGGAAGACGATCTACTGTGTGCCCTGTGATAAGGCTGTATGCAGTTGATGAAAATCACAAGTTGATGCTCACTGCAATTCGAGTAAGTTAATGCTTTGAATTTTTCTCTCCTCATGTTTTAGAGCTAAAAAGATTCTGGTTCTTTCAACTGTACGTTTTCATGTTTAATTCTGGTTTTTAACTACAGGTGGACACATACAGTTGAAAGATTCTAAAATACGAAAGAGTGGCCCCGTGTAATCTTTACTGGCAGAGTGCTCCCGCCGTACCGATAGCCGAGAAGAATTCATGATGAAATTGTGCTACGCGATGGTTACTACTAATATCCCATTCCATAAGTTGCAGTCAACACCTTTTAAATCGTTTTTGGAAAAGTACACAAACAAAAAAATTCCTGATGAGAGCACACTCAGAAAGAACTATTTAAATATATGTTTCAATTCAACTACAGTATGTCAGAAATAAGAAAGAAAATCCAAGGTCATTTTATTTACATAATGGTTGATGAAACTACTGATCCTAGGGGTAAATACATTTGTAGTTTAGTAATTGGCATTCTTCATCCAGAAGTTCTACCAACCCCATTTTTAATTTCAGTTAAATAACTCGTGAAAACAAATTATGAAACTGTTTCCCGTTTTATTAACGATAGTTTAAGAATTTTTTTGAAGAAACTACATTTCAAGATAAAATTATGCTCTTCATTACTGATACTGCTCCTTACATGGTAAAAACTGGAACCACATTAAAAGTGTTTTATTCAAAAATGATTCATTTAACGTGCATGGCACACGCCTTAAATCGTGTAGCTGAGAAAATTCGTGAAGTATTTCCTGACGTAAATAAATTGATAAATAATGGGAAAAAAATTTTCCTTAAAGCTCCCCATCGTGTATCAGTGTATCGAGATAAAATGGTTTGTCCTCTTCCACCAGAACCTGTTATTACTAGGTGGGGAACATGGTTAGAAGCCGCGTTGTTTTATTCCGATAATTTTTCAAAATATAAGGAAGTTATTGCTGAACTTGAGGAAGATGCTCAATCTGTCACAAAAGTAAAGGCCATTTTAAAAACAACTTCCATTACTTCCGATTTAGCGTTTATTCGTGCTCACTATTCCACGCTTTCAGATTCAATTAAGAAACTTGAAGAAAGAAATCTTTCATTAAGTTCACAAATAGAAATTATAGAAAAAACAGAAAACCAGCTTAAAATAATAAATAATGAAAAAGGTTTACTAATTTCCAATAAATTCAAAAATGTCATTGAAAAAAATCCGGATTACAATACTTTAACAAAATATAACAACGCTCTTAATGGAATAGATGTTTCATTAGAAATAGATCCAAAAATCCTAAGCTGTTTCAAGCTGTGTCCAATGACAAGTGTTGATGTCGAGAGTGTATTTTCTCAACTCAAATATGTTTTAACTGACCGACGATTTAGCTTTTCAGAAGATAATTTTGAAAAATACATTAGTGTTAATTTTAACAAAATGTTAAGCTAAAAAGCCTGAATATAAACTTAATAGTAAGTAAGTTAAAAATGTAAATTCGTGTTTATTAAAAATATTTTTAGCAACTTTATTTGGAATTTTGGACAAACGAAGTTTATTAAACTTTAATTCAACAGCCATCTATTATAAACAGGAATAAAAGTAAAATCTGAGAATATATACCTAACAAAGTGGTAAGTGGTAATGATTGGTATTTGTTGTTTTTTAGACAAAATTATTCTCTTACTATGGTCTGAATCAGTAAGTTTTAAAGATGAAAACTATTATTTCCATATTTTTAAGGACGTGTTAGTTTAACTCAATTTTATGATTTGCATTTTATTTTGCACAATCTAAAATTTTTACTGCACGATTTTGCACGATTTCAAGTTTTTATTGCACGTTCAGGAATTTTTTACTGCACGAAAATCCGGGCTTTACTTATAACATACAGATGTTTTATATTAAAGAATTTTATGACACTAGATCCAATTTATTACAAATCACTATACAATTTCTACTCATATATGAGGCCTGACAAACAAGTGTTGTGAGTAGTACCATAAGTTATAAGAGTGGGGATACGCCATGACATATGTATAGCGGGGCATGTGAGTGGGTCACAGGGCGATCGCCATAAGAGCAACACGCTCACGATGTATTCACTATTGTAGCTGTATAATAAATCTTTTTATTATATTTAATAACCGTGTAACTGTACATTTATTCACATATATAACGTGGCGCTGCGGCTTTGAAGAACTAAAGTGCATAAAATATATAGTGGAATTATTCAGTTTGAATACAGTGCGAGTTGCATAGTGTAATTGTGAAAATGTCTACTACTGCTGCAGGTACAGGAACGACAACGACGTTTACAACCACATCTACGTCATTAATGGGCTTGAAACCACCAAGTTGTTTACAAAAGTTAACTACTGAAGGATGGACAAAGTGGAAACAGCTTTTCGAAATATATCGTATTGCATCAGGTACTAATAAAATGGCCGATGATGTACAAGTGGCCATATTTTTGCATTGCAAGGTGAAGAATGTGTAGACGTGTATAATACGCTGGGATTAACCGACAATGAAAAAAACAGTTATGATACAGTACTGCAGAAATTTGAAGAGCACTTTGTGCCTATCAAAAATGAGAGTGTTAGTTCACACATGTTTTTCACGAGAAATCAGGAGCCTGGTGAGTTGTTTGATGCATATTTGACTGAATTGAAGAAATTAAGTGCGGATTATAATTTTAGTACTTTGAGAGAGCGTTTGATAAGAGATCGCATTGTTGCCGGCATTTTAGACAAACGAGTCAAAGATAGGTTATTACGTGAAAGTGAGTTAACGTTAGTAAAAACTGTTAAAATTTGTAAAAGTGCTGAATTATCGGAACAGCATGTTGTAACGGTACAGAATTGTGAGCTACCCCAGTTTAATTTTATACTGCATCAATTCAATCACTTTTTAAAGTGTTAACTTTCACGTGTGAGGAGCCCCAGTAACCAGCAATGCACATACAGTTAGCCTAAACAATTGCCCAGACGGATTGCATAACTGCCCCAGCAGCAGGCCCTTTGTGAATCACAGTCTGCAGTTTGTCATCAGAGAGTGAACAGTAGTAAGCAGCATCAGACAGTAAAGTTGGTGATATAAATTTAAACAGTGGCCTCGGGTGCAAGATAGGCCGTAATTAAGAGTAGGCCTATCTTTCAACGCATCAACAGTGTTAAAAGTTAAAGTTAACAGTAATTAAAGTTGTACAAACAGTAGAACGTGCGGTCATCACCTAAGTGCTCGAGCAAAATAAAGTCGGCCGACAAACTGTTATAAAAGTGTAATCGGAAATCATGATAAATTAAATAAGACGTAGTATACCGCGTCAGTGTAAAAATTTTGTGAACTGTTGAAGTAACATTTTGAAGTGACCAGAAACAGCTAACTCCACGAGGCGGTAATGAAACTGTAAGGAACGCCGGGGATGGGTTAAGTACTCTTCATAACACTAATAGAATAATGCCATAAATAATAAATCTAAATACTGAACTGTAATAACGGGGTTTAAAAGAAAAAGAATGTAAAAGAGTATGAATGAGAGAATGTCGCAAAGTACTGGTTAATGAAAATAACGCTATCATTAAGTAAATTTTTAGAGTAGTTTATACGGGGTGATTAAATATCTAGGTAGTCTTGTTTTATTGAACTTGTAGTGTGAAGATAAGGTGAAAGGGTATAATTCAGGCTAATAAAAGAAAGCCAATTTGTTAACATACGCAAAATTTGTGTTAGCGTAATTACTTCGAAACTCAAATCCAAATAATCCTTTCTGTAGCTGGTTTCGTCTGAACGACTTTGGACCCTATCTCGGAAGGTAAGAGTAAGATAATATATATATATATATATTGACAATTAATTAATATTGTCTCAGTGGCGCCCGAACAGGGACTCGAGTGTAGGTTACAACTTACATTCGCCAGACCTAACCAAGCTGCAGAACGGGTTGTTTGGAAGTGAGGGCGTAAATAAAGTAATTTCAGAATGGAGAATGAAAATATGTCAACTGAGTCGGCCAATAAAGGCGATTCAGGTATTCAGACAGAGTCACTGCCAATCAGTGACAGTAATGTAAACGAATCTGTACTAATTAATGAGGGGGGAGCAACTTCCACCCCTATTACAATTAAAACAAATATAAAAGAAAAAGAAATCTCAATGAATGACCTATTTAACCTTCTCAGTAAACGATTTGATAGTAATGATGCTAAATTTGATGAACAGAATGTTAAATTCAATGAGTTAAAGGGTGACATAAATAATATTGATATAAAAATTGATAAGCGTTTATGTGAAATGAATACACGTCTAAATGAGATGAATGAATGTTTCAATACATTTAGAGAACAAGTGATAGGATCAGTAAATGAACAATTAAATAATCATATCATTAATGCAAACAAACAAGTGTCAGAGACAGTCAAAATACAAGTTCATGAGCAAATTCAAGAGATTAAAGACAATTCTATCAGTAATGAAGTGTTGTTAGTAAATGCCAATGAGAACGAGAGAAAGTGTGAAGACAGTTTAAATGTAGAGCATAAAAAGAAGGCAAAATTTTCTAGTGATACAGGTGAAGAAAAAGTTTCACCAGCAGTGTTGGAGGACAAAGGTTCCTCCTTAGTTTTTGTAAAAGACAAAAGGTCTTTAGATTATTTGTGTTTATCTGGTAAAGCCAGACGTTGTAATAATGTTGTGTTGCCCTCTGTGGGGAATGAGAATGTAAAATGTTGTGAGAAGTACTGTAATGAAAGTGATTATGAGAGAGAGAATGGTAGAAATATTTAAGGTAAAGAGAAATTATGAAGAGTTAATACAGAGTTTAAATAGTGAGAGAACTGGTAGAATTAAAAACATACCTTGTGTGACAAACAATGAGTATATTGATGACAAATATTTGCCTGTTAATGAACCTATAGTAACAGAATATAGTAATAATAATGTAACGGTAATAGCAAAAAACACTGACGGAGACTTTACAAATAATACTGATGTCGACTTGATTTATGTTAAGACAATTTTGGGGGGTAACCCTATCGATTATTGTTTTGGTACAATGGGAAAAATAAAATTTTATGGCCACAACACACAAACTAGCCATATGTTGTGTATCAATAAAATTGAAAAGTGTCATATACCGAAAAGGCTAATTTTTGACGATGGAGGTTGAACTAAAAAAAACAATGTATGGACATATTAAATACTTTAATATATGGTAATGACCTGGCTGAATTAGATGTTGAAGCACGGTAAATAATAATTGGATACGACGAAAATTTGTAAATAAATAAATGTGTTAATGTTAAATGTATTGTGTTGATAGTATTCTGTTGCAATGTATATTATAGCTTATGTGCAACATATGTTTGTAATGAGAGGGAAAGGTATAATAATAAATAATAATAATTGTATTCCACTAAAATAATGAACAAAAGGTATTCATGAAGCCTATTTTGTATGTATATTCACAGTGTTTTAAATAATATAACTAAAGTTAAAATGCTTTTAGTAAAATGCTATTAAAGTAATTGTGGTGAATTAAAATTATATCTGATCTGAATTGGAATAAAAAATATAAGAGACAAATATGTTAACTAAAAGATTGATAGAAACCAAAAAATTTGAAGGAAGTATATATGTCAGTATATGATGTAACCATGAATGTTGAAACTGAGAATGTTTATAACACCAGTCTGGCAGAGGACTGTTTATGTAAACAGGTGTTGGATGTTGTGACTAATGTCTACAGTCATGCTTGGTGACAATTACAAAAAATGTTGTAGTCTGCTGAATCAGTATCTTGAGTAAAATCTTATTGTGACATAAAAGAATTGAAGTTAATTTTTTTCAGATAAAATAATAATGAGGTAATTACTGTAACTTAGAGTTTGAGAAATTAAATAAAATTAAATTAATTTGGTAATTAAATTAATAGAAACGATGATTTTTAACAATAAACTTAACTTTATTTTCAAACTGGAATTATAAATTAAATGATAATTAATGAAAAAATAATGATTAAAATATTTATTTAAAATAAAAAACTGAAAGAACGTTAAAGCTGAGGTAGTGTTTGGAAAATAAGATGTGTACATAACTGTTCAAGTAACTTTTATAAAAATGTCGATTCATGTTTTATGTTAATTGTAGATTCCCCACCTAAGTGCGGCCATGACCTCACCGGATCATGACCGTGAAAGTAGTTAATTGTGGCAAATCATAAATTTTACTTGATATAACCGGCTTGTGGTTTGTTTTATTTTGTTAACCCGGTGGTTTGTTAGATTTAGTAAGGGGGTTATTTTTTGGGGGAATCTACCTAATTTTGGAACAGGGCTATTTTCACCCAGATAGGGGTGGTAGTCCATTAGGGGTGTATAAATCAAGAATAGTAGGTGTAATACCGAATTTTATTGTAACGCCGAAGCAAGGATGGGGGTGGAATAAAAGAAAAAATGTCCACCCCTTCCGCATCAGTCCTTGTGAAAGCAACTAGACGCTACAGTCTAGGGGGGGTAATAGTGAGTGTGGATGGGCGGTGACCCAGTTACAGGTCACGAGGGAGATGTGATTACAGCTAGATTGAGGGCTGCGAGGGCCAAGAAGTCTAGTGCTGCACACAGTAGAATGTAACGGGTATCAGGGGTTAAGGGATAAAATGGGGGTAGTAAAGAAAAAAAAAAATTTTATAGTAGCTAAGTATAAATGGATTTAATGTCATTTTGTATAATTAAGGTGTTATTTTGGATGGGTAATATTATACGGGGAATATTATTTTGTTTATATGATTGAACTGCAAGTAGACTGTAAGATTATATTATTATTTTAAACTAAAGCCAGTACTTTGCAAATAACAGAACCAGTACTTTGCAAAGAATGCGCCTGTATGGCCAAGAGGAAACAAATCAGTTGTGGGATATGGAGTGATGGAAGGCCGTTTATTAAATTTTAATTGAATGTTCTAGAGTCAGGCGATACTGTGGTGGGTATCGGTCCGAGCTTATGGTGGTGGGATCTCGAGTAGAGATGTCCCATAAGTTCGGATGGGTGCTGCCGCAGTCGCCAGACTAGGGGGGTAAGAACCCATGATTTTAGTAGAGTGCTCAGGGGGGTTGCGGCGCCATATCCTCACTGATCCTCTTAGGTTTTAGGCAATAAGAGTTTGAACGCCTCGCCCTTCAACCTCTTATTGGGGGAGTATTGTAACGGTACAGAATTGTGAGCTACCCCAGTTTAATTTTATACTGCATCAATTCAATCACTTTTTAAAGTGTTAACTTTCACCTGTGAGGAGCCCCAGTAACCAGCAATGCACATACAGTTAGCCTAAACAATTGCCCAGACGGATTGCATAACTGCCCCAGCAGCAGGCTCTTTGTGAATCAGTCTGCAGTTTGTCATCAGAGAGTGAACAGTAGTAAGCAGCATCAGACAGTAAAGTTGGTGATATAAATTTAAACGGTGGCCTCGGGTGCAAGATAGGCCGTAATTAAGAGTAGGCCTATCTTTCAACGCATCAACAGTGTTAAAAGTTAAAGTTAACAGTAATTAAAGTTGTACAAACAGTAGAACGTGCGGTCATCACCTAAGTGCTCGAGCAAAATAAAGTCGGCCGACAAACTGTTATAAAAGTGTAATCGGAAATCATGATAAATTAAATAAGACATAGTATACCGCGTCAGTGTAAAAATTTTGTGAACTGTCGAAGTAACATTTTGAAGTGACCAGAAACAGCTAACTCCACGAGGCGGTAATGAAACTGTAAGGAACGCCGGGGATGGGTTAAGTACTCTTCATAACAGTAATAGAACAATGCCATAAATAATAAATCTAAATACTGAACTGTAATAACGGGGTTTAAAAGAAAAAGAATGTAAAAGAGTATGAATGAGAGAATGTCGCAAAGTACTGGTTAATGAAAATAACGCTATCATTAAGTAAATTTTTAGAGTAGTTTATACGGGGTGATTAAATATCTAGGTAGTCTTGTTTTATTGAACTTGTAGTGTGAAGATAAGGTGAAAGGGTATAATTCAGGCTAATAAAAGAAAGCCAATTTGTTAACATACGCAAAATTTGTGTTAGCGTAATTACTTCGAAACTCAAATCCAAATAATCATTTCTGTAGCTGGTTTCGTCTGAACGACTTTGGACCCTATCTCGGAAGGTAAGAGTAAGATAATATATATATATATATTGGCAATTAATTAATATTGTCTCAGTGGCGCCCGAACAGGGACTCGAGTGTAGGTTACAACTTACATTCGCCAGACCTAACCAAGCTGCAGAACGGGTTGTTTGGAAGTGAGGGCGTAAATAAAGTAATTTCAGAATGGAGAATGAAAATATGTCAACTGAGTCGGCCAATAAAGGCGATTCAGGTATTCAGACAGAGTCACTGTCAATCAGTGACAGTAATGTAAATGAATCTGTACTAATTAATGAGGGGGGAGCAACTTCCACCCCTATTACAATTAAAACAAATATAAAAGAAAAAGAAATGTCAATGAATGACCTACTTAACCTTCTCAGTAAACGATTTGATAGTAATGACGCTAAATTTGATGAACAGAATGTTAAATTCAATGACTTAAAGGGTGACATAAATAATATTGATATAAAATTTGATAAGCGTTTATGTGAAATGAATACACGTCTAAATGAGATGAATGAATGTTTCAATACATTTAGAGAACAAGTGATAGGATCAGTAAATGAACAATTAAATAATCATATCATTAATGCAAACAAACAAGTGTCAGAGACAGTCAAAATACAAGTTCATGAGCAAATTCAAGAGATTAAAGATAATTCTATCAGTAATGAAGTGTTGTTAGTAAATGCCAATGAGAACGAGAGAGAGTGTGAAGACAGTTTAAATGTAGAGCATAAAAAGAGGGCAAAATTTTCTAGTGATACAGGTGAAGAAAAAGTTTCACCAGCAGTGTTGGAGGACAAAGGTTCCTCCTTAGTTTTTGTAAAAGACAAAAGGTCTTTAGATTATTTGTGTTTATCTGGTAAAGCCAGACGTTGTAATAATGTTGTGTTGCCCTCTGTGGGGAATGAGAATGTAAAATGTTGTGAGAAGTACTGTAATGAAAGTGATTATGAGAGAGAGAGAATGGTAGAAATATTTAAGGTAAAGAGAAATTATGAAGAGTTAATACAGAGTTTAAATAGTGAGAGAACTGGTAGAATTAAAAACATACCTTGTGTGACAAACAATGAGTATATTGATGACAAATATTTGCCTGTTAATGAACCTATAGTAACAGAATATAGTAATAATAATGTAACGGTAATAGCAAAAAACACTGACGGAGACTTTACAAATAATACTGATGTCGACTTGATTTATGTTAAGACAATTTTGGGGGGTAACCCTATCGATTATTGTTTTGGTACAATGGGAAAAATAAAATTTTATGGCCACAACACACAAACTAGCCATATGTTGTGTATCAATAAAATTGAAAAGTGTCATATACCGAAAAGGCTAATTTTGACGATGGAGGTTGAACTAAAAAAAACAATGTATGGACATATTAAATACTTTAATATATGGTAATGACCTGGCTGAATTAGATGTTGAAGCACGGCAAATAATAATTGGATACGACGAAAATTTGTAAATAAATAAATGTGTTAATGTTAAATGTATTGTGTTGATAGTATTCTGTTGCAATGTATATTATAGCTTATGTGCAACATATGTTTGTAATGAGAGGGAAAGGTATAATAATAAATAATAATAATTGTATTCCACTAAAATAATGAACAAAAGGTATTCATGAAGCCTATTTTGTATGTATATTCACAGTGTTTTAAATAATATAACTAAAGTTAAAATGCTTTTAGTAAAATGCTATTAAAGTAATTGTGGTGAATTAAAATTATATCTGATCTGAATTGGAATAAAAAATATAAGAGACAAATATGTTAACTAAAAGATTGATAGAAACCAAAAAATTTGAAGGAAGTATATATGTCAGTATATGATGTAACCATGAATGTTGAAACTGAGAATGTTTATAACACCAGTCTGGCAGACGACTGTTTATGTAAACAGGTGTTGGATGTTGTGACTAATGTCTACAGTCATGCTTGGTGACAATTACAAAAAATGTTGTAGTCTGCTGAATCAGTATCTTGAGTAAAATCTTATTGTGACATAAAAGAATTGAAGTTAATTTTTTTCAGATAAAATAATAATGAGGTAATTACTGTAACTTAGAGTTTGAGAAATTAAATAAAATTAAATTAATTTGGTAATTAAATTAATAGAAACGATGATTTTTAACAATGAACTTAACTTTATTTTCAAACTGGAATTATAAATTAAATGATAATTAATGAAAAAATAATGATTAAAATATTTATTTAAAATAAAAAACTGAAAGAACGTTAAAGCTGAGGTAGTGTTTGGAAAATAAGATGTGTACATAACTGTTCAAGTAACTTTTATAAAAATGTCGATTCATGTTTTATGTTAATTGTAGATTCCCCACCTAAGTGCGGCCATGACCTCACCGGATCATGACCGTGAAAGTAGTTAATTGTGGCAAATCATAAATTTTACTTGATATAACCGGCTTGTGGTTTGTTTTATTTTGTTAACCCGGTGGTTTGTTAGATTTAGTAAGGGGGTTATTTTTTGGGGGAATCTACCTAATTTTGGAACAGGGCTATTTTCACCCAGATAGGGGTGGTAGTCCATTAGGGGTGTATAAATCAAGAATAGTAGGTGTAATACCGAATTTTATTGTAACGCCAAAGCAAGGATGGGGGTGGAATAAAAGAAAAAATGTCCACCCCTTCCGCATCAGTCCTAGTGAAAGCAACTAGACGCTACAGTCTAGGGGGGGTAATAGTGAGTGTGGATGGGCGGTGACCCAGTTACAGGTCACGAGGGAGATGTGATTACAGCTAGATTGAGGGCTGCGAGGGCCAAGAAGTCTAGTGCTGCACACAGTAGAATGTAACGGGTATCAGGGGTTAAGGGATAAAATAGGGGTAGTAAAGAAAAAAAAAAAAATTTTATAGTAGCTAAGTATAAATGGATTTAATGTCATTTTGTATAATTAAGGTGTTATTTTGGATGGGTAATATTATACGGGGAATATTATTTTGTTTATATGATTGAACTGCAAGTAGACTGTAAGATTATATTATTATTTTAAACTAAAGCCAGTACTTTGCAAATAACAGAACCAGTACTTTGCAAAGAATGCGCCTGTATGGCCAAGAGGAAACAAATCAGTTGTGGGATATGGAGTGATGGAAGGCCGTTTATTAAATTTTAATTGAATGTTCTAGAGTCAGGCGATACTGTGGTGGGTATCGGTCCGAGCTTATGGTGGTGGGATCTCGAGTAGAGAAGTCCCGTAAGATCGGATGGGTGCTGCCGCAGTCGCCAGACTAGGGGGGTAAGAACCCATGATTTTAGTAGAGTGCTCAGGGGGGTTGTGGCGCCATATCCTCACTGATCCTCTTAGGTTTTAGGCAATAAGAGTTTGAACGCCTCGCCCTTCAACCTCTTATTGGGGGAGTATTGTAACGGTACAGAATTGTGAGCTACCCCAGTTTAATTTTATACTGCATCAATTCAATCACTTTTTAAAGTGTTAACTTTCACCTGTGAGGAGCCCCAGTAACCAGCAATGCACATACAGTTAGCCTAAACAATTGCCCAGACGGATTGCATAACTGCCCCAGCAGCAGGCTCTTTGTGAATCACAGTCTGCAGTTTGTCATCAGAGAGTGAACAGTAGTAAGCAGCATCAGACAGTAAAGTTGGTGATATAAATTTAAACGGTGGCCTCGGGTGCAAGATAGGCCGTAATTAAGAGTAGGCCTATCTTTCAACGCATCAACAGTGTTAAAAGTTAAAGTTAACAGTAATTAAAGTTGTACAAACAGTAGAACGTGCGGTCATCACCTAAGTGCTCGAGCAAAATAAAGTCGGCCGACAAACTGTTATAAAAGTGTAATCGGAAATCATGATAAATTAAATAAGACATAGTATACCGCGTCAGTGTAAAAATTTTGTGAACTGTTGAAGTAACATTTTGAAGTGACCAGAAACAGCTAACTCCACGAGGCGGTAATGAAACTGTAAGGAACGCCGGGGATGGGTTAAGTACTCTTCATAACACTAATAGAACAATGCCATAAATAATAAATCTAAATACTGAACTGTAATAACGGGGTTTAAAAGAAAAAGAATGTAAAAGAGTATGAATGAGAGAATGTCGCAAAGTACTGGTTAATGAAAATAACGCTATCATTAAGTAAATTTTTAGAGTAGTTTATACGGGGTGATTAAATATCTAGGTAGTCTTGTTTTATTGAACTTGTAGTGTGAAGATAAGGTGAAAGGGTATAATTCAGGCTAATAAAAGAAAGCCAGTTTGTTAACATACGCAAAATTTGTATTAGCGTAATTATTTCGAAACTCAAACCCAAATAATCCTTTCTGTAGCTGGTTTCGTCTGAACGACTTTGGACCCTATCTCGGAAGGTAAGAGTAAGATAATATATATATATATATATATATATATATATATTGGCAATTAATTAATATTGTCTTAATGTTAAAAAACTCGAGCCTACAAAGGAAGTTGCTAGCATAAAAAAACAGCTGAGTAGCGGCAATTCCAAGACTCATGACGGTGACGCAGGCAACAACATGAGCAGAGTTCAACAGACAAAGATGACATCATCATCATCATCATCATCATTTTCTACGACACGAGAGCCGGGTGCTTCAAGACAACAGGTGACCGCATGCCAACGGTGCAGATACAATCGTTTTAAGAATTGTCCAGCGTTTATGAAGGACTGTATAAACTGTGGTAAGACAGGACATTTTGCAAAAATGTGTAAAAGTAAGCGTTCAATAAAAGTTGTAAATGTGGCGTCTGAGGCTGAATGTGAGTATTTTGATGAATTTTTTTGTGACTGTGAAACTTTATTAATTAATTACATTATAATTATAATTATCTCTTACCTTAGGGTTTTATTCCAAGGGTCGTTCAGACGAAACAGCTGCAAAAAGGATTATTTGGATTTGATATGGGCAAAGATCAAATACACAGTTTGTGCCAATACAAATTGCTTCTGGTTTATTATGCAAAATAACTACTTCGTCTCTCTTTCATGACATTTAAATTAAATATTTGTTGAATGAGTAACAATTTGTGAAATCAAATTTAGTAACAAAATATTCTTAATTAACTAGCTTATGACAACTGCGGTATACCACAACTATTTATTATTTGCAATGAACCAATACGTGATTTAGCTACACACTCACACACATTCGTTCTTTGATTTTGTCGTTCTATTTAAACCCCACTTCGAGATCTCTGATGTACATTTTAGATTTACAATTTATTTATGTTGAATTATACTCTTGGGAAAAAGGTAAAATAATCTTGGTTAAAGCTCAGTTAATACTTAACGTCTGAAGAACTCCGCTGTTTTGCACCTCTGCTGTGAATGCACTGTTTAACACACCATAACACTGTTTAACCGCGGTACTGTTATTGATTATTTCAAATTAAGTTGATGCGCCACTATTACTTTAATCCACTTTAAAATAGCATTTCGTTTTGTTTTATCGGCCGACATAAATTTTCGAACACTTAGCTCGCTTGGGTTGGCCGCGTGTTATACTGTTTTTTATACTAGTTTTAGTACTTTAAAAGATAGGCAGACTCTTTAATTACGGCCTATCTTGCACCCGAGGCCACCGTTTAATTTTTTACTGTCTGATGCTCACTACTACTGTTCACTCTCTGATGACGCACACAGCAGACTGTAGACTGTGTCACAAGGCTGCTGCTGGCGGTTACGCAATACGTCTGGCAATTGTTTTGGCTGACTGTATGTATGTTGCATTGCTGTACTGGAGGCTCCCCACAGGTGAAAGTCTGGCAATTTAAAAAGTGCTTAATATGATGATTTAAATGAATATAAAATTAAACTGGGGTAGCTCACAATTCTGTACCGTTACAACTGGATTAGTGTGGATGCTATCAGTGCACGAGACGAATGGATACAACATGTAAATATTTTAGATTCTAAGAAAACAGTTGCTTTTAAAATTGACACTGGAGCTCAATGTAATATAATACCTATTGACTTATGTAGAAAATTGAATATAACTGAATGCCTGAAATCTAATGTAATTTTGAAAAATTATAGTCAAGAAAAAATGAAAACTATTGGTAAAGTAAGCTTAAATTGCAAAGTAGGCAATATTGAACAACGAGTAGAGTTTGAAATTTTTGATGGTAAAAGTGTACCTATTTTACGTTTAAAGAGTTCCATTGATTTTAATTTGATACAAAGAGTCCAGGCTGGAGACGAAGCTATATATGTTTTCATTTTAAATGCTTTTTCAGTAAACACAGCTAATGATATTATAAAGAAATACGCAGATGTTTTTAATGGTTATGGTAGAATAAAAGATTTTCAATATAAAATAGAATTAAAAGAAGGAAATGTAGGTAAAGTAGAACCGTGTAGACATGTTCCTTTTAAATTGATTAATAAATTGAAATATGAAATAAATAGAATGGAAGCTGTTGGTATTATATCGAAAATTAAAAAACCAACTGATTTTGTAAATTCATTAGTAGTTGTTGGTAAAACAGATGGGTCAATAAGAATTTGTTTGGACCCACAATATTTAAATTCTTGCATAAAAAGAGAACATATTCAGCTTCCTACAATTGATGAGATTGCAGCAAAGGTAAAAAACGCAAAATATTTTACAAAGTTGGATGCAAATAAAGTATTCTGGCAAGTTGAATTGTCAGAAGATAGTAAAGAGTTAACTACTTTTAATACTCCATTTGAGAGATATTATTTTAACAGAATGCCTTACGGTATAAGCTCTAGTCCTGAAGTATTTTATAGTTTTTAATCAAATGTTTGAAGATATTGAAAATGTAGGCATATATGCCGATGATATGTTCATTTGGGCTGAGACTAAAGACCAATTATTAAAAATTATGGATAAAGTTTTTAAAAGAGCCAGAGAATATGGTATTAAATTTAATGCAGATAAAAGTGCTTTTATTGTAACGAAAATTAAATATTTAGGTCATATACTTTCCGCAGATGGAATTGAAATTGATACAGAAAAAGTTGAGGCTATTGAAAAAATGCAAATACCAAAAAATAAAAGAGAATTACTAACATTTTTAGGAACAATAAATTATGTATCAAAGTTTATACCAAATGCTGCACAATTAACTAGTAGTTTAAGACAACTAACAAAGAAAGATGTGCCATTTGTGTAGGGTACTGCACAGCAAACGTCATTTTTAAAGCTTAAAGAGGCGTTATGTAAACCTCCAGTTTTAACATATTTTGAGATAAATAAACCCATAACATTGAGTGTAGATGCTTCCAGTGAGGGACTTGGATGATACAAGATGGAAGACCAGTGGCATATGGTTCCCGTGCTTTAACAGAGACTGAAGTAATGTACAGTCAAATTGAAAAAGAGTGTTTAGCAATTGTTTTTGGTTGTCATAAATTCAATCAATATTTGTTTGGTCAAAAATTTGTCATAGAGATTGACCATAATCCACTGATCTCGATCTTTAAAAACCCAATGAATAAAATCCCTCCAAGATTACAAAGGATGAGAATAAGTTTACATAATTTTGATTTAGAACTTAAGTATGTACCAGGTAAAAAATTATTACTGGCTGATCATTTGAGCAGAATTTATTTGCAAACTACAGAGTCCTATGATGAAGAAAAAATTAAAGCATATGTTATGATGGTTGAGAAAAGTCTTAGTGTATCTGATATAAGAATGAATGAATTAAAAAATGAAACTAGCAACGATAAAGAACTGCAAGAAGTTCTAAAATATGTAAAAGATGGATGGCCTGTAAACAAATCATCCGTTTCTGAAACTGTCAAACCATATTTTTCTTTCAAAGAAGAACTTTCCGAGTGTAAGGGTTTATTGTTGAAAAATACTTGTATAGTTGTACCAAAATCCGTGAAAAAAGTAATGCTTGCTAAAATACATTATGCTCATTTTGGTAGTGAAAAATGCAAAATGTTAGCTAGAAAAACATTGTTTTAGCCAGGCATGTCGAAGCAAATTGATGACTTGGTAAGCAATTGTGATATTTGTTGTAGTTATCAAAGGGATAATAGTAAAGAACCAATGACTGAAAAACCAATACCTAAAAATCCTTGGGAAATTGTAGCTTCTGATATTTTTTATTTACTTGGTAAAAGGTTTATAATTGTGGTAGATACGTATAGTAAATTCGTTGATTTGCAACATTTAAGTGATTTAAGCGCAGAGTCTACTATACAGTCTTTAAAGGAGTTTTTTGCACGATATGGGGTACCTAAAGTTTTATATTCAGATTCAAGTACTCAATACACGAGTTTTAAATTTAAAAAATTTTCAGATCAATGGGGTTTTAAACATGTGATAACTACTCCAAAACATCACCAGTCAAATGGTTTAGCAGAGAGACATATACAGACTCTCAAACATATTTTGAAAAAAATTATTCAGGAAGGAAAGGATAAAGAAATGGCTCTATTACAATTAAGAAATATGCCTATTGATAATAGTGGCATTACGCCAGCGGATTTAATGTATGGTAGGAAAGTAAGAACATAATACCAAATTCAAATGAAGGCAAAGTAGAGTCAAATAAATTTAGTACTATTTTGCAAGAACGTCAAAATAAACAAAAGTTCTATTATAATAAAGGTTCGAAAGCTCTTACAGAACTTAATGTGGGAGATAAAGTTGAAATTCATGATGAAGGAAAGGAAACCTTACCTCATCAAAGTGGTATTATTATTGAAAAACATCAAAATCCTAGATCTTATAAAGTAAAAACAGAGCAGAATACTATTGTAACACGTAATCGAAAAGATCTATCCAAAGGTACACAATTTAATGAAATCCAATATAGTTTAGATACACCATTTGAAGAGCCCACGCAAAGAAGAGTTTCGAACAATACAAATAGTGTAAATAATAATGTGAATCATGCAAATAATATCTGTAATAATAATCCTATTGTTAATGTGACTGCGAATGATGCTCCGGTAATTACAACTAGATCAGGTCGTACGATAAAGAAACCAGAGTACCTAAAAGGTTATGTATGTTTAATAAATGTTATGTAATAATATTGTAATTTAATTTTGAAAAACTAGAAAAGGGGAGATGTTGTGAGTAGTACCATAAGTTATAAGAGTGGGGATACGCCATGACATATGTATAGCGGGGCATGTGAGTGGGTCACAGGGCGATCGCCATAAGAGCAACACGCTCACGATGTATTCACTATTGTAGCTGTATAATAAATCTTTTTATTATATTTAATAACCGTGTAACTGTACATTTATTCACACATATAACAACAAGTATCCAACCATTCTGAATGTTATGGGAACCAACGTACAACTGCTTTGTAACTCAGTAGTCAATCAGACAGGACCTTTTGATGCATGAATATTCATTAACATATTGCTTCGATGTGTTGTTCAGTGGAAACAGAATACTGACACTTATGATATCATTAATAACCAACTTTAGTCCCAAACAACAATGAAAAATCAACAAAGCACTCTTATACAGTAATTCAAGTTAATTTTGTCCAACAATTAATGTCACCTTATTACGGTTTTACACAATTAACAAAATAATTACTTTCAACTAATCCACAACAATCACTTGATCTGCATTGAATAAATAGCTAGCTGTAACTACTAGGGGTAACCCAAAAGTAAGGTCTCCAAAGGACTAGAGCTGCAGGGAAATATTTTGGGCAGCAGTTGGCAGCACTGCTGTGTGCGGCCATCTCCCCTCTTTCAAACAAGCGGTCGCTGAGCTCGCTCGGTCGATTAGTCTTGGTTTGGCAGCCGTTAAGAATGGAGCTCCCAATCGCTGTTCCCGCCAAGTGTGGACTTCACGAAGTCATTCGATTTCTTAACGCAAAAGGTGTCAAAAACGTCCGCAAGTGGTGTAGAGAGTTTAAAGCTGGTCGTACAGAAATTCATGATGACAAAAGAAGCGGGAGACCGTCAGTGTCAGACGAGACGATCAGGAAACTTGACGAAGTCGTGCGTGAAGATCGGAGGATCACTATCCATGAACTCTCTTGTTTCCTTCCTGACGTTTCGAAATCCACCATTCAGAGGATTGTGACTGAAAAGTTGAAATATCGGAACGTGTGCGCAAGGTGGGTTCCGCGAATGCTCACAGAAGACCACAAACGGCAACGCGTCGAAGCTGCCTGCGAATTTCTTGAGCGCTATGCAGACGAAAGAGACGACTTTTTGATTTCCATTGTCACAGGTGACGAAATGTCGGTTCACCACTTCACACCTGAATCCAAACGACAATCACTTGAGTGGCGGCATCCAACTTCGCCAAGGCGGCAAAAATTCAAACAAACACAGTCTACCGGCAAGATCATGGCGACTGTGTTTTGGGATCGGAAAGGTGTATTGTTGATCGATTTCATGCCTACTGGCATAAACGCAGACGCATATTGTGAGACACTCAAAAAACTCAAACGGGCGATTCAGGACCGGAGAAGAGGAATGCTCACCAAGGGCGTGTCCATTCTTCACGACAATGCTCGCCCTCATGTCGCCCGCGCAACCGCCGATCTTCTGAACCAATTTGGATGGGACATAATCACCCCCCCCCCTATAGTCCGGACTTGGCACCTTGTGACTATCATTTGTTTACACATTTGAAAGAACATTTGGGTGGAATGCGATTCGACGACGATGACGAGGTGAAAGACGAGGTCAAACGCTATCTCAATGACATGGCGGCGAGTTTCTATGACACTGGCATACTAAAACTGCCACAGCGGCTCGAAAAATGCATTGAACGTAATGGCGATTACGTTGAAAAATAGTGTGTTCTTATGCTTCACAACCATGTAAAAAGTTTTAATAATAAATTTTTTTTTCTATTTTTAAAAAATATGGAGACCTTATTTTTGGGTTACCCCTCGTACCTTCTAAGCCGGTCATTCCTGCCATTGATATAAATATACCCCGCAGAATTCCAGAATAATTTTACATTCTCCGAGATAATGTGCATAGTTACAGGCGCTGGAACAGTCTGGAGAAATGTACACAATCTTGACACAGACACTGACTGGAAAACCTTGACTGATGCCAGCCGCACACATTGAACTAGTTGAGAAATGTATAGAATGACAGCCTCGAATTTTTAAGAGCATTATGTAATTCTGTTTCATCTCAACGAATGTACCACCGCCCCCTCCTTAAGCTGGTTCATCCCGAACTGGCAACCCGTCTCTGCAGTAATATTTGGCCAGGTGATCTAGGTGGACTACCTAGAATTTCTGCTGTTGCTCATGTTGTATCCAATAAACAACATTGTTGATTCTACTTTTCACAGAATAAGCCCCTTCCCAGTTAACCTGAAGTTACACTGAATAAATAGCTAGCTGTAACTAACTTCTAAGCTGGCCATTGACACTTATATAAACCCCGCAGAAGTTCCAGAATAATCTTACATTCTCCGAGACAATGTGCATAGTTACAGGCGCTGGAACAGTCTGGAGACTGTCAGTGCACGACCTTGAGACAGAAGCTGCATCTGAAAAAACCTCGAATTTTCAAGTGCATTAAGTAATTGTCTTTCATCTCAACGGACATGGTGGCCTGGACCAGATTCTCAGGAACAAGCGCTTTTGGGCACTCGCTGCTGTGGTATACCATGGACATCAGACCATCGGGGTCACTTGACCCTGGAAGTCCGCTCCAAGAAGTAAGAAGTAAGTATCTCAACAGACATAACATTATTGGCCTATTCAGTTAGCGGTAAGACTGTTGTGTAAGTACATATTGTGTGTGATTGTTGTATTCATAATTTTCTTCCACACTGGGAAGACTGGGTTTCTGTTTCTGGGTCATAGCCATAGACTCACTGCTCATCTCCAGTTATGATCCTTTTGAGGAAGTCTGGGTCATATTCTGTTAGCAATAAAGAGCAAATCTTGTGGAACATCAGCAGGAAATTCTTTTTATCTTGCAACTGCAGCCTTGATATGAATTCTGATGCCACACATTTCATACCAAGATCTTCTGTCAAATCTATGAAATACAAGTCTGAGGAATACCCAGATCTTCTTCTAATTCTGATACTATCAGCCGTCGGTTTCCATTTATTGCTGTCTGCATCCGTTCAACATTTTCACGTGTTGTGTTGGTTAAAGGACTTTCATAATGTGAATCACTTTCACCAGATTCCCGGCCATCTTTAAAGTATTTGTACCATAATCTAATTGTGTATCACTCACAGAGTCCTTTCTGAAAGCCATCTGAACCTTTCTGACAGTTTTTGCAGACAAATGTTCAAGTTTTATGCAAAATTTAATACGAATCTGCTATCCAGTCATTCATACATTATGAACATATGAATATGTCACAGAATATGCAGGCAAACACAGACTTACAGCTAATTGAATAGTCCCATACATTAATGAAAGTTTACGCTTTTGTCAAAAGATCCCATCTGACTGGCATCCAATTACAATGCACTTGCCGTAATATATTGTTATGTAATGTGTTGCACCATTACAAAAGATTCTACGTGTTTCTCAGCTAGTCCAGTGGAATGGGTGTGAACGTGCATACATATTGCTGCTACTTTGAGATGAAGGACAATTACGTGACACTTGTCACATGTCCACGGAGACTGATCCAGATGATTTCACCAGTCCGCTCGTGCTGTGTGCAAGGCCAATTACATTCTGGTGTTTTCTAGTAGCGTTCTTGACGCGTAATATGGAATATTCTGGTATCTCAGCGGGGTATAAATAAAAGTACTCAGCGACGTTCAGTTCAGTTATTATCGGGTGATTCATACAGTGCGGGTCGAAGTATTGTGGCGAAGTGTTAAGTGTTTTATAATTGTGCGGGACAATTGTAATACAATTGTGTTTTATATTAGCTTACATTTTTATTGTGTATGTGAACAACTTTTATTTGATTTGTTGTAACAGACTATCTTGTCGATTACAAACTGTTTGTAACGGGACAAAATTTGGGTGATAAATTTTATAGACAAAGTTTTACGGGGCATATAATTTTATGTAACAAGTTATATTTTTAGCTGGTGAAGTCATGATTAGTCACCAGTTAGGCATTTGTGTACGACAAAATAGTTCGCTGTCTGGGTGCGGCCACCCAAATGGTGTCATGCTGGTCAACGGAAAAATAAGTGACCACGATGGGATGGGTGAAGAAAACCGACGAAAACTGGTTTCAAAGGCATTTTTGAACGTAATTGTGGTACAGGAACGCCAGCGAAGTGCAGCAGTCGCCAACCAACAGCCGAACCGTACGGTCGTATTGCAATAGTGTAGGTAGGCCTACGTATTACAGTCAAGGTAGGCCTACCAAAAATTGTGTTTAAAAAAAATGTGATGGAGCAGTAAAAACGTCTAAATTAATAAACCAGCAAAATGTGATTAAGATATAAAAGTTTCGAAATGTGCATTCTGGTGTTTTCTCAGAAAAGTGTCTCTCAACAAATGGTGTAATCAACAGGAGACTCATCTACATAAGCCAGATAAGTTCAAAATTGACTTTCCAAAATTGAAACCAAGTTAAATCTGAACCTATTTAAAGTTACAGAAAAAAGAGAGAGAGAGTATAGAGAAACAAAGGGGGGATATAAAGTACTGATTTGCGTATTTCATAATATTTGGTACTATTGGGTAGTAAATAGTTTTATACAAGTTTGCAATGAAACCAATACATTTTTTATTTTATTGAAATAAAAATCATAAGATTTTGTCATAATAATGTGTTAGTTTAATTATTACGCCACTCTACCCATAACCCTATCTCTGTGTCAATACGTTCGTCTAGACGACCCTGGATTTTGGTTGTTGTTTTAGTTACTAAATTGTTTCTTTGGGGAGTGTGAATGGTTTCCACATTTCCTCCATAAAAATGTGGTGGCAACTCGGGACTGTTGGGATCTTCTGAATATTAAGGAGTAAGTACCAATAAAGTAATAATAGAATAACATGTCTGTCGGCATCCAGGCCACTTATAATGACTAATAATATGAGGTGCTATCGGAAAGTTCCCGGACTGTACTTGGCACGGCTGTTGGACGTGACTGTACAACCTGGCGTCCCAGTGTCCGATTCCGTAATACGTAATGAGTCAGTCTGCCGAGTTTCGTTGCATTGTGAGGTTGTGTTCGGTCTACGCGCTGTCTTTTGTAATCGTGTGTTAACGTTCATTTGCTAATTTTATGATGGCTGATAAATTCGAGCAACACGCGTGCATTAAGTTTTGTTTTAAACTTGGTAAATCGCCTACTGAAACTTTTGCAATGCTTCGAGAAGCTTTTGAAGAACATTCCCTACACAGAACACAGGTTTTTGAGTGGTACGCTCGTTTCAAGGCCGGCAGAATGTCACTTGAAGATGATCACCATTCAGGACGACCTTCCACGAGCAAAACGGATGAAAATGTTGAAAAAATTCGACAACTCATTCACGAAGACCGTCGTCAAACAATCCATGAGTTGTGTACAAGTGCCGGAATAAGCTATGGAAGCTGTAAAGAAATTCTAACTGAAAATTTAGGCATGCGTCGTGTTGCTGTGAAATTCGTCCCTCGGCTTTTGTCTGTGGATCAGAAACAGCGCCGTGTTGATGTGTGCAGTGAACTCAGAGAAACGTCTGAAAATGACCCTACCTTCATCTCCAGGGTCATAACCGGTGATGAAAGCTGGTTTTATGGTTATGATCCAGAAACAAAACAGCAGTCGTCACAGTGGAAAAGTCCACAATCACCGAGACCAAAAAAAGCACGGCAGGTCAGAAGTGCAACAAAACCATGCTCATTGTGTTTTTCGACATCGAAGGCATTGTCCATCGCGAGTTCGTGCCAGCTGGTATTACAGTGAACTCAGATTTTTATTGTGACTTTTGAGGCGGCTGAGACAAAATGTGTGACGAAAAAGGCCCAAATTGTGGGAAGACCAAAACTGGCTGTTGCATCACGACAATGCACCTGCTCACGCTTCACTGAAACAACAGAGTTTTTGACCAAAAACAATATGGCCACCATCCCACACCCTCCATATTCACCAGATTTAGCCCCCTGTGATTTTTCTCTGTTCCCGAAAATAAAAATTCACATGAAAGGTCACCGTTTTGACACTGTAGAAGACATTAAGAAAAAAACGCAGGAGGTGCTTGACAGCCTTCAGCAAAAGACTTTTTTTGACACTTTCCAGGCATGGAAACAACGCTGGATTCGTTGTATCAATTCGCAGGGAGACTACTTTGAAGGAGATGGGAGCCATTAATGGCCTAGGTAAGCAAAAAGAATTTATTAGACCTAGTCCGGGAACTTTCTGATAGCACCTCGAAAATATATTTACCTTATTTCCTGTCTCGTGACCACATGTATTTAACGCAATGAATATAATTTATTCCACATGTAGTTTTTGAGGAAAAAGGTTCCTCCAGAGGTTATGTGGGAGACATGGTGTCTCCAAGTGGTCCCCTAATTTTGTGTGGTATACCTGGTAGATCCAGGAGGTGTTTTAGTGATTTTGTGGTGCCCTTTGCGAGGAGTGAGGTTGTTCAGGGGGGTTGTGATAGGTATTATGATGAGAGGTGGAGAAAGAGAGAAATAGAAATTTTTAATGTTAATAGAGGTTATGAAATGTTAGTGCAGATTTTACATATTGAGAGAGTTGAAAAAATTGACTTACCTAGTAATGAAACTGGTGCAGCAGATGATGATATTGTGACTTACCTGGTTGTGATAAATAATCCCAAGGGCGACTTGACTGTGGATGATGTTGACAAGGTATATAATACTATGGTATAATCCTGCTTTTGGTGGTACAAGAGGTAAGACTAGATTAGACAATACTGAAATGTGCATGTACAGTATTAGGTTGATCTATGATGATGGGGGTTAGGCACATTTTGATGAGGGACATTTGATTATTTTATTTAATGGTTTTGGTACTTGGCTTGATGGTGTAATGATTTTGGGGAACAATGATATTTGATGTGAAGTATATTGTATATAAATTTATATTGGTGTTAAATGTATTATGTATTAGGTTATGTTATTGTTATGGTAGGGTATCTGAGGATACACTGTGTTGTGTGTGTATATTGTATTTTGTGTAGTAATGTTTATAATTTTGATTGAATAATAATTGGCAAACTGAGTTCAGTTATGTAATTAAATTGATTTGAAATGGCTTAAGATATGAATTTTGTAAAAAAATTCAAAAAATTTAGATTTGAATTTTATAATAAATTATAAATGATCAAAATTTGATAACTGAAATGTGAAATTCAAATTTGAAATGTTTATTTTAATGTGATGTATTTGTGAGTGGCTATATGTCATATAATATGGTTTATAATGGGATATTGAGATTTTGTATTAAGGGGGGTAGCTACAACTCTAGCTACGTATCAAATGTTTATCCTTGTAATAACAATATTATTTGTTATAATTTGATGTGAGTAAAATGAATTATAACTATTGGTTATATTGTAAAATTGTAACATTGAAATTTCAAAAAATAATGCAGCAAACCCAAACCTTTGAGAAGTTATAAAATATTATGACAGTTTGTGTTAATGGAATTTGAACTTGCATGTTAATGAATTGTGGACAATTGATTGCACCAGTTAAGGTGACAATAAGCGAAAAGTGTAATCTTTAGAAAGCTGAGACATTGAATTTGAGTATTTTTTATTTTTTTGATATGGTTTACAATTGTATTTTGATACATACTTATGTACGTTGATAAATTACTTGGGTTAAATAATGTATGTTATTTTAGCATAAGAGTATCTACTTTTTGAATTGTAATATGTTATTTGAGTGTTAAGATACTAAAGATACCACAAATCAGTACTTTGGTCAATGCAAATCAGTACTTCTAGGAGAAACCCAAATCAGTGCAAGGATAAGGATTTATGAAAGACCATTCGATAATGTTTTTGCTTTGTTGTTACAGAATCTGTGTGGAACTGTGGAGGCGAACCTGTGCTGGCCAGCGCGTCAGGGCAGGGTCGCCAAGTGCCTGTCTGGCTTTATGGTGTTAGGATCCTGATGAAGGAAATCCACTAAGTCATGCAGGTGCGGCCACAGCCACTGGATTAGGGGGGTAAGTACCCAACGTTTAATCAGGAAGTAAGGGAGTGGTGGCGCCATATCCTCGCTGGTCCTCCTAGGTTTAGGCAATGAAGAGTTTTTATGTTTTTGACATAAAACCACTCATTGGGGGTGTCTTGTAACGGGACAAAATTTGGGTGATAAATTTTATAGACAAAGTTTTACGGGACATATAATTTTATGTAACAAGTTATACTTTTAGCTGGTGAAGTCATGATTAGTCACCAGTTAGGCATTTGTGTACGACGAAATAGTTCGCTGTCTGGGTGCGGCCAGCCAAATGGTGTCATGCTGGTCAGCAGAAAAATAAGACCACGATGGTACGGGTGAAGAAAACCGACGAAAACCGTTTTCAAATGCGTTTTTGAATGGAATTGTGGCACAGGAACGCCAGCGAAGCACAGCAGTCTCCAACCAACAGCCGAACTGTACGGTCGTATTGCAATATTGTAGGTAGGCCTACGTATTACAGTCGAGATAGGCCTACTGGAAATTGTGTTTAAAAAAATGTGATGGAGCAGTAAAAAACGTCAAAATTAATTAACCAGTGAAATGTGATTAAGATATAAAAGTTTTGAAACGTTCATTCTGGTGTTTTCTCGGAAAAGTGTCTCTCAACAAATGGTGTAATCAACAGGAGACTCGTCTACATAAGCCAGATAAGTTCAAAATTGAGAGAGAGAGAGAGAGAGAGAGAGAGAGAGAGAGAGACCAATACATTTTTTATTTTACTGAAATAAAAACCATAAGATTTTGTCATAATAATGCGTTAGTTTAATTATTATGCCACTCTACCCATAACCCTATCTCTGTGTCAATACGTTCGTCTAGACGACCCTGGATTTTGGTTAAGTTGTTTTAGTTAGGGGAGTGTGAATGGTTTCCACATTTCCTCCATAAAAATGTGGTGGCGACTCGGGACTGTTGGGATCTTCTGAATATTAAGGGGTAAGTACCAATAAAGTAATAATAGGGTAAATCATTTCATCTTCTTTTTATTTTTACAGTTACATGTTTAATTGTGATAATTAAAGCTGGTGCTTTGTGACTTAATTGGTGTCTTGTATTTTTTGTTTTCCACTGTACCATACGACAATTAGTTGGACCATCATAACAATACAAATGGGTCGGATACTTTCTGGTCAGACCTCATAGACCACTAGTTCAGCTACAAATGTTGTTACCCGTGAAAATGTAAACCATCAGCTTATGAAAAATTATTATTAATCAAACAATTATTAATACAAGTGAATTCAGCGTGAGACTTTTAACAAACACAATCACAATGCTACAACTTTACTCTTACCAATGCAAAACATGCACGTGTGTGCACACAGCACCCGTACAGTTAACAATAGTAGCAGCAGCATTCTGACTTGCATGATTATGACACTGCATTGTATGTTCTGTGTTCACAACATGCCTAAGAAATACTAGAAGAGAATAATCAGTCTGTCTAAACTGAAAATGTACATTCCAACCGAGTGTAATCTGTAAATTTATTGAATTTTACACTTAGGTCTATGCTTACACACAATTCAAATTTTTTTACTTTTCACAACAAAAGAACAAAGAAGCTTTTATGAAGGACTGAAGCGGGACATATGGGACAGAATGACATGTGGTGGACATGCTCAGATCCTAAGACTTGGACTTGAATTGACTAAAGATATGTCATTCATATCCAAGATGATTAAAATGATAAATCATTTTATATTTAGTACTAATACTAATCATTTTATAAATCAGTATTATTTGGTACTAATAAAACTATTACTAAGAAATATTTTAAAATTTATTACCAAGAATTTCATATCTTAAATTTGATTCATTGCAGTGAAGAAGTAAGGTGATAATGAGCACACACCAATGAATATGAACAAATCAGAAAAAAAACATAACTTAGAAGTGAGTACAGTAAGCAGAAGAATATACGAGGGGTGTTTGATAAGTCCATGCAAAGTCAGGAGATGGCGCTCACAGTATATAAATGACATCATTTTTAGTTTCCCGCATCTCCCCTAGGACTGTACACCACGTTTTAGTAACATGCATCCATAATTCCATTGTTGCCAATTGTTTGAACTGATGAAGTATTGTGATTTGCAAAAAATGGATGAAAGAGAATTTCGTGTGGTGAAGAAACATTACTTTTTGAAAGGCAAAACCGCACAGGAAACTAAATCCAAGCTAGATAAATATTAAGGTGAGTCAGCTCCATTGACTAGAACAGTTTACAAATGGTTTGGTTTGGTTATTTTCGTAGTGGTCACATTAGCACAAATGACACTGAACATTCTGGACGGCCTGTTGAGGTTACAACTACAGAAAATATAGAAAAAATCCATGATATGGTGATGGAGGACAGAAGATTGAAAGTGCGTGAAATTGCTAAGATAATAGGCATCTCAAACGAATGGGTGCATCACATTTTATATGAACATTTGCATATGCGAAAACTGTCTGAAAGATGGGTGCCGCGTTTGCTCACAATCGATCAAAAGCGTGAACGAATAAACATTTCTAAACACGGTCTGGAGCTGTTTCAATGCAATCGAGAAGAATTCTTGTGGTGTTTCATAACAGTTGATGAAACTTGGATACATCACTACCAACCTGAAACCAAGGAACAGTCAAAATAGTGGGTTGCAGTAGGAGAATGAGCTCCAAAAAAAGCATGTAAGGTGATGGCCACTGTCTTTTGGGATGCTTGAGACATAATCTGAGACATAATGCTGAAGAAGCGTAAAACGATAACTGGCCAATACTATGCATCTCTGCTGGATCGTCTACACCAGGAAATAAAGAAAAAACAACCACATTTGATAAAAAATGAAGGTTCTTTTCCACCAAGACAATGCACCAGCTCCTTCTTCAGCGATTGTGACAGCAAAATTGTTTCAATTACGCTACAAAATTCTTCTGTACCCTCCCCCTACTCACCAGACTTAGCACTTTTGGACTATTATCTGTTCCAAACTTGAAGAACCAGCTTGCTGGAAAGAGATTTACGTGAAATGATGAACTTATTGCTGAAACATCTGCATATCTGGAGACTTCGATAAATCATACTATAGCAAAATGGGACCAAAATGCTTGAGAATCTTTGGACTAAGTGTGTAGTGTTGAAAGGAGATTCTGTTGAGAAATAAAAAAGATTTTTCCCAAAAAATTGTGTCTTCTTTATTTTTGCACAGACTTATCAAACAGCCCTCGTACTTGAATAACTACAAACATTAAAGTGACATAAGCTGCGACTGAAAAAATGTTGTAAAAAGTGTGAAAAGACAACAAGCAAGGACATTTTACACTTTGTGTTACAGAAAGCAACTATTTAAAATGAATAAAAACCAATCTAAAGTGAACAAGAAAACAACTGTAAAGCAACTACATTCATGTGTGTTCAAATTGAGGAAATGCATAGTTGGCTAAAATTATGTCAACAGTTATGGAGTAACCATAGCAATTACTAAAATTAAAAATTTTATTTTTTAACAAAGTAAACAGGTGTAACTGGGCCAAAGGCTATTACATGGCAAATATTTGGATATTTTCAAGCATTTAATTGACAGTACAACAGAACTGAAGTGTTAGTTCATAAAACAAAGTTTTACAGAGCTCAAAGCTATACTTGAAGTACCTAACTATACTTGTAGCTTTTGTTTTACTGGAGTTGTCAAAAAAAGTACAAGCATTTTTTTGTATGATAAGGTGTGGTGGATATTTTGGAGATTTGTCATCAAACTATTGTACAGTATTTTAAAAAATATATTTTAGTTTTGAATAAAGACTGAACATAACTGAATTAATGAATGTAAGTAAATAACACATGTTTCTACTTCGCGTTATGATTCTAGCACACGTGGTCTAGTTACACTAAATATTTTTAAACTGGAGTAATTGGGCATAATGTAAACTTGGTCATGTTCAGCTACTTAAATAATGAAGACCATTTTTTGTTTATACAAGCTCATGAACATAAAACCCACTGGGATCTACAATCCAAACATGTAAAAGGGCAATTTAAAGATGCAGTTCTGATTTCAGTTATTAAATTTGAGGATTAAAATGCACAGAGTGAACCTCTTTTTAACTCGGATGCCCCACCAGTTTGGTAATTCAGGAGTTAAAGTGACTAAACTTAATCTGATATTATCTCTGATATTCTATCTGTGCATGTCATAATTAAGTTGGAGATGATCAAATCTAATTACACATACTTTGTGTTTGTACAAGTTGGTTTAATGTGTGTGGCACTATCACAATTCACAATAATATATATGGCACTATACCACTACAGTATATGGCACCAAACAAATACAGTATATTATTTTTTTTAACATTACTCAATTCTGATCGATTGTCTTATATCAACAGAAGTACTGTTACATTTGGACATCATCATGGATTACAAAGACTATGCAATTCAGAGATGACAATTAGCCGTTTAATAAAATACAGGTATGTGTACCTGGATACAGTATGTATATATTTTTAGGTTCCTTAATATTTATGTATCTAATATCTTCAAATAAATACACTGCAAGTAGGTTTATTTTCACCTGACGGACGTTTCACAGAAATTATTCTGTATATTCAGAGGTTTGTTTGAACTGTAATTGAATGTTTCACTTACAATATAGTTAATGGATAATCGATTTTATTTTGATTCTCTTTTCAATTGTTTTAATGTTTATGTAGTCAGCAATATATGTAGCTGACTATATAAACATTAAAACAATCAAAATAAAATCATCCGTTAACAATATTGTAAGCGAAACATTCAATTACAATTCAAACAAATCTCTGAAGATAAAGAATAATTTCTGTGAAAGCTGCATCAGGTGAAAATAAACCTACTTGCAGTGTATTTATTTGAAGATATTACATGGGAGACCTGCAGGAAACTCAACAAGTTACTTACAAAGGATTAATTTATGTATCTGTTGTAACGGTACAGAATTGTGTGCTACCCCAGTTTTAATTTTTAATTGTCAGTATCCACCTGTGAGGTGCCCCTTTGTAACCAGCAACACATACATTGTTAGCATAAACAACTGATGTCTAGACATCCAGACTAGACGTATTACGTAATAGCCCCAGCAGCAGTCTCCCTTGTGAATCACAGTATGCAGATTGTCATCAGAGTATTAACATCAAACAGTAGTAAGAAGCAGCATACAGTACATTAATAAGTTAACCGGTGGCCTCGGGCGTGTGAGATGGGCCGAAAACATCGTCGGCCTATCCAGTACAATAACTGTTAAAGTGTGGGAACAATGTAGCGGTCAAACAATAAAAAAACAATCATCAGTGCGAGCGCAAGGTACGTCGGCCAACATAATGTTGTTATAGAAAACATAACCAAAAAATAGTAACCTGTTGAATACGGTTTTAAAACTACTCAATACGGAATGTGAAAGACGTATAAATGTGTGAAACATTGAAGTGCGAAGTGCTCGAGGAAATGGTAATTTATACGTGGTGGTGGTGAAAGCAGCGAGAACTTCTCAGGATTTGGTTAAGTACCAATAAACAGACTATTAATTAAAGATTTCAAGAATCTCAAGCAAAATTTTCTAATATTATCTAATAAAAGTTTAAAGAGCTCTATAAAAGAAAATAGCAAGGGGAAAAGAGATAAATATACGTACTGGTTCATAATAACTTGTTATAGTCTAGTTGATTATTCACTGTTTATTAGTTGTTAATTTGTAAATGCAAATTTCATTAAAATTCAGATTTTATTTCACATAAACCATGTGTAGAGAGTAAGTTATTACGCCCGTTTACATAACCTGTCCTGTATGGAAAATCTCGCCTAATCGAACCTGGTACGTAATTCAAAGTAAATAATGGGAAAATGTATAAAGGTTTCCATATTTGTCCTTTTGTTTAAAAATATTGGTGGCGACCTGTAAGTTGGGAATCTTCTGTTTTTTGTAAGTCAGGGCAAATGCGTAAAAGGTAAGTAAAAGTTTAATATAAGGGGGGGGTAAGGAATTAGACCGTAACACTGTATATAGATGTTTTTTAAAGGAATGTATCATTTTTATGAATTAATATCCTTGTTTTATACTCATTTTTTAAATCTGTTACTACCAGAATTATTAAATAATTATTTATATTGTTACAACATTACAGAACGTCTACGTGTTTGTCGAATGTGCCAGAAGAATCTCGCTCTAATGTGTGTGGCATACATGACTCTAGACGCATTCGCGAGAGTTTTCTCGAAGCCGCCAGCCGCGTGGACTGTGTAAATGCCGCAATTAATTACGTAGTACACACTGGCGCTAAGAGTAGTTTGGAATGTTCTGGTCTGTGAGCGGACGTATAAATACATGGCGGCAGCGGCCTTAGTTTTCAGTATTAGTTGCGATATATTTACAGTGCGGTCCGAGTTTATTGTCGGGCGATTACAAGTGATTATCGGACGATATTACTGTGTGCGTTCAAGTGGATATTAGTGAAGTGCTGTGTTTTATAATCAGGTGGTATATTGTAATACAACTGTGTTTAATTTTAGTGGATATTTTATTGCGTGCGAACAATTTTTATTTGATTTGTTGTAAGAGACAGTGTTGTTAATTACGAACTGTTTAACTGTGAAAATTGAAGCTGGTGATTAGTGACTTAATTGGTGCCTTGTATTTTGTTTCCACTATACCTACGACGATCAAGAAGACCGTTGTAACAATATTTTACATAACTGGTTCTGTCCTATATCTGTTCAAAAGCATGGACACTTCTAGTTATTACATCTTAGGTTTATAAACATTGTCAATTAATCTGATTAAAACAATGAGTATTACCACTAGACTCAGCTATTTGTATAAAATTTCTGTTTAGGTATTTAGTGAACTGATATACTTGAATACCATAATTTAAACAAACGAAACGTTATACAAATCATGCAAGTTAACTTGACAAACTCATCAGCACACACACAATAAAATTAATTAAATTTACTCACATCGAGAGGTCGATAATCAGGCACAGTCTCTCGTGAAAGGAATGCGAATTTCTTTCGATAATTATTGTCGGCAGTGGCTGACCTTGAAGTTTCATTTGATTTAAAAGCTTTTGGCTTGTGCGTACACACTGTCACACCTGTACAAGATTACACCTGTAAGACACGTTATTACAACGTTTGTAACTCAATTACTTCTTAAGATTGTATAATAAAACCTGGACTCTTCATTAGATTCGAATGAGTGAGTACTTTCTGTGAATACATAATAAGGTAAGACTCCAACCAATAAAATTAAATTGAAGAACAACAAGAGACAAACAGATTCATGAGCATGTGCACTGAAAAAATACAAGGAAAGTGCACTAGCATATTTAATTATATTTATCATTATATAAATGTTTCTCTAAAATTACAATTTTATACCTGTCTTCATAGACATGAGAATAGGGGGACGATTGATTCCGTTTACCCAGTCGCTTGCCGCAACTGCTGGAACTGGTGCTGCTGTATCAGGATACAGGTCGTCTTGAAACTGATCACTCTGTGCAGAAAACAAAACTCCATTCAATAACTTCTACATAAGATACAGTTATAAAATATGAGAATTGGTAATCAAACTGTTGCTAAACACATATTTAAATACTCCAATTTGATACTGGCATAATAATATAAATCAGTGACGATAATAATAACTATAACTATACATACTTTTCTGGGTACAATCATGGAGATAGGTTCACACATCCCACGAGTAGCATGCAGTTTGTAGAACCGAAATATTTCACACTGTGTAACGTCACAGCCTCTCTTTGGCATTAAACCCAGACCTCGCTAAAATAAAAACAAGTAAACATAACATATATCGCATAAATTATATACGTCTTAAAATTATTATTAATCGATGCCACAATATACTCATTACAAATTATAAGATTTCAGACATCAGCCACCGTAAATTAAAATTCAGAAAAAACAATGTTTCAACCTCTATAGAATCAGAGGTCATCTTCAGAAGAACAAACAATTAATACAAAGATAAAACTATCAATAACAAATAGATATCGTCAAAACTCCAAATCTTAGTTATACAAATATAGTGCTAAAACAATTAAAAAAAATAATAAAATAATATTAATACAGTACCAAACGTAATGAAGTAAACTGTTTGGCATTCGCAGATGTCTTTGCTATACTTTCTGAACATCTGACATCTGCAGTAACACAAGTTAATTTTTTAGAGGACATAGCCAGTAGAACAGGCTTAAGAATTTCTGCAGAAAAAAACAAATTTCTCACAAACATTAAAAACGTGCCAAATTTCTGGTAACAGATATTGGTCGAATAGAGAGGGTTAAAAAATTTAAGTATTTAGGAGAGATAATTCAAGAGAATGGCTTGGAAAAATCTGCCATAGAAGAAAGGATTCATAAGATGGAACGGGCATATGGTATAACTAAAGATATTTACAATAAAAAGTGCATATCTAAAAATGCGAAAATAAGGCATTACAGTACAGTAGTGAAGCCAGAATGCCTATATGCAAGTGAATGTCTAGCATTGAATTATAATGTAGACAAACTAGAAATTTTGGAAAGAGGAATTATTAGGAAAATATTAGGCCCACGAAAAACTTCAGAATGTTGGAAATTAAGACGTAATGATGAAATATATCAAATTATAGAAAGTATAACAGAAACAATGAGAAAAAGAAGACTATTATTTTTTGGACATTTATATAGAATGGACGACAATAGGTTGACAAAGCAAATCTTCAAATATCTGTGGGGGAAGAACTCAACATCAAGTTGGATTAAAGAAGTCCAAAAGGATTTAGAAAAAAGTAATATACATGCAGAAGAAGCAATTGAAGCAGAAGTTTTTCGGGCAAAAGTGTCAAAAATGGAGATGTCCAGGGTAGGAGAGAGAAAAATCTAGGTTCAAAGAGTGGACTGAAGACAGAAGAAGAGACACAGTGAGAAGATGAAAGAGTATTGGGAAAAAAGGAAAGAACAAAGAGTAAAGAATTGAAATTGGCATGTGGTCCCTAGATGGCCGATACAGAAAAAAAAATACAGAACTCACCATTCCAGCAAAGAAGGGTTCCTCCCGTGGTTGCAACGTAAGCAACGGAGCTACCAAGGCAGGCTCTCTTTATATAGGGAGTTCAAAATTGGTGGGGAGAGGCAGGGTCAAACCACGCACCAATCCCAAGAGGCGTGACCAACCGCACAACAATCCTTGAACACCCCACACTTCACTTTTTGTCTCTCTCTAGATACCTTCAGATATTCCTATACCAAATTATGGAAATATCTTTACTCGCTTGGCTGATACAGTTATTCTCAGCCACGGTAAAAGATGCCTGCACAATTTTTCTTTTTAACATATTACTTTCTTTAACAACAATTTCAACATATTTTTTGTTCAACATATTAATACATTTCAACAATGTATTAATTTTTTGTTCACCTGAAGACAACCTCTGATTCTATAGAGGTCGAAACGTTGGTTCTCTTAATTTTAACTTACAATGGTTAATGTCCGAAATCTTGTAATTTGTAATGTATATAAGTATTATTTACAAAACAAATTATATTTTTTTTATATAATTAACTTCAGAAGTTGGGGAGGGGGTGATAGATATGAGAAGGAATGAATGGAAAGATGATAAAACACACAGAGAAGAGTACAAGGAGATGTAACAGTATACTCAAATTTGTATCTTTAATGGGAAAGTAACTATAGAAGACCGTCTTAAAATTATTTTTTACACGAAAATGAAACGGATGAAATAAGTAGGCCTACACTATACTGTACAGTCAACAAACACAACCTCGTATTACATAAAATAGCACAGTTCATTAGACACTGGCATAAAAGAATTAAATAACAATCGTAAAATTTAGGTTACATTTTTTTATTTCAATGCTATACCTGAAAAGAACATGATGGAACCCAAAACAGAAAAAGCAATGTCAAATGAATGGGTCGAGGAACATTACTGAGAAAAGTATTAGATTATAGACTCAATGGTAGGAGAGCTGTAGTTCTTTGGTTAGGCTCCAGAAAAGGGAAAAGGTACAGAGCAGGAAAAACATATAGAACCAAGTCAGATGCATAGCCTAATTCTGGAGGGAGAAGGAAGAGACTCTATCTGAACCTGACATGTACCAATACTTCAGAGTAGCAATTGCATCTCCAACAAGTCCATCCTGCTTGAACAGCTTTCATGTTCAATGTGCCATATTAGTTCCAATATTTACTTGATTTCAGTTTCATCTTCATCTTCATTAAATGAGTCATCAACCATACTATTTATACAAGTTCATTGCTATACAAGATTTCAAGTCTCTGTCCTGCTAACCACTGATATCAAAATGGCTTCATGATCAGTAATGTTTTAACAGGTAGCTCGACTTTTATGAGTCATTTACTTTTAACGTGATAAACAAAAACACAGTTTATAGAGTGAATGATCATAGAGTTTTTGCTGTGTGTATGTGAAAAGATAAACCGAGTAGCCACTCAAATGATTCTTTTTGAATAATTTTGTTTTTGTTTTAAAAAAATCTACAGGAGACATCGTGTCATCGGAGACCAATCCAGAAACACGTAATAAGAAGAAGTCGTTTTAGAGTGAACCAATGGACAGGTTTGGAAGCAGCTGTTTGACAGTGTAAAAAATTCTACACATAAACATCCACTGTAGGAACTGTGTACTTTTGAAATGTGGCTCTACCGTAGAATACTGAGCATTTCATGGATAAAACATATAACTAATGCTGAAGTTCTTAGAAAGATGAAGAAAGATAGGGAAGTTATTAACACAGTGAAGATAAGAAAGCTTCAGTATCTGGGACATCTCATGAGAAATGAACAACTATTTTACTTATTGCAGTTCATACTACAGGGAAAAGTACTTGGAAAGAGAGGACTTGGGCGACCGAGAATATCATGGCTGAGAAATTTAGGGACCTGGTGTGGCATGAATATAACTGACTTATTCCATACAGCAGTGGAGAAAGTTAAAATATCCTGTACGATATCCAACATCCAAAACGGATAGGAACTATCAGAAGAAGAACATGCACTGTGTCTAATTGAAAACATCATCAGACTTAGTGTATATCAACAATGTTTAGTGTTGAAAGAAAAAGCCTGGATAATGTAACTAACAATGAAATACATTATTTTAAATAACAAAAAATATCACACTGATAACATCAAACTTATCATTTTTGTAAACTACATATTTACAACTCATATAGCAGACAAACACTGGATGTCATTACATACACTTTCTGTTGTAGGAACTTCCCCACACTAACGTTACATACCTCTCTCACATGAACTTCCAGTCCATAGTAATGTTAATTTTTTTCTTTTTTTTTTGTATCAGACATCTAAAGACCACATGCCAATTTCAATTCTTTATTCTTTGTTCTTTTCTTCTTTAACAATATTCTCTCATCTTTTCACTGTGCCTCTTCTTCCTGTCCTCAGTCCACTTTGAAACTGCATTTTTCTCTCTCCTACCCTGGATTCTTTCCATTTTTAACACTTTTGCCCAAAAAACTTCACTTTCAATTGCTTCTTCTGTGTTTATATCATTTTTTTCTAAATCCTTTTGGACTTCTTTAATCCAACTTGATGTTGACTTCTTTCCCCACAGATATTTGAAGATCTGCTTTGTTAACCTATTGTCGTCCATTCTATATAAATGTCCAAAAAATAATAGTCTTCTTTTTCTCATTGTTTCTGTTATATTTTCTATACTCTGATATATTTCATCATTACTTCTTAATTTCCAACCTTCTGAAGTCTTTCGTGGGCCTAATATTTTCCTAATAATTTGTCTTTCCAATATTTCTAGTTTGTATAAATTATAACTCAATGCTAGACATTCACTTGCATATAGGCATTCTGGCTTCACTACTGTACTGTAATGCCTTATTTTCACATTTTTAGATATGCACTTTTTATTGAAAATATATTTAAGTTATACCATACGCTCTTTCCAGTTTATGAATATTTTCTTCTATAGCAGATTTTTCTAAGCCATTCTCTTGAATTATTTCTCCTAGATACTTAAATTTTCTAACCCTCTCTATTTGACCAATATCTAAAGAATTTTGGCGCATTTTCAATGTTCGTGAGAAATTTGGTTTTTCCTTCTAAAATGACTTTATAACATATTTTTAAACAAAATACACTATTAGAAATTGTTATTTATTTTTTCTGTTAGATATTATGATATCCACATTGATTTCAAATACTGTAACACTAACATTTAGATAACATGAATTAAAGTAAACAATGAAGTAATCAATGAAAATACATTCTAAATATCTTTGATTTCACACTTATTCTTTTCTAGTTTTAACACTTCCAATACTGCGACATTATCTCATATTCAGCATAAATTCTCCTCAAAATATTATTCTGTCCTTAAGGTCTCAAAACAATATACTATGAAGTTCAAAAATCAAATGTTCAAATGTTAACTGCATTAAAACAAGACTAAACAAAACTTATACAATTAAAAAAACTGTTCCTTGGAATGAATGTTCTTATTTGTTACCAACTTTACCAAAAATAGTATTAATTATGAATGCTGTATCAGTGGCTTCTGTTTATAAATATACTTTCTTTTAAGTAATTAAAAATATAATTTTAACTTATAAAATAAACTATGCTTTGACCAAAATACATAAATTAAATAATACCCAATATCCCCCTTCACTAACATTATTTACAATATTAATTAATTTTAGTAGTTCGTAGTTCCAAAAAATACTGAGAACAGCTGCTCCTAGCTAATGGAAAACTTAGTGTTTATAAACAATGAAACTAGCTCAAAATTTATAAATAAATTGACTATATAGAGAAAGTTTTCCAAGCACCTCAACCGATCATACGAGGGTCAGTTGAAAAGTTCGCGGAGCGACATCTGTAGCTTAGCGGTAAAACTAAAGTTTTTTTTGTGCTGCCAGGTTTGTATTTTATGTGAATTCCTGTTAATTTCCAAAGCTATCTAGCAATTTATTCATTGTTTAGGAGCTGTTTAAAATTGACGTGTCATGCGTGTTTTGAAAAATGGAGAAAATCAAACATCGTGGTGTGATTCTTTGTTAAAAAATTGGTTAGCGCCAATCGAAATTCCGAACAAAATTTCTGTGACTTCAAAACCAACGGTTTACAAGTAGGCACTTGAGTTTAAACGTGGTTGTACGAGCATTGAAGGTGATCCTCCTCCCCGCACTGAACACCCAAAAAATGCAACAGCTCGAGGGCAGCTATCATGCACAATGCTTTTTCACACCAACTTCTTCAGTTAAAGTATGATGCACATGCTCATATGAGATGACTATGATTTCAGCAACGTCATCCACTCCTCAACCTGCGGTCTTCCAACACCCTTTAAAAATTTTTTCAATAATGTAATTTTTTGTTGCACTTTTTGGACATCCGCTGCTGAGATCGTCTTCAGTGCTTGTACGACCACGTTTAAACTCGATTGTGCCCCACTTACCATTGTTTCTGAAGGCGCAGAATCTGCTAACATATTTACAATTTCGGTTTGATTTCCATTGGCAGTAATACGTTTTTAACAGAGAATTCACCACAACATGATGTTTGATTTTGTGCATTTAAAAAACACGAGACAGGAAAATTTCAAACAGCTGGTAAAGAGTGAATAAATTGACAGATATATCTGGAAATTAACAGGTGTTCATGCGAAGTATACGTGTTGCAGCACACGAAAGATTTTAGTTCTACCACTGAACTATAGACGTCGCTCTTCGAACTTTTCAACTGACCCTAACCCATCATCTGATGAAATAGATTTTCAAAAAAGGTTTTGTAATATTCAGACAGATTCTTTTCTGTCACTTCCCACTCTGTGATAACACTTAAGATCATGTCACGGTACGAGGTGCTACCCAAACGTTCAGGAAATTTGAATGCGACGCGCGAACTGTTTGTGGTATTGTAATGGGGCGAATTAGAAGGTTTTTTATTTTTTATTAATTTCAGTTTTCATCTTTTAAAATACTTCAAATCATTTCATATAGGTGTCCAGTCCTTGGTTGAATCTAACTCGCAGCCTAAACAATAAAAAACATTACACACTGTGTTGAAATATTTATAAAGGAATGTCATGTTGTCGACTGTGTCACGATTCTAAGAACTTTGCGTCTGTGTGACAACCACTCACAAATCCGCCAGCACCAACATCTGTGGAGCGCCTAACACATGCTAAACGCAAGGCGCAAAACATGGCTTGATGCGATTTTGCCACACACATGTTCTCAACATGCCGGAAACATGACTGTAAGCCACACCCATTTATGTGACGAAAGTAAAGGCAGTGAAAATTTTGTCGACATCCAACACACAGAAAAACACATGTGTTACCTGTACAGCCATTAAAACTTCGACAACGAAGGCTGCGAACGGCGATGAAATTTGTTCGCGGGAAAGGCAGTGATGCCCGCCCGGATGTAACATCGTCTAATAAAGTTCGCTTCCCAGTCTAATAACACCTTCAGACCGCGCGGTCATAAAAAATCTTAGCTCGAGCATATTAAGGTCGGCCGACCAAACAAGTGTACCAGAGATGTGTAAAGCAGTATAAATTAATAATAAATAAATAAAATAAACCTCCGCTCAACAGTCCGTTAAGGACCAAGGCGTACCGCGCGGCTTTTTGTGTTAGTGTGACGGTGTATGGCTAGTACTACGCGCCACCAGCCGCTAGTTGCGGTATTCACAGCCAGGAGGCGGCGCTGTTATCTCAGCGCCTACTCAGTTTGCCTCACGACGCTGAGTGCACGCCGTACGGAACCTCCGCCGGGAATTGAACCCGGGACCACGAGCGCATCAATCGCCCGCGTTAGCCACTAGACCACCTGGAGGATAAATTAATAATATATACAGTAAAATCAGTGCGAAGTTTAATACGAGTGAACCACAATGTTTTGAACATCGAATTAGAGAACTCTGGGTGACGCGCCATGCGGTCGGCAGAACCGAAGTTGCACACGTAATTGTATCCATTCAAATATATTATTATTTTAAATAAAAAGGGGTAATTTGTATGTGTGTGCGTGTGGGCAAACTGGGTAACTTTCTTCAAATTAAGAATTAATATAAGTAATAATGTCTGAGTAAATCTTTTGTTGTGGTGTAGATTTGAAAAGAAAATTAATAAAATGACAGTAAAAGTTTGAATAGAAACATTTGTGAAACAAGTAAAATTAAAAGTAGTAAAAGGAAATCATAAATATAATGGTCTAATAAAATTTGAGTTGTTTTACATAAATGCGAGTTGAATATGTTACTGAGTTAACCTTGAACCCTGCTTGTATTACGCCTTTCGTGCGACGGACTTTGGGTTGGAAGGTGAGTGATCCTGGGTAAGCAAATATTTAAATGGTATAAGTCTCTTATTAATCTGAGTTAACACAGTTGGCGCTGCGAACAGAGACTCAATTTGTAAAATAATTATAAATCGGCACCTAAAAGCGAATACAAGTATGGTTGAAGGTTGAATAACGATACGGAAAAAATTACGTAAAGTACGCAAGACAATGAGTTAAGGTTAGAGTAAATATAAGATGTTGTAGAAATAAGTCTAAGAGCAATTTGTAATTAGTACGCCGGGAGCGATTTCTACTCCCGTGACAATTAAAACAAATACAAAAGAAAAAGAGATGTCCATGAATGACTTATTTAACCTTTTAAGTAAACGATTTGATAGTAACGACATAACATTGAATGAAATGAAAAGTGACTTTAACTGTAAATTAGAAGTACAGAATAACAAATTGAATGAAATTAAAAGTGAATTTAATTGTAAATTTGATGTACTTAAATTTGACATTGATGAGGTAAAAATGAAATGCGAAAGTAGTTTTAACGAGTTGAAATTTGAATTAAACGAGAAATTGAGTCACTCATTAAATAGTGTGAATAATAGAATTGACGAAGTTGAGAGTAGTGTGGTAGAAAAAACCAATAAACAAATACAGAAGGTAACCGAAAATTTTGATCGTAAAATAGATGAATGTAATGTTAGTAGTGAGTACAAGTTGAATTGTGTAGTTGATAAGATTGAAACATATGAAATTAGTATTAATGTCAAAATCAATGAAATAGAAAGTAATTGCAAAACAGAGATACAAGCTATACAAAATACAGTGAATACTATAGATAAGCGTCATGTACAAATTGAGAGTTTAAATAACAATATATTTGCATCAATTGAGCAGAGTATAGTTAATGTTAAAGATGAATTGAATATAGCTACAAACGAAAAACTTAATAGGGTTACTGAACAAATAGTCATTACTAAAGATGTGAATAGCGATATTGATTTGGAGTTGTTTAATTGTGAAAACAGGGGGGTACACCCTATGCAGTTTTTAAATAGAGTCAAAGAATTTAATCAGTTTTGTAGAAGTAGCTCGGAAGTACAATTGCTAAAAATAATGAAGTGTTTTAGAGGGAATTCCGCGGTATGGGCGGAGGTACATAAAGTAGACTGGGTAAGTTATCAGTGTTTTGAGACGGCCTTTAGAGAGAAATATTGGTCGGAGGAGGAACAAGAAATATTACGGAGTAAAATTATGGGACCAGGTAATTTTGGGACCCAAGGGGGTAACGTGACTATGTACGTAATGCGACTATACAATGAGGCAAAATATTTAGAGCCACCGTTACCGTTTCGGTCATTCGTCCGTCATATAAGTAAGCATTTACCGAGAGAAATACAAATTACATTAATGACCCGAGAGATTATAGAAATTACGGAACTAGAGAAAATATTGGATATATTTCAGAATATAAGAGAACGGGATATGAGTAGGCGGATAAACACACCAGCATCACATATAAATGGGAATTATAATCAACCCAGGGGAATACCCAACTTTCACCGAGGGGCACGTGGGGGAAATAATGATAATCGAGGCAAGGGTTGGCGATGTGCCGATTGTAATGTTGAAAACTATGGTATAAGAACAACCTGTTTTAGATGTCACAAACCGAGAGAATGTCAACGCAGTGAGAGAACGTACCAGCAACAGAATCAACCGCAGAGAGGAGCCGAGAACACCAGAGGAGCACCGAGGGGAAATGGAAGCGGAAACAGAGGCAGAGGTGGATACAGCCAGGCAGTAGCAGGTCCATCCACGAGAAGCCGACTCTATTAATAGACGCTGATCGTGTTATAAGGCCCCGGTCGGCTGAACTATCTAAATGTGATCACTTCAATAATATCGTAATACCGACCGGGACCCGAGGAGTTAACGGAGGTAACCAGACTATAATCGGTGTAGTGTAACCGTGAGTCGAAAACAGTTAAAGAACGGATTGCGGAATCGGGCTACAAAACACGTGTTCGGTCGGCAGTGAACAGTGCATTAAAACATGAATAAAAATACAATTACCGGGAATCAAACATGAATTATTAAAACAAATCAAGGGGTAAAGTATTAAATCGAGTGTGAGTGTGTATGAGCAGAATGGGCTACCTTAATTATTATATTTGATATATTATATAATATTTTATGTTATTTAAACCTGAGATATAAATGTATATTTTAAAACTTATTTTTCAGTGTCCTTGTGCTTAATTCATTAAAATCAGTTGGTTTACTTTGAAATATGTATTAGCCTAAGTTATTTCGTCATTACCACTTTCTCATTTCTGTGCTGCAAGATTCGTCTAAACGTTCCGGGGATCTTCTGAATTATTAGTGGGGGTGGTCAGATTGCTAAATTGTCCCTTGTTTTATTAAGGTGGAGTATAAAGGTTTTCGATATTTTAACCTATAAAAAATACCGTGGCGACTCTGGTCTTCTGATAAAATTTAAATACGAGGTAAGTAGTTATGAATGAGTACAGGTAGGTTCTGGCAGTATTTTATTTATTAATATATTTCGACGTTATTTTTAGCATCACAGTATGACCTGCTGCCGCTAGAGTGTGCTGTAACAGAACAAAATTGGCATAACCATTTTTTGTAATAATTTTCTATAATAATTTTGTAAAACCTTATTGTAATAAATTAACGTGTATCTGGTTGAGAGTGTGGAGGTTGTAGTAGGGGAATTTGATGGCCTTATAAGGCAAGGAATTTTGCTAATTACCATCATGTGACCTGTGAGTCACACGAATTCCACGTGCTTCTAACTACGCAGAGAGTTTCCTGTGGACGAAGAAGAAGTATTCAGCATCTAGGACGGGGTGCAAGTAGGTGAACCGCCTAAAACCAGTTCCAAAGGCAGAAAAAGTGAATCACAATACCTACGCCACGCCAATATCTTGCTCCAGTCTTGTACTCGCCAGCCGAACGAAGTCGTAATACAATAGTGGCCTCGGGCGTTTTTGGTACGCCGAAAATGTTACAATAGGCCTACCAAAGAGTGTATTTAAAATATAATGGAACAGTGAAGTAACATCAGTGACGGTGGAATAAAAAGTTTTAAAACATGAATTTTGGTGTTTGAGTAAAAAGGGGACTTGCAACGTAATAGTGCGGAACATTTGGATACTACGTACAGATAAGTAACAGTGACAAAAAAAAAGAATAACAAAATAATGAGCTCAATATTCGGAGGGTAAATAGAAATAGAGAGAGAGAGAGAATATAAAGAGAAAGAGAAAAGTACTGGTTTGCGAAGTAGATTTTTATTTGTGCTCGATGATCACCTTTAATTGTTTTATTATTTAATTATATTACATATGGTTTTCATTTAACATAGTTTGTTATGAATTAAATTTTATGTCAAAGAACAGAAAACTTTCTCATAATGCATATAAAGAAAATAAAATCAGATTTCTGTGCAACAATAACCATGTGTTAGTGTAATTATTACGCTGGAACCATACCTTTTCTGTGCCAAAAGGCTCGCCTAAACGAACCTGTGAGTTTTGAATTAAGGGAATTAAATTATCTCAATTATTTCTTATGGGAAGAGTGTAACGGTTTCCATATTTAATCCATAAAATATGGTGGCGACCTTGGGACTGTTTGAAATTTTCTGTGTTTAAGGTAAGTGTGTAAAAAGATCGAAGTCAACGGGGTAAGTAAAGGAGTATAGTATTGTCTTGGGTGTTTTGTTATTATACGTTTTAACAGTTACAGTGCGAATAGTACCCTTTGTGAATTAGTGTGTAACTCTACAAAAAATTACAAGAGAAGAATACTTACCCCGCTTACTGTGATCTTATTTCGACTTACCTTTAAAATAGAAGATTCCCAAAGCCCTCAAGGTCCCCACAACATTTTAAGGAGTAAATGTTGAAACCAATTACACTCTCCCCAAAAGGAATAATTTAGATAATTAATTACTATTGAACTCCCTTAAATAAAAACTCTCACAGGTTTGTTTGGACGAGCTCTTGGTACAGAAGATACATTACAGGTAATTTGGCGTAATAATGATACTAACACATGGTTAGTTCCAATAACAAATCTTATTTTATTTTATCCAGAAAAAACTATTAATCTTTCTCTCTTTTTTATATAATACAAAAATTTTCAGACAAAAATTATCAAGCGAAATTTATGTTGATGCAAATCATTAGGCAAAAACTATTATACTGCACATCATTATACAAAAATTATTACACTACAAATCAGTACTTTACTCTTTCTCTTTCTCTTACCCCCCTTTTTTTCTCTCACACGCTCACTCAGTCTTTCTCTCTTTGTTTAACCCCCTTTTATTGAGATCTCATTTTGTCATTGATTTTTTACCCTATAAACTTTAATCAACTTTTGGCCAATTAATTTGTTTTTTTTTACGGTTACTTACCTGCCACGTCTTCCCAGATGTTGCGCATTATGTTGAACGACCCTTGACTAAAATACCACAATAAACATTTTAAAAATGTTTGATTAGGTGCACTGTTTTTAAATTATGCTTTTAAAAAGTTTAACACTGCTGTATTACATTTCTATAATCTTTGGTAGGCCTACTGTAACTATTTTGGCATACCAAAAACGCCCGAGGCCACTAAAAGAACACACGTGTATCTCGTTTCATAGTCGGCTGGAGACTGGGGCAAGCCTAGCTTCACCCCACCAGATTTCCGTTGTAGTTGCGCCTTTGAAAACTGGATTGAGGCGGAATTCTACACCTTGTCCTGCCCTGGATCCAGGAAACATTTTTCGTTGTTGTTCGTCACACACAAATGACTAACCTGTGATTCACTGGTGACGTGAATCAAATTAACTGCATTTATTGCCTTATATGGTAATCGTCTGTTCCACTCGGATTGTACTGTATGCGTCATACACGCTTTGTTACATTACCTAACACATCTCTACCTTGATCGGTTTCATCCCAAAAATGTTTTAAAATGATACATAAATTTTGGGTTACACTAATTTTGCCCATTACAAGTGTGCCAACAGCTCTGACGGTGAGAGGCGGCGTTCTTCATTTTCGTGCATTTTTGTAACATTGTGTTTTAGTGTTGTGGCGATTTTATAAATGGCAGATTTTATGGAGCAAAGAACCTCCATCAAATTTGCTTAAAACTTTTAAAAAATCCTGCAGAACCCATCGCATGCTTTTGGAAGCATTTGGTGACAATGCAATGAGTCAAAGTAAAACTTTTTTGTGGTACAAACGCTTTAAGGATGGACGACAGTCTGTTAACAACGATGAGCATTCAAGACGACCATCGACAAGCACAACACCGGAAAACATCACGAAAGTGCGAGAGGCAATTGTTGCAGACCGTGGACAAACAATCCATGATGTTTGCGCGATCATAGGAATGTCTATGGGTCCATGCAATGCATCTTGTCAGACATTTTGGGCATGAGACGTAATGCTGCAAAGTCTGTACCAAGACTGCTGAGCAGCGACCAAAAAGAACATCGTGTGGCTGTCTGCACTGAATTGAAAATTGCAGCAAGAGATGGCCCCAACTTCATCTCCAATGTCATTGTTGATAAACAAACTTAATTGAAATAAATAAATAAATAAAATACTGCCAGGAACTTACCTGCGATCTTTTCTTCGCTTACTTACCTTGTATAAATTTCAATCAGAAGCCCAGAGTCGCCACAATGTTTTAGGCTATACATCGAAACCTTAACACTCTACCTTAATAAAAAATGGGACAATTTTGCAATCTGACTACACCCCAATAATAATTTTCAGAAGAAACCCGGAATCGTTAGACGAATCTTTCAGCACAGAATACTAGGAAGTGGTTATGGCATAATAACTAAACTAACACATGGTATATGCTGTTAAACAATTCTTATTTATTAGATCCAATATTCAGTTTACTCTTCCTTTAAAATTTACTTTAAAATCTTTCGTTTACTGTTACATGGCCACCATCCTAGTAATAAAGGTAAGTAAAACCTTAACCTATATAACTAACTAAACTATGAAAAGCAACCCAGCATCTTGCTTACACATATGTTTACATCCATCCCCATAATTTATATTTAGAAATCTCTCATTTTTATACATTTAGTGGGTTTGCGCATATACTGCAGTATTAATTTATAAATAAAGGTTTTAAATTGTACTCATCCTATTCGTTGTTACGCCAACACTGTTTTACGCTTGAATGTCCGAAAAATAACTTGAACTGTTGTAATTTAGTAATTATGTCTCTGACGTTGTTGTCGCACTCTTATTAATACTAACTAAACATCTTTGCTGTCTTGGCCGGTCGGTTCACATTTTCTGGTGTATGATTTTTTTTTTGTACCGCGCTCTAACACAACGATGCGGTTCCGAGTTTAGACGCCGAACTGTCTTTGCCCGGCATCCCCATTTTTTATGCACGGGCGAGATGGAAACTGTGTCCAGTCGGCGGACGCACACACGGCTCGCGTCCGGCACTTCTAGATGTTATTGTCCGACTGCCTTTTTGCTACCAAATTTCGTCGCTGTTCACAGCCTTCATGTGGAAAATTGTTAGTAGTGGCACCGGGAACATAGTTTGTGAGTGTCCCCAAAGCGTTGACAAAATTTCACTGCCTTTCGTCGTATAACTCGGATAGGCGTGGTCTCGTTAAACTTCCGTCACCATCCCGACCGCATGGCAAACAAATTTTACAAAAGAGCCATGTTGGCCGAGGCATCTTAGCGTCGTTTGTGCGCCCCGCTGGTGTTTGTGCGTTTGCGTGCATCACATAGCACTGAAGTTCTCGGAACTCAATTGCGTTCTCCGGTCACACCTTGCATTCCATTGTCCTTTGTCTGAACAACACCATTCCTTTGTTCGACGAAACATGGGACTGGCCACACAGTTGGAAAACAAAATTATGATTTTTTTTAGTAAAATAAAAACCCCTCTTTTTAGCCCCGTTACAATACCCCCCCCCCAATGAGAGATCTTCTGCTGGAACAGAAGAACTCTCATTGCTAAACCCCTAAGAGGATCGGAGAGGATATGGTGCCAACAACCTCCCATTAATTCTTAACGCATCATGGGTAAACTACCCCCCTAGCTCGGTGACTATGGCTGCACCTGAACGATATTACTGGACTTCTCTATACGAGATCCCAACACCATAAAATCAAACAGACACGCACCACAGCGCACCTAACCTTCCCTCATTCTACCCCAAAACCAACACCCTGGTCTTATACCATGCCAGATCCTCAACCGATATGTTCCCCCTTATCATGCACACTGGGCTGCCTTTAGCAAGTACTGGGCGCGTACACATATTCATTACTACATCCTAACAAAATCCTTATTTAAAATTCAGAATATATTTATCTTTAAATTCAAAATTTTCATTTAAGTTAAAATCAAATTGTTATATCTCCATTACTTCCTCAAAAAAGCAAAATATAAAAAAAATCTCTTACATGAATCCATCAACTCTATTACTTCTCTTCAATACTACTAACAATCACAAAGAAAAACAAATTGAACACCTTATTAAAACATGAATCCACTTATCCTAACATTTGATTATACAGATATACTAAACAATGTAATTCAATAAAACACTAGTAATACACATAAACAATAATATACTTGAAACTCAAACATCACCTATATGGGAGGCATGAAAATAAATTTTTTTTTTTCAAAAAAAAATTAAATTTATCAAAATATACTTTTCTCAATATTCAGAAACATTTAAAATCCTTTAATTCAATTAAACGACCAAATTGCATCAATCAAGTGCTATAAACTGGTCATCTATAACATCAACCATCAGCTGATCTTTCTGGGTCAAATCAACGCCCTTGACATACATATGTTACACAAAGCTACATCATAAAACATATGAAACATCTTTAAAATTCTTTACCTTCAAACATAGCACAACATAATAAAATAAAACATTTAAAACTAACATGGTTATTATTATCTTACCATAAACAATAACATTTACATTTAAATTGACCAAAATTACACATTTTATAGCTTTACATTATTCTCAAATTCTATTAAAACCAGTCACTTGTTTCAATTAATTTTACATTTTGACTATGACTTTCTTTCTTTAACATTTTCATTCTCAATCAGTTTGGGTGACTCAACTATTTATTACATTTCAATTTACAACTTGACATTTATATATACTCTTACCCCCCTTCTGACTCTAATACTCACTAACAGCTTTAACTAGTATGACACCCATCTATCAAAACATCTACCAACCATTCTCTACCTCTAACTTACTACTCAAACTCATTTCGCATCATTCTACTCTTATAACAAAATATACTCTCTACCCCTTTGTACTCAGGATGTGTGTTCCCTTCCCACTGCTCATTCCCTTATGTTGATTCCTGGACTCCCCCTAGGTAACCCTTTCCGGTGCTAATCGGTTCCCTTCCCGCCACAACGCCTTTCGTTGAGGACTCCTTATCACACCACCCCCCTTACAAAATTACCATCAACTAATTACTCTCCTATCACATTACTTTCATCTACAAAATATCTCCATTTATTTATTTCCTCAATATATCACTCATTACTCTACATATTTTCCCCATAGCTACTGTGTCACTATCAATACTCAACTTCTACATTACATTTATTCACAACAATCTTACTTTGTTCAACTCCCCTTTTAAACTCAACTTGGACTGATCTAAATGTCCAAACGAAATAATCATCACCCAAATTCTAACATTTACCACCTTTTACAAATCATTTAAAATTCTTAACTCCCTCAAATTATTTCCATCATTTAAATTAAAATCTTTTAACACATTGAAAATCTATTATTCAATCACTGATTATATTCAAACATTTAATTACATTGATAAAAAATCTGCAAACCATTTCTAAGTGACATAGTAAGTATATAACACCAGTAATCAGCTGATGTTCCTGGTCAGGTGAATGACCTTTATCTGAATCTCTTTCAAGCAATTCTACTGTGTAGAAGACATAACTTATGCTTACAATACTTACTCTCTAACCTAATAAAACAATAACACAATAACATATTAAACACAATATGATAAACATCTATGGCGCCACTTTCTCAAATCAAAACGAAATTATCTAGTTAGCTCAGTAGCGAGTCACCATCATTAAGTTACAAAATTTTAATTAGTTACTCCCCTGAGTAACCTCCTTTACCACACACACTATGACCCCCCCTGGACTGTGGCGTCCACAAGGACTGAAGTTTTGGAGGAATTTTGTCATCTCCTTGTCCTTGCTTCTGCGTTACATTATAAAAAGCAGTTAGATATCGTAATATCTATAAATTACAAAGTTATACATCCTTAATGCGGGTCTATCACCTGGTTTACTGTTCCCACGCGAACAGAGTGATAGCCGCTGTTCCATAGTTCCGGGGATTTCCCCTAAGTCACCCCCCAATAATTTCAAATTTATACCAATTTCAAGCCAACTATGGTCAGGTTCACAATTGCTGCCCATAGCTGGTTGTCGTCCAAAACCACGATTAGTGCTGGTAAGGCAGTAATCGCCTGAAAAGGCGGGGAAATCAACTTTCATCTCAGGCATGCTATACTTCATCTTATAATACACTGCACGGCAACAAATCAACATATAATATAAAATTATATAAAAGTTGTGCAGTGTATATTACGCCAGTTTGGCCTCCAATGATGGTAACATACCTTGATGTTACCACCAACACCCTTACTGCTATCTACACTGGCACATGCCACCACTGCAATAGCCTACCTATAGCTAAACTTAATGTCCTTCTACAGTTGCAGTCTCTACTTTCCATAATTATTCACTTCTATTAACACCATAAAACCCCCCAAAATCACCCATACATCTTGTATGAAAACAAGTTTCTATTTTATTCCAGACCTTTCAGCACGTCTCACCTCTCACTGGTACTACACCCTTTACAATTATACTTGGTCATTTCTTTACATAAACTAAAGCACAACAACTGACATAAGTTTAAAATTATACACATTCCAAATTATATTTACATTGGAGGCAATATTTTTTTTTCTTAATTATTCTGTAATTTGAAACTTCCCAATTAATTAAATTATAATTAACTCTTACCTTAGGGTTTTATTCCAGAGTCTTTCAGACGAAAACAGCTGCAAAAAGGATTATTTGGATTTGATATGGTCAAAGATCAAATACACAGTTGTAATAAAATAAATATTAGTGTAAGTGTGTTGATGATATACTTATTATGGAGTATGAGACTCCGATGCAATCAAGCCGCACTGTTTGGGCTAGCCAATTTGTAATAATATAAATAAGATTGATGTGTGAATCTGTAAGTTGTAAGGTGTTTAATTGGTGTGGCTCTCGACGTCTTACTGGCCTGAAACACTTCCTTAAGTTTCCCAGCTGGTCGAGTCCCAATGGTAGCAAGACCGGTCGAGTAGCGTAAAGTTGATGAAGAAATATATATGCTCAGCTTCACCGAAAGTTTCAAAACAAAAATTATTGTTTTGAAGAAAATTTAAAAAAAAATTATGTTTATAAAAAAAAATAATAAAAAAAAATTTTAATTTTATTAATTAATTAATTAGGATCAATTAATTAATATAGGGCTGTGAAGTTTTAAACAGTGTAATGCTCTTCTGAAAATTTTTATTAAAGTTTTAGTATAATTTAAATAATCTATCACCACTCATAAGACTGTCTGTAAACCAATCGATATTTGTTTACCTTTCTATTTTTTAGGTTATCTTCACTTACGGGTGGTAAAGTCCTTGTAGATTATCAATTAGAATTATATTATTGGTAATTAGTATTATTGAAGAAATAAAGAACTATTAAGTATTGAAAAGTATTAATGTTTTATTAAGTAACAGCAATATTGACTCTTATCGATTAGTATCGATTCTCAGGATATCGAAAAAAGTTACAAGTATATGTTATAAAAATTATATAGGGTTCTTTAAACAGCCAGTTATTACCAAAGTCAGAGAAATCGGGCTAATATTTAAAAAGTATAACGTTACAATCAAATTAATAGTTATTAATAAACACAGACATTGAATAATAATTTGTAAATATAATAATTGCTTTCACCCAAACAGCTGTGCTGAACCAAGAAGAAGGCACTGAAATCGTCAAAGCAAATGGCCGCCGTGAAGTTAGTGAGATGTCATTCGTATATTGGACGTTCCAAATAAAAGATTTTCCTGTAGTATTCCTGTTCTGATGTCTGCGAATCTCTTGTAAAATGTTGTGTAGTGTCTAGTGTACTGTTTCTGAGTTGTATTTAGTGTATCCGTATAATTATTAGTTCAAACACTTTCCCCGGTTCCATCACTAATTTGGGTTAATGTATTACACAGTTTTCTTGTGTTTTGTGGTGTTTTTCAGAGTAAATTTATATTGTTCTGTGTTATGGAGTGTTACTTGATTGTTTCTGTTATAATATGATAGTTTTAGAAGTATTTTACAAGTCACTCGCGATTTCACAATAACGTACTATACACTCGCTTTGTATGTCTATTATAGGTTAGGTTATACACGTTACCGAACGTATGTCATGTAAACCGTTCAAAAACCAATAATTAACTAACTGTTTCCTTCAGTTTCAATTAAACTCTTAGCCCATATAATATTATCCTTAACATTGTTCAAATATTTTTCACATCCTGTATGCACTTTTACATTTTCACTATATGAATGCCTATACTTTGGTTATTTGTCAATTTTATTCACTAGATTTGATTTAAATTAATCTTTCAGTTCATTCTGGTTATTTTCAGATTAAATAATGCCATTTTATAGTGTTTTCTGTCCAAAAAAAATAGTAATTTCACTTTCAGTTTGGTATACTGTGAAGAGTCAAAACATCAAAATTTACTTCCTGTCATTATATAAATTCAGCCATTTTATCAGTTATATTTAATATTAATAATCCTATATTGTATTAAAAGGTTCCTATTCCCTTATTTTCTGGTAATTAATTGAATTAGTTGTATTCTGAAATATATGACTCCCATGTCTAAATTTCTGAGTTTAGTCATTTTCACATTTATTCATAATTCTGAATATAATTTATTAAAATCTCTCTAAATGGTATGTGCAATTATATGGCATGATCTCAAGTTTATTTTGTCTAAACCCCTTTTGTTTATTTGCATTTAATTGAGCAATTTCTCTGTTTTGATGAAGTTTGGTTTCCATTCTTTTGGCCTATGATTTTTTAACAATTTTTCTTACAAAATAATTTACAAACAATATATGATGTGTGATACCCTCTCTGACTTTTACAAATAGTATTATAAATTAAACATGCTTTCAAATTACACAAAAACAATTAGTATTGGTTACAATACAAACAATAGTTAAAACAAAATAAAGAATATTTTTTTTACATAAATGGTTGTCTTCAAATCAGACATTTTGCAACAAAATTCCCATTTCCAACATGGAAATATGGTTTACAACAAAGGTTTTGTACTACCTAACATCTTAATTACTCTCTACTATTTACAAGTGGTAATTATTTTTATAGTTCTGATGTTAGTTGTTTCAGACCCAAACAAATGGCCTTATATCTAAAACATTTTTAAACATTCTTGTACTATATACATTAAAACCTTATATTTATATTCTTATTTCTAACTATTATTATAAGTAGGATTCTACAGTTTTTATACAGTCTTTTATACCTTGTCTTTGGGGAATTGTACACTGTCATTAACAAATAAATAGTATGAACCGTTCACAAAGCACTATGAAATCTGTTTTTCTTTTTTCATGTAAAACAAAAATGTTATTGTAAACAGATTCATGTCTTATGAACAACATATTGTCACCGTACATATTTTAAGTCATTGAAAAATGCATATTTCATTGCATCCAATGTTTGTGATTGCCAAGAATGAAACACAAGGTTCATTTTTTATAATACCCACAACTATCACTGGTTCACTTTCACTTATATATTATGTTAATGCTAAATGGTCGTATAGTCTTATTAACATAATAAATTGGTTAGCGTTTTTTCAATGGAGATTTGTTCCATGGGTACTATATTATTGTTTCATCTTAGTTCACAGGAAACTTTTACTTTATACACTCCTCTCTCTTAAATTTGTATACATGTGGTTTTTATTTCGTTATACTTTTATTTTTAGATATTTATTTTGGGGATATAGGGATTTGGGTGTCTTTTATAAGAGCATGACGTCTTCTTCAGGATGCTGCCCTCTTCTTCTTTCTTCAGTCTTCTTTTCTCCTGCCTTCTGGGCCTGGTATCTTCTCCATCTGTTCTTGATGCCATCAGGTTTCTTGGGATCTTCTCCATCTTCTTCTTTAATTCAGAAATACACAACCTGTATTGGTTGATCTTGGCTTATTTTGGGGTTTCTCTTTTATTTATTCTCCCTCGTTGTGGGTTTGGTCATATTGTGTACTGCTTTGTTATTTACTATTTTACCTTCCTGGGTTATACCTTGAAAACCTTTGGTTATGAGACTGGTTTTGGATGACTCATCACTAGTAACTCTTTTTATTTTAACTTGTATTTTCTTTATAATAATGATTTCTTTCCACAGTTGCTATGAATTAATCTATTTATATTAAATTTAATGCTTTCTTCCAAATTTAAACAGTATAACTTTATTATTCTAATGATCAATTGCCATTCAATATTATGCTTATATCTGTCACGCTACAGATTGCTCTCCTCCAGAAGTAATTATTTCAGACATGTTTATGGATGAAATAATTTCTTATGATAATTTCATCATTTCTTATAATTCATTTTCTTCTCCATTTTTATATCGACTTTTTTATATTAGAGTTTTATTAATTTTATATATATGGTTACTTGTCTTACTACTGATCCTTTTCGGATAGTTAGTGTCTTCTGAGATATATTATAATTGTAATACATTTTCTTTCTATATCAACTTCGTGTTGTATCCTTGGGATATTAATTCCCTAACATTCCCTATCACGTGGGCTGGGGCAGATCAGAGGGGCACTGTACGCTACTTCTCTGCTGGCCATACACCACTTCTATAAATTGAGTACAGGGGCATTTCCATCCCTGCTCAAAAAACATAATGCTGCTGGAATTATCTTCAGTCAGTCATCGAATAAATAAATAAAAAGTAGTCTCATTTTCGACTAATAAAAATATCTTTGGATTCTCCACTTCGTAGTCTCTCAGATTATCTCACATTTTCTATCTTAATAGATCTTCATAATCATTATTATACTCATTACATATATATTTTTCCAAAACTCTTAACTTGTCTGATATATTTAATTTAATTATGGTTGAAAACCTTTCTTTTAATAATTCTGGTTACTGTTTACAGTGTAACTCTCTTTCTTCTTCATCTGAATTCTCTTTATACTTTCTTCTGGTTATTCATAGTATTAGCATGGTCTTTATAAATAGTCTTTCGTATTCATTATTTGAATGGTCTTAATATATTATATTTAATTTTTTAACATTGTATCTTTACATTAGATATACAGGTTGTTATATTGATCATTTTATTTAAACATTTTGGTTCTTTCCTTTCTCTTAGAAAGTTATTAATCCGTCTTCGCATTCATTAGCATTAATTCATTTATATTATATTTCATGTGGTATTTATTCTCTTTGCATTTCATATAGGTCTTATTATTATCATTGGTTCAAAATCATCTTCTCCATCTGTTTGGTATGAGTTGTTCTTCTTTGCTCTTAATTAACTGTTTTCATTATCGTTTCATAGGTAATTAGTCTCTTTGCTTCCAAATTTTTTTTTTTTCTTCTCTGGCATATTACACTCTTTTTTGTTATTCTTCTCTACTCCTTCAAATGCTATTGTGAATGTCTAGCATTTATTCTGGATTAACGTTAATTCTCTTTTCTGAATTAACCACTTTATTTTCTTCTCAATTCAATCATAATTGACACATAATTATTTTTTGGAACTTGGTTAGTTTTAATGTAAAATTCAAACTATTCTTTTTATTTAATTGAAAAATATTTCTCATACATCCTTGTAATATGTTGATCTTATCTTGTTTCAAAGTTCTGACGTTCTATCAACATACAAATTCTGTTTAATTCATTTATTCCCAGAATTGTTTCATTCAGACTTGTTTATAGTAATGTGATCTTACTATTATTTCTGAATATTTTGGTATTTTTCCAAATTCAAATTATTCTTAATTATTTACCATAAGGTTTCCTCATAATTCAGTGGTAGTAAGCTGTGCTTGCTTAATTTTAAATTTTTTAAAATTAAGTTCAAAATTCTCTCTTTCTCTTTCTTCCATAAAGTTTTGTTCTAAATTATCAGGTTGTAGTAAGAAGTACTTACTCAATTTTAAATTTTTATAATTATATTTCAATTCAAAAGTCTTTCTTTTTCTTTCTTCCATAAAGTTTGTTCCAAAATTATTAGGTTGTAGGTTGTTCTTACTTATTTTTGAATTTTTTCAAATTATTAAATTAAAATTTCTTCTTCTTTTAATTCTCCAGAATGTTCATCTCAAAATATTAGGTTGTAAGATGTACTTACATTATTTTAAAATTTTTATAAATTAAAAATTCAAAATTCTATAACTCACAACTCATTCTTCATAATATTTCTTCATAGAAGCTTGATTGTACACTCCTTTGATCTTTCCTGAAACGATTTCCTTCAACTCATATGTATTGTTATGCTTATCATTTACCACAACATATGGTCCGGTGTAAAGTAATAATAATTTTTTGGTTATGCCTTCTAAGGTGCTAGGCAGCTCTCGATTTTTAAGGAGGACTTTTTCACCCTCTTTATATGTTACAATTCGCCCTATTGCCTTCTGGTATTTGGCTTGCCGTTGTTCCTGATCTTCTGCTACCTTATTGTAAAACTTCAACTGGTTGAATTTCCTATTGTTGTTCGTTGGAAATTCAATGATTTGTTCAATGTCTCGGGGAGTCGGCTTCTCATACATGGCTGAGTACGGTGGAATTCCTATAGCTGGATGGTGGGCGTAATTTAGGAATGTTTCTGTCGCTGCTAGGTACTCTTGCCACTTTTTCTGTTGGTTGTGACAGTACGTGCGCAATATCCTACCCACTTCTCTTAGCACTCTCTCAGCCGGATTGCTACTTGGGTGGTAGACTGATGTCTTATACGTTTTGACCCCAAGTGCTAATAAAGTGTCTCGCCATCTCCTCCCCTTAAACTGTGTACCATGGTCGGTAATAATAGAAAATGGTCTACCGATCTCTGGGATATACAAATCAATAATCACCGCCAAAACCTTTGCTGTCGTTGCCCGATTAACCGGATATAGCTTTATATACTTGGTGTAGTGATCCATTATGATTACCAAGTATTTATATCTGTGCCGACCACCGCTACGGGGAAATGGCCCGCATATATCCAAAAACACTTTTTCCAGTTTTGCGTTGGAAGTTATCGGTATCATGATACCCTCTGTCTTTTCATTGTTTACTTTTGCACATTGGCAGACCTTACAGGACTTGATGTATGTTCTCACCTTGCGGTTGATATTCTTGATCTTACAATTTTCCTCTAGAGCTTGTATCACTTTTAACGCTCCCATGTGACCATACCTTACATGGTAATCGATGATGACCTCCTTTTCGATTTGGTGTGGGATTATCACCTTCCATGTCTCATCGTCTAAGGCGGTTTTTATGAATAGAATTCCCTTGTTAAGGTGGTAATATTTAGAAATGGTTTCATCATTGGCTTCTAAACGACTCACAATGTTTTTCAGCTTAGGATCAGACTGCTGATGGATTCGGATATTTATTAACAAAGCTTGTAAATCGGCTCTGGTCGTGAATATGTTATAAATTTTTACTAAGCTCTCCTTCTCTCCCTCGAAAGTCTGATCTTCCAGATTTATACGTGACAACACATCCGCTACCACGTTCTTCTTCCCTGGAATGTATTCCCATTTCAGGTCATATTCTTGTAGGGCGAGTACCCATCTAGCCAATCGGCCGTGACTCAATTTGCACCTACGAAGGAACGAGATGGATTTATGATCAGTTCGTACCGTGACTTGATATCCGAGAATGTACGTCCGGAACTTGCTGCATGCGAACACCACGCTCAACAATTCCTTTTCTGTCACACTGTAGTTCTTTTCGCACTGGTTCAGTGTGCGACTAGCGAAGCTTATTACCAGATGTTGTCCCTCCTCATCTTCCTGGTATAAGGTCGTTCCTAAGCTTAGATCGCTAGCGTCACAGTTTAGAAAGAACGGTTTATTAAAATCTGGGTGACGAAGTATCACACTCTCCAGAAACTTCTCTTTTATCAAGCGGAACGTAATATCTTGATCTTCACCCCAAGTCCATTTGTTTTTGGCAGATAACTGTGGTTGAAACTTGGCGGTCAACTCGGAATATCGGCTCTGAAACTTCCTGTAATAGTTACAGAGTCCGAGGAAAGATTGTAATTGTTTCCTGTTTCTCGGTTGCGGGAACCTCTGAATTGCCTCCACTTTCTCTGCTGATGGGGTAATACCTCTGTCGTCTAGGTTGAAACCTAAGAATTGTACCTCGCGCGCTATGAACTTGGATTTCTCCAACTTCAGTGTTATGTTATTCTGCGCTAGTTTGTTTAGTACAAATTCTACTCTGTAACAGTGCTCCTCCCAGGTTCCGGATGTGATTAGTAAATCGTCAACATAGACGGTGGTAAATTGGAGCGCTTCTGGTCCCAAAATCTGGTCCATGCATGCCACAAATATGGCGACAGAATTGACAAGTCCGAAGGGCAGTCTCTTGAACTGGTAATTGCGCCCTTCGAAAATGAACGCTACATACTGGCGGCTTTGTGGATGCAGCTCTACCTGCCAATAACCACAGACCGTATCCCAGGTGCTAATAAAGTTAGTACCATGAAAACGTTTCAAAATCTCTTCTATTTCACCGGGAGAGGTTCTGTCATTCACAATTGTCTTGTTCAACTCACGCGCATCTAAACAGAGCCGGACTTGTCCGTCTTTCTTCGGAACAGCAATAATTGGACTAGTGTAAGGTGATTGACTAATCTCAATTATGTCATTATCTAACATCTTGTTTATCTCTGTTCTCACGGCTTCTTTGAGCGATTGCGCTATTGGATATGACCTCCGGTTAAACTCTACGTTTTCTTTAAAACGAAGTTGGCACTGGTAGTTTTTTACCTTCCCTGGTTCATCAGAAAACACCGCCTTGTATTTCTCATATATTGCAATTAGACGATCAGCCATGTGCGTTGGTATTTTCTTGTTATCGCTTCCGCACTGGAAATTACGTATTTCTTGGATCTTAACTGACCATAAATCCTCTCCTCCATTATTGTATATTATGGGTTTAGAAAGAGGGCTGTTTCTTATAATATTAATTTTTCGAAGTTGTTGATGTATTGGGCTGGGAAGTATAGTTGTGCTTCCTACCAGATCTGCGATCCATGTTACTCCGTCTGGGAAAAGTGATACTTTATTTAAATTAAGATCGATTACTGCCGAATATCTACGAAGAATATCGCAACCGACTAAGATGTCAAATGGTAGTCCGGTGGCGATTAAAAATTCCATGTCTAAAGCTATATCACGGCTAACGACACTTAAGGAAACTTGCTTCCTGATGGTTTTATTTTGGCGACCAGTTGCACCTACCAATACAATGTTGTTGACTGGTAACATTGGCAAAGTTTTACCACATGTACTCTGTATTCTCTCCAACTCATTGGAGTTTATTATTGAAATATTAGCTCCTGTGTCTATCATTATTCTAGCGGGAACTCCTTCCACCTCCGCTGTTATATAAATTATCTCATTATTACTGTTGCTGAGACTCTTCTCGTTCTCTTCCAAAAGTTCAGTTCGTATGTCTTTCAAATAATGGTTACAGATAATAGTGATGTTTTTATCATTGTTTGCTTGTTGCAAATCATCCTTTTCTAACCCAGGAAGTATAAGCAGTAACGGGTCATCGTTGTTGATTACTGCCTCCTCTCGTTTAAAGCATTTTGGTCATTGTTTAAGTTATTGTTGACCGAGGCATCGTTCGGGAAACTCTGGTTTGTTTCCTGACGTTCTGTACCCTGGTTGATGTTTAACGCCCTGTTCGGTTGTCTGCCAAGATCTTCCAGGCTGGTACTTCGTCTTTCCTGTTCGTATCTTGGGCCGTCTCGTTCCGCACTCCGCCATCTTCGGTCAGCGCCGTGGAAGCTGCTCCTCCTCGGTTGATAATATCTCCTGGGTCCGTGATCTTCTGCTCTTATAAAATTTACCCTAGGGCGCGACACTCGGTTATTACTATTGCTATTATTATTATTATTAATATTATCATTATAGTAATTTCGGTTAGGTGGGTAAGGCCTGTTACCATTATTGTTGGGATATGGATTTCTCTGACTGTATGGAACATTATTATTTTGTTGATAAAAGTGGTTTCGATTATTTGGGTAGGGGTTGTTATTTCTCACGCCGTTAAAATTTCCGTTAAACTGGTTATTACGCGGCTGGTTGTTAGGGCCGTCGTAATTACTGGGCTGGTTCCGGTTATTTGTATGGTTATTGCCGTTATTGGGGTAAGTAGTCGGCCTTGCTTCTGGTCTCTCATTTCTCTTCCTGCTCTGCCGATAATACTCTTCATTCTCGTATCCCTCCAATAACTCAGTCATTCCCTGGATCGTCTTGATCTGACTACCTCTCCGGGCCCTGATAATGTCCTCATCATAGTGATAAGATATCTTATTCACTAAACATTCTTCTGGGATTTCTGGCTCAAGGTGCTTTGCCATACACACCTTCCCCAAGAAATATGCCGTCATACTGCTACCTAATTGTGACCTGTATCTTCCGTTACAAATATTGTCACGTATCAAGTTCTGGGTAGTCTCAGACCAGTATTTTGTTTTAAACATTTTCCGGAACTGTTGGTAGTCGGAAATTTCACTCCGGTTGGCCATCCACCAATTATCTGTTATGTCTCGGAAAGACTCGTCGAATATCTCCCTGCTATGGCTCCATTGGGTAATTTTATGCTTGGTCAAATATTCTTCTACCCTTGCCAGGAACTCCATCGGCTTGCGTTTGTACTGCCGGAAGTTGAGCCACTCTCGGCTTTCGTTGACAGGCAATCCGGTGAAATGAGTCGGTCTGTTTCTAATCGCTTCCATCTCCTCTCGGCTTTGTCGCACCTGACCGGTAATATTGGCCATGGTCTCTTGTATATCATTACATCGTTCTGTGACCTGGTTGCGTACTTTTCCGAATTCTTCTTGATTCTCCTTCCTCTGTTCTTCTACCTTCCTACGACTATGTTCTTCGATATTTGTGAACTTGATGTTCACCACTTCTTTGAACTCATTCACCTCCTTTTCGGTCTGGTTGCACTTTCCATCAATCTCTCGAATCTGTCGATTGACCATTATATTTTCTTCTTCCATCTTCTTATCCATCGCTTTTTTGTTAACCTTGATTTCCTTATTCATTTCTTCTCGTAACAATTCCATTCTTTCGTCCAGTTTGTCCAAATTCTCCTGATTGACCTCCCTTAATTCTTCTCTTAAAATTTGATTGTCCTCTCTTAATTCTTCCAATTTCTCCCCCATCTTCTCCTCCAACTTCTTGTTATCTTCTTTCAACTCTTCCTTCAATTGTCGGTTGTTCTTCTCTATCTTCTTCCTGGTTTCATCTATTTTCTGATTGGTGTTTTCAATTTTATTAATCAATTCTTCTTTAGTCGATTTGAATTCTTCCTTGAACGATTGGTTGTCTTCCTTCAATTCTTCTAACTTCTTCCCCATCTCTTCTTCCATCTTCTTGCTGTTTTCTTCCATCTTCTTGCTATTTTCTTCCATCTTCTCTTCCAGCTTCTTATTTGTTGTTTCGATCTTATTTCCTAAATCTTCTTTCAAGGACTGGTTATCTCCCTTCAAATCTTCCATCTTTTGTAGAAGTCTTTCCATGAATCTGTCCATTTTATCCTCTTCCGTTACTTTGGATTTTTCTACATGTCTTTCCTGGACATTTACTTCCTCTGTCTGTGTAGGCATCTCAGGTTGTTCCCCTGGTTGTTCATGTTGTTTGGACAACACTGGTGGCAACGAACTTTCCGCGTCTATTGGTGTTGCTTCCTTGTTGTCCATGTCAACTTCTATTTCTTTCTCGGCCTCCGCCGCCCGTTTCTTAGATGTTGCACGTCGTTGCATTTTCCCTTGAAATTCTCTGGCTTTGTAGCTGTTGCCTAGCTCCAACTAGTGATTGGGCAGAATGTATTGGCCTTCCAATCGCTAATTAAAGCCCCTAAAGTTGTGCGCCAATTTGTAATAAAATAAATATTAGTGTAAGTGTGTTGATGATATACTTATTATGGAGTATGAGACTCCGATGCAATCAAGCCGCACTGTTTGGGCTAGCCAATTTGTAATAATATAAATAAGATTGATGTGTGAATCTGTAAGTTGTAAGGTGTTTAATTGGTGTGGCTCTCGACGTCTTACTGGCCTGAAACACTTCCTTAAGTTTCCCAGCTGGTCGAGTCCCAATGGTAGCAAGACCGGTCGAGTAGCGTAAAGTTGATGAAGAAATATATATGCTCAGCTTCACCGAAAGTTTCAAAACAAAAATTATTGTTTTGAAGAAAATTTAAAAAAAAATTATGTTTATAAAAAAAAATAATAAAAAAAAATTTTAATTTTATTAATTAATTAATTAGGATCAATTAATTAATATAGGGCTGTGAAGTTTTAAACAGTGTAATGCTCTTCTGAAAATTTTTATTAAAGTTTTAGTATAATTTAAATAATCTATCACCACTCATAAGACTGTCTGTAAACCAATCGATATTTGTTTACCTTTCTATTTTTTAGGTTATCTTCACTTACGGGTGGTAAAGTCCTTGTAGATTATCAATTAGAATTATATTATTGGTAATTAGTATTATTGAAGAAATAAAGAACTATTAAGTATTGAAAAGTATTAATGTTTTATTAAGTAACAGCAATATTGACTCTTATCGATTAGTATCGATTCTCAGGATATCGAAAAAAGTTACAAGTATATGTTATAAAAATTATATAGGGTTCTTTAAACAGCCAGTTATTACCAAAGTCAGAGAAATCGGGCTAATATTTAAAAAGTATAACGTTACAATCAAATTAATAGTTATTAATAAACACAGACATTGAATAATAATTTGTAAATATAATAATTGCTTTCACCCAAACAGCTGTGCTGAACCAAGAAGAAGGCACTGAAATCGTCAAAGCAAATGGCCGCCGTGAAGTTAGTGAGATGTCATTCGTATATTGGACGTTCCAAATAAAAGATTTTCCTGTAGTATTCCTGTTCTGATGTCTGCGAATCTCTTGTAAAATGTTGTGTAGTGTCTAGTGTACTGTTTCTGAGTTGTATTTAGTGTATCCGTATAATTATTAGTTCAAACACTTTCCCCGGTTCCATCACTAATTTGGGTTAATGTATTACACAGTTTTCTTGTGTTTTGTGGTGTTTTTCAGAGTAAATTTATATTGTTCTGTGTTATGGAGTGTTACTTGATTGTTTCTGTTATAATATGATAGTTTTAGAAGTATTTTACAAGTCACTCGCGATTTCACAATAACGTACTATACACTCGCTTTGTATGTCTATTATAGGTTAGGTTATACACGTTACCGAACGTATGTCATGTAAACCGTTCAAAAACCAATAATTAACTAACTGTTTCCTTCAGTTTCAATTAAACTCTTAGCCCATATAATATTATCCTTAACATTGTTCAAATATTTTTCACATCCTGTATGCACTTTTACATTTTCACTATATGAATGCCTATACTTTGGTTATTTGTCAATTTTATTCACTAGATTTGATTTAAATTAATCTTTCAGTTCATTCTGGTTATTTTCAGATTAAATAATGCCATTTTATAGTGTTTTCTGTCCAAAAAAAATAGTAATTTCACTTTCAGTTTGGTATACTGTGAAGAGTCAAAACATCAAAATTTACTTCCTGTCATTATATAAATTCAGCCATTTTATCAGTTATATTTAATATTAATAATCCTATATTGTATTAAAAGGTTCCTATTCCCTTATTTTCTGGTAATTAATTGAATTAGTTGTATTCTGAAATATATGACTCCCATGTCTAAATTTCTGAGTTTAGTCATTTTCACATTTATTCATAATTCTGAATATAATTTATTAAAATCTCTCTAAATGGTATGTGCAATTATATGGCATGATCTCAAGTTTATTTTGTCTAAACCCCTTTTGTTTATTTGCATTTAATTGAGCAATTTCTCTGTTTTGATGAAGTTTGGTTTCCATTCTTTTGGCCTATGATTTTTTAACAATTTTTCTTACAAAATAATTTACAAACAATATATGATGTGTGATACCCTCTCTGACTTTTACAAATAGTATTATAAATTAAACATGCTTTCAAATTACACAAAAACAATTAGTATTGGTTACAATACAAACAATAGTTAAAACAAAATAAAGAATATTTTTTTTACATAAATGGTTGTCTTCAAATCAGACATTTTGCAACAAAATTCCCATTTCCAACATGGAAATATGGTTTACAACAAAGGTTTTGTACTACCTAACATCTTAATTACTCTCTACTATTTACAAGTGGTAATTATTTTTATAGTTCTGATGTTAGTTGTTTCAGACCCAAACAAATGGCCTTATATCTAAAACATTTTTAAACATTCTTGTACTATATACATTAAAACCTTATATTTATATTCTTATTTCTAACTATTATTATAAGTAGGATTCTACAGTTTTTATACAGTCTTTTATACCTTGTCTTTGGGGAATTGTACACTGTCATTAACAAATAAATAGTATGAACCGTTCACAAAGCACTATGAAATCTGTTTTTCTTTTTTCATGTAAAACAAAAATGTTATTGTAAACAGATTCATGTCTTATGAACAACATATTGTCACCGTACATATTTTAAGTCATTGAAAAATGCATATTTCATTGCATCCAATGTTTGTGATTGCCAAGAATGAAACACAAGGTTCATTTTTTATAATACCCACAACTATCACTGGTTCACTTTCACTTATATATTATGTTAATGCTAAATGGTCGTATAGTCTTATTAACATAATAAATTGGTTAGCGTTTTTTCAATGGAGATTTGTTCCATGGGTACTATATTATTGTTTCATCTTAGTTCACAGGAAACTTTTACTTTATACACTCCTCTCTCTTAAATTTGTATACATGTGGTTTTTATTTCGTTATACTTTTATTTTTAGATATTTATTTTGGGGATATAGGGATTTGGGTGTCTTTTATAAGAGCATGACGTCTTCTTCAGGATGCTGCCCTCTTCTTCTTTCTTCAGTCTTCTTTTCTCCTGCCTTCTGGGCCTGGTATCTTCTCCATCTGTTCTTGATGCCATCAGGTTTCTTGGGATCTTCTCCATCTTCTTCTTTAATTCAGAAATACACAACCTGTATTGGTTGATCTTGGCTTATTTTGGGGTTTCTCTTTTATTTATTCTCCCTCGTTGTGGGTTTGGTCATATTGTGTACTGCTTTGTTATTTACTATTTTACCTTCCTGGGTTATACCTTGAAAACCTTTGGTTATGAGACTGGTTTTGGATGACTCATCACTAGTAACTCTTTTTATTTTAACTTGTATTTTCTTTATAATAATGATTTCTTTCCACAGTTGCTATGAATTAATCTATTTATATTAAATTTAATGCTTTCTTCCAAATTTAAACAGTATAACTTTATTATTCTAATGATCAATTGCCATTCAATATTATGCTTATATCTGTCACGCTACACAGTTTGTGCTAAAACAAATTGCCTCTGGTTTATTATGCAAAATAACTACTTCGTATCTCTTTTATGACATTTAAATTTCTTATTTCTCTTCGTTATATTAATACTTGTTGAATGAGTAACAATTTGTGAAATCAAACATAGTAACAAAATATTTCTTAATTAACTAGCTTATGACAACTATGGTATACCACAACTATTTATTATTTGCAATGAACCAATACGTGATTTAGCTACACACTCACACACATTCGTTCTTTGATTTTGTCGTTCTATTTAAACCCCACTTCGAGATCTCTGATGTACATTTTAGATTTACAATTTATTTATGTTGAATTATACTCTGGGGAAAAAAGGGAAAATAATCTTGTTTAAAACTCAGTTAATACTTAACGTCTGAAGAACTCCGCTGTTTTGCACCTCTGCTGTGAATGCACTGTTTAACACACCATAATTTAGTTTTGACACTGTTTAACCGCGGTACTGTTATTGCTTATTTCATATTAGGTTGATGCGCCACTATTATTTTAATCCACTTTAAAATAACATTTCGTTTTGTTTTGTCGGCCGACATAAATTTTCGAACACTTAGCTCGCTTAGGTTGGCCGCGCATTATACTGTTTGTATGTTTTATAAAATAGAATAGATAGGCCTACTAATTATTTCAGCCTATCTTACACTCCCGAGGCCACTATTTTTCAATTCACAAAACTTTACTGTCTGATGCTGGCTGTCTGTTGTGCACTCTCTAATGACACACTGCAGACTGGATTTCACACAAGCCTGCTGCTGGGTGGTTACGCAATACGTCTGGCAATTGTTTTGGCTGACTGTATGTATGTTGCATTGCTGTACTGGAGGCTCCCCACTGGTGAAAGTCTGGCAATTTGGAAAGTGCTTAAAATGATGATTTAAATTAATATAAAATTAAACTGGGGTGGCTCACAATTCTGTACCGTTACAATACCCCCCCAATAAGAGGTTGAAAGCCGGAGAGTTCAAACTCTTATTGCCTAAACCCTAAGAGGATCAGTGAGGATATGGCGCCGCAACCCCCCGGAACACTACTAAAATTGTGGGTTCTTACCCCCCTAGTCTGGCGACTGCGGCAGCACCCATCCGATCCTACGGGACTTCTCTACTCGAGATCCCACCACCATAAGCTCGGACAGATACCCGCCCCAGTATCGCCTGACTTTGAAACATTTAATTACAAAATTGACAAGTGGCCTTCCATCACTCCATATCCCACAACTGATTTGTTTCCTCTTAGCCGTACTGGTTCATTGACGACGTACTGGCTCATTTTATATTATAAACCCTAAAAAATAGTATTAATAAAACAATATTGGTTTACAGTGGTACACATAAATTCCAGTTGAATTGAATAATATTCCCCACACAATATTGCCCTCCAAAATGATACATAGATTATACAAGGTATCCTTAACTACTATATATGTATAGGACAAAAAATTCATAACATATGAAAAATCTATATGGACAGTAATATACACATCTTAATTCCCAAACACTATCTCAGCTTTAACGTTCTTTCAATTTCTTAATTTAAATGAATACTTTAATCATTATATTTTTATTTATCAATTATTTATTTTACCATCAAAATTCAGATCAAACTAGATTTAGCTTCATTATTAAAAGTCATCTTTTCAATTAATTTAACTACCAATTGTATTTAATTTCTCAAACTCTAAGTTGCAATAATTAACTCATTATTATTTTATTTGTTCAAAACAATTTCATTTGTTTTACTTACATTTTACAAAAAGACCCTACAAAAATATTACCTACATTATTCAAAAACTTACATTCCTTTCTTCACCTATGGTATGTCTTTTTATTTCATAATAGGATTTTCTACTGGCATTGATTCATCAAACTGCAACATTTTTGTTATTGTCAATTCAGCATGACTGTCTCGTTATTGTCAATACATTAGTCTCAACATACAGCACACTTGTTTATATAAACAATGGTCTGCCAGGCTGGTGTTGTAAACACTCTGTCTCAACACTCACAGTCTAAACATTCTGGTTACATCATACTAACACCTGTACTTCCCTTTTCAATTTTTTGTAAATCTTTTAGATAACATATTTGTCTCTTAAATTTTTTATTCCAATTCAGATCAGATATATTTTAATTCACCACAATTACTTTAATAGCATTATCACAATTCATTTATTATTATTGTTACACTCTTTTCACACCTGTAAGCGTTTTATTCTATCTGATTGGTATTATAAGCTTTATACTTACAATACATTATCCACTTATTGACCTGAACACAAAATACCCACCATACCCACACCAATATCTCCTCGTGACCTCTGAAACACTTTAACAACAATGTTATTTCATACAAACCATTGAACATTAATATCAAATCTCATAAAGCAATTTAAATCCCTTAGAAAAATTCAACCATATAACATTTAAGTCAAGCAAAATATTTAAACATTTCAAATTATTTTAATTAAATCAATTATTGAAAACAACATTTTTAATTACTTTCACCCATTACAACTCATTAGTTATCCTCTTGCAAATTATTTTTGTTATTTATTTAAGCTGCAAAATATTAATATTATTATTATCATCACAACAATTTCTACTACATACATACATTGTTTATCTAACATTTTATAATACATACAATTAAATTCACTACACATGTATTTACAATTCTTCAACAATAATTATTCAGTTATATCACACTTCATTGTCCAAGGTTGCGAGGTCTGAACCAATAAACAAACTATTTAAAATTGTCCATTTGTGAATTTAAGGCTCAACCTCCATCGTCAAAATTTAGTCTGGGTTTCAAATAACAATTTTCAATTTTATTTGCAACCACATACGGTTATCTTGTGTATAGTAACCATAAAATTTGAGTTTATTTATTTTACCATAATAATCATATACCAAGTCAACATCATTGTTATTTGTAAAGTCTCCGTCAGTGTTTTTTGTTATTACCATTACATTATTATTACCATATTCATCAAAATAATCATCAAACTCTATGTTAGCAGGTAAATCAATTTGCTCCTCTCTCTCCATGCATAAATTCTGTACTAGTATTTCATAATTTCTATTCAACTTAAATATTTCGGTTTTTCTTTCTCTAATTCTCTCATTACAATATTTATCACAACATTTCGCATTCTCATTCCATACAGAGGGCAACACAACATTATTACAACATCTGGCTTTACCAGATACACCAAAATAATTCAAAGACCTTTTGTCTTTTACAAAAACTAAGGAGGAACCTTTGTCCTCCAACAATACTAGTGAAGCATTTTCTTCACCCATCTCACAAGAAAAATTTGCCCTCTTTTCACCCTCTACACTTAAACTGTCTTCACACTCTCTCTCATTCTCATTGACATTTGCTAGCAACACTTCATTACTAAACTCTACTTCAACAAAATCTTCATCACTCTCAACATTAATCTCCATATTCTCAACTACCACGTTTTTACACATATTATAATTCTCATTTGTTTTATACTCAAAATTTTCAATTACCTTTTGTATTTGTTTCTGAATTTGTTCTACTACTTGTTCTTTCCTATTGTTAAAGCATTCATCTATCTCATTTAAACGTTTATTCATTTCACATAAACGTTTATCAAATTTTTGGTCAATATTATTTATATCACCCTTTAACTCATTTAATTTAACATTCTGTTCATCAAATTTGGTATTGAAATTACTACTTAATTCGTTTAGTTTTACACTCTGTTCACTAAAATTAGTACACAACATTGTATTTTTCTCCAAGAGCAATTGCATCATTTTTATCATATCATTATCCTCAGATTGTTTATTTTTATTCATTACGGGTGGGGTTACCTGAATCCCTGAGTCATCTATTTCAGCTGACTTACTTGATTCTCTATATTGAACTGGGATAGGGGTCGAATGGACCTCCAACCCACTCATGACCGTTGATTCGGTCAAACTATTACTTTCCATTTTTATTTATTATTTTTACATATATAAATATGCCTAGTTTTGTTTCTACAATTTACAACCTCGCCCCACTCCCAAATAACCCGTTCTGCAGCTTAATGAGGTCTGGCGAATATAGGTTATAAACCCTATACTCGCGTCCCTGTTCGGGCGCCAATGAAACTTCTCAATTAATTAAATTATAATTAACTCTTACCTTAGGGTTTTATTCCAGAGTCTTTCAGACGAAAACAGCTGCAAAAAGGATTATTTGGATTTGATATGGTCAAAGATCAAATACACAGTTTGTGCTAAAACAAATTGCCTCTGGTTTATTATGCAAAATAACTACTTCGTATCTCTTTTATGACATTTAAATTTCTTATTTCTTTTCGTTATATTAATACTTGTTGAATGAGTAACAATTTGTGAAATCAAACATAGTAACAAAATATTTCTTAATTAACTAGCTTATGACAACTATGGTATACCACAACTATTTATTATTTGCAATGAACCAATACGTGATTTAGCTACACACTCACACACATTCGTTCTTTGATTTTGTCGTTCTATTTAAACCCCACTTCGAGATCTCTGATGTACATTTTAGATTTACAATTTATTTATGTTGAATTATACTCTGGGGAAAAAAGGGAAAATAATCTTGTTTAAAACTCAGTTAATACTTAACGTCTGAAGAACTCCGCTGTTTTGCACCTCTGCTGTGAATGCACTGTTTAACACACCATAATTTAGTTTTGACACTGTTTAACCGCGGTACTGTTATTGCTTATTTCATATTAGGTTGATGCGCCACTATTATTTTAATCCACTTTAAAATAACATTTCGTTTTGTTTTGTCGGCCGACATAAATTTTCGAACACTTAGCTCGCTTAGGTTGGCCGCGCATTATACTGTTTGTATGTTTTATAAAATAGAATAGATAGGCCTACTAATTATTTCAGCCTATCTTACACTCCCGAGGCCACTATTTTTCAATTCACAAAACTTTACTGTCTGATGCTGGCTGTCTGTTGTGCACTCTCTAATGACACACTGCAGACTGGATTTCACACAAGCCTGCTGCTGGGTGGTTACGCAATACATCTGGCAATTGTTTTGGCTGACTGTATGTATGTTGCATTGCTGTACTGGAGGCTCCCCACTGGTGAAAGTCTGGCAATTTGGAAAGTGCTTAAAGTGATGATTTAAATTAATATAAAATTAAACTGGGGTGGCTCACAATTCTGTACCGTTACAAATTTCTCTCATTGGTGAAATTTATTTTTTACCCATGAGACTAGAAAATTTTGTTTATGAATGCACTGCCTTTAATATATATATATATATATAGCCTCCATAACTATTTACAATCACTCGAAGCAGTGCTGGTACGTGATATGGTACACCTAGCCGCGGCACCTTGAGTGTAAAAAAATAATTCGTATCACGTACCTTTATGGGTCCCCCTTGTTAAGCTACGAATTACTAGCATTATTTAAAATGCCATAGAAAACAATGAATAAAAAAAAACTTACACTTACCGTTCTTGTGTGTTCTTGGGTCCAGGGTCTCATACGTACGTTGGGATACAAGCGTAATTTTCAAGGTGGCGTGAATAACTTATACAATGCATCTTGGAAGAGAAATTATTTTTTGTTTATTAATCTAAAGTGTTGAATTTATAAGTTTTCTCCAAAATAGATCTTTTTTTTACCTGTTTCAAAGGTTGTGCAACTCTTACATCTTAGTTCCTATACTTACATCCTATTACTTACATACTTTAAAGATAGCCCAGCCTGCGCACTCACTACTCACATTCTTAAAACCCCTTATTAATATAAAAAAACGCCCCATTTTATGTAAAATTAATGACCATACTGGTTTCAGTGTGAAACGTTACGTGTGTGGCGTCCTCTTCCCCGACCACATGGTGCGTCTTCCAAAGTCTTTCATTCTCTGGATGTTCACAAGGTTTATAATATTTAATCACGTTCAATATTCATTCTTCGTCACTAGAGGCACTGTTATACATGTTTTTGTAGAATCACATAGGTATTTTGTCGGCAGACTTAAGAAAAAATATGAAGATTTGCCCGGGCACAAAACTAATAGCTGCCACGCGTGGCTTGGGTTGCTAGTCGACTGGGAAGAAAATTATCAATCTGCCTCCCTCCAAACACTCGGACAGAGCGGAAGTTTCACTGCCTCATGATCGGATTTTCCGTCACTGTTCATTCAACACATGTGTTTTTTGTGTGGTAACCGTGGACGATCTTTGTTAAGCACTGGTTGACGTCACCAAAGAGGCCGGACTAAACTTTATTTCCTGCCGTTCGGCCAAGGGGACGGTGAATAAATTTGTTCTCCAGACATCTTGGTTTTCGGATGCCGGCGTCCCCCGAGCGTGGACTTGTACTGCTCGTGGGTGCGTGGTCACACTTATGCAAAGTTCTGAGAAATTTTAGGGTGGTGCAAATTCCTTATCTGGTTACACAACAGAAACTGCGTCTCACTGCTTTGTTCTCCACTGTACTACTTGCCACGTGGTCTGTTATAATGGAAATAGCGTTGTCGGAAAATAAAACTTTCACAATAATTTTTTATAAAATCCCGCAAAAAATGAAATAGATGAAATAAATGAAATTACCCAATTTAGACACGTTACACCCTCCCCATTCAACAATGTGGTGAAATTTCTAATCTTTACCAATTTTGGTGGAGCCGGACCATCGCCGTGTCCCTGCCCGAAGGAAGTTCTGCCAACCATGGTCCGCCTCCAAGTGCCGAAACCCACGGCCAGGACTGGTAAGGTCATGACCGCCCGAAAATGGGGGAGAGTCCCTTCTGAAAACATTTTAACAACCATGTTATTCCACAAACTAAACCCAATTTAACATTTCTTTATTTATTAATTATTATCAAATTCAAATCTCATAAAATAATTTAAATTCATTAGAAAAATTTCTTTATGCAACATTTTAAAAACAATCAAAAATGTTTAAACCTCTCAAATTACTTTAATTCCCTCAAGTATTGAAAACACACCATTTTTAATTACATTACTTCTAAAACAATTACAATTTATTTACTATAAACTCATTACGGTATTTATTTAGTCTGCAAAAATATTATTATTATTATCACAACAATTTCTACTACCTACACACACTGTTTACATTACATACTTGTTACAATACAAACACAATTAATTTCACTAAAATTTATTTACTAATCTTTGTCATTATTTTTCTGTTTTCCACACCTCATTTCCTAATTCAGCAGGGTCATAACCATGAATTAAAAATATTTAAAATGTTCATTTATTGATTTCTTATCTAACCGCCATCGTTGTATAATAGTCTTATTTTTTTATAACACTTCTCATTCTTACTCACACTCAATTTATTATTATTATTATAATAACCCTTATCAACATAATATTTGACACCATTATTACCTATTGATTCATAAAACCGGTCTACATTTGTGATTTCAATTCTGTCTCCGTAAGTATTTTTATTCTCTATAAAGTCAGTTATTTTATCATCATCATCAAAATAATTATCCATCTCTATTTTACAACGTAAGTTATTTTTTTCATCTATCTCAATATCTAACACCTGCACTAACCTTTCATAACCTCTATTTATTTCAAAAATCTCTATCTCTCTCTTTCTCTCATCACAACACCATATCACATTTTCTCTCTCACTCCATGCAGAGGGTACTAATTCATAAAAATTCGGGGAACAACTCAAAGACCTCATGTCTTCCAATAATACAGGACTCTTGCAGTTCAACAACAACATTTGTAAACACCTTGGTTCACAATAAACCTGGGGAAAATTTACCCTCTGCCACCCTTCTACCTCTATACTATCTTTCCACTTTCTCTCGGACTCATAAACACACATTAACATTCCATTACTACATTCTAAAACTTCATCCGTACTCTCAATATTTACCCAATTATTCTTTAACATCATATTTTCACTTATATTGTCATAATTCTCACTCCTACTTACCTCAGAATTGTAATTAACATCATTACCATCACTATTCAATACTTTACTATCTAACACTACCTCTTTCACTATTTTGTCATCATCAATATTTGTCATAACTATAACCTTGTCATCTAACTTCTTGTTTATTATCTGATTTAATTTACTTCCACTCTGTTCCCCTACTGACTTTACCACTTTCTCAATATCTTGTTTCAATTCATTACACTTACTCTCACATTTATTTTTGACCTCATTTATATCAATTTTAAGTTCATCAAATTTGGCATTAAAATTACTATTATTAACGTCAAATTTATTATTAATAAGATTAAATAAGTCATTTAATGACAACTCTTTTTCTCTTGTTTTAGTTGCTACGGGAGTGGAATTCGCTCCCAGCTCCGCAAAGGTTTCTTGTACCTCAGCCATTTTAACCAAATTTTTTATTATAATCCCCTTTATACACAACAATTACAATTCTCCCAATGCACGATAATTGTACACGTTTATTCAAAATACTCAACACATAAAATCGTAATCACTATGTAAACATACACTACCCAAACATAACCTAGTCACACATACGTAACGTAAATATATACGATCAATTTCACAAATACGCTGTTACCAAATCCTTCTTTCTGTGATTTAAAATAGGTCTACCTCGTATAAAATTATATCAGGATCCTGGCAGCGTCGCCAATTGTTGATAAACAAACTTAATTGAAATAAATAAATAAATAAAATACTGCCAGGAAAAATACCTGCGATCTTTTCTTCGGTTACTTACCTTGTATAAATTTCAATCAGAAGCCCAGAGTCGCCACAATGTTTTAGGCTATACATCGAAACCTTAACACTCTACCTTAATAAAAAATGGGACAATTTTGCAATCTGACTACACCCCAATAATAATTTTCAGAAGAAACCCGGAATCGTTAGACGAATCTTTCAGCACAGAATACTAGGAAGTGGTTATGGCATAATAACTAAACTAACACATGGTATATGCTGTTAAACAATTCTTATTTATTAGATCCAATATTCAGTTTACTCTTCCTTTAAAATTTACTTTAAAATCTTTCGTTTACTGTTACATGGCCACCATCCTAGTAATAAAGGTAAGTAAAACCTTAACCTATATAACTAACTAAACTATGAAAAGCAACCCAGCATCTTGCTTACACATATGTTTACATCCATCCCCATAATTTATATTTAGAAATCTCTCATTTTTATACATTTAGTGGGTTTGCGCATATACTGCAGTATTAATTTATAAATAAAGGTTTTAAATTGTACTCATCCTATTCGTTGTTACGCCAACACTGTTTTACGCTTGAATGTCCGAAAAATAACTTGAACTGTTGTAATTTAGTAATTATGTCTCTGACGTTGTTGTCGCACTCTTATTAATACTAACTAAACAACTTTGCTGTCTTGGCCGGTCGGTTCACATTTTCTGGTGTATGATTTTTTTTTTGTACCGCGCTCTAACACAATGACGCGGTTCCGAGTTTAGACACCGAACTGTCTTTGCCCGGCATCCCCATTTTTATGCACGGGCGAGATGGAAACTGTGTCCAGTCGGCGGACGCACATACGGCTCGCGTCCGGCACTTCTAGATGTTATTGTCCGACTGCCTTTTTGCTACCAAATTTTGTCGCTGTTCACAGCCTTCATATGGCAAATTCTTAGTAGTGGCACCGGGAACATAGTTTGTGAGTGTTCCCAAAGCGTTGACAAAATTTCACTGCCTTTCGTAGTATAACTCGGATAGGCGTGGTCTCGTTAAACTTCCGTCACCATCCCAACCGCATGGCAAACAAATTTTACAAAAGAGCCATGTTGGCCGAGGTATCTTAGCGTCGTTTGTGCGCCCCGCTGGTGTTTGTGCGTTTGCGTCCATCACACAGCACTGAAGTTCTCGGAACTCAATTGCGTTCTCCGGTCACACCTTGCATTCCATTGTCCTTTGTCTGAACAACACCGTTCCTTTGTTCGACGAAACATGGGACTGGCCACACAGTTGGAAACAAAATTATGATTTTTTTTTTAGTAAAATAAAAACCCCTCTTTTTAGCCCCGTTACATCATAACAGGTGATGAGTCATGGGTTTACGGTTATGACCCTGAGACTAAGCAGCAGTCGTCACTGTGGAAGTCGCCACATTCACCGCGGCCAAAAAAAGCACGTCAAGTTCGTAGCAACATGAAGTCTATGTTGACTGTTTTCTTTGACATCAAAGGAATTTGTCCCCCCCCTGGTCAAACAGTCAATGGGAAGTTTTATTGTGAAGTTTTGAAGCGGCTATGTGAGAGCATTAGGCGCAAACATCCAGAAAAGTGGATGAACAACAGCTGGGTTCTCCACCATGACAACGCGTCCGCCCACACACCGTTAGATGTTCAGCATTTTTTGGCTTCCAAAAACACGGTAGTGATTCCCCATCCACCCTATTCACCTGACCTCGCCCCGTGCGACTTTTTCCTGTTCTCCAAAATGAAACTTCACTTCTAAGGCCGTCGTTTTGACACAATTGAGGACATCCAGGCTGAATCGCAGAAGGTTCTTCGAACGCTTACGCTTGCCGACTTTCAGCGATGCACGGAATCATGGAAAAACGCTGGGATCGCTGTATCCATACCCAAGGAGACTATTTTGAAGGAGACGGTGGAAACTAAGAGTTTTTTTTTTTAATAGCGAATTGACCACTTAGGATCACGCTACAACTTTATTTCTTTTTCTTTGCCTGGAGTTTCCTCTGTCTCCAATACTCCTTCATACGCTCACTGGCTTGTTTCCTTTGATCTTCTGTCCAAGTTCGTCCACCTCTATTAGGTCTTCCTGCATCTTGAAACAATTCCAGATTTTTCACTGTACTCCTAAATTCACTTCTTTCTAACATTTGGTACTCTGTGATATTCGACTTTTCTAAATCTTTTCTAACTTCCTTAATCCACGTTGTAGTGGTCTTCTTCTTCCAGAGGTAGTCGAATATTTGTTTGGTTAATCGATTTTTGTCCATTCTGTATAGATGTCCGAGAAATGTCAGCCTCCTCCTCCGCATAGTCTCTGAGATTCTTTCCACGTTCTGATAGACTTCCCTATTGCTTCGCAGCTTCCATCCATCTTCAGTCCGAACTGCACCCATGATTTTTCTTAGAATTCTCCTTTCCAAGACTTCTAGTTTGTCGAGGTTATAGTTCATCGAGAGGCATTCACTGGCGTAGAGACATTCCGTTTTTACGACGGTGTTGTAATGCCTTATTTTGGCATTCCAGGAGATGCATTTCTTGTTGTAGATATTTTTTGTTAATCCATATGCTCTTTCCATTTTTAGAATTCGATCTCCAACAGCTGCTTTTTCTAACCCATTCTCCTGTATAGTCTCACCCAGGTACTTGAACTTTTTGACTCTTTCAATTCGTCCTATCTCCGTTTCAAGGAATTTTGGTCCATGTTTGTCATTTGTCATAAATTTGGTCTTTTCAACTGAGATCCTTAGTCCTGTTTGGCTGGCTATCTTTTTCAAGAGATTGATTTGTACGGTTGCTTCTTCTGGGTTTTCTGATAGTACCGCAAAGTCATCTGCAAACGCCAGCCAGTTGACTTTAATTCCTCCCGACTTTCTTCCGAGGCATATTGGGTTTATTCCTCGACTCTCCAGTTCCAAGTTCCAAATTCTCACGATCTTCTCTAGGACACAGTTGAATAGGAGTGGCGATAAGCCATCACCCTGTCTCACTCCTGTCTTAATTATGGACATAACTAAACTAACTAAGAGTTATGGTAAGCAATTTTCATTTTGTGGGCGAATTCCCCAAACTTTTGGATGGCACCTCGTACAGAATCAGAACAGAATGGTAGTTCTATGTTCAAAGGGCATATTTATGGGGGGGGGGAGACGAATGGGACTGCCCCCCCAGGGTAAAAAGTTAACAAAAATTTTGTTTATCTCTTAATTCTAAGCTGTTTTATTAGTTTGTCAGCTGTATGCGCTAATAGAATAGTAACCCTTTCTTAAATATAGGTCTACACAGCATAAACAAGTTTATTACACAGCATTTGCGTGTACCTTTGAAATATGAAATATAGGACACTGAGTTAAGTCAATAAGTATCTTATAAACAATGTTTCAACAGCGCTTATTTTTACTGTGTTACTATTTCAATGGAATTGATTTTGGTATGTTATTACATGTTTTTCACCCACTTAAAAAATGTTAATATTAATTAGTTTTAAGTTGTTTTTTCTTTTGTATGAAGCCGACTTGTCCAGACCCCTCACCAGACCAAATTCTAGATTTGCTACTGTCTAGGTTAGGTTTGGTTGTTCCAGGGTCTAGATAAGCGACAGTGAGAAATGGTTTTTCCAACAGCTTCAGTTATGAACTGGATATACTGAAAAACATCAACTTACCTGTGGTGACCCAGAGAGATACTGGCTAAGGAAATGTAACCACGGAGCCTCATCAACAACTTCGTAGTACCGAATGTTTCCATCACCCTGTGCATAAACAAAACCCACACAGTGTTTTTATCATCATACATATTTACTGTACTTAAAGCTGACATTTTAAATTTTCATTTCACTGAAATGTTACTTCATACACATACTTCAGTATGAACATAACTTCATAAACATTAACTTTTTGATTGAGTCTCATTTTAGAAACACCCAGCTGTTATGAAACAACTTAATCCATCTATTAATATTTCCTCAAAAAACTTATTTACAACGTTCTCTACATGACTATACTATCAATTCATTAGAATGCTGTTACAATGGTATAACAATACACAATTATAACAATAAATAAAATATAATAAATACATAAATAAAGTTATTTTATAACAATAAAATTGGTTAAAGAAGCCATGAACAATAAATTGTGTTCATGCTTACACCACCTAACCTCAAATGATTTGCCTGTCACCAAAAATGTTGCAACTTTTTTTAAACTGTACTGTGAGCATTACTACAAGGATTGTTCAGTAGAAACACGTTTGATCTGCGCAGCCATGACTTCATCGCCATGGCAACGGAATTCACTTGTTTATATTGTCTGTTTAAGTACTAGTGATGCATCTGTCAAAAATATTTGCAGTTTGCTCTTTTTTTTAAGCGTTGTGACTGGGTTGAAAAATGGCATCTATGATAGAATATCCGACCAAAGATAATCTGCATGCTGTTATTCAGTTTTTGGCCACTGAGGGGCATCAGCCAATGGAAATTTATACGAGAATGAAAGCTGTATATGGTTGACTATAGTTATTCTCATTGGGCAGTGGTTGAATGGTGCAATAAATTTCGACAAGGAAGAGAATCCACTAAAGACCTGGCCCATCCCGGACCTGCACGTGTTGCAGCATCAGATGAAAATGTGAGACAGCTGGAAACTGCTTTATGCGCAAATAGGAGCATCAAAGTTAGAGAACTTACTCAAATGTTGAGCATAAGCGTGGGAACTGTTCATTCCATCAGTCATAGTTTTGGCTATCACAAAGTTGCTGCTCAGTGGATTACACAACTGCTTATTGATGAGCAGAAAAATTTGCGTTCGGCCTTATAATTACAGCATTTGATGCGCTATCAACAACAAGGTAATGCCTTTCTACACCAAACTGCTGCCGGTGATGAGTCTTAGTGTTATCACTACGAACCAGAATCCAAACATCAGAGTATGCAGTGGAATCATGCACAATCTCCGAAGGTGAAAAAATGTTGGTCCCAACCTTCGGCAGGAAAAGTAATGGTGACCATATTTTTTTATTATCAGGGTGTGTTGCTCTAAGATATTAAGAACCTGGTGTCAACATCAACATTGAATGATATGCAGACAGCTTAAAACACTTACAGGTTAGCATCAAGGATAAATGTCCCAGGAAGCTCACAAATGGTGTCATTCTTCTCCATGGTAATGCTCGACCCCATGTACCCCAGATGATTTAAGATCTGTTTGGTCGTATGAAGTGGGAAGTCTTACAACATCCACCTTTCAGTCCTGACTTGTCCCCATGTTTTTGGTCCATTAAAGACATCACTAAAAGGACGCCGGTTCAAATCGGATGCTGAGGTAGAGTTTGCTGTTAGCAAATGGTTCCGCAAACAGCCGCAAGAATTTTACCAGCAGGGAACTACAGACTAGTGCAACAGTGGGCCTCATGCCTTAATGTTAATGGAGACTTCTTTTAAAATCTTTTAAAAAATGCTTTACAGCCTCTAAACCTGTTTCTATTTAACAATCCTCGTATTTATGCACTGCAAAATAAATTACACATAAATTTTCCAAATTTGCAGACAGATTTCATGAACACTCATTTTTTTGGAAATACAGTTTTTCTGGAAATTGCATTAAAATTTTGCATACCTAGGAGCATAAACCTTACATAACATTTCACTCTTCTATACACACACACACACACACACACACACACACACACATGCTTTTGTGAACTAGTTTTCCAGTACAGTTAGCCTTAAATTCTAACCACTTCCAACCTTATCTAGCTAGACTTTTTCATTTTATTATATATATTTTTGGACTACCAATTTTTTGCAAAGGAGCAATTTTATTTCAGATTTAAGGAATATTTCCCATAAACTATTATTAAATGCTGAAGAAGTTTATCTTCCTCCATTACACATCAAAATATTGATGAAAATATTTGTAACAATCTGCACACTTGACATTCTGCCCCTCTCTACACACACACACACACACACACACACACACACACACACACACACACACACACACGCGCGCGCGCGCACACACACACACACACACACACACCTTTGTAGATCTGCAAAAAGAAGAGTTTTTAACATTTGAAACAATTCAATTTGTTAACATTTTGTGCATTAAATTTGTATATTAGAAAATGCTTTATAACGTATTTTAGCATAATGTAAAACAGTATTCCTTCACATGATTGTGCAATTTTTTGCATTATTCAATAAAAATGAATTTTTTACCAGTCGACTTTCTTTAGTTCTAACTAAAGAAGCAAAATGCACAGTTATAGAATTTCACAGCTACCAGGAGTAAGCAACTGTTCCAAATTGCTTGTGCTAACTACTATTTTATAATAAACAATCATTCAAACATAATACAGAAGCTAATTGTAATTAAATTCATAGGTCTAATTAAACTTATAAACTGAGAGCCTTCAATAAATTACAAGTTAGTGACCTGAAATATGAAGAGCTATTGGAAAACTATGCAAAACATCAGTAAATTGGGAGTGGAGACATCCACAGTACTTAAGTGTTCAACACAATCATTTCTATTAAAACTAACTGCTGGGCTGTGGTCCTAACGTACGACATCCACATTAGTGTTGACTCGTTTCATCCACTGAAGATGACAGCCAGTGGTGCTGCTGAAACGTCTGGTTTAATCGAAAACCTTGGACCACAGCCAAACAGCCCAGCAGTTAGTTTTAATTCAAATGACACCAGCCCCGTGTAAGCCTTCGAACAACTATACAGTCATTTGTATTTTGACATTACTATCTTCCAAAACTAGAAGTTTATAATTCATTTTACTGTCAAAGTTTAATCTCTACAAAATTTACTGAATACCCTATTTAACTTGTAATAACTTGAAATTTAATAACAACCCTAAATTAGTTTATCACATTTGTCAATATGCTTAAACAATTAAACAAAATGTTAATTATTAATTACACTGCACAACACATGCTCTGTTCTCTCAATGAAAATACATTGTTTATGTATATTTTTGCATACAACTCCAAATTTGAACTTAGTTGGTCTCTATCGCCTACTTTTTAAAGTTATACTAAAATTATTGAGTTCTAAAATTGAGATGTTGATGTTTCTTCTTATATTTATTCTTTCATTTTAAAAAATGTGTTAAATCAAAATAGTTTGTGTAATCTCAAATAAACTCTTATCAACTGTTCTGAATAGTACTGCTGTCTGTTAGATTCCTTATTTGAAGGGTAACACCTACCCTTCAGCACCCTTGGCCCATTCTGTACACATGAAGAAGTTTTATGAAAATATGCACCTGTTGTTAAGTTTATTGGACTACAAAGAGTACAAATAGCATATATGTGGAGACTTTAAAGTGACTGGGCTTGTACTAGGAATGCACCAAGGATAACCTAAATTTTCCTGTTTTTGTATGTGAGTGGAACAGCCACGACTGAACTAACTACTTCATTTGTAAAGGCTGGCCTCAAAGGAGCAATTTTATTTCAGGTTTGAAGAATATTTCCTATAAACTATTATTGAATTGCAAAGAAGTTTGTCTTCCTCCACTAAACATCAAAGTGGAGTTAATGAGAATATTTGCGAAGGCCCTAAATAAAGAAGGATAATGTACTTAAGAAACAAGTTCCCACAACTGAGTGAAGCAGAAATTAAAGAGAGCATTTTCATTGGGCCACAAATAAAAGAAATGCCAAAGTATGAAGAATTTAGAACTAAATTAAATCATTTACAGAAAAGAGCCTGAGCTTCATTCAAGACTGTCTGTGACAACTATCTTGGAAATAACAAATCAGAGGACTGGTGAGAAATAGTTAGCCAACTAATCAAAGCCTACAAAAATATTAATTGCAATATGGCATTAAAATTTCCACTCACATCTGGATTTTTTTCCTTTAAATTTTGGTGCAATAAGTGATGAACACGGGGGAAGGTTACACTGAGATATTGCCATCATGGCAAAGAGAAACAAGAGTTATGTGGAACATCATAATGCTTCAGAATATTGTTGGAACATGGGAAGAGATACACTCCAGAAAATGTCTACAAAAGGAAACAATCAAAAGTCACTTTAATCTTAAGTGATAAAAAATAAAGTCATTTTTTATTTAATAAACTTTTTTTTACTAATGTAACAAAATTATTCAATTTTTGAAAATAAAAGTGAAAAAAGAAAAAGGTTTTCATCACGCCAAAAAAAACTATGTGGTAGACTTATTCTGATTGCAGATTCAAAGTCAGCAGCCAAAACTTAATAAAAATCATCTGATTTAACTAAAAGGACAAAAGTCACTTTAAATGTGTTGTCCAGTGTTATATTACAAAATAGCCAAAATTACCTTTCCTGCCAGATACAATATGTTAGTGTCCGGATCAAAGTATGGAAAAATTACACCTGAAGAGGAATCTACTGTTTCTACAGTGAGAGGTGCTGAAAGGTTGTCCTCAGCCCACACAGCAAGTTGTCTGTCTGAATGTCGTGAAAACCCTGTAGTTACAAGACGGCCTGTGCCTCCTAGATATGCTACCTTACTAGAACGTGTACCTGCATGGCAAATTCCTTCCTATAGAAAAATGAAAAATATATTGTAACGGTACAAATACTACCACCCCGAGACATATTGTGAACATTGATGATTTTATTAATAATTTTTTGGGAAAAAGGAGTACATGATTTAGCATCAAGGTCGCCGATCAAGCAGCTAGAGACAGCTATTTTTAGCGATCCGAACTCTGAACTTTGTATTTTGAACAAAGCAGCATAATACATCATAAGCCGAGCCCAACATACGTCACGTAGGAATGCAGGAGTGTCTGCTAACTCGCCGGGCCGGCGTCAGCAGTCTGCGCTTGGTTTAAAAAGTCAGTCGCCAACCAACATCTAGTGACGACAGACGTAATTTCGGGTGGGCAGCCCAAGTGTTAAATTTAAGGGCGCCCGCCGTTAAAACCCAGTTGAATTCATGCTCTCGTACTGTACGGCCGAAAAAGTCTGCGGACGAATACGGGTGCGCCCAAGTCAACTAAAATGTAAATAAGTGAAACAAATAAGTTTTTTTATATTACAAATGAACTAACAATTTCGGATAAAATGGCGAATAAACAAAAAGTGAAAGTAAGAAAATGTGCGGAGTGACTGAAAACACGTAAGGAGGCTGGACTGTTTTGGACGAAATTTCGGATGAGTAACACTCGGGGGGAAAAATAAATTTAACAAGGGGTAACAAAATTCAATATCATGTTTTTCTGGTTTTATTGAAAAAAGTAATAACTAAAAATTGAGATCTCATAAGGGTATGAGGTGAGTGTGGGGTGAAAATTATGTCATAAAAAAGAAGTGTTGATTTGCGGAATTTAGGTTTAAAATGATTTCTGTTTGATATAGCTTCTCTTCATGTCTATTAATAAATGGTAGAATGTAATTAAGGGATGGAGATAAGCTGTGGGTCAGATAAAATAAAAGATGGATTATTTGGTAACAAAAATCGCATATTGATTTATAAATTTTATTAATTAATAAAAGTATTGAATGTTAAACTAAACTGGGCCAGATTAATTATTTATTTCGAATAACCATCCTGCTCTCTCTTTCTAACTCGCTTAACAGAATCCTGAACCTTGGTAAGTAAAAATATGCAGTTGGCAATAGTTCAAGATGGCGTCCAAAAAAATGGACGCAAGCTACAGCTGATTGTTGGTAAACAAAGTAAATAAAAAGTAAGTAGTAAAGAATATTACAATATAGATAACAACATTAATATACATGAAGCACACGCAGAAATTCCCATAAACAAATTTAAAAGCTTCCTGTGACTATAAAAATGAATTTGAAGTGATAGATTTCACATCAGTGTGAAACATAACAGTATACCTACATAATGTATGCAGTATGAAGTCAAGTTAAACGAGTTTGACTTAAGAAAAGTCACATTAATGTGATCCATTTCATCTCACAAAACCAATTTTTATGTTGTTGTGAATACGTTTCTAAATACTGTACTATGACACTTTGCTGTACAGAAGAATATGCACGTTCTATTTAACCACCGATTACATCCATTTAACTTAAACAAGAACAGAACTTTGTTTATAGAAATTTAGCTTCTACATAAATTTCTTAACTTTTTTGTCAGCAGCCTTGTACCTTACAATCTTCATACAATTAGACGCTGTCATACAATTAAATTACGAGAATCGATGTTTACTTATGAACACATGCACACACGCACACGTGCACACACACACACACACACACACACACACACACACACACACACACACACACACACAAATATACAACATTCCTGTACCACATTCATTGTGGCAAATATACTACACATGTATGTCATGATTACTCAAACTAAAATCCATAATAAAGAAACTTAAATAATTGAACCACCCACAAACCATAATCTTCAAACAAAATACATTTTTTTTTATGAAATCTTGATTAAGGAAAGCACATGTGAGCTACCATGGATCAGTTTTCAGAAAAAATTTCAGATTCACTAACACAAAATAAATTATATTATAAATATACATATAATAGAGAATATATGCAATTTAATGTACAAAATAAATCTTCTAGCATACACAGAGAAAAACATTGTAACAGGACGGATAAGCCTACCCAGGGGTATTTTGTGGAGGAATAATAATTGTAGATTTTATTCGTAAATTATACGATGTATGCCATGTGAACGAATTAATGTCAAGGTCAGTGAAGCAGAACGCAAGCAAAGCAGCTATTTTTAGCCGCATGACATTTGAACTTTGTAAAACGAAATCATAACATATGACATCAGAGCTGAACCTATGAATACGTCACTTGGAATGTAGATTCAAATTAATGCCACCGTCAAAACTGACTTCAAAACACAAAAAGAACAATAGAGCGAAACCATGTGACTCCCCCGCTACCTCAGAAATTGAGGAAGTAAAATTTGCCCCAGTAAAGAAATACACCTTGTGCCGGCCGGTGCTAAAAAAGTTCCGGAATAAATTACGGGCGCGCGCCCAACACCACACGCATAAAATGTGGATTAACAAAATTTAAATAAGTGAGATAAACATTATTTTATTGTGAAGACAAACGTCAAAAATAAAGGAAAACCGTGAAATATACGAAAAAATCGGGAGTGCGTGCAACAGTTGGAGTCGTGGGAAGGATGTCAGATAAGTAACAGAATGATGGCAAAAATAGCAAATTTTCTCAAATATAAATAAATTCCATATTATATACATATTAATCAAATTGGCCAATTAAATAACAAAGGTATTTATTCAAAGAAAAGATGAGGGATAAAAAAAAATGAAAATAGGTACCGCATGAAAGTGTGCGTGTCCGTGTGAATGTACAGAAAATATAATTAAGAAGTGCTGGGTTGCGATATATATTGCAACGAATCACAGGATTGTGATAGGCGGGGCAAGCTCATATATTACACAGACAATGGACATTCATGTTATATTGGTAGATGGTTAAGTTTGGTTATGTTATCAGTTGTATTTAGTAAGGATAAGGGTTTAGTTTAGTAAAACTGTGCATTATTTATTTATTGTTATTCATGTACTGTGTTTGTGGAAATGTGCGCGCGTGCGCGAGTGGTAAACGTTTCCCGGGCGGTGCGTGAAGTATTTATCATTGTGTTTGACATTGAACTGAACTTGGAGACATATGTAGTGCTACAATCCCTATACATTTCTGACTATTGTTTACGTTCATGTATGATATTAGTATGTAGGCAGTTATGCATGAGATACGGGTAGTCTGATTACCGCTATGCATGCTGTTACAAAGTAAATGCACTCTACTGCATGAAAAGTGCATGTCACGATGTACTAACCATGTGACTTCCATCCACCAATAGAATGCTGAGTGGTGGTTGGAAATTTTCTTAAGCCTGTCGTTACACAGGCAGTTCTTCTACGCCATCTACCACGAACGGGACGTGCACTCCTTGTACAAGATTCTACCGCTTGCAAGGTGTTGTAAAGACTATTCGTTGTTAGTGAAACGGGAAGACTCAGAACTGTGTGTGTAGTACATCTGCACACGGTATTGTTTTAACGCATTGTGCGTATAATTACAGACAGTTCTTCACTGCTGCTACCACGAACGGGTCGTGCACTCCTTGTACAAGATTCTACCGCTTGCAAGGATCTGTTAAGACTTTTCGGGGATAGTAACGCGTGTGACGCATAACAGTTGATGTTATCTATTTACACACGGTAGTATTAATATTGTAGTACTACGTGTGTAATAAGTGAGTGTAACTGTATCACTGTGCGAGATCTTCCGCAGTGTCAGTATCATTAATAGTTACGCAATAGTAAGTTGTTCCATCAAGACGTTTCCGTGCTAGTGCAAGATTTCCTCATAGGGTGGTCTGCTGATCGCGGTAGACCTTGTATTCGCGTGAACACTTGAAGAAGCCGGAGTGGTATAAGTTCAATATACCGTTATTAGATTAAGCTCACTGTCACCTGAGATATTACTTGGTCATAAACTCTATATTAATTTTGCGAGTAATAAGATCCGTAGTACCGTTGTGTGTGCGAAGCGTCAGATTCATCGTGGGAATTGCAGGACACCAGCCCAGCTGTTATATGACATCAGCCCAGCTGTTATAGGACCAGCCCAGCTGTTATAGGACCAGCCCTGCTGTATAGGACCAGCCCAGCTGTCAGGACACCAGCCCAGCTGTTATAGGACCAGCCCAGCTGTTACAGGACGCCAGCCCAGCTGTAAACATTTCTGGGGAAACGTCTGTTATTTATAAGCCGCATCTGACGAACCAACTACACCGCAAAGACCGGCCTTTCTCTTCAACAACATCATCGTGGGAGTCTTCTTTATGTAACGTATCATGTCTTGTGTATGAACATTATTTAACATTTTTAAAAGAAAGACTCTATATCAAACATTACATTCTGTACATATCAAATATACCATATAAACTATAACTTGTGTTTTGTGCAATAAATAATCTTAAACCCTCCAATATAGACTTGTAATTTGAATTACACATACTATCATATCCTATGCGCCAATAGTTTAGTAATTTGTGTTGTCGCATAGAGATATTTTGGCGCTTAGCAACGTAGAGCTCGTAAAATAGCGGTAATTTTACGCTATTATATATTTGTCTATGAATATAAAATTTGTTGGTTAAATCCGACGTATAATTATAATTAACGTAATAATTGTATGTGTATAGTTCTTATGAAAATCTGAGGATATAATTTATCAATTGTGCATATTCTCTTGTAGGTCATATATGAACAGATTTTATCAGTATATTGGAGGTAGATTATTAGTTGTTGTGTGTTAGATAAGGTTTATCTATATGTTGATATTTTGAACTGCTTTCTCTGTGTGTATAAACTGATTACACTTTGTTAATAATCTGGTGATAATAATAACTTTCTTTGCGTATAAATCAGTGAATTTAAATTTACTAAATTTTAAATTAATTTGTGATCATTATGTCGAAGACAAAAGAGCTTATAGAATCTTTAAGGGCCATGTCACTTGATGATAAAACCATATCTGAGGAGAGTAGAGCCATTAGGCGGAAATTGTGGGATAAAATTGAAAGTAATATTAACGAGGCAACTCGCTTAGGGCATAGTATTTCATTGTTCGATATGGTCGGAGATATAGATTATGCATGCAATTATAGTGAAGATGACGAAAGTGAAATTAGTAATAGCAACACTATTAGTCCAGAACATACTTCAGATAATTGCTGTGAGGAGGTGAAAGTTTATAATGTAACAGATATAGCATGCGAGAACTGTGAACGGATCATAGAATCTGAAGCTATTATGGAATCGGACAGTGTATTCGCTACCCATAAAATTTCCGAACCAGTAGTAGGGCCTGGAACTAGTATGGATAATAACGGTGCAGGTATTTCTGACACATGTCGTTATGAGGAGGTACTTGATGAGTTTATATCAGATACTGAGGTGTTTATGGAGGATGGAGAGGTGAATGATACTGGTGACAATAAGGTGACAACAATTATGGTAAATAATAATGAACCACCGCGTAATCAGTTTCATGTTCAAACACCACAAAATCAGCCACAATCACAACAACATAAAAATACAACTCAGCAATTTAATACCAACTTATTAGCAACAGTTACTGAAAATGATTCAGTTGAAAAGCAGTTCAATCAATCAAGTATGAAAAATGTTAGTTATAAGAATGAAACTGTTATGTCTGGCCTGTATCCTGCAGCAATTAAGGATAAGTTAGTGTGTAATTATGATAATAGTAATAAACATGAGGGAAATATTAGTATTGAAAATTGCACCGACCTTGTTGTCGAAGCAAAAATCAGTGGTTATGTTGACGAGATATTGTCCGACAGTGGCACAGAAATATCGCTGTTGGACGAGCAGTTACGAAAGAGGTGTAAAAACCACTTTATACAAATGCAGATTCTCCCGGTAAGTCACACAAGGATAAAATCAGCAACGTGTGAGTCGCAGATAGTTGAAAAACAGGCACGTATAACAAGATATGTGCAGGGAACGGAAATAGATGTGACCGTAATTGGAGTTAGAAAACTCGGACATAATATTATATTGGAAGTCGACAAATTAAATAAACTGCCAGTTGGAGTTCCAAACAATACATTACGAGGTAAAGTTGATAGTGTAGAGCACCTTATCAGACTAGGACGCTCGAAAGATAAGATAACGAATAACTCACTAACCCCCAAGGTTCAGTTAATGGGTTGCGAGATAAGGCAAATACGGCATATATTAGACAAATTCAAATCTATATTTCCAAGTAAACGTGTGCGTTTCAAAACTGAGAAAAATTTGTACAAAAAACTCAGAAATAAATGTCAGGATATAGGGGTAAGAATGTGTAGTGATTTAAATATGTCAGTTCAGGTTTAAATGTTGTATGTAAGATGACTCTGTGAATGAACAATAATCTAGTTTAGATAAGGAATGCCGTCTGTGTACTTTGTGACCCCGCATAAAATTTTGTTATCTGCTGTCAGGAGCATGTGTGTTTGTTTTGGTTTTAAGGTTACCACGTGTCTTTGATTTGGTGCTTCTGTCAAAGTGACAGGAAATGTTAGTATTAATTGAGGATGTTTATTTGATTTTAGTTCGAGGGTATTATTATTATTTCAGGATTAGGAAATTGTTTTGGTTATATAAAAAAAAAAAAATTTATTTTTGTTAGTTAACTAAAAAAAAAGATTTTTTTTTTATGCGGGAAGGGGTTAATCCTGCAACGAATCACAGGATTGTGATAGGCGGGGCAAGCTCATATATTACACAGACAATGGACATTCATGTTATATTGGTAGATGGTTAAGTTTGGTTATGTTATCAGTTGTATTTAGTAAGGATAAGGGTTTATTTTAGTAAAACTGTGCATTATTTATTTATTGTTATTCATGTACTGTGTTTGTGGAAATGTGCGCGCGTGCGCGAGTGGTAAACGTTTCCCGGGCGGTGCGTGAAGTATTTATCATTGTGTTTGACATTGAACTGAACTTGGAGACATATGTAGTGATACAATCCCTATACATTTCTGACTATTGTTTACGTTCATGTATGATATTAGTATGTAGGCAGTTATGCATGAGATACGGGTAGTCTGATTACCGCTATGCATGCTGTTACAAAGTAAATGCACTCTACTGCATGAAAAGTGCATGTCACGATGTACTAACCATGTGACTTCCATCCACCAATAGAATGCTGAGTGGTGGTTGGAAATTTTCTTAAGCCTGTCGTTACACAGGCAGTTCTTCTACGCCATCTACCGCGAACGGGACGTGCACTCCTTGTACAAGATTCTACCGCTTGCAAGGTGTTGTAAAGACTATTCGTTGTTAGTGAAACGGGAAGACTCAGAACTGTGTGTGTAGTACATCTGCACACGGTATTGTTTTAACGCATTGTGCGTATAATTACAGGCAGTTCTTCACTGCTGCTACCACGAACGGGTCGTGCACTCCTTGTACAAGATTCTACCGCTTGCAAGGATCTGTTAAGACTTTTCGGGGATAGTAACGCGTGTGACGCATAACAGTTGATGTTATCTATTTACACACGGTAGTATTAATATTGTAGTACTACGTGTGTAATAAGTGAGTGTAACTGTATCACTGTGCGAGATCTTCCGCAGTGTCAGTATCATTAATAGTTACGCAATAGTAAGTTGTTCCATTAAGACGTTTCCGTGCTAGTGCAAGATTTCCTCATAGGGTGGTCTGCTGATCGCGGTAGACCTTGTATTCGCGTGAACACTTGAAGAAGCCGGAGTGGTATAAGTTCAATATACCGTTATTAGATTAAGCTCACTGTCACCTGAGATATTACTTGGTCATAAACTCTATATTAATTTTGCGAGTAATAAGATCCGTAGTACCGTTGTGTGTGCGAAGCGTCAGATTCATCGTGGGAATTGCAGGACACCAGCCCAGCTGTTATATGACATCAGCCCAGCTGTTATAGGACCAGCCCAGCTGTTATAGGACCAGCCCTGCTGTATAGGACCAGCCCAGCTGTCAGGACACCAGCCCAGCTGTTATAGGACCAGCCCAGCTGTTACAGGACGCCAGCCCAGCTGTAAACATTTCTGGGGAAACGTCTGTTATTTATAAGCCGCATCTGACGAACCAACTACACCGCAAAGACCGGCCCTTCTCTTCAACAACATCATCGTGGGAATCTTCTTTATGTAACGTATCATGTCTTGTGTATGAACATTATTTAACATTTTTAAAAGAAAGACTCTATATCAAACATTACATTCTGTACATATCAAATATACCATATAAACTATAACTTGTGTTTTGTGCAATAAATAATCTTAAACCCTCCAATATAGACTTGTAATTTGAATTACACATACTATCATATCCTATGCGCCAATAGTTTAGTAATTTGTGTTGTCGCATAGAGATATTTTGGCGCTTAGCAACGTAGAGCTCGTAAAATAGCGGTAATTTTACGCTATTATATATTTGTCTATGAATATAAAATTTGTTGGTTAAATCCGACGTATAATTATAATTAACGTAATAATTGTATGTGTATAGTTCTTATGAAAATCTGAGGATATAATTTATCAATTGTGCATATTCTCTTGTAGGTCATATATGAACAGATTTTATCAGTATATTGGAGGTAGATTATTAGTTGTTGTGTGTTAGATAAGGTTTATCTATATGTTGATATTTTGAACTGCTTTCTCTGTGTGTATAAACTGATTACACTTTGTTAATAATCTGGTGATAATAATAACTTTCTTTGCGTATAAATCAGTGAATTTAAATTTACTAAATTTTAAATTAATTTGTGATCATTATGTCGAAGACAAAAGAGCTTATAGAATCTTTAAGGGCCATGTCACTTGATGATAAAACCATATCTGAGGAGAGTAGAGCCATTAGGCGGAAATTGTGGGATAAAATTGAAAGTAATATTAACGAGGCAACTCGCTTAGGGCATAGTATTTCATTGTTCGATATGGTCGGAGATATAGATTATGCATGCAATTATAGTGAAGATGACGAAAGTGAAATTAGTAATAGCAACGCTATTAGTCCAGAACATACTTCAGATAATTGCTGTGAGGAGGTGAAAGTTTATAATGTAACAGATATAGCATGCGAGAACTGTGAACGGATCATAGAATCTGAAGCTATTATGGAATCGGACAGTGTATTCGCTACCCATAAAATTTCCGAACCAGTAGTAGGGCCTGGAACTAGTATGGATAATAACGGTGCAGGTATTTCTGACACATGTCGTTATGAGGAGGTACTTGATGAGTTTATATCAGATACTGAGGTGTTTATGGAGGATGGAGAGGTGAATGATACTGGTGACAATAAGGTGACAACAATTATGGTAAATAATAATGAACCACCGCGTAATCAGTTTCATGTTCAAACACCACAAAATCAGCCACAATCACAACAACATAAAAATACAACTCAGCAATTTAATACCAACTTATTAGCAACAGTTACTGAAAATGATTCAGTTGAAAAGCAGTTCAATCAATCAAGTATGAAAAATGTTAGTTATAAGAATGAAACTGTTATGTCTGGCCTGTATCCTGCAGCAATTAAGGATAAGTTAGTGTGTAATTATGATAATAGTAATAAACATGAGGGAAATATTAGTATTGAAAATTGCACCGACCTTGTTGTCGAAGCAAAAATCAGTGGTTATGTTGACGAGATATTGTCCGACAGTGGCACAGAAATATCGCTGTTGGACGAGCAGTTACGAAAGAGGTGTAAAAACCACTTTATACAAATGCCGATTCTCCCGGTAAGTCACACAAGGATAAAATCAGCAACGTGTGAGTCGCAGATAGTTGAAAAACAGGCACGTATAACAAGATATGTGCAGGGAACGGAAATAGATGTGACCGTAATTGGAGTTAGAAAACTCGGACATAATATTATATTGGAAGTCGACAAATTAAATAAACTGCCAGTTGGAGTTCCAAACAATACATTACGAGGTAAAGTTGATAGTGTAGAGCACCTTATCAGACTAGGACGCTCGAAAGATAAGATAACGAATAACTCACTAACCCCCAAGGTTCAGTTAATGGGTTGCGAGATAAGGCAAATACGGCATATATTAGACAAATTCAAATCTATATTTCCAAGTAAACGTGTGCGTTTCAAAACTGAGAAAAATTTGTACAAAAAACTCATAAATAAATGTCAGGATATAGGGGTAAGAATGTGTAGTGATTTAAATATGTCAGTTCAGGTTTAAATGTTGTATGTAAGATGACTCTGTGAATGAACAATAATCTAGTTTAGATAAGGAATGCCGTCTGTGTACTTTGTGACCCCGCATAAAATTTTGTTATCTGCTGTCAGGAGCATGTGTGTTTGTTTTGGTTTTAAGGTTACCACGTGTCTTTGATTTGGTGCTTCTGTCAAAGTGACAGTTAGGAAATGTTAGTATTAATTGAGGATGTTTATTTGATTTTAGTTCGAGGGTATTATTATTATTTCAGGATTAGGAAATTGTTTTGGTTATATAAAAAAAAAAAAAAAATTATTTTTGTTAGTTAACTAAAAAAAAAAATTTTTTTTTATGCGGGAAGGGGTTAATCCTGCAACGAATCACAGGATTGTGATAGGCGGAGCAAGCTCATATATTACACAGACAATGGACATTCATGTTATATTGGTAGATGGTTAAGTTTGGTTATGTTATCAGTTGTATTTAGTAAGGATAAGGGTTTATTTTAGTAAAACTGTGCATTATTTATTTATTGTTATTCATGTACTGTGTTTGTGGAAATGTGCGCGCGTGCGCGAGTGGTAAACGTTTCCCGGGCGGTGCGTGAAGTATTTATCATTGTGTTTGACATTGAACTGAACTTGGAGACATATGTAGTGCTACAATCCCTATACATTTCTGACTATTGTTTACGTTCATGTATGATATTAGTATGTAGGCAGTTATGCATGAGATACGGGTAGTCTGATTACCGCTATGCATGCTGTTACAAAGTAAATGCACTCTACTGCATGAAAAGTGCATGTCACGATGTACTAACCATGTGACTTCCATCCACCAATAGAATGCTGAGTGGTGGTTGGAAATTTTCTTAAGCCTGTCGTTACACAGGCAGTTCTTCTACGCCATCTACCGCGAACGGGACGTGCACTCCTTGTACAAGATTCTACCGCTTGCAAGGTGTTGTAAAGACTATTCGTTGTTAGTGAAACGGGAAGACTCAGAACTGTGTGTGTAGTACATCTGCACACGGTATTGTTTTAACGCATTGTGCGTATAATTACAGGCAGTTCTTCACTGCTGCTACCACGAACGGGTCGTGCACTCCTTGTACAAGATTCTACCGCTTGCAAGGATCTGTTAAGACTTTTCGGGGATAGTAACGCGTGTGACGCATAACAGTTGATGTTATCTATTTACACACGGTAGTATTAATATTGTAGTACTACGTGTGTAATAAGTGAGTGTAACTGTATCACTGTGCGAGATCTTCCGCAGTGTCAGTATCATTAATAGTTACGCAATAGTAAGTTGTTCCATTAAGACGTTTCCGTGCTAGTGCAAGATTTCCTCATAGGGTGGTCTGCTGATCGCGGTAGACCTTGTATTCGCGTGAACACTTGAAGAAGCCGGAGTGGTATAAGTTCAATATACCGTTATTAGATTAAGCTCACTGTCACCTGAGATATTACTTGGTCATAAACTCTATATTAATTTTGCGAGTAATAAGATCCGTAGTACCGTTGTGTGTGCGAAGCGTCAGATTCATCGTGGGAATTGCAGGACACCAGCCCAGCTGTTATATGACATCAGCCCAGCTGTTATAGGACCAGCCCAGCTGTTATAGGACCAGCCCTGCTGTATAGGACCAGCCCAGCTGTCAGGACACCAGCCCAGCTGTTATAGGACCAGCCCAGCTGTTACAGGACGCCAGCCCAGCTGTAAACATTTCTGGGGAAACGTCTGTTATTTATAAGCCGCATCTGACGAACCAACTACACCGCAAAGACCGGCCCTTCTCTTCAACAACATCATCGTGGGAATCTTCTTTATGTAACGTATCATGTCTTGTGTATGAACATTATTTAACATTTTTAAAAGAAAGACTCTATATCAAACATTACATTCTGTACATATCAAATATACCATATAAACTATAACTTGTGTTTTGTGCAATAAATAATCTTAAACCCTCCAATATAGACTTGTAATTTGAATTACACATACTATCATATCCTATGCGCCAATAGTTTAGTAATTTGTGTTGTCGCATAGAGATATTTTGGCGCTTAGCAACGTAGAGCTCGTAAAATAGCGGTAATTTTACGCTATTATATATTTGTCTATGAATATAAAATTTGTTGGTTAAATCCGACGTATAATTATAATTAACGTAATAATTGTATGTGTATAGTTCTTATGAAAATCTGAGGATATAATTTATCAATTGTGCATATTCTCTTGTAGGTCATATATGAACAGATTTTATCAGTATATTGGAGGTAGATTATTAGTTGTTGTGTGTTAGATAAGGTTTATCTATATGTTGATATTTTGAACTGCTTTCTCTGTGTGTATAAACTGATTACACTTTGTTAATAATCTGGTGATAATAATAACTTTCTTTGCGTATAAATCAGTGAATTTAAATTTACTAAATTTTAAATTAATTTGTGATCATTATGTCGAAGACAAAAGAGCTTATAGAATCTTTAAGGGCCATGTCACTTGATGATAAAACCATATCTGAGGAGAGTAGAGCCATTAGGCGGAAATTGTGGGATAAAATTGAAAGTAATATTAACGAGGCAACTCGCTTAGGGCATAGTATTTCATTGTTCGATATGGTCGGAGATATAGATTATGCATGCAATTATAGTGAAGATGACGAAAGTGAAATTAGTAATAGCAACGCTATTAGTCCAGAACATACTTCAGATAATTGCTGTGAGGAGGTGAAAGTTTATAATGTAACAGATATAGCATGCGAGAACTGTGAACGGATCATAGAATCTGAAGCTATTATGGAATCGGACAGTGTATTCGCTACCCATAAAATTTCCGAACCAGTAGTAGGGCCTGGAACTAGTATGGATAATAACGGTGCAGGTATTTCTGACACACGTCGTTATGAGGAGGTACTTGATGAGTTTATATCAGATACTGAGGTGTTTATGGAGGATGGAGAGGTGAATGATACTGGTGACAATAAGGTGACAACAATTATGGTAAATAATAATGAACCACCGCGTAATCAGTTTCATGTTCAAACACCACAAAATCAGCCACAATCACAACAACATAAAAATACAACTCAGCAATTTAATACCAACTTATTAGCAACAGTTACTGAAAATGATTCAGTTGAAAAGCAGTTCAATCAATCAAGTATGAAAAATGTTAGTTATAAGAATGAAACTGTTATGTCTGGCCTGTATCCTGCAGCAATTAAGGATAAGTTAGTGTGTAATTATGATAATAGTAATAAACATGAGGGAAATATTAGTATTGAAAATTGCACCGACCTTGTTGTCGAAGCAAAAATCAGTGGTTATGTTGACGAGATATTGTCCGACAGTGGCACAGAAATATCGCTGTTGGACGAGCAGTTACGAAAGAGGTGTAAAAACCACTTTATACAAATGCCGATTCTCCCGGTAAGTCACACAAGGATAAAATCAGCAACGTGTGAGTCGCAGATAGTTGAAAAACAGGCACGTATAACAAGATATGTGCAGGGAACGGAAATAGATGTGACCGTAATTGGAGTTAGAAAACTCGGACATAATATTATATTGGAAGTCGACAAATTAAATAAACTGCCAGTTGGAGTTCCAAACAATACATTACGAGGTAAAGTTGATAGTGTAGAGCACCTTATCAGACTAGGACGCTCGAAAGATAAGATAACGAATAACTCACTAACCCCCAAGGTTCAGTTAATGGGTTGCGAGATAAGGCAAATACGGCATATATTAGACAAATTCAAATCTATATTTCCAAGTAAACGTGTGCGTTTCAAAACTGAGAAAAATTTGTACAAAAAACTCATAAATAAATGTCAGGATATAGGGGTAAGAATGTGTAGTGATTTAAATATGTCAGTTCAGGTTTAAATGTTGTATGTAAGATGACTCTGTGAATGAACAATAATCTAGTTTAGATAAGGAATGCCGTCTGTGTACTTTGTGACCCCGCATAAAATTTTGTTATCTGCTGTCAGGAGCATGTGTGTTTGTTTTGGTTTTAAGGTTACCACGTGTCTTTGATTTGGTGCTTCTGTCAAAGTGACAGTTAGGAAATGTTAGTATTAATTGAGGATGTTTATTTGATTTTAGTTCGAGGGTATTATTATTATTTCAGGATTAGGAAATTGTTTTGGTTATATAAAAAAAAAAAAAAAATTATTTTTGTTAGTTAACTAAAAAAAAAAATTTTTTTTTATGCGGGAAGGGGTTAATCCTGCAACGAATCACAGGATTGTGATAGGCGGAGCAAGCTCATATATTACACAGACAATGGACATTCATGTTATATTGGTAGATGGTTAAGTTTGGTTATGTTATCAGTTGTATTTAGTAAGGATAAGGGTTTATTTTAGTAAAACTGTGCATTATTTATTTATTGTTATTCATGTACTGTGTTTGTGGAAATGTGCGCGCGTGCGCGAGTGGTAAACGTTTCCCGGGCGGTGCGTGAAGTATTTATCATTGTGTTTGACATTGAACTGAACTTGGAGACATATGTAGTGCTACAATCCCTATACATTTCTGACTATTGTTTACGTTCATGTATGATATTAGTATGTAGGCAGTTATGCATGAGATACGGGTAGTCTGATTACCGCTATGCATGCTGTTACAAAGTAAATGCACTCTACTGCATGAAAAGTGCATGTCACGATGTACTAACCATGTGACTTCCATCCACCAATAGAATGCTGAGTGGTGGTTGGAAATTTTCTTAAGCCTGTCGTTACACAGGCAGTTCTTCTACGCCATCTACCGCGAACGGGACGTGCACTCCTTGTACAAGATTCTACCGCTTGCAAGGTGTTGTAAAGACTATTCGTTGTTAGTGAAACGGGAAGACTCAGAACTGTGTGTGTAGTACATCTGCACACGGTATTGTTTTAACGCATTGTGCGTATAATTACAGGCAGTTCTTCACTGCTGCTACCACGAACGGGTCGTGCACTCCTTGTACAAGATTCTACCGCTTGCAAGGATCTGTTAAGACTTTTCGGGGATAGTAACGCGTGTGACGCATAACAGTTGATGTTATCTATTTACACACGGTAGTATTAATATTGTAGTACTACGTGTGTAATAAGTGAGTGTAACTGTATCACTGTGCGAGATCTTCCGCAGTGTCAGTATCATTAATAGTTACGCAATAGTAAGTTGTTCCATCAAGACGTTTCCGTGCTAGTGCAAGATTTCCTCATAGGGTGGTCTGCTGATCGCGGTAGACCTTGTATTCGCGTGAACACTTGAAGAAGCCGGAGTGGTATAAGTTCAATATACCGTTATTAGATTAAGCTCACTGTCACCTGAGATATTACTTGGTCATAAACTCTATATTAATTTTGCGAGTAATAAGATCCGTAGTACCGTTGTGTGTGCGAAGCGTCAGATTCATCGTGGGAATTGCAGGACACCAGCCCAGCTGTTATATGACATCAGCCCAGCTGTTATAGGACCAGCCCAGCTGTTATAGGACCAGCCCTGCTGTATAGGACCAGCCCAGCTGTCAGGACACCAGCCCAGCTGTTATAGGACCAGCCCAGCTGTTACAGTACGCCAGCCCAGCTGTAAACATTTCTGGGGAAACGTCTGTTATTTATAAGCCGCATCTGACGAACCAACTACACCGCAAAGACCGGCCCTTCTCTTCAACAACATCATCGTGGGAGTCTTCTTTATGTAACGTATCACGTCTTGTGTATGAACATTATTTAACATTTTTAAAAGAAAGACTCTATATCAAACATTACATTCTGTACATATCAAATATACCATATAAACTATAACTTGTGTTTTGTGCAATAAATAATCTTAAACCCTCCAATATAGACTTGTAATTTGAAATACACATACTATCATATCCTATGCGCCAATAGTTTAGTAATTTGTGTTGTCGCAATATGTATAATTAAAATTGATGATTTTTACTATGAATTCTATTTTGTTAAAGAGTAAAAATAATGGTAGTAATTAATGCTAACTTGATTTTCATGAGTTGCGCCTCATGGCTGAATAAATAATGTGATTTTCATTCTTTTAAGAAGGTTTTACTGTGTAAATGTTATGAATAAGAATAAAGGGTAATGGTATCTGTAGAACAAAAAACGATTCATTTCCTGAAAACAACCTAATTCTGTTCTTCCAGTTCGCTTATCCGAACCCTGGTGAGTAACAAAATTTTATTTATGGTCGGTACTAATATAAGATGGCGGCCGAGTTGAGTGACAAGGCTGAATTGTGTAAACACAAAATAAAATAAACAAAGTGTAAAGTAAAAGTTAGATTACAATTGGCGCTTCCAAACAGGTACCAGTACATTTACATAAATACGTTTTATGTAAATATAGGCCTACTTGGGGGAGCAGAATGGTTGTTTGAGGGAAAAAAATGGTATGTACGTATAAATAGACGTAGATGACAAGAGTGTCAGATAGGGTTACGTTATAATATGATTGGTATATGCTTATTATAAATAAGTAAGAAGTAAATAATCAAAATGAATACGAGTGAACATAATAACAAGGAAGTCAGCTTCACTGACAGTCAATTAACAGAGTCGAGAATAATAGAAAATGTTGAACATCAATCAACCCCGGTCCAAAGTAAAAAATCTGATGACGATGATATGTTGAAACGTTTGTATAGTATGGTGTGTAGCACGAAAGAAAGTTCAGATGAACTAAGAGTGGATATTAACGTAAAATTTGATGTACAGAATAGTAAATTTAATGAAAAGTTGAAAGAACAAAATAATGAAATAAAGAGTAATTTTAGTGGAAAGTTGAATGAAATTAGAGACGAAATAAAACAAAAAAATGTCAGTATTAATAGAAGTTTAGAAGAAGTTGATGAACATTTTAGTGCTATTGTAAAACAATTACACGACGAAGTAAACGAAAGTAGAAAGAGAAAGGAGGGGGTAGAAAATGGTACAGATAATAAGGTAAGTGGTTGTAATGGTGTTGATTATAATAATGAGAGTAAAGTGGGGGTAGAAAATGGTGAAGAGACCGATCAATTAAACCAGAATAAAGATGATCAAGTAACATAATAAGGTAAGTAGGGGTGAGAATTATGATATAATTAAAAATAGTAGTGATGAAGTTTTAGTGGAAGTAGAAGTTAATGGCGAGATAGTGAGTGTTGATGAGTTAGAGAAAGAATGGAAAGAGAGTTTACCAGTAGAGGGGTTGCAGAGGGTAAATTTTCCCCGGGTTTATTGTGAACCAAGGTGTTCACTGTTGTTTTTGAAGGGCGAATGTCCCTTAGTGGAAGACGATGTGTCTTCAAATTGTTCCCTGAATTTTTTGTGGTGTTCCTGGAAAAGCCAGGAGGTGTTTTTATGTTGCAGTACCCTCTGCATGGAATAGTAGAGAGAAAGTGAAATGGTGTTATGATGAGAAGTACTTTGAGAGAGAGAGGAAGATAAGAGTTGTTTGCGGTTAGTAGAAGTTATAAAGAGTTAAGAGAGAGGATGAATAGTGAGAGAGTTGATAATTATATTGAATTCTTACCTTGCGATGTGGTTAGTGCAGCAATAGATGATGATAACGTTGATAATTATATTGAATACTTACCTGTACATAAACGTGGGATATTAATAGTAGATGACTCTGAAAATCAGGAGAGGATAAAATACTTAAGAGTGAGAGATAATAATACTGACGGTGACAAGACCAGAATTACTGATGTAGACAGGTTATATGATTTGATAATAATGTGGGGTAATCCTGTAAAACATTGTTACGGGGTAATGGAACCATTTGAAAAAACAAATAGTTATTATAATAGTAATAACAAAATGCATTTAATTATAAATGAATTGTGTAGACGTAAGACAAGATTATTATTCGATGATGGTGGTTAAACGTGTATTGTTCATGGACATTTAATTATGTGAGTAGGGGGTTCTGAAATGGACTGTATTATGAAATGATTTGTGGTAAACAATAACGAATAATAATGTAGATTGTATATACTTTTGTGTTGATGTTAAATTGTGATGTTAATTACAATTGTGAAGTTAAATACACATTACACAAATATAAATACATGATTTTATATATTTCACTCACCTTTAAGATTTTCTTGGGTCCAGAATTCGATCGCACGAACGTAGGATGCAAACGTGTTTTACAGGTTAATGGAATAATTTACTCGACTCATTGTTTGAAGAGAATTAATGAATTTTATTTTTAACTTGTTTTAAAAAACTATCAGATCTGTACTCAAAATTTAGACAGTGAAATCATAGCATAATCATTTCTTGTTTGGTTAGTTATTCCATGACCATAATTACTATATTTAACTTAAGCTAACATCTTACCTTATTCTAGGATACACAAACAGCCCAGTCTGCCATTCTCTCATTCACACAATTTAATACCCTCCCTTGATCATTTTAATTAACACACCCTTAACCCTTTATAAAACATTATGAAATACCCACTGCCGACAACGTGGTTTTCACTCGCGCTAATGACTTCTCATTTTTTAACTTATTCGTGTGTCCGAAATAGATTTGATGTATTTGGGTTGGCTACTCATACCACTGTCACGTTACTGTTCGCTGATAATTCACTTTTTACTTGAAAATTATAAAATTTTGAAAAGAGCCCCCTTGGGGCTTGTACCTGCGCAGGCACAATCTGTATCGGACTGCCAAGAGCGGCTCTACGTTCACTGCTAACTAGATTGCGTCTTTTTAGGTGGAAAACAATGCCTTGTATTTCGTCGCCACAGCTGTGTCCCATTTAACACATGTAGTTTCTTGCGTGTTGGTCGTGGATGATATTTGTTCAGCACTGGTTGATGTCACAAAAAGGGTTTGGCTTAAGACTCACATCCTCCAACTTGGTCAAGGAAGCGAACAGCGATTTTTCTCTTAGCCATTTTTGTTTTACAGTTCAGCGTCGGTCTGCGCGCATGCTCGTTGGTGCGTGCGGACGCGGACGTCACACAAACGTAAAGTTCTTAGAAATGACGCTTAGTACATTCTTTTGTAACGATTGCACAACAGTTAAGGTGTATTGTTCCTTTGTTAGCACAAGGTTCATTTCAACACGTGGCCTGGTCACAGATGAAAATTATATTTATGAATAATTTTTAATAAACCCCAAAATTTAATAAAATAAAAATCCCTCAAAATCATCACGTTACAAAATGTAATGATGTAGCAAGGTGAAGTATACTCAACTTTGTAAATTTTGTTAAAGTAATTAAAATGTGTTTGATGAAATAGTTGAATTAATTTGAAAGTAGATAATAAATGAAATATTGTATATAAGATAAATGTTGATAACAAATTTAAATTTTTTGGAGAATTTAATGGTATAATAAATGATGAATAATTGACGGTTGATTATTAAAAGATTCAATAGAAAGTTCAAGTTGTAATGTTTATAATTTTATATGCAAATTTAAAGGTGAAGTGTTTATTTTAATGTAATGATGTTTGATGTTCAATTTGAGTGTCTATTATGTTGTATTATGTTGATTAAGTATAATTGAGTAGGATGTAAGTGTAGGAATCTTAAACATGTATTGTATGTTTTAAATGTGATTCCCCACTTTCGGGTGGTCCCGGCCTTACCAGCCCAGACCGTGGTTTTGGATGACAACCAGTTGTGGCCAGAATAATTGTAAACTGACCATGGTTGGTTGCCTATGAAATTGGTACAATTTAGAAATTAACAGGGGGTTTTAATCAGGGGAATCCACATAACTATGGAACAGCGGCTACCATCGAATGAATAGAACCGTATTAAGGGCATATGAATCATTGTAGTAGGATTACTGGTGTCCTCAGATATCAGTAATGCCAAATTTTATTATAACGCCGAAGCAAGGACGGGGTAAATAATGTTTACACCCTAGCCGAACCAGTCCTTGTGGAAGCCACTGGGCGCAACAGTCCAGACATGGGGGGACATAGAGAGATGGATGGCCGGTGGCAACATTACATGCTGCGAAGGAGAGGCTTTATTTATGCGAGCCTGTGTCATATCAACATGGGCTAATACCTTGAAGTCACTGACACTTCTGTAACGCGGGGTATCAGGGGTTAAGGGATTAATATGGGGGGATATTAAATAATGATGGAGAAGGAGGTTACTAAATTGTTAGTAATGAGTTATTGAGTATGAAATTGAATTATGTCAATGATGTAGAATGTGTAGCTGATTTTATGATGTAACTAAATGATTTTAGGTTGATTTGAGGAGTATTATGGAGATGCTTAACGATGTTTAAGTAAATAATTTGTTCTGATGTAGTTGATTTAATTGTGTTTTATTCTGTATAAGAATTTTAATAATGAATGTAATTATTTTGAAATGAGAATTATATATTGGAAGGTATTTGTAATGATGTAATTGGAAGTTGTTTATATAAATTCTGATTGGAATCAGGGAAATATTTTGAATTTTGAGATAAGAGTTAACGAGAGAAGGTTATACAGAATGTTAGTATAGAGTTAAAAAAAAAAAAAAAAAAATATGTTATGTTAAGTATTCATTAATGTATGTTAGAGGTTAAGAGGAAAACCAGTGCTTCTTAACGCAAACCAGCGCTCAGCTAAAGGGGGACCAGATCAGTTTGTAACGGGGCTAAATTTACATAATAATTTTATAAATCACTTAACATGTGAAGATGAGGCCCCCATACGGTGAAGCGATAGCCAGTGAGAGCTTCATAACCATATATGGTTATGAAGCATAATGAAAGTTTATTTGTAGCCAGTGACTAACACTGAAAGAATTTTGTTGACAGAAATCTGTGAGTGGCAAGCTGAAAAGGTGATACTAAGCCCAACGGACCTTTCCAATAATAAGGGCGAGACGTATGGCGGGGAACGGAATGAACTGGTTTTAAAGACGTCACCAAACGGAAATTTTAACGCTGAATGTCAGTCGACCATCATCCTTTATGCTGTGCAGTAGCAAAAGTTATGTAACAAAATCGCGGGCGCCCGCAAACCACAAAATGTGCAATTTTAAACTAAACCATTTTGACTAATATATCAATAATGTAAATGCGCAGTGACTAATAAAAATTGAAGTGACAGTTTCGGCCGAAAATGTAAAAAGTGAGAACGAGGAAACATCAAAAACAGTGTGTGCACAAGGAGACGTCCTATGGCGAACTTCTACGCATCATGAAAGGAAAGTAAATCTGACAATTAAATTCTGGCATTTTACAAAATTTTATAAATTGAGCTCAACAAAGTATCAAAGTGTGTATGATTGGGTGAGTGAAGAATATATATATATATATATATATATATATATATATATATATAATGACTTAACGGGTGTCTCCAAGTTAAGCCTCACTGTTGTGAGTGTCAATTTATAATATAACCGGTGTGTCCGTATCAATCTTTTCTTGACCCCACTGTTGTGAGTGCCAATTTATGATGTAACTGTTATCCTCTCTTTGAACTTAACTTCAGTATTGTAATATTTAAATATGTTCCACGTTTCTCCCTGTTTAATATAATTGTGTTATTGTGATTAAAAATTATGTATAGAGTGCGTAATTCTAATTTTTCGTTCAAGGCTATCCCGCGTTGAAGAGAAGAAAAGGAATTTTTATTGTTTTCTCATTCTCTTTAATACCCGAGCAGTCCGCAAATAGCGCTGTGGTTCCCAGACAGCTGAAAATTGTAGGTTAATCCACCGCGTACAATAATTCTCAATTACACTCTCTACTTATATTATATCTTGTTCACACTACACTAAATATTATATAAATGAGAAGATATCGTTAAGTTCTGAAAGGATTCTTTATTAATAGTTTAATATTTCTTGTCCAACAAAGTTGTTTCTTTACGGAGACACAAAAGGCTGTATGTTAGAAGTAATCGATTATCGATCAGATTCAGGGTTTTATATTATTTTAGTTATGATTTTATATTTCTTTAAACACAGGGTGTGAAGGTTCTTTCAACTGTTAGTAAGATCAGAAAATGCATAAATAGGAATACAAGGTATTACAATTACAAGGTATATAGAATTAAGTTCTTATTAAATAATATTTAAAATAATTGTAGTTTACCGTCCTCTGGAAATCGTGACTCGATAAGGCAGTGTATAGATAACCTCGTCGTCGTGTTTGGTCAATAACAGAATGCAGATGAATTTGTTCTCGTCAGTTTTCGCTCCAAGTTTGAAATAAAAGTTGATTTTTTGGTCCTGGGATGATGCAGAAGTACTGCTCCTTTTGTTCACCAATGTCCGAGTTTTGTGGTTACGTGCTTCGACGAAATTCGAGTCCAACTACGTTTTTTCTATTGAATTGTGGAAACTGAAGTTCAGATCTAATTTAGTGTTTTATTTTCGTTTCTTTTATGTTATAGGATTATATCACTTTATTCAGGTAGTTATTTCCCTGTTTTGGTTGATTAATTAATTTAACATTTGTTCATTATATTGAGTTTTACTATTAGAATTCTTCCTTTGTATTTTTCGTTAATTTTCTTGTACAGGTTTTAGGTTGTTCAGTTATATAAGACGGATGAATGACCGTGGACCATACTATGGTGATTTATTATTCATTTTGCTTCCCAATTGTATTATTTGTATTTAAATTAATCAAATCTTTTTTGAGTGTCTTTAAACTAAACCGTCTTTGTTCATGTAAAAGTATTCAATAATCGAATCAACAAATTCTATCTCTCTCGTGTTGTCCCTGACAACCATTTTATCTATTCTTATTGGATATTATATTATACTATAAACATTTCATACAATGTTCTTCCACTCATCAAAATAATCCTTTACTAAATTTCCATTATATCCTATTATAATTTTACCTATTGTTTGTTACTAAATTTTATATATTTTGCTGTCGTTTCCTCTTAATTTACTTACTTTAACAAGTATTATTTTTCTGTTACAAAACATTATCTATCGGTATCATTGCACTATTGCATTATGAGAATTTATTTAAATTGAATTTATTTATTTGTTATTAGCAATTATTATTAACTTCTCCTAACTCATTAGATTTTATTTAGTATTTGTTACAAATTTCTTTACCTAACCTTTCTGATCTGACTTACTATATAATGTTACTGGTTGTTAGGCCTATCATTATACTCTTATCTACTTCTGATTTTAATCTGTTACTATCTGCATTATTATAGAATCCTTCATTTATTTATGACATGAGGTTATATTAAACCCTTTTGTATCTCGTTAACAATTATAGCCCTTCTGGCCAAGTTTACAATTAGAATCATCCTACTAAGTACATGTATACAAACAATTAACTTTATAAAGTCTAACAAAAGCTTTATAATGCCATATGGATAACACATAAAATGAAATTAATTGGTAATCAATTAATGAGTTTGACAACAGCTCTATAATGGTATAATGAGAACACATAATAATTATTTACTTGGTATTCTATTAAAAGAATAACTCCACTTGCTGCACACAAAAAATAACATAATTATCATAATAATATTACAACACGATACAATTAATAACAGGTACATTTGTGTGACCTAAGTCATATAACACTTACTCATTCTCCTCTCCTTTAAAACATCAATTATTATGAAACAGTCTAAATTAGTTTTTACATTATTTGTCAATGTCTGTTGTTTACACCTCTCACTGAACTTTGAGGTTTGTATTTATTAACATTATTAATTTTTTTTCTTTCTACCTTGTATTCTTATTTCATTTATTCAATTATGGGTTGGGTTTCTGACCTTTTACAAGTGTGGATAATTAATATTTTTATTCTATTTTAAAGCTTATAAGTTGATTTATGTAACGTAGGGGACCATAATTTCGTTACGTTACATATGCTTCCCCTCCGAAAGAAGTTTAGTTTACCTGAATATAATTTGGGTCAAAGTAAACTTACATTTTTTCATGCCTTGGAATACCCTCCTTTTATTCATCGTAGAGTTTTAATGGTAATTGATGGGAATTCTTAATGTAACATCTTTGGCTAGTATCCACCTTTCTCTATTGGATGAAAATTCATTAGTGATATTAATTCTCTTGCCTTGTTTCTTTTTAAACATTACTTGTCAATGATTGGTCACAATAATCAGTAAAAATTAGTTTTAATACTCTCCTATTTACTTCTACAAATGCGTTTCTCCATTAATCTTCTGTCAGCTATCTTCCTTCTGTTTTCTTCCTTCATACTTTCGGAATCTGATGTCAATCTTCGCAGCAGTTTTATTATCCCTTAAATATTCAATTTCCCTAACATTCCCTAACATGTGAGCTGGAACAGTTCAGAGAGGCACTTTTTGGCTTCATACTCTGCTGGCCATACTACACTTCAATATAATACTGCTGGAATTCATCTACAGTCAGTTATAAAAAATACAATAATATCATAATAGTCTAATAATAAACAATCTTGGGGATTCGTTACGCTGTCGCGTTTTATATTTAATTATATATATATTTCCTTTCTTCTTGATTCCTTCTTATTTTCATTAGCTATTTTCAGATAACATTTTTGACAGTCATTATTTGTAACTACCTTAAATCTTCTTTCTTGTGACAGAAGTTCTACGTACTATCTCTTCCTTTGTCATTTACATTTCCAAGAAATTCTAAATTGTATTTGCATTAATTATCCTCATTCTTTAGTTTCATCTTATTTATAGTCATTAAATTATCCATTGTTCTTCTTATTTTACCATCTTGTCTGATCAATTACCACTAACTGTGCTGATATATATTTTTTCTTATTCCATTTAGAATCATACTGGTTTGTAACAGTACAGACCTATGGGGTTTTGTAAGTGAAATCTTTTCAATATTATTTGCAACTAAGAAATTACGGTGAATAAACTGTAGCGTCGAGACGGGTGTGAGTTGGCATTGGTATGTGGAGGGCGCACCCGCGCTTTCAACCGCGCACTCGGACGGCCAACTTTCCCAGAGTTTGGTCACGTATTAATATGCATTCTTTCGCTGAGTGTGCGCAGGAAACTCCGCCAGTCGACTTAAAACCACTCCCCGGGCCGGGTGCATACATAGGCTGATGAGCCTAAATTTTATTAAAATATACACAAAAGTGAATTAGATAAAACAGTGAGAACAATATATATATCAGCAGTGCAGATGTGAGCATTTCAGCTCGCCGTCGGCTGCGCCCGCATCTAAAATGTGAACACAAGTATAAAATATAAAATAAACCACTCATAACTTTATCAGAATGCATTAGCAGTTATAAAATACATAAATCAGTGAACATTAAAAAAACCAACATCCGTAGTGCGCGTGTAAAGATGCAACGTCTTCTGGACAGATTTGCAGCTAAGTAGCAAATTTATAAAACAAAATTTTAATATTTTATTTAAAATAAAATAAATGAGCTCAGTTAGGGAAGTCAATAAAATTGTACTATGTGAATGAGTGTGTGATTGCGTAAATAATATAAAATATAAAATTAAGCAGTGCTGGGTTGTGAAATATATATATAATTCTATAAGTTAAGACATGATTGATTATGTTTATATTTTGGTGGGATTATGTTTATAAAATTATCAATGGGAAAGAAATTTTAATTTGATTCAATAACTACGCCTCATGGCGAATAGCAATGTTCTTTGTTTCCAAAATAGAATTGCATGTAACTATGTGTGGTTTGTTAATAAAGGTTAATGTTTATGTAGTAACGTAGAAACGTAGTAAATCAAATCAAATATAAATGCAGAATATTTAAAATGACTTTGTGTCGAGCCACTTACAGACTTCAAAAATGAAAGTTAATAAATAATTAATTAAGCGGAAGTGTACAGCCGCTGTCTTGTTGTAGGTATACGATTCCATTGTAGTGGTGTAACTGTGAATAATGATAATTTTAGAAAAATTAAAACAAAAGTTTTCTTTTCACCATACATGTCGTTAGAGTCTTTATTTCGTACCCCCACACTGTTTCTGGGCTCGCTTAAGAACGAACTCTGGGACCCTAGTGAGAAATTAATAGTGGTAAGTACAAAATATGAAACATTATTATTAATAAATAATAAATGTAAGAATTTGTTTTTATACAAATGGCGCCCAGAACTAGGGACTTTATTATTGTTTATTAATTTGTTTTTATACAAATGGCAGCCCGAACTACGGACTTTATATAAAATTTTTATATAAATAAGCCAGAAATCAGAAACAAAGTGGGTGTCGAAAGGGTATATAACATGAGGCGTAAAGATAAGGTTATGTTATGATTATGTGTAGTAGGGGTAAATAGAATATCTTTTGGATAATAAGTATATGTTATATACAGTAATATTTTGAAAAGAAATATATGTAAAAAAAAAAAAAATGGCAGATAATAACGAGAATGTCAGCTTAACTGACATTGAAAACGAAAGCCAAATGAATATTGAATTAAGTGGAACTGAGTCAAAAATCATGAGTGAAGGAATTATTCACTCAACGCCAGTCCCGACTAACAGGACTGAAGATAATGAAATAATGAAAATGATGCAAATGCTTTTTAATACACAGAATAATAAGTTTGATGAGAAATTTAGTAAACTTGATGAGAAATTTGATACACAGAATATAAAGTTTGGCAAGCTTGATGAGAAGTTCAATGAAATGAAAAATGAAATCAAAAGACAAAATTCTAATTTTGATAAGCAAATAAATTAAATGCATGCACGTTTCGATAAAACGAAAGAAAAAATAGTCGCGTTAGTAATTGAGAAGTTCGATAGACCAAAGAATAAAGTAGACGAGAATTATGAGAATAGAAAGGGGGTAGAGAATAGTGGCGGTAATAATGATACATTTACAGAAAATAGTGCTAGTTTAAGTGCTGTGAAGATAAAACACGAGGTGAATACAAGTGAAAATCAGAAAGAGGTTAGTTTAAGTGCAAACAAGGTGCTAATTAACAAGGTGAGTAGCAATGATAATTTGAATAATAAAGTAAGTGGTGTTGATAAATATGACAATATAAATAGAAATATGGTGTTAGAAAATGATGATGAGAATATTGGGAGTGATAGTGAGATGTTAGTGTGTGTTGAGTTAGAGAGAAAGTGTAAAGAAAGTATAGTTGTAGGGGGATTGCAGGGGGTAAAATTTACCCTTAATGTTGTAGTGGGGGGTGAAGAAATGGCTTCACGTGAGTATTTGGGAGACGATATGTCTACAAATAGAGTTCCCTGGTTTTTTTGTGCACTTCATCGGTGGTGCAGTAATTATGAGTTAGTGACCCCTGCTGCATATTTGGAGAGAGAGAGAGAGTGTAGCTTGGTGTTATGGTGGGAAATATGTTGAGAGAGAGAGGTATTGTGATGAGAGAGAGAGAGAAAGAGAGTAATAGAGATTTTTAAGATAAATAGAAAGTATAGAGAATTTGTAGAAAGGTTAGGAGTAGAGATGGTGGATAATTATAGTGAATACTTACCTTATAGTGAAATTGAGATAGCAATAATAGTAGATGATGACAATAATGATAACAATTACTTACCTTGGGAAGTAAAGGGTGTAGTAGTAGATAACTATGATGACGAGAGTAATCACTTTATGACTTACACGATTATGACAGATTATACTAAGGGAGACAGGACCATACCCTATGATGACATGGTACATGATAAATTGATTTGGAATAAACATATTAATTCAAATGACCTTGTGGAAGAATATAAAACTTTAAATAAATATTATGTTGATAATAATAATATAATATATTTAATAAAAAATAAGCTGTATAGACCTAAGATTTGATTGTTGTTCAATGATGGAGGATAGAGTGTTTATTGTGCTATGAACATTTAATTACGTGGACAGTGGTTTTAAAATGGATTGTTTATGAACTGATTTTGGTAAATGATAAAATAATAAGTTGGATTGTATATTTTTTGGGTATTAATGTCAATGTATTTGTGTATTCTTGATGTGTGTATTACAGATAATTTTATGTAAACCATGTATGTAACAGGAAGTTATAGCTTAATTGATTTAATAATAACAATTAACATTGTTTTTTTGACTAAACAAGTGATGAAAATAATGATGAACTTTTAAATAATTGAAAATTAATTACTTAATTAAGGTTGTACAAAAGAAACTTTGATAATGAAGTTAAATGATTTTATGAAATTAAGATTCTATAATGATTAGTAGATGATTAAACAGATAATATGTTCAAATTGAGGTATATTATTATAAGGAGAGAAGTGATGAATTTTCTAGTGTTATATCAAGGTGAAATGTTGTAAAAACGTTTGGGTGAGAATTATTAAAATAAAGGCATTTGAGTTAGTCAATTAAAGTTAATGGGAGTTAGATAAATAAGAATTTTGAAATACCAGTGAAAAACAAAGAGGGTATTAGATATTTTAGGGACACAGTAGTAGTGATTATATGTAGAGAGGTGAGTAATGTGAATGGTAAATATATTTGTTGATGGTGATATTTTGTAGTCAGGGTAGTGATTTTGTAAGGAGTGATCAGCGTGCAGCGTGGCAAGAGACCAGCGTGCGGCGTTGTGGCAAGTGATAGAGTAGTTTAAGGTGTGAATAAACAAACTTCTTCTCAATAATAATATTACAATATAAATGTATTTATATTTGTTTTTAACAATACTACCTTTGTCAATAAACTTTAAATACATAAATAAGGTTATCTTACCCATAATAATAATTTATCAAGTCCCAGTGAGGGCGACAATTGTGAATAAACAAACTTATAATCACTGTGAGGGCGGCAATTGTGAATACACTCACTCTTATCAATAATATTAGCACATATATTTAGTAAGGTATAGATAACAAATACCATAATTCGGTATTAATGATACTCACCAATTTCATTATTTGCCGGGCTCGTTTTCTTCCTTTATAACTTGTTTTCTACCTAAGGGGTACCAGGGTTCGGGTACAGGAAGATTTTGAAACACAGTTGACGACACAAATGATAACCAGATATTCTTGAAATTAACCATCAAATTTAATTCAATCTAAGGTAGTACACATACAACCATGCGGTCAAAATAGTGACGTCATATGATATGACACAAAACAAAATGGTGGCTAACTTTCCTATCTCTTTTGATTCTCTCTATTTCTTTATCTGTTGAATTAATATCAATGTACACTTTATAGCTGCAGCTTTAAATCATTTATTAATAGTTAATTAGTTACTGCACAAACCAATGCCTTCGGCTTATGTGTTATGGCCATACATTCACGCATTCATTCTCACACATTCAACTTCAGACCCGTACATTCTTTTTTATTATCGGTTTGATATTAATGAGCTCATTAACTATAAAAATGACAAAAGGAACTTCTCTGCTTGTTAGGTGGTGGTGTCCATCCGTTGTTGGTGTGAGACTCCCATGGTGATGGTCGGTGTTCGCCTTTAATTCCGCTGAGTTTAATTAGATGGATGTGTGCACTGAATTTACATTTTTTATATATTTATACTGTAAACAAGATGAGCCTTTATTGCTCCACTACTGTTGGTAACATTTTTGTTAGTTGAATTAAAGTATTGTTAAAAAGTTATACACACAACGATACATCGCTGTGGCTCCTCTGAAGAATGGCGTTGAAATGAGAGCGAGGCAAGTGTAATTTCTTGCTTGTGTGTGTGTAGTTCTTACGTCATCCCGCTTTGTCTTGCTGGACGACGCCTCGTTGCACACATTGTACTCAGTGCGTCATTGTTCTTAGCGATGACGGACTAGTGTTATAGCCCAATCATAATGCATATTGTGGTACTTCGTCATCAACACCGCCATGGTAGATTTTGCTGTTTTCACGTCCACCGGAGACCTTGGTGTTTTACTCTGGCCGAATTTACGTTGTTCCGTTTTCCAGAGGGACAATGTACCTAACCATTCTGTATGTTTAAAAATACATAATAAAACAATGAAAATACCCATAATTCCCATAATTCTGGTACTGGGTCAGTCTGTACTGTTACAAACCCCCTCAAGGAAAATTTTTTGTGTCGAAACATAAAAAAAATTTCCTTGACTCATTCACACTCTCCTAAAAGGATCAGTCTAGATACGTCACCACAACCCCCTGTAACGTTACACAAAAAAAAATTTTATCATCACTTACCCTTGGTCCTATGATGCTGGTCGCACCCTCTGACCTTACTGGACTTCTCCTGAGAGATCCCTACACCATAAGGCCATGAGGCACTCTACACTCCTGTTCTGACGCTCCAGCCAGCCCAGGACTGCGGTCACAACACCACAAAACTCTGAAACATCCAATACAAAATTTCAAAATAGTGGTATAGTACACTTACATATCTACAACTGATATGTCCCCTTTTAGACGCATTGGTTTGTGTTCGGGCATTGGTTTGTTTTTTTAATTCAAAAGTGTCACTTAACCACAACAAGACTTAAAATACATTGATTTTTTACCACCACCAAATTCAACTACTTCCTTGTAAGAAAATAAACAACATATATAGGCAACTACATATAACACAATATATCAATCATTCTTTATTATACCCCAAAATACCTTCACCTAATTATTTCTATAAATTCAACTTACAACTATCATGGCAGACACTTTTCCTTTAAACTTTGTTGCTCAACTTATAATCATTTATCTATTTTGTAAATGGCAGCTTACTAGAATATTTTATTTAACTTCATTTTTTAACTTTATATTTTCAACTTTAAAATATACTATCTCTTAACACTTATTATCGTCATTACCCCTGTAACGACCTCCTAGCCACACACTCTATTGCCCCCCAACCGAACTGTAGTGCTCGGGTGCCTCTGCAAGAACTGTAATGGTGGAGGAATTATCATCTCCTTTGTTCTTGTGTTGGCTTCACATTTAAACAACAAGATATCATAATATCTACACTTACATAATTACACGCCCTTAAACGGTTCTACCACCGGTCTCTGCTGTTCCTTCTTGAACAGAGTGGCAGCCGCTGTTCCCTAGTTCCGGGTAATTTCCCCACGGATATACCCCCCTGTTAATTTCTATTCTACACCAATTTCAAGACAGCTATGGTCGAAGGACTTAAATAATGGCCATAGCTGACCGCTCGCCAAAACCACGATTAGTGCTGGTAAGGCAGTAATCGCCCGAAAGTCGGGGAAATTAATCTCATTTATATATTTTACACTTTACCAGTATTGATACACTGTATAAATAAAATCACATATACTATGAATTACATTCAAAGTGTACCGTGCATTACGCCCACATGAGGCCTCCGATGATGGCAGCCTTCTATGTGTTGCTCATCAACCCATTTCACTAGCCACAGTAGTACATGTCACTACTGCCCTAGCCCATTACTTATACTTTACTTTTTCTACATTAACTGCTCTCACAGTCCGATTTTGACTTATAATTCACTAACACCACTTAACTACAAAATACTCTTCACTCTTGCTCAAAAACAAGTTCGTTAATTATTTAAAATTTTCACCTAGACACTTTACAAGTTCGAGCTTTACCTTTTTTCACAACTATATTCACTGCTATAACAAGATAGGAATGACAACAATGGATCACCTGCTCAGCTTACCTTACATACACATATTTTTCTGTTTTCAGATGGAAAACCAACAACATTCATTTCTATAATTCTGACAATTTTAACATATTTCACCTCACACTTTCAAAGAAATCTTTGTTACTGGAATATATATATATTTTTTTTTTTTTTTTATTTATTTTTTTTTTCTTTAAATTTATTTTTCTATGCTTCCCAGTATAATTTCAAATTGCTAGCATTTTGTGTACCCACTATTTCTTTAGTCTCCCTATCCTGTAGTACATAGGCATTCTGCATTTTAATTTCAACCACCTCATAAGGTCCTTCGTACAGCAGGAAGAACTTCTTAATTTCCTTCTCCTGTGCATTTGACAGATCGTGCCTCTTCACCAAAACCAACTGTCCTATTTCATATTTCATCCACTTACCTCTTGTGTCATGCCTATTCTTCCTTCTTTCTCCTTTATCTCTTCAAATGCTGTGTGCTCCTTCTCGCCCCATTTCCATTGTTTGGTTTTCTGGAGTACTGCACTCAATCTTGTGGTTAATTCTGCATAATTCTGTTAAAATTTCCGGTAGAAATTACATAACCCAAGGAAACTCTGTAATTGTTTCACATTCCTCGGTTCAGGGAAACGCATGATTGATTCTACTTTGTCGGGGTTCGCTGTTATTCCTTCAGGTGTGATAATAAATCCTAAAAATTTTACCTGTGTCTGCAGAAATGTTGACTTATCCCAATTCACGGTGAGTCCTCCTGCCTCTAGTTTAGCCAATACATAGTCTAAGTGATCTAAATGGTCCTCGAAGGTCCTTGATGCAATCAAAATATCGTCCACGTAGACCGTCAAAAAGTCTAAGTCCTTGGGTCGCAAAATTTTGTCCAAACACTTTATAAAGCTGGCGACGCTGGTGTTCAATCCGAAAGGTAGACGTCGAAACTGGTAGTTCTTACCATTAAATAAAAATGCTGTATACTTTCTACTAACCTTTGCTAGTGGAACCTGCCAATACCCAGATGTTAAATCCAACGATGTCATATACTTTACTCCACTGAACTTCTGGAAGATCTCATTGATAGGCTCTGGTGACTCTCTGTCGGGAATTATGATCTGGTTTATTTTTCTGGCATCTAGGCACAAACGTACGCGTCCATCTTTCTTAATTACTACTACAAGTGGATTAGAATAATGCGATACTGACCGTTCAATTATACCTGTTTCTACCATCCTGTCGAGTTCTCTCTGCACCGCGCTTCTTTTTGAGTAAGGGACGGGGTAGCTCCTTTGCAAGAACGGTGTGTGTTCCCTTATTTGTAATACACATTCATACCCTTTTGCCCTTCCTGGAACTTCGGCAAACACTCCTCTGTACCTCGCTATCACCTGCCATAACGCTTCACGCTGGCCACTCCTTACCACCTCACCTTCACTACAAAATTCATCCGCCCTTAACTCCCAAACAGCATCATTAATATTACTCTTTTCACTCTCCAACTCACTACTATATTCTGTTTCTAAACATGCACTTACCATGGTACCTAAATTATTCTCACTTACCCCCTTCTGTAGTATTTTAACTCCGCACGTTCTAACTCTACCTATTATATGCTCAAATTTTACTCTTACCGACCGATCACCCCCATCTAACTCTATCACCTTATCTCTAAAATTTATAACAGCTTTCGTCCTTTGTAAAAAATCGTTACCCAGTATGACATCTAAACTTAACCCTCTTACTACCAAAAATGTGTTTACAAATTCGACATTATTTATTAGAAAATTCAAATGTATCTGTTTAGTGACTCTCTTACTTCGTACACCCGTGACTCCTATTACCGTGACTCCTGCTACTGGTAAGATTGGAATATCTTTGTTAGATTCTCTTAGTTCTGCTAAAATGTTCTCTGCTATCACGGAAATTTCGCTACCCGTATCTATCAAAGTTTTAAAATTCTTATTTCCTACAGTTACCTGAATCTCTGTCAGTCCTGCTCTCACCTCGCTGTTTGCATTGTTTTCTTCTTCCATCAGGTCAGCGACAATATCTGCTTTAATTACGTGGCTGTAAACCTCCTCAACTGGTTGGACCTCCTGCGTTTCCCTGAACAGTGGTCGGGTCCTAGCTACCACTGTCGTTTCTAGTTTTCCTGGTGTCTGCTAGTGGAGGGGCCTCGGTGTCCCTTATCTGGCCTCTGGTTGTTGTTCATCGCTCCTCTAGTGTCAGGTGTCTCTCTGCCTTGTGGTTTATCTCGTCTCTCCTCGTCTCTCCTCCGTTGTCCTTCTCTAGGCGTTCTACATTTGAAGCACTGTCGCCTGAATGGGAAATTCTCCTGTTGACACTTATAACATCTCCACTCACCTGGTTTATAATGGTTATTTTTATTAGTCACATTATGTTCATTGTAATTGTTTCTTTGTGAATTATACTCTATCAAATTCGATTTATCGTTACCCTGTATTAATCGCCTATTCACTTCCCTATCCCGTATACTCTGCAAAATATCAAGGACTTTCTCAAGTTCGCTTAAATTCGATATTTCTTTAGTCATTAATGTTATTTGCACCTCGCGAGGTAGATGCTTACTAACGTACCTTACAAAAGAATTAAAAGGGATTGGATGTTCTAAATATTTAACTTCATTGTATAACTGTGTCACATATAGTGTTATGTTATTGTTTGAATGGCTCCCGAAATTACCCGTTCCCATTATTTTACTCCTCAACGCTTCCTGTTCCTCCTCTGGCCAATATTTTCCCTTAAACGCTTGTTCAAACATTTCGTAATTACCCCACTCTATTCTGTGTGCTTCTGCCCATACCGCGGCACTACCTTTAAAACATCTGATTATTTTAGTTAACTGGATCTCCCAATTACTACTACTAAAATGGTGGTACTCCCTGGTTTGGTTAATAAATCGCATGGGGTGTATTGAGCGGTTCTCATGACTGAATAATTCTAACTCTATTTCATTATACAAATCTCTCGTAATAACAACTCTTTCCGTATTTCCCGTTAAATTTTTGTTAATCTCCCCCCGCAATTCATTTTTCATTTTGGTTAAATCATTTTCAACTAGGTTATATCTAACATGCACATCGTTATAATTTTGTATATGCAAATCATCTATTTCCTTAACTCTATTTTGCAACATACTTATTTTATTGGTTGTACTGTTTTCGTGTTTTGATATAATGCTATCTATTGTCTGAATACCTTTTGTTAGGTCTACTACATCTAATTCGCATTGGTCTAGTTTGCTTTGTAAAATATGAGTCTTCAATTCTAACTGTTTATTTACTTCATTCTTAGTTTTAATTTCTAATTGTTCTACTGTCTCTACATATTTATTTTTTGTTTCTCTATTTTGGGTCTCTATCTGATTTTGAACTGTTTCATTGATTTGTTTGACTCTATAATTTAAATTACTTATCTTAGTTTTAATTTGCTCGTCTACAATTTCTGTGTGCTTTTTAATATCATTACATTGTGTTTCTATTATATTAATTTTCTCATTAACATTGGAATTTTGTTTATGTATTTCGTATTCAACTTTTTTAAGTTTCTCGTCTAATTGGTTCAATTTTATGTCTTGCACATTATTTTGTTTTTTCAATTCATTTTCGAGGCTATCAAACTTCTCGTCAATCTCTTTTAACACACTATTTTGTGTTTTAATCAATGCGAACAGGTCTTCCAATGATATTTTATTTTCGGCTACTTTAGGTGTTGAGCTAATGTGTCTTTCCCGTAAAATAGATTCTGTCTCTGAATTTTCTATTTCTATGCTATTGTTATTTTCTGCCATTTTGTATTTTAGTATTTAAATGGTTATTTATCTCTATTTGTATTTGGCTACGCAATATACTCAACTCGTATTTAACTATTTACCTCTAACAACATAACCTCTCATTCATTATATATCGTCTTCTGTGTTTCTCCATCTATCTGTTTTATATAAATTAATTTTATACAAAGTCCACTGTGAGGGCGACCAATTGTGAATAAACAAACTTCTTCTCAATAATAATATTACAATATAAATGTATTTATATTTGTTTTTAACAATACTACCTTTGTCAATAAACTTTAAATACATAAATAAGGTTATCTTACCCATAATAATAATTTATCAAGTCCCAGTGAGGGCGACAATTGTGAATAAACAAACTTATAATCACTGTGAGGGCGGCAATTGTGAATACACTCACTCTTATCAATAATATTAGCACATATATTTAGTAAGGTATAGATAACAAATACCATAATTCGGTATTAATGATACTCACCAATTTCATTATTTGCCGGGCTCGTTTTCTTCCTTTATAACTTGTTTTCTACCTAAGGGGTACCAGGGTTCGGGTACAGGAAGATTTTGAAACACAGTTGACGACACAAATGATAACCAGATATTCTTGAAATTAACCATCAAATTTAATTCAATCTAAGGTAGTACACATACAACCATGCGGTCAAAATAGTGACGTCATATGATATGACACAAAACAAAATGGTGGCTAACTTTCCTATCTCTTTTGATTCTCTCTATTTCTTTATCTGTTGAATTAATATCAATGTACACTTTATAGCTGCAGCTTTAAATCATTTATTAATAGTTAATTAGTTACTGCACAAACCAATGCCTTCGGCTTATGTGTTATGGCCATACATTCACGCATTCATTCTCACACATTCAACTTCAGACCCGTACATTCTTTTTTATTATCGGTTTGATATTAATGAGCTCATTAACTATAAAAATGACAAAAGGAACTTCTCTGCTTGTTAGGTGGTGGTGTCCATCCGTTGTTGGTGTGAGACTCCCATGGTGATGGTCGGTGTTCGCCTTTAATTCCGCTGAGTTTAATTAGATGGATGTGTGCACTGAATTTACATTTTTTATATATTTATACTGTAAACAAGATGAGCCTTTATTGCTCCACTACTGTTGGTAACATTTTTGTTAGTTGAATTAAAGTATTGTTAAAAAGTTATACACACAACGATACATCGCTGTGGCTCCTCTGAAGAATGGCGTTGAAATGAGAGCGAGGCAAGTGTAATTTCTTGCTTGTGTGTGTGTAGTTCTTACGTCATCCCGCTTTGTCTTGTTGGACAACGCCTCGTTGCACACATTGTACTCAGTGCGTCATTGTTCTTAGCGATGACGGACTAGTGTTATAGCCCAATCATAATGCATATTGTGGTACTTCGTCATCAACACCGCCATGGTAGATTTTGCTGTTTTCACGTCCACCGGAGACCTTGGTGTTTTACTCTGGCCGAATTTACGTTGTTCCGTTTTCCAGAGGGACAATGTACCTAACCATTCTGTATGTTTAAAAATACATAATAAAACAATGAAAATACCCATAATTCCTATAATTCTGGTACTGGGTCAGTCTGTACTGTTACAAAGGGAGTGTTTGCCGATATGTTGGAGGGCAAATGGTTAGGTATGTATATGGCCAGGTTGGGAACATACATCCTAGTACAAAGACGAGCGGTGCCAGAGGTAAGTAGAATTAGTGAAGTGGATTATAATTGAGAGATTGGTGTCATGATATGTAAATCTGGTTGTTAATAGTGGTTGTTAGTAGGAAGAAAGGGAGTAAGATTATAAATGTCTATTCAATTGAAAGCATAGCGAATACAGGAGTCACCCAGACTAATCAATGATCAAAATGTGAAGGGTTAAGTAGAAAATTTATAGTAGAAGGTAATAAGAGATGAAATATAATGTAAAATGAATGTTAATAATAAATTTGAATTTTATAGAATTAAATGATAAATAATTGATGGCTAATTAATAAAAATTCAATTGAAATTAAAATGTAATGTTTATAATTTTTATACGCAAATTTAAAGATGTAGGGTGTGTAAATTTTGATCAAAGTTAAATGTGAGTTGTTTGTTGAATGTAATAATCGCAATTTTAATTATGAGTGTATTATTATGTATTATGTTTATTATGTATTAGTGTAGGAATTTAAACATGACTTATATGTATGTATAAATGGATGATTTTGGGGCAGTTACAAATGTAACTGTATACGACACTGAGTGTCAAACTATTGCGATTCCCTACATTTCGGGTGCTCTCGGCCTTACCAACCCAGATTGTGGTTTTGGATAACAATCAGCTGTGGGCAGAAATTGACCACAGTTGGTTGCCTTTGAAATTAGTCAAACGTAGAAATTTAATGGGGTTTAATAAGTGAATCAAAGATTATTTTTGAACACAGGCTATTTTCACCTCAGTAGGGGTGGTAGACCTTAGGGGCATATCATAAGAATAAAAGTAGGGGTACTTACCCTGAAGTTTTTGTAAAGCTGAAACAAGGATGGGAGTGAGAGAAAAGAAAAAAGTGCTTACTCCTTCTGCCTCAGTCCTTGTGGAGGCAACTGAACGCAACAGTTCAGGGGGGAAATAGTGTGTGTGGAGGAGTAAAGGGGATAAGTATTATTAACAGCGCTGGATCACTTACTGTTAATAATAATAATAAGAAGAAGAAGAAGAAGAAAATGTTTCAGAATTGTAGAAAGAGGGAGAAATAGATGATTTTGTTTGAGTAAATTTTGATTATGTGTTTAAATATTTTGAAAGTATTATTGCATTAGTATAAAGATTTGTGTTTCTTCTTGTTAATGGGAAAGGATTAATTATTATCGATTGGAATTGAAAAAATTTTATAAAGGTAAGGGTAGTGAATTAAGAGAATGGAACTTCTGTATAATTCTTGTTGAGTTAAAGTAAACCCAGTGCTTCTTAACACAAACCAGCACATAGCTAAGGGGAAACAGCTCAGTTAGGGGTATGGTATTATATCAGGCCACTATTTTGATATTTTTGATTCATTGTTTCAGTGATTGGTGATGTTGTGACGGTGGTCCTAAGCTGGCCTGCGCGTCAGATCAGGAGCTTAAAGCGCCTGATTGGCCTTATGGTGTTGGGATCTCGAAGGAGAAGTCCAGTAAGGTCATGCAGGTACTGTCACCATCATCGGACCAAGGGTGAGTTATTATAATTTTTTTTTATAAACAGTAAGGGGGTTGTGCGACATATCCTAGCTGATCCCTTTAGAAAGTATGAGAGTGTCAATGAGAGTTTTTATGCTTCGGCCTAAAACCTCTCATTGAGGGGGTTTTGTAAAGGTACAGACCGATGGGGTTTTGTAAGTGAAATCTTTTCAATATTATTTGCAACTAAGAAATTACGGTGAATAAACTGTAGCGTCGAGACGGGTGTGAGTTGGCATTGGTATGTGGAGGGCGCGCCCGCGCTTTCAACCGCGCAATCGGACGGCCAACTTTCCCAGAGTTTGGTCACGTATTAATATGCATTCTTTCGCTGAGTGTGCGCAAGAAACTCCGCCAGTCGACTTAAAAACCACTCCCCGGGCCGGGTGAATACATAGGCTGATGAGCCTAAATTTTATTAAAATGTATACAAAAGTGAATTAGATAAAACAGTGAGAACAATATATATATCAACAGTGCAGATGTGAGCATTTCGGCTCACCGTCGGCTGCGCCCGCAACTAAAATGTGAACACAAGTATAAAATATAAAATAAACCACTCATAACTTTATCAGAATGCATTAGCAGTTATAAAATACATAAATCAGTGAACATTAAAAAAACCAACATCCGTAGTGCGCGTGTAAAGATGCGACGTCTTCTGGACAGATTTGCAGCTAAGTAGCAAATTTATAAAACAAAATTTTAATATTCTATTTAAAATAAAATAAATGAGCTCAGTTAGGGAAGTCAATAAAATTGTACTGCGTGAATGAGTGTGTGATTGCGTGAATGAGTGTGTGATTGCGTGAATAATATAAAATATAAAATTAAGCAATGCTGGGTTGTGAAATATATATATAATTCTATAAGTTAAGACATGATTGATTATGTTTATATTTTGGTGGGATGTTTATAAAATTATCAATGGGAAAGAAATTTTAATTTGATTCAATAACTACGCCTCATGGCGACTAGCAATATGCTTTGTTTCCGAAATAGAATCGCATGTAACTATGTGTGGTTTGTTAATAAAGGTTAATGTTTATGTAGTAACGTAGAAACGTAGTACATCAAATCAAATATAAATGCAGAATATTTAAAATGACTTTGTGTCGAGCCACTTACAGACTTTAAAAATGAAAGTTAATAAATAATTAATTAAGCGGAAGTGTACAGCCGCTGTCTTGTTGTAGGTATACGATTCCATTGTAGTGGTGTAACTGTGAATAATGATAATTTTAGAAAAATTAAAACAAAAGTTTTCTTTTCACCATACATGTCGTTAGAGTCTTTATTTCGTACCCCCACACTGTTTCTGGCCTCGCTTAAGAACGAACTCTGGGACCCTAGTGAGAAATTAATAGTGGTAAGTACAAAATACGAAACATTATTATTAATAAATAATAAATGTAAGAATTTGTTTTTATACAGGTTATAAACAATTATGTAATCTGTTCTTCAATTCTCTTGGCATTTTGGCATGTATCTTAAATCACAGTTTTTAATTATTTTGATTAAGTTTTTCTTTATATAGTTTTTTTAATTTTGGGGGGTTTATTCTTAATATTTTCAAAATAATTTCTTCTCAATACTTATAGTAAGACGTTCTTACTTCCTTTAGAATTTTGTTCTTAATATATTTAAAATAATTTCTTCGTAATACATATAGTAAGACGTTCTTACTTCTCTTTAGAATCTTTTGGGGTTTATTCTTAATATATTTAAAATAATATCTTCGTAAACACATAGTAAGACGTTCTTACTTCTTTTAGAATTTTGTGGTTTTGTGTTTCTCTTAACATATTATTATTATTATTTTTTTCTTATTTAATATTATTTCTTTAGTTCTTCTTTCCAAATGGTTGCCTGGTCGGTTTTCAGAAAATCAGTCCCATTTTTCTGGTTGACTATTTCTTGTTTTAACCATGGTCCATTAATTCAGGTACCCCTTTTCCTCGGATTACTGCAGAGTTCATAATGATTTTTGTCCTTGTTACATACTTCTCTTTCATCTGGTATTGTAACTTTGCTGATACGAAGTCTTCATTTAAGTCATGGTTTTTCGTCATAGTTAGATCCTTTTGAACTATCATGTATTGTACCTCCTCTAATCTAACATACTCACTCATATATGCTACCATTCCATTCTCTTTGACCTCTGGATTATTTACCAAATATTTTACTGGTATATTCCGCATTGAAGATAGAATTGATATTGTCCGATACTCTTCGATCGTTGACATATTTAAATGATATCTAAACTTATTTAAGTTTTTCTTTATTATTCTATTGTGGTTTACCTTTGATATTTTTATTGAGTTTTTTCTATAATTCATACCTTTACTTAACTCGCTTCGTTCATTAATTGGGAGGTTACATGCACTAATTAATCCACCCTTCCTCATCTCCAATTCTTCTTTTGTATTTAATATTTTCTTTCTCCATATTTTCCTTATTTTGTTGGTCTTCTTTTCCATGGTTTGGATATTCTCTTGGTTTTTTCTATTTTTATTTTCAGATAGCAATGCAATTTGGTCTTCTCTAATTTCTATTTCCTTGCTGCTCTCTTCTGTGTTCGGACTTACTATAATACCTTCGGAAGTGCTGTTTAGTGTTTCATTCATGTTCTTTAAACACATATCCATTTTTTTATTTGTCTCCCCCTTGTATTTATCTACTCTTTGGCTAAGTGTGTTAACATTTTCAAACTTCCCCCCGAAAGTTTCCCTTATCTCCTTATTGAACTTCTCCATCTTACCCTCAGTCCGTTTTAAACTTGCTTCGTTTATTTTCTCAATTCTTTCATCCATTCGCCTTAAATTCTCTTCATTTATTTATCTAATCTCCTCCTTCATTTGTTTTATACTCTCATCGTTCCTATCAAAACTTTCGTTAATTTGGATTAAGCTTTCATTGTTTTTATCGAACTTCTCGTTCATCAGTTTTCAGGTTTCCTCCTGTCTCTTTGAGTTTTCCTCCTGTTTCCTAAAATTTTCTTCTATCTTGTCGAATTTGTCCTCCTGTTTCTTTGAATTCTCCTCCTGTTTCTTAAAATTCTCCTTGTTTTCCTCATTTATTTGTTTATTGCTTTCCTTAATGCTATCAATTTTCTCCATCATTAGCCTCATCATTTCTTGCCAATCTGGTTCTCTTCTGGCTTCCGCTTTATCTCGTTGGTCCCCTTGGGCATCCTCTTCAACTACTTCCTTTTCCGTGTGCATAATTACTTTATCACCTGTTCCATTTCACTATCTGTGACTACTTCTATTTCTTGTTCCTGTCCACCTTCTTCCTTCTCCGTGTCTTCTGCCCTCTTCTTCGACCTACCTCTGGTATTATGCATTTTTAGTCTCCAACAGTTGCCTGCTCGAGTTAAGTAATATTTATAAATCAATGTTTTACTGAACTTAAGCCCTACACTAGTTGAGCACCAATTTATATTGGACCCGTTTTTACCCCACTGTTGGGTTCGCCAATTTATATTGCAACGGGTGTCTCCTCGTTAAGCCTCACTGTTGTGAGTGTCAATTTATAATATAACCGGTGTGTCCGTATCAATCTTTTCTTGACCCCACTGTTGTGAGTGCCAATTTATGATGTAACTGTTATCCTCTCTTTGAACTTAACTTAAGTATTGTAATATTTAAATATGTTCCACGTTTCTCCCTGTTTAATATAATTGTGTTATTGTGATTAAAAATTATGTATAGAGTGTGTAATTCTAATTTTTCGTTCAAGCCTATCCCGCGTTGAAGAGAAGAAAAGGAATTTTTATTGTTTTCTCATTCTCTTTAATACCCGAGCAGTCCGCAAATAGCGCTGTGGTTCCCAGACAGCTGAAAATTGTAGGTTAATCCACCGCGTACAATAATTCTCAATTACACTCTCTACTTATATTATATCTTGTTCACACTACACTAAATATTATATAAATGAGAAGATATCATTAAGTTCTGAAAGGATTCTTTATTAATAGTTTAATATTTCTTGTCCAACAAAGTTGTTTCTTTACGGAGACACAAAAGGCTGTATGTTAGAAGTAATCGATTATCGATCAGATTCAGGGTTTTATATTATTTTAGTTATGATTTTATATTTCTTTAAACACAGGGTGTGAAGGTTCTTTCAACTGTTAGTAAGATCAGAAAATGCATAAATAGGAATACAAGGTATTACAATATAGAATTAAGTTCTTATTAAATAATATTTAAAATAATTGTAGTTTACCGTCCTCTGGACATCGTGACTCGATAAGGCAGTGTATAGATAACCTCGTCGTCGTGTTTGGTCAATAACAGAATGCAGATGAATTTGTTCTCGTCAGTTTTCGCTCCAAGTTGAAATAAAAGTTGATTTTTTGGTCCTGGGATGATGCAGAAGTACTGCTCCTTTTGTTCACCAATGTACGAGTTTTGTGGTTACGTGCTTCGACGAAATTCGAGTCCAACTACGTTTTTTCTATTGAATTGTGGAAACTGAAGTTCAGATCTAATTTAGTGTTTTATTTTCGTTTCTTTTATGTTATAGGATTATATCACTTTATTCAGGTAGTTATTTCCCTGTTTTGGTTGATTAATTAATTTAACATTTGTTCATTATATTGAGTTTTACTATTAGAATTCTTCCTTTGTATTTTTCGTTAATTTTCTTGTACAGGTTTTAGGTTGTTCAGTTATATAAGACGGATGAATGACCGTGGACCATACTATGGTGATTTATTATTCATTTTGCTTCCCAATTGTATTATTTGTATTTAAATTAATCAAATCTTTTTTGAGTGTCTTTAAACTAAACCGTCTTTGTTCATGTAAAATTATTCAATAATCGAATCAACAAATTCTATCTCTCTCGTGTTGTCCCTGAAAACCATTTTATCTATTCTTATTGGATATTATATTATACTATAAACATTTCATACAATGTTCTTCCACTCATCAAAATAATCCTTTACTAAATTTCCATTACAGTAGAAGCCCGATATAGCGCGGTTGTCGGGTGACATACTTTCCCCCGCGTTATAGGCGTAACCGCGGTATATCGGAAGGTGACCTGTACAGTGACAAATGGTGGGGAGGGAGGACCGGGAAAAAGGCTACAGCATAATGCACTACTATATACTGTACGTAAATTACGTCACCAAATGTAGAAATAAAAAATAAGAAAACTGTATTTTAATCCAATATTTTAATCTGTTTTAATCCAATGGAATATAAAATACACTATTTATACATTGCTCACTCGACCTACTGTAGGCCTAATTGTTGGTCCTAAAGTCCGTAATTGTTGTTTGACGGGATAATGCACAGCGTTTCTTTTCCGCGTATTGTTTTATAAACGCGAGGTGCAGCAGATGAACATTATTAGATTCACTTTGCCTCTCCATCCACGAAATTACTTTGTTTATGTGTATTATCACTTCACTAACATTTGGAATAACTTCTTTCACTTCCACCCCATTTTCATTTCCATCATCGTCATCGTCTTCTTTTTCTTCGCAATTTGCATTTCGAACTGCATCGATGATATCTTTATCTTCTATACATTCTGTAACAGGCTCACCGTTGTCAACTTCTGCCCAGTCATTCAAGTCATCTAGAGTGAAGTTGCAATGCAGAGCACTACTCGCAGACTGTACATCACTATTAGTGAATCCGGCAACAGAGCAATTTCCATCGGCGATGTTTTGTTCAAAGGAACATTTCTTCCAGCAATTCTGAATCGTAGCCATACTAATACTTTCCCATGCAAGACCTATTGAATACGCAACTGTTTTCAGGTTTATTGACTTAAGGTAAATTTCCATTTCCTCATCAGAATTCACTATAGCACTCAGAAGTTCACGGCGGTAATGTGCTTTAAATGCTTTTATGATGCTTTGATCTAATGGCTGGATCAGTGCTGTAGTGTTTTTCGGCAAGAACATGACTCCAATTTTCCCATCTCTTGACTGTAGCATATCAGCAGGTGGATGTGCTGGACAGTGGTCAAGGGTCAGTACAGCTTTTTCTTCGAGGTTGAGTGACCGCAGGTGGCTTCTCACAGATGGAACAAATTCTTCATGGAACCATTTAGCGAAAATATCACTTGTTATCCAAGCATTTTTTGTATTACGATATGTGATGGGTAATGACGTCATGTTAACATGTTGAAAGCATCTAGGATTTCGGCTTTTCCCTATACAGAGAGGTTTAACTTTGTGGCTGCCTGATTTATTTGTGGCAAACAGGAGGGTAACTCTATCCTTATTTATTTTTAATCCAGATTTAGTTATTCAATTATTCACATCCAGAGTTCTGGTAGGAAGCATTCGAAAATACAGAGCAGTTTCATCACAGTTATACACTTGATGGTCATTTAAATCGTTATCGATCATTACTTTGTTTAATGCCTGAGGAAAAAGTGCTGCAGCTTCACTGTCACATGATCGTGCTTCCTCTTCAATGCTTATCTGGCTTATACCATGACGAGATTTCCATCGCGAAAACCACCCATCAGATGCATTAAAGTCACTGTTGCCATGTAAATCACTATGGAATTTCACAGCTTGAGCTCTAATAACTGGTCCTGACAGTGGCACACCTTCACTTCGTTTTATTAAAAACCACCTGTACAGACACTCATCTAGTTCACTATCCTTACCTACTTTAGTCTTTTTTCTCTGCAACCCCACTTCACTTTCAACTGTGTTCACAAAACTTTTAAGTTTATCTTCGTCCTTCATCCACCCTCTAATTGTTCCTTCTGGGATGGCACACTCACGTGATAAACTTGCCTTTGGCTCTCCGTTCTTCACACGATCAATTATTTTGAGTTTATCACTCACAGAATATGCTTTTCTTTTCTGCGACATCACAAAACTCTACACTATGCGAATTTATGACAAAGACTATACACTTTGATAAGATAATATCAGAGTATGATCTTATACTGTAATATATAAGAGTACACTATGAGGGAGAGAAGGGATTTAGTTGGCTGCTTGCCTTGGCATGAATTCTTAGAAACGTAGAGACTGTAAATACGGGGCAATTGTTTATATCTACAGGTACACTTGAACTGGCAATTCTGGCTGTACCAATACCAATGACAACGCCGTTTCCAATAACAAGCCTTTGTTTACAATAAACGCAACGCATTCCAATGTGGCTACGGAAGTCACGATAAACAATTCATAATTTACTCACTCTCTACAAGTAAGAATATTCGCTAATAACGGGCGACATACTCTTCACCGCGTTATATCCGAATCCGCGGTATATCGGACCGCGCTATATCGGGCTTCTACTGTATATCCTATTATAATTTTACCTATTGTTTGTTACTAAATTTTATATATTTTGCTGTTGTTTCCTCTTAATTTACTTACTTTAACAAGTATTATTTTTCTGTTACAAAACATTATCTATCGGTATCATTGCACTATTGCATTATGAGAATTTATTTAAATTGAATTTATTTATTTGTTATTAGCAATTATTATTAACTTCTCCTAACTCATTAGATTTTATTTAGTATTTGTTACAAATTTCTTTACCTAACCTTTCTGATCTGACTTACTATATAATGTTACTGGTTGTTAGGCCTATCATTATACTCTTATCTACTTCTGATTTTAATCTGTTACTATCTGCATTATTATAGAATCCTTCATTTATTTATGACATGAGGTTATATTAAACCCTTTTGTATCTCGTTAACAATTATAGCCCTTCTGGCCAAGTTTACAATTATAATCATCCTACTATCTAAGTACATGTATACAAACAATTAACTTTATAACGTCTAACAAAAGCTTTATAATGACATATGGATAACACATAAAATGAAATTAATTGGTAATCAATTAATGAGTTTGACAACAGCTCTATAATGGTATAATGAGAACACATACTAATTATTTACTTGGTATTCTATTAAAAGAATAACTCCACTTGCTGCACACAAAAAATAACATAATTATCATGATAATATTACAACATGATACAATTAATAACAGGTACATTTGTGTGACCTAAGTCATGTAACACTTACTCATTCTCCTCTCCTTTAAAACATCAATTATTATGAAACAGTCTAAATTAGTTTTTACATTATTTGTCAATGTCTGTTGTTTACACCTCTCACTGAACTTTGAGGTTTGTATTTCTTAACATTATTAATTTTTTTTCTTTCTACCTTGTATTCTTATTTCATTTATTCAATTATGGGTTGGGTTTCTGACCTTTTACAAGTGTGGATAATTAATATTTTTATTCTATTTTAAAGCTTATAAGTTGATTTATGTAACGTAGGGGACCATAATTTCGTTACGTTACAATATATATTGTTACAACACAAATAAGCCACCCCAATACCAGGGATGAAAAAGATGATTCTGAATATAAAATAATACTTCATATAAAATAAAATGTTTAATATAAATAAAATATAAAGACAATGACACAACAAACGACGACATTACCTAACCCAAGTGATTGACCCAACAAAAGGAAACAAAAGAAGAAGGGAACCACAAAAAACAAACAAGAATAAAACCGAAGAAGAAAGTGATTGACCCAACCAATGAAAAGGGAAAAAACCAAAACCAAACAAAAATGAAACAACTTCAAGGAGTTGAATGACTCAATGTAACATGTTAAAATGAACCCAAAGGAGAAGGTGGAAAACCAAGATATTAACCAAATACAATGAAAATGAAGAAGGAGGGAAATGAAAAAGAAACAAACCCAAGATAAAGGGAAATAAATAAAAATGAAAGCCAATGATAATACACAAACAAGTAATAAAGAATATGAGCCGGAGAAATACTACACTCACATGTAATATTGGAAAAAAGGCCAATAATTAACCTATGAAAAAAAAGTAAACGTTATTATCCATCAATGGACAAAAAAGTATATGACAATTGAAAGAAACCCAATTAAACAATGTTAAATATAAGAAAGCAAACTAACCCACAAATTAGAGTTAGATGTAACGATAGAAATATAAAGACATAAAATTGTTAATATTATTAAAGATATATTGTAATGAAAGAGATAGTACGGTAGTGAGATAGTAATTAGAGGGATTACCCATATAGAAACACTTAAAAACAAAAACATTTGTGAAGTGCAAAATGAAAGTGTAAAAACCCCAAAGAGTAGTGATAAAGCAAGTACACTAATTAAATTATAATAAACTATAAATAATTTATAAGTGAAGGTAATTATTAAATGAGAATAATGTAAAATAAAGAATGTTAACATAGGGAAAAATAGTGAATGATGAAAGCATAAACACTTAATAAATCCAAATGAAACACTAAATAATTAAAAGTGAAAAATATTAGTAATTAAGAATAGTAGTAAGTATAAACAGTTAATTGAGGTATAATGAACGCTGAAAAGTGATGAAGACAGTATTTAGTTAAGAAAGAATGTTATTGTTTAATTTAAATGAATGCAATTATAATTAAAAGTGAGAATACCCTGAAAGGAAAATCAGATAGTGTTAACATGGAGGGAAAGTAAAGATTGTTTAAAAATTAAGGAGTTAAAAACCAATCAATAAACACCCATGTTATAAGGGGTCATTATTAAATTAAGTTCATAAAAAGTAATGTTGTTTATCACACTAAAAATGATATAAAATAAGATGAATTGTAAACAAAGATTAGCAAATAATAGTTAAATAATTATTTAAGCAAGTTTATGAATGGGATATGGCTGGAAGAATTATACAGACCATAGGCCTAAATATTGTATTTAATAAAATCAAAAAATAGTAAATAATAGCCACATTGTTATTATTGGCAAATTAAATAAGTAAAAAAGTTAAGAAATGTATGACTAGAAAACGAGGAAACCAGATAGTAAACAATTATGTATAAAATAATAGTGACAAAATAATAACACATAAACAGACCCAAAACACAACAATAAATAACATGACCAATTATAATAACAAAATAAAGCCCATTAGGCTAAAATGAGATGTAATTTAAATGAAATAAGTCAAATACCATAATGGCTACTTAGGCCTATGAAAATGCCTAACTGTCAGAAACAAACAACTACAAATTATAACAAATTAACAAAGAAATTAGTAAATCCGAAGTGAACAAAAACCCAAGGATAAATTGTAAATCATTTTCAAGACCAAATATTATAATAAGCATTTGAATTCAAAAAGAAATGTAATTAACAAGTATTAAAATAATTATAAAAACATAAAACCTAAAATAACCCAAACTTGTGGGACATCAAATTAATCTATGAAAGGAAATACATACTATAGTGACAATATTTAATGCTTAGGAAGGAAGATAGAGGAATAACAGCAATCAGAAGATATACTAGGATTTTGAAAAGAATTCAAATTTTGATAACAATGGATTTATATCAATCTCAGCCAATCATAATTCATTGGTAACCATAGAAACGGACGTTGGTGGCAAAAATTACCATTGAATATCGTTACTCGTAAAGCGTCATTCTACCAGGACAGAAGCCGAATTTTGGAAGACCAATTTTTAATTAAATAATGTAAAACAGTGAACGAAATTCAAAACCATGACTGAATAAGAACCAGACGAACCATTGGAGCAGTCAACTAAAGACCAAGGACCATAAAACAGAAAAAATAAAAGAAAATTATGACCACATCCTATATGAAAAGGACGCCAGACCTACTTAAGTCAAAAGATTCATGAAAATAGAAACTATTGCAGCCCAATCCTCTTCCGACCCAGTGAATGAAAACACCAAGTCATGCTGATGTGTTAAGTACCATTGAATTACCTTATTTCCAAAAATAAAATCACTATAAATTTTACTAAAAGTAATTTGATCTCACTATAAGCCGAATATTCTCTTTCAAAGATTAATTAAGAAAAACAAACCCACTGAAAATTTGTTAACATAAAATCTAACCTCTTGTTTAAATACGAACTTTTGAACCACATTTAACGACACTACAGAACAGATTGTAACCACACACCTTATTATTTATGTACACTTAGAGTAAGGTAAAATACTTTTATTGTAATTATAGGAATTCTTTGCCTTGTAATCAAAAGAATTCACCGATTTTGGAACGAAATTAATTATAAAAACTACACGTTCCGCTGCCATGCTGATGTGAATATATCGTTCCTTACTCTACTCGTCATCCTGAGAATAATGGTTTTATGTAAAAAAGTCGGTGCAGAGTTGTTAATCAACTAATATAATTTAATTGTCAAAATTGAAAATATTATTTATCAAACATTAAAATAACTAGTACAGGGAGTAACCGTTGTTATTATTTCATAGGGAGTGCATTATATTACTTGTGTTCGTTTACGAAAGCTAGGTTTGAAGATCAGCGCTCAAGTTGCAAATCGTACAACTACCGAATCGATCCAGAAGGCTGAACGAGCGGGAATTATTTGAACGCCCCGACCGTCAAAGCTGAGAACACCATATTAAGATAATAATTAATAAGTTTAATTGTTTTAATACACAATTTGATGCCACCCGGGATTAACACACCCCTATATAAGAACAGGTAAGGTTACTGCTGTGTTGTACTGGTAATTACCGCAACGCTACGGACATCGTTAGCGCAAAATAGATGAACGACCCCAGTGCGAGATGAACGCACTAACACATACAACCCTTGTGTACATACATTTTTCAGAGACGCACCAGTTATAACGTTACAATATATTGTTACAACACAAATAAGCCACCCCAGTACCAGGGATAAAAAAGATAATTCTAAATGTAAATATACTTCATGTCAAAAAAAATATTTAAATATAAATAAAATATAAAAATTATAACACGACAAACGACGACATTACCCAACCCAAGTGATTGACCCAACAACAGGAAACAAAAGAAGAAGGGAACCACGAAAAATACACAAAGCGAAAAAGGTGATTGGCCAAACAAACAGAAACCAACAAAGAAGGGAAAAACCGAAACCAAAGAAGAATAAAGTCAATTGAAGGAAGTGAATGAATTCCTACAACTAAATGAAATTAAACCAGACGAGAAGAGGAGAAGACAATTGAAGATGAAGGAGAAGAAGAAGAAGAAGAAGAAGAAGGAAGAGGAAACGAAGTGAAACCAAGAAACAAGAGACACCACATATAAAAGGGAGAAATGGTATACTCAAAGATAGCATATTGTAAATAAACCCCAATAATTATCCACTAATGGAAATAAATATTGTTGTAAATAAGATAATGTATATACCTGTTTTAAACAAAAAACAGTAAAAAATAACTTAGTAAAGAAAGGTACACTAACCCAAATATTAAAGTTAGATGTAGTGAAATATTTAACAAAATGTCATTAATAATAAGTATAATTTTATAATGAAAGAAATAGTGAGAAATAGAAAGAGAGATAATTATAGGGATTACCCACTAAAAAACACTTAGTATAAACAGTGAAAAAGTGCAATAGTGTATGTGTAAAAACCCCAAAGTGTAGTGATAAAGAAGGTACGCTAATTAAATTATAAGTAACTATAAATAATTTAAAAGTGAAGGTGAGGTATAAATGGGAATAGTGTAAGATATAGAATATAAATATTATGAAAAATAGTGAATGATAAAGAAAATAAACACTTAATAAATCTATAAAGAACACTAAAGGTTTAACAGTGAAAAGTAATAGTGAATAAGTATATTGTGAAAAATAGTATTAAGTATGACCTATAAAGTAAGATGGATGTTCAATCCAACATTGGAAGGTGATAATCACAATGGTAATTAAAACCAAAAAATGTTAGTAATAAGTTTAGAAATATGTAATCATATTTAAAAGGGAGAATCCCAGGAAAGAGTAAATTGAAAGTGTTAACATGGAGGGAATGTAAAGATTGTTTAAAAGTTAAGGAGTTAGAGACAAATCAAAAACACCCATGTTATAAGGGATAGTTATAAGTTTCATAAAAGTGATGTTGTTTATCACAATAAAAATAATATGGATTATAAACAAAAATTAGCAAATAATAAGTTTGAAGGAAGTGATGATATTTCTCACTCAAAATAACAAAAGAATGAGATGTATGTTAAATCAACAGTAACTAATAACTTATAAAGAATTGTTCGTTTTAATGTTATGAATAGGATATGGCTGAAAGAAACTTGCAGTCCATAGGCCTAATTGTTATGTTTTAAATATTAAGATAGAGAAAACTATATTGACATGTAATCAGAACACACAAGCAGAATCAAAACGCAACACAAACAATTATAATAACAACGTAAAGCCCATCAGAATGAAATGAAATGTAATTTCAATGAAATAAGTAAAATACCATAATGGCTACTTATACCTATGAAAATGCATAACTGTCAGACACACACAAATATCAATTGTAACAAATTCACAAGGAAATTTACAAATCTAAGGCAAGTAAATAGCCAGTAATTATGTGTAAATCATTTTAAAAGAGAAATGTTATTATAAAGGTTAGAATTAAAGGAGATATGTAATTTATCAAATGTCAAAATAATTAGACTAAAGTTAATATATAATGGAATATGACCTTATGAGGTATCGTTTTAATCTTTGAAAGGAAATAAAGACAATAGTGATATTATTTATTACCCAGAAGGGATGACAGAAGAATAAAATCATTCAGAAAATATATAATAAATTTGAATAAAAATTTCAAATATCTTAACAATGCTTTTGATCGAGGCCTTAACCAATCAAAGGATTTCAGTTGTAACGGTACGGAATTGTGAGCCACCCCAGTTTAATTTTATATTAATGTAAATCATCGTTTTAAGCACTTTTCGTCTGAAAGACTTTGGAATAAAAACCCGAAGGTAAGAGATAATTTAATTAATTTGTAATTAATTCGTAGAGTTTCACAGTTACCATAGAAACGCCGTTGGATACTAATTTTCCGTTAAATTTATGAGACTTGAAAAGATGACGCGTGGGTAAGCGGTACGCAAGATTGAGATGACCAAAATTTTACTTTAAAAAGTTCAAAAGACGTTCAGAAGTCGACAGCAAGAACCAATGACGAGTAGATAAAGAGCTTCAAATAATAACAGATGTCCAGGAACCAAATAAACCAAATTAAATAATAGAAATTCCCAAGACGAGATAGAAGATGCCAGCAGCCTAAATCAGCCCAAATTTGATGAATTCCCAACATCCCTGAACACATTGTAACCTTCTGAACTGATAAGTATCAATTAAATGAAATAATCCCAAGAATAAAAACACATTAAATATTTCTCAAATCAATCAAAATTTCTCACTATTAAACTAAATTCATTTTCTTTCAAAGGTTGAATAAATATAAACTTACGTAGACAATTATTAACTTGGAAATAACCTCGCATTAGAGTGCGAATTTTGTAACAACTAATACGACATTACCGAACAAAAACACTTTATACAATATAAGTACGGATAAGGTACGGTAGTGTACTTTTTTAATGTAACCAGCTTTTATGTTTTATTTATAATCCAAAGAACCCCAGATTTTGAACAGATTAATATATTGTGTGTAAACAGACGGCATCAGTATAGTTCATTTCAAAATCAATTTCGCCAACCTACAGATATGTTTCATGTTCTAAGCCAGAGCAATTTTATTAAAAAATAATTTATAATACTTTTGTCATATTGATTAATGACCAAATCAGAATTAAAATTACAGTACAGAGTATTACCATTGTTTTATTTCGTAGGAAGTTGTATAATATATGTGTGTGTTAGCAATTTATTACTGAGGAACCAACTAGCGTTTGGGCCGAGTGGACAATACAACAAGCAGTACAGCGGCGGGAATCATTTGAACGCTCCAGCTGTCAACGCTGACAACACCTATTTAACTTGTAAAATAACAAATTTAATTGTTTTAAAGTAAACAATTTGGCGCCACCCGGGATTCGCAACCCCTATGAATAAACAGGTAGGTTGTACTGATAATTGAGACCAAGCTACAGACTTCAGTAGTGACAACCATTATTGTAACGACCGGTGTGAGGCGAACACACCACATTAACACTTACTACACATAAAAAACAAGTGTACACCGTAACAGTACAATTCTGGCCCTATTATATTTTGGAGAATAATCGATATAAATTGTATTTTCATTTCCAAGTCACATATAAAAAATTGGTAAAGTTTTATTGAGGGTTTGCAACTGCGCAATTCGAGTGTATAGGATTGCGTCAAGGTCAGGGATATACGTCCAGAACAGCAACACAGTCATCATACAAATGTGTCAACCAGCTGCGCACATGATTTCATCAGCCAAGGTATTCCACTACGCATTTTCTGTGTCTATAAGCAATGCGTATTACAACTGGAGTGTAGTTACACAACAGAATGACGACGCAGTTTGTCCCCCACCTCTGAATTGCTGCGTAACAAACAAAGACGCCTCAGTTTCGACTCAGAAGCGTAGCATACCGGCCGGTATTTCTCCAAACGCTAATTCGATCTAAAATTTACACAACTAAGTGTTGTTGTACAATGTAAAACAGTGAAGTATTTATATAAAATAAATAATAGTGGAATGTAAAACATAAACAAACGTTTTCAGCGATGGGACGTCTTGTAACGGTACAGAATTGTATGCAGCCCAAGTTTTAATTTTATATCAATTCAGTCAATCTTTAAAATTGTTAACTTTCACCTGTAGGTACCCCAGTAACCAGCAATGCACATTGTTAGCCAAAACAATTGGACAGACGTATTGCATAACTGCCCCAGCAGCAGGCTTTTTGTGAATCACAGTCTGTAGTTTGTCATCAGAGAGTGAACAGTAGTAAGCAGCATCAGACAGTTAAAGTTTGTGAAGTCAAAAACGTGGCCTCGGGTTTACAAGATAGGCCGTTAAACCAGACGCGGCCTATCCAATAAAGTGTGGAAACATTTATATTAAAATTGCATAAACAATAACGCGCGGCCAGCCTACGACATCTAAGTGCAAAAGTTATGTCGGCCGACTTGATCATCTTTTAGAACGTGAGACGTTAATCAGTAAATCAGTAAGAACCATGAAATAAAAACCGTAAAATCAGTACCAACAGTGGCGTGAGTGCGAGAGAACTCAGAGATCGGTCAGCTAGTGAACTTGTGTCACGGTTATTACACGTGAATAATACGGGTGTGCATTGGAGGGAAGCTATTATCAGGATGAGTACCACCTTTTAAAGTTCAATTACTATATTATAAAATTTGCTTTTATAAATACTTTAATAAGGAACAGAGATCTCTAATAGAGGGGAGTTTGTTTAAATATTAACGAAAAAAGAAAGAGTGTGTGTGTGTGTGTGTGTGTGTGTGTGTGTGTGTGTGTGTGTGTGTGTGTGTGTGTGTGTGTGTGTGTGTGTGTGTGTGTGTGTGGTTATATACTGGTTCATTTTCAATTTTCTTATACGTATTTAGTAATGTTAATTATCATAGTATTTTAAAAACAAAAGTTAACCAAGATACTGTCATTTGTAGAAGTAGAAGAAGGGGGCGATTTTCGATAAATAAAATAAGTATGTATTTTAGACAGTAGAAAATGTGTTAGCGTCATTTTTGCACATATCAAATCCAAATAATCCTTTCTGTAGCTGGTTTCGTCTGAACGACCCTGGATCCGAACCCGAAAGGTAAGAGTAAGATATTATAATATTTGGCAATTAATTAATATTGTCTCAGTCTGCAGGACAATAATATCAGCTAAGTGACAAAATGTGGTCAATACAAAACTTTTAATATTTCTATATTTTAATATTTCATTTAGAATTCAATAATAAAAAAAAATGAGCTCAGTTAGGGACGTCCATAAAATTGTAATGCATGAATGAGTGTGTGATTGCGTGAACATAATATAAATATAAAATTTAAGCAGTGCTGGGTTGTGAAATCATTTATAATTATATCATAAAAAATATAATTGAATATGTTATTTTGGAGGGCCCATTGAAATGTTTAAGGGAATTTTTTGACTTGATCAATGTAACTGCGTCTCATGACGTAACACCTATTGGGTGTATAGAAGCGTGCGTATTTCGCACGATAGCGTCACATGTTTTGTTAATAAAAGGTAATGTCATTTGGTAAACATTTCAAGCAAGAGTTATTATGTTATATAATAAATTATACGATATAACGTCTTTACTTAGGCAATAATTTCAAAGGTCGGGCGCCATCTTGATTAGCAAGAGAATAAATATAGACGTAAATAACTTTGTTTTTTTACTTACCTTTACAAGTTACTATAAGGCAGGAATTCGTTTAAGCGAACTCTTGAGTAGCGGAAATTGTTATGTGAAATAATAATAATACCTGTTTAAAATTGTTACCAATGAGATTACCCAATTTATTTATATACGTATAAGTACATCTTACGCCATGGGGCGTTTATCAAACATCAAAATTTTAACCCTCCAAAATAAACATTAAACATGAAACACTGATATATGATTATTAAACATTAAAATAGTATAAATATCTAGCACAACCCAGCATGATGTAAGTCACTCTCTCTCTCTCTCACTCTCTCTCTCTCTCTCACGCTCTGGTACAATTTATTTATTTTATTGAGCTCATATTTTAAATAAAAATATTTTATTGATTTAGAATTGGTCATTTTAATTTTGCAATGAAAAGAATGTTTGGAATGTTCTCACCAAATTTGACCGCTACTGAGCTGCGGTTTTACGAACGTCGCACACCGCGAGTTCGCCGATCGCCACCAGTCACATTCTGAATTATTACACCTTACCGAATGGTAAGGTGTCACTGTTGATGAACACTTTTGTAGTTAACCACTTTTGTTGGTGTAAAAGTTAAAATTACACTTGGTGAACCCCCTTGCCGGCCGGCTACGTTCACGCTCTAGAAGAAAATGACCAAGACTCTGTTTCACATTGCGTAGGTGGGGTAAAACTACGTCATCAAGCTATTGTTCATAGAGCCAAGCCTCGAGTTGTTTACAGAAATACATTCCTCACCGCTGACGTCATCAGGGCTCGGCACTTTATCTCGGTATGTGACATAAGTTTTTTGCTGTTTTGTCGTTCCGCAATGAAAAACGGTCAGAATCCTGTCAATTCACACTTGCGTGTTATAAAATATTTATACAGTCCACTCACCACAGCTTCACAGGGATTATGAAATATTTAAATAATTATTACCAAATTGTTAAAAATAAATAAATACAATAATTATGGTCTTTTGTACCATGTTTTTATTAATTTAATATTGCACCAGAATTGTACCATCACAAAACCCCCTCAATGAAAGATTTTGTGCCGAAGCATAAAAACTTTCATTGACCCATTCATACTTCCTAAAGGGATCAGCCAGGATAGGTCGCCACAACCCCCTTACAATTTATACAAAAGAAAACCAATAACTCACCCGTGGTCTGATGACTGTAACAGTACCTGCATGACCTTACTGGACTTCTCCTTCGAGATCCCATCACCATAAGGCCAATTAGGCGCGTAACGCCCCTGCTCTGACGCACTGGCCAGCTCAGGACCGCCGTCATAACATCACCAAACACTGAAACAATAAATTTAAAATATCAAAATAGTGGCTTGGTATATTACTCTATCCTTAACTGATCTGTTTCCCCTTAGCTATGTGCTGGTTTGTGTTAATAAGCACTGGGTTTGCTTGAACTACTAAAAATATAAATATAAAAATGTAACATACAAGAATTACATAGAATTGCCATTCTCTTTATGGACTACCCCGAATTATAAAATTGTTTCGATTCCCATCGATAATAATTAACTCTTTCTGTTTTATTATATAATTATAAAAGAAACAAATATTGATATAAAAAAGAATTTAATTTAATTATAAATGAAAACGTGGAAATCCCCATATAAATTCCCAATATTACTCAAACATGGAGAAAACAAATTATAGAAAAAACAAAAATAATTAATAAAATCTTATTGAAATTAAAATTATTATTATTATTATTAACAGGTAATAATTGGCGCTGTTAACAATATTTACCCCTCTTTCTACTCCACACACACTATTTCTATAAATCATGTTAAAATTTCATAACACAATACACAATACATGATACATAATAATACACATTATCATTATATTAATACATTGAAATGGTTAATTCACATTTAATCTGATTAAGATTTACACATTTTATCTATTTAAAGTTGCATTTAAAATATTTAAGTTACAATTTCAGTTAATTCATTAATTAATTCTAAACTTTCATTAAATTAGTCATCAATTATTTATTACAATTATAAAGTTTATTATTAATATTCATATTACGTTATTATGATATAATTATTCATTTATTACCTCTCTACTCTGAACTTTCTACCTCACTAAACCTAACCCTTCACATTCTAATCATTGTTTAGTCTGGGTGACTCCTGTATTCACTATGCTTTTACTTATTATAATCTTACTCACCTTTCTTCTAACTGACAACCAAATTTACCTATCATGACACCAATTTCTCAATTATAAACACCTTTACTAATTTCATTCCAACGATAAATCCTATAGCACCGCGCGTCTTTGTACAGAGATGGGTGTTCCCTAACTGGCTATATACATTCATAATATTTTGCCCTTCCAAAAAATTCGGCAAACACTCCCTTAAACTACTCTATTACCTGCCACAACACTATACGTTGGCTGCTCCTTATCACCTCACCCCCACTACAAAATATCAACAACAAATATATGTTTAATCTTTACTTTACTCCCCTCTACAAATAATCACTAACTACTGTGTCCCTAAATATCTAATACTCTCTTTGTATTATTTTCTTCAAAATTCGTAACTATCTAACCCCCATCTTTAATATATATTAACTTATCTATACTCAGGCTCTATCCCTGTTTAAACATTCTACCTTACTGTAATCATTGACCATCGTCTTATAAAATTCATCTCTCACCTACTCATAACAATACCTCTCAAAATTCAGATATATATTCTTACTTAATCATTTATATAATTATTCATTAGTAATTACCTTCATTACATATTAAGTAATAATAGAACTTCATTAGAAACTTTCTATTATAATTAATAATTTACAACTTCAGTTAGTACAACTTCCTTTTGTACCATTTTAATTCAGTAATAAAGAATAATTACTCTTTAATTATTATTCAATTATTTAAACTTCTTAAACAAAACATGTTAATTGTTAATTATTAACACAATTATTAAAACATACATGGTGTACACAAATATATAAAATTTACCTGTAATACACAAACATTGTCAAAACCCCTAAATACATTGACATAAATACATATAAAACAATGAAAAATATACAGTCCAACTCCATTATTGTGTCATTAATTGAAATCAGTCCATATGCAGTCCAATTCAAAACCACTCTTCACATATATTTAATGTTCATTTCACAATACAACAGTCTATCCTCCATCGTTGAATAACATCCTAATCTTATGTCTATTTATCTGATTTTTTAATGAATCAATTTTATTATTAGAAACATTATATTCATAATAATTATCAACTATTTCATATTTATTCACAAGTTCAATTTCATATATCAAGTCAAGATCGAGTAGGGTTCTGTCTACATCAGTAAGATCATATGTTATAATCTTGTTATTCATCTTGTAATTATCATCATAATTTTCTACCACAGGTAAGTACTTGATACCATTACCTATTATTATTTCAATTTTACTGTTATTATAAGGTAAGTATTCATTATTTTCATCCACCGTATCTACCCCTAACCTTTCTACCAATTCTCTGTACTTTCTATTTACTGTAAAAATTTCTATTACTTTCTTTCTCTCACCATATCTCTCACAATACTTCTCTACACTTTCTCTCTTAATATATTTCTCACCATAACACCAAATTACACTCTCTCTCTCCAAATATGCAGGGGTCACTAACTCAAAATTACTGTACCACTTATGAGGTACACAAAAACACCAAGAAACTTTATTTGTAGACCTATCGTCTCCCAAATATAAATTGAAGGAACTCTTGTCCTTATTAAAAATACGTGAAGACTTTTCTTCACCCCCTAACACAACATCAAAAGAAAATTCTAACCCCTGCACCCCTTTAACAAAAATACTTTCTCCAAGCTCTCTCTCTGACTCAATACACTCAAACACTTCATTATCACTCATAATACTTTCATTATCATTTTCTAACACCATATTCTTACTACCTGTAAATTCCATATTCTTACTATCTGTAAACTCATTATTCAGATTATCACTGTTACTTACGTTATTAGTAAGTACTTCATTTTTCGTCATATTTTCACTACTACTCACCTTCTGATTTTCTATTTGAATTAAACTCTCGTCCAACTTTTTAATCACTTTATCACACTGCTTAATAAGATTATGGTTACTGTTTTTAATTTCGGTTTTTAATTCATCAAACTTGATATCAAAACTATTTCTGATTTCATTTCTCTGCTCGTTAAATTGTTTATCAAATTGTCATTTAAATTATTATATTTAATATTAGAATCGCTTTTTTGCTCATCTAATTTGTCATTTAAATTAGTAAATTTTTCATCAAATTTATTTAACAATAGCTGCATCATTGCAGCCGTACCATCTAGTTTACTTTCTGAACTAGTTGAGATGGAGGTTAACGGAACTGGGTTTAACGCAGTGGCTCTGGTTTCACTGATCTGACTAATTGGGGTTAATTCAACGTCCATCTCACTCGTAACTGTTTCGTCAGCTATGCTGACTTTTGCATTATTATCTTCATCAGTATTCATTTTGCTTATTTATAATATACGCATGCATACAATCTTATAACATAACCTCGTAAAAGTTAGGTTATGTTTACGTATTTAAAATTGGGTTTATTACCTCAGATAAACTTTTCCGCTCTCTTTGTAGGCTTACTCACATAAAATTTTGTCAGGTCCCTGTTATTACGGGCGCCATTTGTTATATAATAAAAGATAATAAAATATAGACGTAAATAACTTTGTTTTTTTACTTACTTTTACAAGTTACTATAGGGCAGGAATTCGTTTAAGCGAACTCTTGAGTAGCGGAAATTGTTATGTGAAATAATAATAATACCTGTTTAAAATTGTTACCAATGAGATTACCCAATTTATTTATATACGTATAAGTACATCTTACGCCATGGGGCGTTTATCAAACATCAAAATTTTAACCCTCCAAAATAAACATTAAACATGAAACACTGATATATGATTATTAAACATTAAAATAGTATAAATATCTAGCACAACCCAGCATGATGTAAGTCACTCTCTCTCTCTCTCACTCTCTCTCTCTCTCTCTCTCTCTCTCTCTCTCTCTTACGCTCTGGTACAATTTATTTATTTTATTGAGCTCATATTTTAAATAAAAATATTTTATTGATTTAGAATTGGTCATTTTAATTTTGCAATAAAAAGAATGTTTGGAACGTTCTCACCAAATTTGACCGCTACTGAGCTGCGGTTTTACGAACGTCGCACACCGCGAGTTCGCCGATCGCTACCGGTCACATTCTGAATTATTACACCTTACCGAATGGTAAGGTGTCACTGTTGATGAACACTTTTGTAGTTAACCACTTTTGTTGGTGTAAAAGTTAAAATTACACTTGGTGAACCCCCTTGCCGGCCGGCTACGTTCACGCTCTAGAAGAAAATGACCAAGACTCTTTGTTTCACATTGCGTAGGTGGGGTAAAACTATGTCATCAAGCTATTGTTCATAGAGCCAAGCCTCGAGTTGTTTACAGAAATACATTCCTCACCGCTGACGTCATCAGGGCTCGGCACTTTATCTCGGTATGTGACATAAGTTTTTTGCTGTGTTTTGTCGTTCCGCAATGAAAAACGGTCAGAATCCTGTCAATTCACATTTGCGTGTTATAAAATATTTATATAGTCCACTCACCACAGCTTCACAGGGATTATGAAATATTTAAATAATTATTACCAAATTGTTAAAAATAAATAAATACAATAATTATGGTCTTTTGTACCATGTTTTTATTAATTTAATATTGCACCAGAATTGTACCATCACAATTATTTCAAATAACACATTCCGCTATCTTCGAGTTTCGCTTAACAGAATTCTGGACCTAAAAGTAAGTAAATATTCTCGTATCATATCACGAGATGGTGCTTGGAACAAAAGTTGAATAAAATTATTGATATTACATATAAGATTTATTGGGCAGTAATAAAATAGTATAACAACACATTTTACAGATACGACCAGAACTACTTCGTTACAGACTGACGACTTCAACGTGAGACTTAAACGAAGACGACCCCCTTTATACTCGTTACAATATATATTGTGATCTTTTCAATTTGTTTCTTCTGCAAGTAGTATAATTTTGTATATTCTTTTTAACACCTGACGCACGTCACGGTTTCTACTTGCAGAAGAAACAAATTGAAAACATCACAAATTATATAATTACTGTAAGAAACATCGAGTTACTTATATAGTTTGCAAAACAATACGTAATCTATTTTTGATGAAATAGTTGCTTATGATTTGTATTACGCCTCAAGGCGGAATAAATGTTTTCATGATATGTTTCATGTTGTCAAAAGAATAAAATAATGTTATATTTTATTTGATAAATACGCATTTTGTTATTTGTATTTGCCTATTGTTCTCTGCCGAGTACATTAAACGATATCCTGGATTAAACTTAACACGTAAAATCAATATTAACATAATAATTAAATACTGAACATACTTCAAGTTAGGGATATGGTATTATACAAGGCCACTATCTGATATTTTGATTTCATGTTTCAGTGTCTGGTGATGCTGTGGTGGCGGTCCTGTGCTGGCCGGTGCGTCAGAACAGGGGCATCAAGTGCCTGTCTGGCCTTGCGGTGTTGGGATCTCGAAAGGGAAGTCCAGTAAGGTCATTCAGGTGCGGTCACAGTCACTGGACCAGAGGGTAAGTTAAACATGATTTTAATAAAACAAAGGGGGTTGTGGCGACATATCCAATCTGATCCCTTTAGGAAGTATGACAGTGTCCATGAGAGTTTTTATGCTTCGGCATAAAACCTCTCATTGAGGGGGTATTGTAACGGGACGGATAAGCCTACCCAGGGGTATTTTGTGGAGGAATAATAATTGTAGATTTTATTCATAAATTATACAATATATGCCATGTGAACGAATTAGTGTCAAGGTCAGTGAAGCAGAACGCAAGCAAAGCAGCTATTTTTAGCCGCATGACATTTGAACTTTGTAAAACGAAATCATAACATATGACGTCAGAGCCGAACTATGAATACGTCACTTGGAATGTAGATTCAAATTAATGCCACCGTCAAAACTGACTTCAAAACACGAAACTAACAATAGAGCGAAACCACGTGACTCTATTGACTTACTAGAAACTTACTACCTCAGAAATTGAGGAAGTAAAATTTGCCCAGTAAAGAAATACACCTTGTTCCGGCCAGTCGCTAAAAACGTTCCGGAATAAATTATGGGCGCGCGCCCAACACCACACGCATAAAATGTGGATTAACAAAACTTTAAATAAGTGAGATAAACATTATTTTATTGTGAAGACAAACGTCAAAAATAAAAGAAAACCGTGAAATATACGAAAAAATCGGGAGTGCGTGCAACAGTTGGAGTCGTGGGAAGGATGTCAGATAAGTAACAGAATGATGGCAAAAATAGCAAATTTTCACAAACATAAATAAGTTCCATATTATATACATATTAATCAAATTGGCCAATTAAATAACAAAGGTATTTATTCAAAGAAAAGATGAGGGTTAAAAAAAAATAAAAATAGGTACCGCATGAAAGTGTGCGTGTCTGTGTGAATGTACAGAAAATATAATTAAGAAGTGCTGGGTTGCGATATATACGTATAATTAAAATTGATGATTTTTACTATGAATTCTATTTTGTTAAAGAGTAAAAATAATGGTAGTAATTAATGCTAACTTGACTTTCATGAGTTGCGCCTCATGGCCGAATAAATAATATGATTTTCATTCTTTTAAGAAGGTTTTAATGTGTAAATGTTATGAATAAGAATAAAGGGTAATGGTATCTATAGAACAAAAAACGATTCATTTCCTGAAAACAAACTAATTCTGTTCTTCCAGTTCACTTATCCGAACCCTGGTGAGTAACAAAATTTTATTTATGGTTGGTACCAATATAAGATGGTGGCCGAGTTGAGTGACAAGGCTGAATTTTGTAAACACAAAATAAAATAAACAAAGTGTAAAGTAAAAGTTATATTACAACATTAACAAAATTATGATCATGAACACTTCCAAAACAATAATATGAATACTTTGAAAGAATTTTTTAGCAAATCTTACTGATATCACAAAGCCTGTCCTAGGATCCAGGACACGTAGTTTCTTGTCTTTGCATGTAGTTGCAAGTCGACTACCATCTTTGTTGAATGAGATCGAATGAATAACATCAGGATGACAATCTACAACGCTGATGGCTTCACCTTTGCCAACATCCCACACAATTATCTGTAATATTTGCATATATTTTAAGACAAACTCAAAATCATTTTATAATATTTAGTCGCTATACAATGTGAATTTCTTTAACATTATATACCCTGCTTAACAATATAATAATTTCTTCATAAAATTACTATTCGTCACTGATAGAACTCCCTTTGCTCACACATTCGTGAAGTAATCTTTGCACATTTCAACACGAAACAAAATCCACAGAATTACAAGCACATCTGAACAACAACTTTTTCCCGTTTAACATATAACATTTTATTTTTCTTTAAAACAAGTGTTTCGCCATACTACAATGAGACATCCTCAGTGGCTCAACTTAAGACAGAGCATGCCGATATGCACAGTAAGCCCCACCCACAATTTTACAAACAAACCCATAATTTAAATTATTCTTGGATAGGGAATAATTTATCTTGCCATTATCTTTCCCATGGAGAGTCATCATATTATGGTAATGGAGAGAGCATTAGTATTTAGCCGTACATAAAATACACAATCAAAAATATACAGGTGCCGTTCAGTAAATTTTCATTTACAGATTTGTAATTAGGAATGGAGAAAAGTTTTAATATGAAAAAAAAATCAATAAAAGCATGGATGAGCTACATCAATTAAAACACACATCATATCTATCTTTTACTGACAGACAGCATTAATAACTACCATACTTACCAAGTGGTCAAAGCCAGCACTAACAAGAATGTTTTCAGCTGTCGGATGCCACTCAATGTAACCAACACGGCGTTTGTGCCCATGCAGGTCAATCAGCCACTCAGTAAGATGACTGCTTAACCCTCCATCAGGGATGTACCATAGTTTTATCTGCACAATAAATTAAAAATCTTTTTTGTAACATGTATTTTTTTTTTAATAACAAGAATTAAAAAACACTCAAGGTATCATGGCCTGAGTCAGCTGATATAAAAACTTTCCAGGTGGTTGACACGGTTGAACTGTAGCCCTCAACAGTCAGGTGGTGTAGTCTGTCTGTTCCACTTTAGAACAGTCCACATATTCCACATAATCAAAAAACTGGAAAGAAACAAAATTGAGTTAACTTTATAATGGATTCCCAGCCACATAAATATTACTGGTAACGAAAAAGTAGATGAGATAGCTAAGGACGCAACTACGCTGTCCCCATTAAGTGTAACATCACTTTTTCAACAGAAGACTCACAGAGACATGGAAGGATGCATTTTTTAATTCCACCAAAGGTTCAACATACAAACAGCATGTCAGTACACAAGATATCTCCATATATAGAAACATTTCTAGAAGTGTTCAAACTTTCGGCTCCAGAGGAAGACTTGGCCATATCGTAACCCAGTCATACATGTACAAATCCAACTTGACCCAAACTGCTATCTGTCTACTGTCATCATTAGGGAACGGATTTATATGTATTTACATATTTTTTCTGAGCTAAGGATTGCCATTTAAAAGCTCGATTTAGACGTTTTATGGCATTCTGAATCATTTAAACCCATTTTTATTTTATATATTTTTACATATTTCTAGTATAAATACATATTTTTACATATTCGCCCTATCACTGTTTTTTGTTACATATTTCATTGTTTTTATTGTTATTATAAATTTTTTTTACTAGAAATGCATACGTGTTTACAGTTTATGTGGAATTGCAAACCTCAAAAAGACGAACTTATGAGTTTTGAGAAAGATATTATTTAACCAGTAAAACAATAAAATACTTCTGTTGTTTACCCGTGATCTACTCATTCTTTGAACTGCCCGTTCTTTGAGATTCCGCGAAACGTCTTTGTAAAAGTGGCACGTGTTTTTCAGTTCTACCAGTCGGAGTGAGTCATTTCTGATTTCCAGAAATTTCCCTCTCTTTACTTTTCCATTTCTATCTCACGATCACTCTTGTCCCTTCCCCTTCCCTTCACTGACTCCCTTCAGTTCAGTTACTGTTTAGCTCCTTAAGTATAACGTCATTCGGCTACAGCTACAACATGCCCAAAACAGCAGCAAAATCAAGAGACCTAGTGGACAAATACCTCCGCGAGTTTCCGAACGAAACATTTGTAAGTCATGCAAATCTTTTATACTGTTCGTGTTGTGAGAAGGTGGTTTCCGTATCGCAATGGTTTCAAGTGACACAACATATCGCTACCGCGAAGCACAAGGAGAACAAAGAGAGAAAATCAAGGCTGAAACAAACTTTTATACTTTTAGAAAAATCCATCATTTTCTATATAAGTAACTCGATGTTTCTTGCAGTAATTATATAATTTGTGATGTTTTCAATTTGTTTCTTCTGCAAGTAGATAATATTGTATATTCTTTTAACACCTGACGCACGTTTCACTGAAAAATATCAGTATCATCAGAGGTTTCTAAGTGAAAAAAAAAAAAAAAAAAAAAAAAAAAAATTTGTTCACTTAGAAACCTCTGATGATACTGATATTTTTCAGTGAAACGTGCGTCAGGTGTTAAAAGAATATACAATATTATCTACTTGCAGAAGAAACAAATTGAAAACATCACAAATTTTAGAAAAATATATTAATAAAAAAATGCCTGATGAAAGCACACTGAGAAAAACCTATTTAAAAGATATTTACATGGAAACTCTTAATAAAATTCGAGATAACATTAAAACTGGGACTGTTTGGGTTTCGATTGATGAAACGACAGATGTTGAAGGCAGATATATTCCAAATATAATTGTTGGAAAACTATGCTCTGAAACACCGTCAACACCATTTCTCTTAAATTGTGAAGTTTTGGAAAAATGTAACCATGCAACCATATCACGATTTTTTAATGACTCCATGGGTCTTCTTTGGCCAAATGGTGTCTTACATGACAAAGTTTGTCGGACGCTGCACCTTACATGGTGAAAGCGGGTAATGCACTGAGGGTGTTTTACCCAAAAATGATACATCTAACCTGCTTGGCCCATGCAACGCATAGAGTTGCTGAAACTGTGATATCGATGTACCCTGATGTCGATTTACTGATATCAACTGTTAAAAAATTATTTTTAAAAGCTCCGAGCCGAGTTGCAGTTTTAAAGCAAAATTATCCAGAATTATGTTTACCCCCTCAACCAGTAATTACACGATGGGGCACTTGGTTGGAAGCAGCCTAGTATTATTGTGACAATTTTAATGAAATAAAAGACGTTTCTAAACTTGATCCTGATTCAGCTAAACCAATACAAATAGTGACATATTTAATGGATAAACATGGCTTGAAGAACGATTTGGCGTATATTCTTCAAACGCTGTTTTTTTTAGCACTTACAATAACAAAACTGGAGGAGGAGGAGGAGGAGGAGGAGGAGGAGGAGGAGGAGGAGGAGGAGGAGGAGGAGGAGGAGGAGGAGGAGGAGGAGGAGGAGACGAAGAAGTTAATATACTGAATGGCCACAATTCTGTGAACACTGGGAGCTGTGCTACATGTGTTTTTGTGACCACATGCTCGTTTCAAAATGGACTGCCAACTACAGCAGAGAGCTAACATCAAATTCTGTGTCAAACATATTACAACTTAGATCTGAGACTTTCAAATGATCCAACAAGCTTATGGCAATGAAGCAATTTTGAATCATACTTATGCTTCAAGAATGGCAGAATTTCTTTGGGGGATGAAGAGAGGTCTGAGCAATCTTCCACAAGCACAACAAAAAATGTTGACAATAATTGTCCATGAAGATTCAGGCAACCCTTACATCTGATTTGAATATGCACCACGTTGTTGCAGAATTCAAACATTCTGAACCCCTCCTCCTACACACAGATAGCTCACTATGTTGAACTCTGCCAACACGTCCTGGTCGGCAGTATTCATGTTGAGTGTTATCACTGGGGATGAGACCTGGATCTACAGTTATGACCCAGATACCTTGAACACGAGATTTTGCAGTGGAAGAGCTGAGCATTTCCAAGGTCAAAAAATGCAAGGCAAGTCAGGAGCACAATGAAAAGTATATTCACTATTCTCTTTGATATTTGTGGTGTTGTGCACGATGAATTCATTCCTAAGGGCCAAACTGTCAATGCCCAGTTTTACTGTAATGCTCCGAGACATCTGAGGGAAGACATTCAGCAAAAAAGACCTGAACTGTGACATGAAAGCAACTGGATACTCCATCATGACAATGTGTCTGGTCACAGAGTATTGGAAATAGTAGTTTTTATGCCACAACAGAATGATCATCATTCCTCACCTGCCCTACCCACTGGATTTGGCCCCTACCAAATTTCTGAGTTCTATTGATGAGATCAATAATGAATCACAGATGGGTCTTTACCTATTCTGAAGGTGATAGAGGCCAACCTACATAAAAACAGTACTTTGTTGTATACAGGCCTAGTCTCAGAACTTCTTGATATGACCTCATATTTGGCTAGATGGCAGCAGGTACCAGACCACAGACTACCACACTGCCCTGTGGTAGCAGGTACCACAGACTATTAGACTCTAATTCTGACAATAAAAAAAATGTGGCATTCTACTTAGTAAGCAGTGTTGGCTTTAAAACATATCACACAGTACTTATCTCTCCTAATCATTCTTGATTTTTCCTTTATAGTGATCACTGTAGCAACACTCTCTTTATTAAAATTAATCGTGTACTACTTTTTACAATATTATTGTTAATTTTCTTTGAAAATTATAATGGGTATTTATTTTCTTTTTCCGCTCAAATCATATAATGAATTTCGTGCATCCTGTATTTGCACTGCGTGTAAAACACCAATCTGTAGTTTAGTAGTGACCAAAATTTAATAAAAAGTTTAATGAGGCTTTGTCAATTAACCAGACATAATTGTAAAACATTTGTGTTAATGTTTCAACAAAATATCACCCACACAACATGGGTTTTAGTTGTCACAGGAAGTCATCTACAACTGTCCTGAAAATAACAATAAATGAAGTGAAAACCTTGACAAAAATATTTTAAAAATACATCTGGTTAACCTCACTAGATCTCTTGTCATAAGATAGTATGCCATATGCCATTAATAATACCAATAATAATATTATTAACTGCATCAATGTTACTTAATAGAACAGTTTATTGTCAATCTTTCAATGCCCCTCTCACGCTAGGATTTGTCTACTTCATAACATACTCACATACTTCATACAGGTTACATAAAACCAGTAAGTATACAATTATCAATATCGACAATAGTAATAAACTTCCAATTTTTTAATTTTTATAACTTTTATTTGTATATAAGCAATGCATGTTAATAACTGCCTGTTAATAACTCATGTTAAGTTATTCATGTTAACAAGTGTACATTATTATATTTGCAATGCTAAGCAAACTAAATTGTAAAATACATAATCACATATTGACTTGCGCATCAAACCTTATTTGCTGTTTGCAAAATTCACACACCATTCTCTATATTATCTTCATACTTAAAATACTCTAAACACTTATTGTGCCCACACACAAAAAACTGAATTCTGTAGCAATATTACGTACAACATAAATTACTAAAGTGAAATTAATAAACTTATTAATAAAGTTTGTAAGCACTTTAATTTAAAAACAGAACATTTTACAATTTTGACAACTAAAATAAAAAATTAAACTTTAATATAAATTCATAAAGAAACTTACTCTGTATTAAATGTTTAATATTTATTATTATTATTATTATTATTATTATTATTATTGGTACAACGGTCTAGTGATCGTCGTATGATACAGTGGAAAACAAAATACAAGACACCAATTAAGTTGTGACGGTACAAATGGGGTAGAATCATTTTAATATTGTGCAATAATATGATCTATCTAAACCCGGAGTAAAATATGACTTTAGAGATCAGAGTGGTATGAATCAGTCAGTATGACGTAGGCATTGTCGTCTCAGACGAAAGAAACCGAGCCTTAGAAGGCAAGAAATTTTTATGATCCAACTGACGTCACAAGAATATCATGAAGAGAACACGTGTTGTCGAATAACAAAACGCAATTCAGGCTTCTACAAGCTTCCAGATTCTTCGACGTGGCCCGGCCAGCGAGGAAGGGGAACCATGTGACCAGCCCATATAGTATACGCTGACCGATCGCCATTCGGGTAGTCTACGAACAACTCAAGGACATGTAATAGTGTAGGGAGGCCTACGCGGACAAAACCAAGTATAAAACCTCTCACTGAGGGGGTATTGTGACGGTACAAATGGGATAGAATCATTTAAATATTGTGCAATAATACGATCTATGTAACCCCGGAGTAAAATATGACTTTAGAGATAGAAGTGGTATGAATCAGTCAGTATGACGTAGGCATTGTAGTCTCAGACGAAAGAAACCAAGCCTTATAAGGCAAGAAATTTTTATGATCCAATTGACGTCACGAGAATATCACGAAGAGAACACGTGTTGTCAAATAACAAAATGCAATTCAGGCTTCTACAAGCTTCCAGATTGTTCGACGTGGCCCGGCCAGCGAGGAAGGGGAACCACGTGACCAGCCCATATAGTACAGTCATACCCCGCTTTGCGCGACCCCACATAACGCGAATTCATTATAACGTGTTTTTTCTTTTTTTCTAAGAAAATATTTATTATACATATTAACAATTACATATACAGTACCAATAATATTGTGTATATACGAGGGCAAATCGAAAAGTAAGTTACACACCCCATCTATAAAAAAATACATTAAATTTTTTTTATTGAACAAATAAGTAGGAACATTTATCTATTTTTCGACATAGCCGCCAAGTTTTACCAAACACTTTTCATATCGTGTGACCAGTTTCTCGATTCCACGTTCGTAAAAATTTCGTCCAATTTGTTTTAACCACTTTGAGACTGCTTCTTGCACTTCATCGTCTGTAGCGAAACGCTGGCCCCCCAGGTCTTGTTTAAGAGGACCAAAAAGGTGATAGTCGCAGGGTGCCAGGTCGGGGCTGTAAGGGGGATGGAGCCACACTTTACACTTGAATTTTCGCAGCAACTCGTGCGTCACACCAGCTGTATGGGGGGTAGCGTTGTCTTGAAGAAAAACAACTCCATCACTCAATCTTCCAGGCCTTCGATCTATAATCGCTTTTCGTAACTTTTTTAACGTATCACAGTACGATGCAGCATTGATTGTTGTTCCTCGGGGCGTAAACTCACTGTACACAATGCCTTCGGAATCGAAAAAGACCGTCAGCATAACCTTTCGAACCGCTGGAATTGTTTTGGCTTTTTTTGGCTGTGGCGAATTCTTGTGTCTCCATTCGTTTGATGTCCGTTTTGTCTCAGGAGTGTAATGGTGCACCCAGCTCTCATCTCCTGTGATGATTCTGCTCAAAAACTGTGGACCATCTGTCGAATAATGCTGAAGAAACGACAGTGCAGCCTCAAAACGTTGATTTTTCTGCGTGTCGCTTAACACGCGTGGCACCCAGCGCGCGCACTCCTTACGATAACCCAGCTGATCGTGAATAAGCACAGATGCACTACCGTAGGCGATGTTCAGTTCACTTGCAATCTCTTTAATTTTAATGCGGCGGTTGGCAAGAATGATTTCATTCACGTGCCCCGCGTTGTCGCTAGTGTTCACAGTTGAAGGCCACCCGACGCGCGGACCGTCGGTCACGTTCGTACTTCCATCTTCGAACATCTGGCACCATTTCGCGATCATGGGCCGAGACATCGCATTCTCACCATAAAAACCTCGACAATTTGCCGATGAATTTCACTCCAATTATAATGTTTTGCCCACAAAAATGTTGGACCCCGAGCGCACTTCAACATTGGACGACACCTCTATACGACGCGCCATACTCACATGGTGACTACTCTCATACTAAACCAGCTACAGCCCTGCCGCTTGGGGAGTGGGGAGACAACAATATGGACAGTGTTACCACCAAGGGAAATTATTTTATCTCTTTTAGTACAGGAACGCGACTAGGGTGTAACTTACTTTTCTTTACCCTCATACGTATCATCGTAAATGTAATGAATATGTAAATTTTGAATTTAACAACTAAAGTTTGCATATTTTATTTTGAAAATTACAAATAAACACATAATTACATTACTGTATTATTTTTTAAGGAGTACGAACACGTCAGCCTACCAACACGTTTGGTGGAAACGTAAAAACAGACAGCTGATTTGTACAGATAAATAAGAGGTTGCATTAGGTCAGACGTAGATCTGTACATAAGTGTCAGCCAAAACAGTAGTACATTTTGTAAACATACATGGCTGTGCCCTTACACATTATAAATGTTATTTGACCTTGAATACTCTTGTTGGCGGGATTCTGACGAATGAGAAATCGTATCTCTGTGCTGGAGACCCGTGGTGATGCTGAATAGACACAACACATTTTCACTACACACAGCAGTGGCTGACGTTTATTAACCATTCTGAGTTCCCGATGCCACAACTCAGATTAAACTGTGCACAATGTTTGTAGAAAAGGCGGACGTGTGTGACGTAGACGTTAGTTTGCAAAATGCATCTTCCATTCCTGCCAGAAATGTATTCACGTTTGTTTATCTTGTCTCAGCCAAATTACTTACTGTACTGTATACGTACTAATTTACATTCTTCGAATGGTAGTTCGGATTAATCCATCCTTTTTAGGGCCCCTTGTTGAACTTAAGTCTCAGCCAATTTCCTGGAAAACCATTCACTCTTCCCCCCCTGTAAACTTACCTTCCTTTCACTCTTAAAAAGTCCTAGCAGGCTTTCTTCAATTGCGATCTTACTGCCAATTCCCACCTGCAGACATGGTACCTGTAAAATACTCACCCGCTTACCTTCGTAAGTGTCCAGGGTCGCCAGAGTGTTTTAGGCTGACACTCAACCAATTTACGCATCTGCCTTATTAAAATATCACTTTCAGAAGTTCCCAGGGTCGTTTATGTGAAACGTAGGAAACGGTGATTGATTACGCAATAGGCACGCACTAGCAAACAAATTGCACAACACCTTATTAGTTCTGAAAAATCGAGTTTAATGACTTTTTCTTTATGGTATTATTTCATTCGAAATGAATACAATTATTCTGCCGTGAGGCCTAAAACAAGTTACAAAAAATTATTATCAAAATAGATTACTATTCTGCCCGGAGGCGTAAAACAAGTTACAAGAAATTATTATATCCACCTTAGATTATATTACATCATCAGTGCAGCTATATACTCCGCAAACCCAACACTTCTTACATATATTCTTCATTCGCACAATTACACACACGCTTTCATGCTGTTATATCTTTTTTTTGTTCCCCTCATATTTCATTATATAATAATCAAAGCAAAAGGCATACATAATTTCTTTCCCCCCCCCCCAATCTGGTATTAGAGCTCTTTGTTACTAAAAAACAATAAAATTTAAGGTGATATGTTCACCAGGTACCTGGCCGATTTCTTCACAATATTTTAATTTTTATTCGTCGCACGTGGTAACTCCATGTTGCTGCGCAGTTTTTCTCTGGTGGTCGATAAAACTGTCCAAAATCGAGTTGCGATGTATTTACTCGGTCACGCACTGTCTACGTTGACTTATATTTGAATAGCTGCTGTAAGTAGCTACATTAAACTGTGAATTGAGTCCTTTTTAGCGAACTTGTTAATATGTCACCCGGCAGGGTTGAAGAAGACTCGTGCACTGGGGAGATGCCGGAAACCAGGCGCTTCACTTTGCCGTTTACGCCCTGCACTGCCCACTAGATTTCCGTCGTTCACATCATAATATAATACGACGAATTAATAGTTCGTTACGTATTGCTGTCTGTATATGGTTATTATTGACAGTCCCTGGATTATTTCCCCTTATTTTGATAACAAGTAGCGTCACTGCTGGAATACACGAAAATAATAATGACTCGCAGTCACCACAGCTGACTCGATTCTCACACTGGGATTGATTTTATTTCGAACATTTGTTTTGCTAACTGAAAATTTAAGTCCCCCTTTTTGACTCATTACACCCCGTTATTGTTTCTAAACATTGGGAATATGTTTTCCTTTCAGTTTAGTTTGAACATTCAATTAGAACGGATTAACAATGTGCGCTGATAAAATGTCAAAATTAGCAGTTAAACGTAAATCATTGACTCTTGAAGTTAAAATTAAAATTTTAAATCGTATGGAGTTGGGTGTTGGTGCCACAGAAGTCGGTCGTGAGTTTGACATATCGGAGTCAACCGTACGTACAATTGTAAAAAATAAAGAAAAAATTGTGCTATCCAGTCAGTCCGCGGGTACATCTATTGCTGCTACAAAAGTGAATCGGTCTAGATCCTCTATTATAGAAAAAATGGAACACCTACTGACAGTTTGGGTTGAAGACATGAACCAGCGGTGAATGCCTTTAAGCCAGGCTGTTATCATGCCTAAAGCTAAGTCCCTGTTTGACGACATTAAAAAAAAAGGGAGGAAGAATTTTCGACCATTGAATTTAAAGCAAGTCGAGGTTGGTTTGATCGATTCAAACGTCGCTCAAACCTTCACAGCCTTCGACTTCAAGGTGAATCAGCAAGTGCCGACATGGTAGCAGCTGATAAATAACCTTCCACATTTAAGGATTTGGTGAACAGTCGAAGCTATCCCCCTAAACCTTGTTTTCAATGTGGATGAGACAGGGCTGTTTTGGAAAAAGTTACCTTCACGCACTTTCATTTCTAAAAGTGAGCGACAGGCCCCCGGCTTCAAAGCGGCCAAGGATCGGCTTACACTTATTTTGGTGGGGGGGGGGGGTAAAGCAAGTGGAGATTTGAAATTAAAACCTCTTTTGGTGTACCACTCAGAAAATCCACGAGCGATCAAATTTTATAAAAAAGAAAATCTGCCCGTCATATGGACATCAAACAAGAAGGCTTGGGTGACAGTGGCTGTGTTTAATGATTGGTATCTTAACCATTTCATCCCCGAAGTAAAAAAATATTGTGAGGAGAACGACTTAGAACATAAAGCCCTGTTAGTTCTGGATAACGTGCCCGGTCATTCTGTTACCTTGGAAAGCCTCCAAACTGATTTTCTTGTTGATGTTGTGTTTCTTCCTCCCAATACAACTTCATTATTGCAGCCTATGGATCAGGGAGCAATTGCTGCTTTTAAAGCGTATTATTTGCACCGCACATTCGGCCAATTAATTCATGAAACAGATTCAGCAGACAAGCAGTCAATGAAAGAATGGTGGAAATCGTTAACATTATGGAAGCCATTGAAAATATTGATCTTTCATGGAAAGAAGTTACGCATCATTGCATGAATGGTTGTTGGAAAAAACTGTGGCCGGACGTGGCCAAAAATGAAGAAAATAAAGTTTTTTCAAATTTAGTGAATGACATCACACAGCTAGCCAACTCAGGGAGGCTAAGTGAAGAATCCATAGAAAAACAAGACATTATGGAATTGATTGAATCCAACGCGCAGCCTTTGACAAACGAAGAACTTCTGGATCTACAATCTCAAGATGAAGCGGAAAAAGAAGAGATCGTTCCTGAAGAAACACGGCGAATTTTGTCAACTAAAATTTTGCAGGAAGGTTTAATGTTAATTCAAACAGGATTAAACCTCATAGAGCAAAATGAAGTTGATTGGGAGAGAATCGCGAAAGTCAAAAAAGTTGTCAATGTTGGAATAGATTGTTATCAACAACTATTAAATGAGAGGAAGCGAAAAGCATCACAACCAACTCTACACACATTTTTCAAAACGGCTGCAACTGAGAAGCCACATGAGGAACCTCAACCCGGAACTTCTCAAGGATCTTCTTTTTGATCAATTGAAAGTGAATTAGGTAGATGTTTGTATAAATTATTTTTGTACATATTCGTTTGTATGTACGTATGTATATCTTTTAAATTAAAATGCCTTTTTTGAGATTTCGTATTATGAATATTTATTTATCAAAACCTTTGTACGTACATACGTATTTTATTATGTTTATAACACATTTTGACGAGGAAAATCATATAAAAGCAATAAAAACTAAAGCAACGAGGTATTGGTCGGTAAAAATAGGAAACCCCGCTTAGCGCGATTTTCGTTTTACACAAATCGCCGAGGAATGTATCACTCGCGTTAAGCGGGGTATGACTGTATACGCTGATCGATCGCCATTCGGGTAGTCTACGAACAACTCAAGGTCATGTAATAGTGTAGGGAGGCCTACGCGGACAAAAAATCAGTGTAGGCCTACAAAAATGTGAAAATGTATTTAAAACAAGTATGAGTAAGTCTCTGCAAGTATAAATGTATAATTGGAAAATTTAATCAACCGTTTTGAACAGTTTTGTGAGTGTTGGAGCAAAAGTGAACTCAACAAGGAATGACACAACATTTGGAATACCTTCTATAGCTAAGTACTGGCCGACCTTTAATAACTATCTATCTATTATTCAAATATTCTATTCAGAAAATAATGAGATCTCAAACCTAAGGGGGGTTTCAAGAGTTGAGTGAGAGCGTGAATGCGAAGTACTGGTTCCCCGAAGTACTGGTTCGCCTTCATAACATTAAGTAAGTTTAATTTGATCTAATAATAATTATTGAAACAATATAAATTACTTCAAATTTAGGACTTCAAGATATGTTGTTTGAATTAGACAAACTCTTACCTTTGGGTGCCTTCTCCAGAGTCCTACAGACGAAAACAGCTGCAGATGGGTTATTTGGGAACGACGGTAAAAATATAATAACACAGTTTATATTTAAACAAATTGCTTCTGGTTTATTAAGCAAATTAATTACTTCGTCTTACTTTGATAACAATAAAATACTGGTATATTATTTTGTATTAGTAATGCATTGAATTGGTAACGAATAACATGAAATCAAACAGATTAACAAATGAAATCTTTCTTACTTCTAACCTATGACAAATTATTTATTTTTAAATGCACCAGTATGTATTTATCTCTTTTCCCCTTGCTATTTTCTTTTATAAAAGCCCCTTTCCCTTAGAGATCTCGATGTAAACTTTTTCTTTTAAAGTAAGCTATCATCATTCGTTTTAAACTGATTTAAATATTATATTCAGAGTTGTTAGTTACCCGCCCACCATGTGTGTCCATATGGTTTGTTGCACTGTCTCGTGTTGACCGCTTACTTGGTTCGAGCGCACTCACGCAACTGTTTATAATGAGTTTACTGTGTTTTTAATTAAATTTTCACTGATTTGATTTAATATCTCCACATGTGGTAATATAAAGTCAGCCGACATAACTTTGCTCAAGCACTTTGTGTAATCACTTATTATTACATTTAATTATTAAAATTTTAATTCATTTTATGCCTTACCTCTTAGTCCAGAGTCCGTTGCACGAAACTGCGACATACAAGTATGACCTTCAGGTTATCTGAATAACGTACTCAACTCGCTTTTCATTTGAAACAAATCTGATTTAATTGCATTTTTTACTTTCTTTAAATACACCACTCACTCCTCCTTCTACTTTAATTCACATATTATTGCAACTCTTTCTTTCTTTTAAAAAACAGATATAACATAAAATTTCAGTTTACCATTGTAACTTATACTAATATATATTTATGACCATAATAAAGCGACCCAGATTGCCCATCCACTCATTCACACAAAAACCCCCTTTTATATAATTACTTTACGTCCCCTTTTTAAAACAGGATTATAATAATTTTGATTCTTATACAGTACAGTTTACCATGGCATCTACGTCAACCGCATGGTGCGTCACCCACACTACTCCCTTTTTGATGAAAACTGTTATTGTTCCATTGATTTGATACACTACACTTGTTCACTGGTTCATATGCGTTTACTTTGATTACACTTTTTTATTCCGACATCCTGTTTTGGTCGGCCGACTTTTAAAATTGGCCGGACAGAAAATTTAGTTGGACCACGCGTGGCCAATATTGTTAGTCGACTGGGAAGAAAACTTTGTGACCCTGTTACATGCGGGCTGACATCACTGCCTTCCCGGCGAACAAATTTCGTCGCCGCACACAGTCTTATTTGTCAAAGTTTTGGTAGTTGTTCACCTGACACATAGGATTTACGTGTGCTGTACGTCGACGATATTTAGGTGCTTACTGGTTGACGTCGCAAATAGGCGGGACTTAAGCTTATATCCGCCACCTATGATTATGTGCAAGGCAAAATTCTCGCGTCCAAGCCATGTTTGTTTCACTACCGTGGCGTTGTCTGCGCACATGCTGGTGTAGTACGTCTGGGCGCGGGTTGCACACCACCGCAAAGTTCTTAGAATTGTGTCACAGTTGACAACACGACATTCTTTTGTAATTATTTCACCACAGTTACAGAGTACCCTTGCTTTGTTTGGACTGCGAGTTAAATTCAACCAAGGACTGGACACATATATGAAATGAATTTAAAATGTTTTATAAAATGAAAACCAAAATTAATAAAAATAAAACCCTTTTGATTCGCCCCATTACAATACCCCCCCCCCAATGAGATATCTTCTGCCGAAACAGAAGAAATCTCATTGCTAACCCCTAAGAGGACCGGTGAGGATATGGTGCCAACAACCGATGTTTCCCCTTTTCATGCACACTGGGTCGCCTTTGGCAAATACTAGGTGCGTACATATACTTTAGTACATACCAACAAACTTTATTTCCAATTTGGAGGTTTTAAAACCAAAATCAAAACCAAATTTATATTACCATTAATCTCAAAAATCAAAATACAAATCTTTTATCTAAATTGAATCATTCTCTTTGTTATTATTACTGATTAGAAAAACAAATAAATTGAACGTTTATCTAAAACATGACCTTCCTTATCCTAACATTTGATTATACATATATCCTAAACAATATAATTCAATAACACTATTAATACACACAAACAATAATACAATCAAAATTTAAAACATCAATTTGATGGCAGGCACAGAATTTAAATTTTTTTTTTTTTTTTTTTTTTACCCCCCTTCTAATCACTTAACCCCTGATACCCGTTATATATTCATGTGTTCTGCGCTAGGCTTCTTGGCCATTTACAGCCTCATCCTAGCCGTAAACCACATCTCCCTCGTGACCTGTAACTAGGTCACCCCCCATCCACACTCACTATTTCCCCCCCTGGACTGTAGCGCCCAGTTGCTTTCACAAGGACTGATGCGGAAGGGGTGGACATTTTTTCTTTTATTCCACCCCCATCCTTGCTTCGGCGTTACAATAAAATTCAGTATTACACCTACTATTCTTGATTTATACACCCCTAATGGACTACCACCCCTATCTGGGTGAAAATAGACCTGTTCCAAAATTTGGTAGATTCCCCCAAAAAATAACCCCCCTACTAAGTCTAACAAACCACCGGATTCACAAAATAAAACAAACCACAAGCCGGTTATATCAAGTAAAATTTATGATTTGCCACAATTAACTACTTTCACGGTCATGATCCGGTGAGGTCATGACCGCACTTAGGTGGGGAATCTACAGTTAAACATAAAACGTAGATTGACATTAATAAAATTTATATGAACAGTAATATGCACATCTTATTTTCCAAACGCTATCTCAGCTTGAACGTTCTTTCAGTTTTCAATTTTAGATGAATATTTTAATCATTGTTTACATCAGTTAGTATTTGATTTATAATTCCAGTTGAAAGTAAAGTTAAATTCATTATTACAAGTTCATTATTAAAATCATCTTTTCAATTATTTTAATTATCAAATTAATTGATTCTATTTAATTTCTCAAACTCTAAGTTACAGCAATTACCTCATTATTATTTTGTCTGTAACAAAAAATTAACTTCAATTCTTTTATGTCACAATAAGATTTTGCTCAAGATACTGATTCATCAAGCTCCAACAGTTATCAACTTCAACACCTGGCTGGAAACATTAGTCAAAACATACAACACACCTGTTTACATAAACAGTTGTCTGCCAGACTTGTGTTATAAACACTCCTTCAGTCTAAACATTCTGATTACCACACCTCTCATACCTGTACTTTTAATTTTCAATTTTTATAAATCTTTTAGTTAACATATTTGTCAAAGTCTATTTATACAGTTCAAACCAAATATAATTTTAATTCACCTTTCAGTTATTATTACTTTTTAATTACAGTTTCTATTTAATACCATTATCTCAATTCATAACCTAACATAGCAGGTACCCCTGTAGCGGGTCATTTTTGGGTGGTTTTATTTTTCATAGTATGGAATGATTATATTTTTATTTATTTCATTTTTGGGCGGGTTTGTCGAAAGTCGTGAAAATTATTGTGTAACGAAATTCATTCCATTATAACAGAACGCATGGCAACGTTATTTCCAATGTTAAGAAACAGTTTGAGACAAAGGCGTTACGCAATTTCCATTGTGTCACGCGGCGAGCGAAGCATTTACCCCCTTCAAACTTCTCAGAAATCTGTACTTGTGTAGCCGCACACAGACGCAACTGTATCACCACAGCTCGAGTGACGCATCCAGCAGCAAAACAGGATGTCCTGGTACGAGTAAACTTCAGCAATGCGCTTTTGAGCGGTAGGAAGTGCTGTTTACGTCCGGTTCCTACCATGACGTCAGCCAATGCCTAGAGAAGATCATATGCGACATTGACTCAAAAAACAACATGACTAGCATGAGTCGAAACTGTGACGACTAACTGTAAGGCATTGATGTCCGTCGTCTCAACTAAAATGCTCAAGGAGTGGGGAGCAGGGAGAAGCTGGCAGTCTTTGGCCGACTTTCGACTGCGCAGGCAGTCCGTTAAACGGGGCTCAAAAAATAAAACTTTTCTAAATTAAAATTCAGTGCAGTAAATAAAATGAAGTGCGGCTAATCTGATACAACAAAGAAGAACCCATATAACTATTTTCGGACACAACTAAATACAAAAAAAAAAAAAAAATAAGTGCTCAAGTTATAAACGCGTGCCGGCAGGGAGAGGTTTTTTAGAAATGTTAAGGGTTTAAATAATATTCTGTGTGAGTGGTGAGTGGCAAAGCTGGGCTGTTTATATTTGTGTTTGTATTTTATATTTGCGTTTGTGTTTGTGAAATAATAAGGTAAGCTCTAGTCTGTAAGTTCTTTTACAAACCAGATGCACGAGTTGCACCATATGTTACTCCATGCAAACCTATTTGTCAAACAGTAATTTCAACAATTGAGCATTAAAAGTATCAATTCTCTTCCAAAAAATGAGTTGTGTCAGTGCTTTGCTTAACCTGTAAACCATGTTTGTATCTAGCGTTCATGTGCTCGAACCCTGGAACCTAGCAGAACAGATAGCGACGGTAAGTGAAAAGTAGATTTTTTGTTGTTGTTGTAATAATAAATGTGATCAATAATAGTACATCACAAATGGCGCCACAAAACAGGCACGAATTATAATTATATTTAATTAAAATTCCACATCTACAAAGATACAAACATGTTTTAGGTTAGCATAGCATAACGCTACATTATAAAATTTAATTAATTACATTATTTACGTAATTATTCTATTTAATCAATCTATTTAATTTAATTTAACCAATTATAAAAAATGGAAGATAATAACGAGGTTGCAGTTGAAATGAACGAGTCGACTAGTGTGGAAGAACCAGGGGTTCATTCAACCCCAGTAGATCGAGTAAAAGAATTCAGCTTAACTGAATCAGCAATAGACGACTCGAGTAATATATCGACTCCAATCTCAACAAAATGTAAACAAGTAGAAAATGATATGATGAGTGTTATATTAAAGCAGTTAGAGAAAATGAACAGTAAATTTGATATTCAGAATGACAATTTCAATGATAAATTTGATATTCAGAACAGAAAATTCGATGTCCAAAAGAATAGTTTGGATGAATTAAAGAACCAAATTAACGAAATAAAGAGTGATTCTGACGTTAAATTTAATATCCAGAATGACAAATTCGATAGACAAAGCAGGGAGATTAATGAGTTGAAATACGAGATTCAAGAAATTAATAGACATTGTGAAAGTACTAAAGTAGAGTTTACTGAGAAAATCAACCAAGTAGAGACCAAGATAGATGATACAATACAAAAGATAGATGTTAAATTTAATGAAATAGATAGCCAGATATGTAGAGCTGAGAAGCAAATCAATGAAAATAATGAAATATTAATAAATTCAATGAACGAGTGTAACAATGATATAGAATCCAAAATTAATAAATGTAACATTGAAACTGAATGTAAGTTGAGTAGCGTAGTAATGACAGTGGAAAAAATTAGTCAAACTATTGATGAACACCACAATAAAATAGACTATAAAATCTATGAAATAGAAGGTAACTGTAAAACAGAGATACAAGCTATACAAAATACAGTGAATACTATACATAAGCGTCATGTACAAATTGAGAGTTTAAATAACAATATATTTGCATCAATTGAACAGAGTATAGTTAATGTTAAAGACGAATTGAATTTAGCTATAAACGAAAAACTTAATAGCGTCACTGAACAAATAGTCATTACTAAAGATGTGAATAGCGATATTGATTTAGAGTTGTTTAATTGTGAAAACAGGGGGGTACACCCTATGCAGTTTTTAAATAGAGTCAAAGAATTCAATCAGTTTTGTAGAAGTAGCTGGCAAGTACAACTGTTAAAAATAATGAAGTGTTTTAGAGGGAATTCCGCGGTATGGGCGGAGGTACATAAAGTAGACTGGGTAAACTATCAGTGTTTTGAGACGGCATTTAGAGAAAAATATTGGTCGGAGGAGGAACAAGAAATATTGCGAAGTAAAACTATGGGACCAGGTAATTTTGGAACCCAAGGGAGCAACGTAACTATGTATGTAATGCGATTATACAATGAGGCCAAGTATTTAGAGCCACCATTACCATTTAGATCGTTCGTCCGACATATAAGTAAGCATTTGCCCAGAGAAATACAGATTACGCTAATGACGCGCGAAATTTTAGAGATTACGGAACTAGAAAAAATATTGGACATTTTTCAGAACATACGGGAACGTGATATGAGTAGGCGAATAAACGCACCAATAACACATATAAATGTTAATCATAACCAATCTCGGGGAATACCAAATTTTCACCGAGGGGCGAGAGGGGGAAATAATGATAATCGAGGTGAGGGTTGGCGATGTGCCGATTGTAATGTTGAAAACTATGCTATAAGAACAACTTGTTTTAGATGTCACAAACCGAGAGAATGTCAACGCAGTGAGAGAACGTACCAGCAACAGAGTCAACCGCAGAGAGGAGCCGAGAACACTAGAGGAGTACCGAGGGGAAACGGAAGCGGAAACAGAGGCAGAGGTGGATACAACCAGGCAGTAGCGGGTCCATCCACGGGAAACTAGAGGAGACAATGGAGAACTGGGCCTACCCATTGTCGGAGGAGAACCTGGGGGTCCAAGAGGAGCATAACTACCGCAGCAACATAATTATCAGAGACATGGCGGAGGAGTTACTGGAGGAGGACGCTGCACAAATGACAGAAACCAAAACCGGACTGACAGAGGTATCCATAACCGTAGAAGGTAAGGATTACAAAACATTGATTGATACGGGTAGCGAGATATCAGTAGTTTCAGAGAATGTACTGGGTGAATTACAAAGGGTAAATAAGAATATTCCATTATTACCAGTACCGGGAGTAACAGTAGTGGGGGTGACGGGAGTACGAAGTAAACGAGTCACTAAACAAGTTCAATTAAATGTATATATTAATGGAATAGAATTTGAAAATACTTTTCTAGTAGTTAAGGGTTTGAATTTAGATATAATTCTGGGAAATGATTTTTTGGAGAAAAATAAAGCAGTAATTGATTTTAACCAGAGAATAGTGGAATTTAATAAGGGGCATGAACCAATCAAGGTAGATTTTAAGAGGGTGTTAGATAAGGCTAGAGTTGCGGGTGTAAAGATGATACAAAACCGAGTAGGCGAGGGAATGATAGAAACAAGAGTGAATGTGTGTCAAGAGAGAGAGAGTAGGGAGAATGATGATAGAGTATGGGAAAATAGGGCAGAGAAATTTTTTAATGAGGGTGGAGTTGTAAGGGGTCCCCAACAACAGGAGTTGTGGGCGGTTATTGAACATTTCAGAGATGTATTTGCTGAGTTGCCTGGAAAAGCCAGGGACTATGTATGCGAGTTGAAGATACGAGAGCACTCACCCTACATGCAGAGAAGTTACCCAGTGCCATTTTCAAAGAGGAGAGCCGTTCAAGAAGAGCTGGACCGCATGATGGAAGGGGACATCATCGAAAGATCTATATCGCCTTACTCGAATCCATTGGTGGTGGTCATCAAAAAGGATGGAAAGGTAAGATTGTGTTTAGATGCTAGAAAAATTAATCAGATTATAATACCTGACCGGGAATCACCGGAAGCCATGAAAGAAATTTTTCAAAAGTTTAGTGGGGTCAGATATATGACGTCCTTAGATTTAACGGCGGGCTACTGGCAAGTCCCATTAGCGCCAGAAAGCCGTAAGTTTACTGCATTCCTGTTCAATGGAAAAAATTATCAATTTAAACGCCTGCCATTTGGGCTTAACACTAGTGTAGCAAGCTTTATTAAGTGTCTAGACATGATACTACAACCGAAAGATTTAGATTTTTTGACTGTATATGTTGACGACACACTAATAGCATCAAGAACATTCCCTGAACACGTAGAACACATAGAGTATGTTTTAAATAAATTACGACAGGGTGGATTAACTGTTAATTGGGATAAGTCGAAATTTTTACAAACCAAAATACATTTTTTGGGCTTCATAATAACTCCTGAAGGAATTTTAGCAAACCCAGACAAAGTAGAAGCTATCATACGTTTTCCAGAACCGAAAAATATTTAACAGTTGCAGAGTTTTCTAGGATTATGCAATTTTTATAGAAAATTCCAGAGAAATTATGCACATATTACCTCTAAGTTAAGTGCTGTTTTACAAAAGAATAAACAATGGAAATGGGGAGAGGAGGAGAGAACTATTTTCAATGAAATTAAAGAGAAATTTATAGACACAATAATGATGAATCACCCCGATTTTCAGAGAAAGTTTTATTTACAGACGGATGCCAGCAACATAGCCCTCGGCGCAGAGCTTTACCAGGAGGGTGAGGATCAGGAGCACAGGACCATCGCTTTCGCCAGCAGAACCTTATTGGCAGCAGAAAGAAATTACACTACTACCGAAAAGGAATTGCTGAGCATCGTCTTTGCTGTGAAGAAATTCCGCACTTACCTGCTAGGAAACGAAACCGTCATCAGGACCGACCATAAGGCCTTATCATTCCTAAATACATGTAAGCTGACGCATAGCAGATTAACCAGGTGGGTACTAGCTTTACAAGAGTACAACTTTTCTTGGGAGTACATTAAGGGGTCGGATAATAAAGTACCGGACACTTTGTCCAGGGTAGACACTATAGATAATAAGACAGGTAGAGATCTTAAAGAAATAGAAATTTTTCGATTAACTAGGGAAGATAGAATTTTTGGGGAGGACTTAAGGGAAATTAAAGACAGACAAAGATCAGAAAATAAATTGGGTAAGACAATAACTAGCTTAGAAGCAGACATTAATGGTTCAGAGTATAATACACATTTCCAGATACATAAGGGAATCTTGTTTAAGAAAGTAGAAGGGGGTGAAAGGGATTGGAGGTTAATGATACCCGATGAATTAGTAGATAGAATTATCTGGGATTGTCACATAAGATATGGTCATTTTGGGGCGAAAAAATGTGCAAATATATTAAAAGAATCTTGTGTCTTTAAAATATGGAGAAGAGAGTTAGAAGAGTATTAAGAGTTTGCGATCTGTGTCAAAAGTCTAAAGTAGTAAATTACAGGGTTGAAGGTGAAATGAAGTATATTAAAGTAGAAAGACCTTTCGATTTAGTTGCGGTAGATTTGTATGGGCCATTGCCTAAAGGTAGAGGAGGAGTGATATATATTTTTGTTGTTTTGGATACTTTTACTAAGTTTGTTAGGTTATATAGTGTAAAGAGAGCTACTAGCAAGGTACTCAGCGAGAAGATCACAAAGGACTACATGATCAACGTAGGGAAGCCGAAGGTAATTTTATCTGATCACGGACCGCAGTTTATCAGCGGCAAGTGGAGACAGACTCTTGGCTGGGAAGGCATCATACCCAAACACACGGCAGTTTACCATCCACAGTCGAACCAGGCAGAGCGGGTGATGCGAGAAATCGGCCGAATATTCAGGGCGTATTGTCACTCCAAACATACAGAGTGGCCGTTGTATGTGAAGAAGGTGGAGGAATGGTTAAACAGCACCACCCATGGTTCTACAGGATTTACACCGTACGAACTAATCAAGGGAAGCCGTCCACCCAGAATATTGGAACAACTTTTTGAATATCCACCGGAAGAAAGAGTCTTGGACAAAGAGGTAAAAATACGACTTGCCAACGAGAGCCTGCTCACCAAGGGAGAGAAGAGAAAACAAAAGCATGATGGCCAAGGTAAGTGGGTCAAATATGAGATAGGGCAGCTAGTATTAGTGAGACGACATGATTTATCTAGTGCACAAGATAAAGAGATCAAGAAATTCTTTTTGTTGTATGAAGGACCGTATGAGGTTGTTGAGATTAAAATGGATAATGCTTATGTTTTACGAAACCAAACAACGGGGGCAATAGTGGGTACCCATAACGCCACCAACTTAAGAAGGTATTGGTCAAAATGAATTAATAATAAACAAAATAATACATTGAATCCTGTAATTAAATATAACTAAACCACTATAATAAACCTATAGTTAAATAATTATAAATAACTATGAACAATATAAAACAGTAAGTGGTAGCGGAGAGGTGTTCCCCACTTGTCCCAGTGGGGTTCGTCTATTTCAGGGACGCGCCCCTGCCCACGCGAGCCATGGTTTTCTCCATGTACCCTTATTTCCGGAGGAAGCTTTGTCCCCTACCTTTAGTCCTAGTTCGTGACCCTGTAATAATCCTTATCCCTTTTATCTTCCCGATTTCCCTAACCCTCCTCTTAGATTAAACACCTAAACAATAGTTACACAAATTGGCACACTTTTTTGAACCATTTGATTGCCTTAATTCTAAATACTACATTAGGGTAATCCTCAAAATTAAATAAACTGGCGTTATTTATGAATTGTAAACTCATCCCTTAATTGGGTAGGTAGTGGAGAAGTTTTGTGGCTGAGTAGACAAACTAAGATAACAAATTTTCTGTATGGTCTAATAGGATTATCGTCTATAGAGATGGGGTGGTAGATTAGTGGTTGTGGTTCGTTTTGTAATTTTGGAAAAAAAAAAGGAAAAAAAAAATGGAGGGTAGTTCATTATATTCATTGGAGTTGGGTTCTGTTCGTTTTCAATCGCATCTCTATAGACGATTATTCTGTACAAGTAAAGCACAACCTATTTACAGGTAATTAAGAAAAAATAATAAGTATAAATATTATAATAAGTAAGTAAATAATTTTGGAAAATATTTCACCGTAAAAGTTGTAACCAAAGGGTTTAATTATTATTTTGTGGTACCTGCTATGTTAGGTTATGAGTAGGGGATAATGGTATTAAGCATGTGATTGTGGAGGAATTTAAAGAAAGAGAGATTAGAACCAATGAGGTGAGGTTTGTAAAATTTAGTGAAATAATAAGAAAAACTGAAACATTTAATCACGTAGAATCATTTTGAATTTGGTAATTAAAGTCATGGAAATTGTTTTGAATGTACTAAGAGATGAAATTGAATTGTAGCCGCCCCTGGAGTAACTTAATATTGTAAATGCTAGTGCTGTGTAAATTCATTTTGATTCAAATTGAAATTGTAATTTTACATATTTTATACATTAACTTCATACAGCTGTAATTAAAGTCAAACTGTTTTGGGTGGAGATTGTTAAAGAATTTTCAAGTTAAATAAATAATTTAAAAGAGTCAATTTTGTTAATGAATCAAAAATATATCTGATCTGAATTGGAATAAAAAATGTAAGAGACAAATATGTTATCTAAAAGATTTATAAAACTTGAAAAGTGTAGCAAGCAGATATGTCAGTATATGAGGTAACCAGAATGTTTAGACTATGAATGCTGAAACTGAGAATGTTTATAACTGTTGTTTATGAAAACAAGTCTGGCACACAACTGTGTTCATGTAAACAGTAGACAGGTGTGTTGTAGTGGTATGTTGTGACTAACGCCTACAGACATACTGGGTGACCATAACAAGAAATGTTGTAGTCTGCTGAATCAGTATCTTGAGCAAAACCCTATTGTGACAAAAGAATTAAAGTAAATTTTGTTAAAACAGTAATGAGGTAATTATTGTAACCCAGAGTTTGAGAAATTAAAAATACCATTAAATTAATTTGGTATTCAAAGTAATAGAAACAATGATTTTTAACAATGAATTTAAATTTTTTTTTTATTTTAAAAGTTTTGAAAAAAAAAAAAAAATATGGAGTGCATATAATTTCAAAATTAAATAAATTTTAGAATTAAGTGACCAAAAACAATTGTCAAGAGTTAGTATCAGTGAGCATGGGAACGTTTTGAAACGATGTGTAACAAAATATAAACTTGATATTAATACAAGAAGTGGGGATGATTTTTGGGGGTAGATTGGTGCTCAATGAAGTGATAGAACAATGGAGTGTTGAACTGTATTTGTAGAAAGTTTAATTTTCAATTGTTAAGTAATTAATTAGCTATTAAGTGGCTATTGTGGGGGTTGCCTGGGCTCTCGCAAGTAGCGAAATGGGTTGGGGGTAACCGAGAGTGTTACCTCCATCGGAGGCCAAAATGGCGATAAATGTGCGGCACACCTTATCAGTGTAAATTAAAGTGTACACACTGCCAAACTACCGTGTCGCACATAACTAGATTGATGAAACAGGCAATTAAATTAAAGTTAGATTTCCCCGACTTTTCGGGCGGTTACTGCCTTACCAGCATTAACCGTGGTTTTGGCCAGCGGCCAGCTATGGTCATATCAAGTCCCTTGACCATAGCTGACTTGAAATTGGTATATATTTGAAATTCAATGGGGGGAGAACTTAGGGGAAATCTTCCCGGAACTATGGAACAGCGGATGCCACTCTGCCCGCCTTGGGGTAGCAAGACAGGTGGTAGATCCGTCTTAAGGGTGTATCATTATATAAAAAGAACATGATGATGTTCACTACTTTAAAACTTAATAGCGGAAGCAGAGACACGGAGAGGTAAAACCTGCTCCAAAATATACCGTCTCTGTCGAAGCGCAAGGGCGAGACAGTCCTCCATAATTTGAAATAGAGTGTGTGGCTGGGAGGTGACGCAAAGGAGTCATGAATGTAAATTTTATAACATAACATTTTTATTCAAAGTTTGATCAAATAAAACTGCTTGTGCTCTGTTCAGGTAACTAGCTGCTCAGATATGTAAAAATAAGGTGTTCATTACATGCTATAATTTTAAATGTATTCTTTTATTGTGGTACGTTAGATATAGGTATTGATAAAATATGTGTTTTCATGATATGTGTATACTGTAACTAAGCCATTAATTAAACGTCTGGCAGGCGGCCAACATAAGCATCAGAATCAGAGAAAGGGGAAACAAGGAGGTGAGGAATAATGATAAATAAATATATATCTTTCATGTAATTTGTTCAATTGTGAGATGTATTTTCATTGTGTCAGGAAGATCAGCTGATCAGCAATAACGTCACTGGTATATTATTTATAAATGTTTTAAGCAATTGATGTTTAATGTAATGCTTGATGTATTACAGATGTTTTGAAGTAATGATAAAAATAATTTGCTACAATGAGAAATAAAGTAACGATTTATGCAAGTTAACAAAAGATAGTTTTTGGGTGATAAATATTTTAGGGGACACATATATCTGTCCAAGTTAAAATCAAAGTTGAATTTGAAATAGTAGAGAATGTTGTTTTGAAGTAAGGTATGTTGTAGAATTTTAAGTAGTACTGATGTTGACACAGTTGTAATGGAGACTTTATGTAGAGTTTTGAATGATATATATTGATGTGCATAATTAATGATGTTATTTTGTTGTAGTTGTAGTAAGGCAATGAGATTGAGATTTTTGGGGATGGCAATGTTGTATTAGGGGATAGTGTAATGTAGGAGTCCGCAACAAGGGTTGGGACGGGATAGGGATAGATTTTAGTGGGGAAGGGGCCGCCTTAGGTAAAATCCAGGGGCCAAATAAGGGAATTGAGTTTTTGGGTAGGGGAAACACGTATCCTATGTACAAAGGGTTAGAGAGTATTTTTTTATATAAAGAGAGAAGGTGGCGATTTGAGTTACATGATAAGTTGGGGTTTAGAGTGTTTTGGGATTAGTAGATATTTTGGTAGAGATGGGTGTCATGATAATTGAAGTTGATTAATATTAGAGTCAGAGAGTGAAGTTTATGTATGCATACAGATCTAATACAGTGAATGAGAAGAAATGATTTACATCACCCACAGTAAAGTATAAAAAGCTTTTATTTTAAACCAGTGACAGAATTTTGATAAAATTTGAAAATAATGTAAAATTAAGAATTGTTTGTTTTAAATAATTTAAATATCAAGCTGATGATCATTTATATTAATATTTTGTAATTTCAAATATTTTATGTTACTATGTTTTGTATTTCAAGATGGGATATTACAGATGTCAAATGTGTTTTAGATAGAAATTGTGCATAACATATGTAGGTCAAGGGTTCTGGAACTTGACCTAGTTTCGGTCAGCTGATGAGGTCATACACCTACAAAGCTTGTAAAGTAGGGAATTAATTTTATTTGTTTATTTAATCACTTTAAACCAGTTTTGAATAGTTTCTAAATATAAATGAAACCTTTAAACAAATTTAAATTTTTTGAATTTTAAATTTTTTGGGAATTTGAATTTTTTGGAAAAAAAAAAAAAGACTTGATTTTTCGCCTGCCAGCGAATGAATTCGGAGTAATGATTAGTTTATTATGTGTGTATTTCACAGGTTTATTTTATTGTTTGATTGTATTGTATTGTATTGCTAGAATATAAGTATTTACATGTTAGAGTAAGTATATGTTTTGATTAGGAGAAGGGTGTAATTTAATGTATTTTAACTAAAAAAAAAAAAAAAAAAAAAAGGAGAAAATTTTGATAAAATATTATTTTTTTGAATTTCGAATTTTTTAATTTTTAATAAATTTTAAAAGATTTTTTTATTTTTCAATGTGTTGTGGCAACATGTAATGTGAGTGTGTGTGAGCCCAGTATTTGCTAAAGGCAGCCCAGCTTGCAAAAAAGAAGGGGAAACATATCGGCGGAGGAGCTGGAATAATTTTAGCCAGGGATTGAGGATTTTTGAGGGTAGCATGTTAAAAGGCGAGGTGCGCCGTGGTACGAGTCTGCTCGATTTCTCGGTGTTGGGATCTCTTACGGAGAAGTCCAGTGATCTCGGTCAGATGAGTCCATAGCCGCTGAGCCAGGGGGGGGGGTCGTGTACCCATGCAGATTAAGAACAAGGGGGTTGTTGGCACCAGTTCCTCACCGGTCCTCTTCGGGGTTTGTCGATGAGATTTCTTCTGTTGTGAACAGCAGAATTCTCATCGAGGGGGTATTGTAGCGGGTCATTTTTGGGTGGTTTTATTTTTCATAGTATGGAATGATTATATTTTTATTTATTTCATTTTTGGGCGGGTTTGTCGAAAGTCGTGAAAATTATTGTGTAACGAAATTCATTCCATTATAACAGAACGCATGGCAACGTTATTTCCAATGTTAAGAAACAGTTTGAGACAAAGGCGTTATGCAATTTCCATTGTGTCACGCGGCGAGCGAAGCATTTACCCCCTTCAAACTTCTCAGAAATCTGTACTTGTGTAGCCGCACACAGACGCAACTGTATCACCACAGCTCGAGTGACGCATCCAGCAGCAAAACAGGATGTCCTGGTACGAGTAAACTTCAGCAATGCGCTTTTGAGCGGTAGGAAGTGCTGTTTACGTCCGGTTCCTACCATGACGTCAGCCAATGCCTAGAGAAGATCATATGCGACATTGACTCAAAAAACAACATGACTAGCATGAGTCGAAACTGTGATGACTAACTGTAAGGCATTGATGTCCGTCGTCTCAACTAAAATGCTCAAGGAGTGGGGAGCAGGGAGAAGCTGGCAGTCTTTGGCCGACTTTCGACTGCGCAGGCAGTCCGTTAAACGGGGCTCAAAAAATAAAACTTTTCTAAATTAAAATTCAGTGCAGTAAATAAAATGAAGTGCGGCTAATCTGATACAACAAAGAAGAACCCATATAACTATTTTCGGACACGACTAAATAAAAAATAAAATAAAAAATAAGTGCTCAAGTTATAAACGCGTGCCGGCAGGGAGAGGTTTTTTAGAAATGTTAAGGGTTTAAATAATATTCTGTGTGAGTGGTGAGAGGCAAAGCTGGGCTGTTTATATTTGTGTTTGTATTTTATATTTGCGTTTGTGTTTGTGAAATAATAAGTAAGCTCTAGTCTGTAAGTTCTTTTACAAACCAGATGCACGAGTTGCACCATATGTTACTCCATGCAAACCTATTTGTCAAACAGTAATTTTAACAATTGAGCATTAAAAGTATCAATTCTCTTCCAAAAAATGAGTTGTGTCAGTGCTTTGCTTAACCTGTAAACCATGTTTGTATCTAGCGTTCATGTGCTCGAACCCTGGAACCTAGCAGAACAGATAGCGACGGTAAGTGAAAAGTAGATTTTTTGTTGTTGTTGTAATAATAAATGTGATCAATAATAGTACATCACACCCCAAATAATAATTTAACCTTTTGGTTACATAGCTTTTATTTTTAAATATTTTCACAAATTATTTTTTCTTTAACTACCCGTGAATAGGTTATATGTTATATGTACAGGATAATTGTGTATCGAGATGCGATTGAAAACGAACAGAACCCAACTCCCATGAATCTAATGAGCTACCCTCCAAATTTTTTTTTTCCCCCAAAATTACAAAACAAACCACAACCAATAATCTACGACCCCATCTCTATACACAATAATCCTATTAGATTATACAGAACATTTGTTATCTTAGTTTGTTTACTCAGCCACAAAACTTCTCCACTACCTACCTAATTAAGGGATGAGTTTACACTTCATAAATAACGCCAGTTTTTTAATTTTGAGGATTACCCTAATGTATTGTTTAGAATTAAGGCAATCAAAGGTCCGAAAAAGTGTGCCAATTTATGTAACTATTACTTCTATTTTCTCTACGGGGAGAGTTAAGCAAATCGGGAAAATAAAAAGGGTAAGGATCATTAAAAGGTCAAGAACTAGGACTAAAAGTAAGGACAAAGCTTCCTCCGAAAATAGGGATAAATGGAGAAAACCAAGGCTCGCGTGGGCAGGGGCGCGTCCCTGAAATAGACGAACCTCACTGGGACAAGTGGGGAACATCTACCCGCTACCACTTACTGTTTTATATTAAATTCCTAATTTTATAGTTATTTAGTTTATATTCAATTACAAGATTTAATGTATTATTTTATTTTAACCAATATTTTTTTTAATTGGTGGCGTTACGGGTACCCACTACTTCCCCCGTCATTTGATTTTGTAAAACATAAGCATTATCCATTTTAATTTCAACAACTTCATACGGTCCTTCATACAACAAAAAGAATTTTTTTATCTCTTTATCTTGTGCACTTGATAAATCGTGTCTTCTCACTAATACTAACTGCCCTATCTCATATTTGACCCACTTACCTTTTCCATCATGCTTTTGCTTTCTCCTCTCTCCCTTAGTGAGCAGACTCTCGTTGGCAAGTCGTATTTTTACATCTCTGTCCAAAACTCTTTCCTCCGGTGGATATTCAAAAAGTTGTTCTAATATTCTGGGTGGACGGCTTCCCTTGATTAGTTCATACGGTGTAAATCCTGTAGAATCATGGGTTGTGCTGTTTAACCAATCCTCCACTTTCTTCACATACAAAGGCCACTCTGTATGTTTGAAGTGACAATACGCCCTGAATATCCTGCCGATTTCTCGCATCACCCGCTCTGCCTGGTTTGACTGTGGATGGTAAACTGCCGTATGTTTGGGTATGATGCCTTCCCAGCCAAGAGTCCGTCTCCACTTGCCACTGATGAACTGCGGTCCATGATCAGATAAAATTACCTTCGACTTCCCTACGTTGATCATGTAGTCCTTGGTGATCTTCTCGCAGAGTACTTTGCTAGTAGCTCTCTTTACACTGTACAACCTAACAAACTTGGTAAAAGTATCCAAAGCAACAAAAATATATACCACTCCTCCTCTACCTTTAGGCAATGGCCCATACAAATCTACTGCAACTAAATCGAAAGGTCTTTCTACTTTAATATACTTCATTTCACCTTCAACCCTGTAATTTACTACTTTAGACTTCTGACACAGATCGCAAACTCTTAATACTCTTCTAACTCTCTTCTCCATATTTTTAAAAACACAAGATTCTTTTAGTACATTTGCACATTTTTTCGCCCCAAAATGACCATATCTTATGTGGCAATCCCAAATAATTCTATCTACTAACTCATCAGGTATCATTAACCTCCAATCCCGTTCACCCCCTTCTACTTTCTTAAACAGAATTCCCTTGTGTATCTGGAAATGTGTATTATACTCTGAACCATTACTATCTACTTCTAAACTATTTATTATCTTACCTAATTTATTTTCTGATCTTTGTCTATCTTTAATCTCCCTTAATTCCTCCCCAAAAATTCTATCTTCCCTGGTTAATCGAAAAATTTCTATTTCTTTCAGATCTCTCCCTGTCTTCTTATCTATAGTGTCTACCCTGGACAGAGTGTCCGGTACTTTATTATCTGACAACTTAATATATTCCCAAGAAAAGTTGTACTCTTGTAAAGCTAATACCCACCTGGTTAATCTGCTATGCGTCAGCTTACATGTATTTAGGAATGATAAGGCCTTATGATCGGTCCTAATGACGGTTTGGTTTCCTAGCAGGTAAGTGCGGAATTTCTTCACCGCGAAGACGATGCTCAGCAATTTCTTCTCTGTAGTGGTGTAATTCGTTTCTGCTGCCAATAAGGTTCTGCTGGCAAAAGCGATGGTCCTGTGCTCCTGATCCTCACCCTCCTGGTAAAGCTCTGCGCCGAGGGCTATGTTGCTGGCATCCGTCTGTAAATAAAACTTTCTCTGAAAATCGGGGTGATTCATCATTATCGTGTCTATAAATTTCTCTTTAATTTCATTGAAAATAATTCCCTCCTCCTCTCCCCATTTCCATTGCTTATTCTTTTGTAAAACAGCACTTAATTTAGAGGTAATATGCGCATCATTTCTCTGGAATTTTCTATAAAAATTGCATAATCCTAAAAAGCTCTGCAACTGTTTAATATTTTTCGGTTCTGGAAAACGTATGATAGCTTCTACTTTATCTGGGTTTGCTAAAATTCCTTCAGGAGTTATAATGAAACCCAAAAAATGTATTTTGGTTTGTCAAAATTTCGACTTATCCCAATTAACTGTCAGACACCCATTCTGTAATTTATCCAACACATACTCAATATGTTCTAAATGTTCCATGAAAGTTCTGGATGCTATTAATATATCATCAACATATACAGTCAGAAAATCTAAATCTTTTGGTTGTAATATCATATCTAAACATTTAATAAAACTCGCTACACTAGTATTAAGCCCAAATGGCAGGCGTTTAAATTGATAGTTTTTTCCATTGAAAAGGAACGCAGTAAACTTACGGCTTTCTGGCGCTAATGGAACTTGCCAGTAGCCCGCTGTTAAATCTAAGGACGTCATATATCTGACTCCACTAAACTTTTGAAAAATTTCGTTCATGGCTTCCGGTGATTCCCGGTCAGGTATTATAATCTGATTAATTTTTCTAGCGTCTAAACACAATCTTACCTTTCCATCCTTTTTGATGACCACTACCAACGGATTCGAGTACGGCAATATAGATCTTTCGATGATGTCCCCTTCCATCATGCGGTCCAACTCTCCTTGAACGGCTCTCCTCTTTGAAAATGGCACTGGATAACTTCTCTGCATGTAGGGTGAGTGCTCTCGAATCTTCAGCTCGCATACATAGTCCCTGGCTTTTCCAGCCAACTCAGCAAATACATCTCAAAAACGTTCAATAACTGCCCACAACTCCTGTCGTTGGGGACTCCCTACAACTCCACCCTCATTAAAAAATATCTCTGCCCTATTTTCCCATACTCTCTAATCATTCTCCATACTCTCACTCTCTTGACACACATTCATTCTTGTTTCTATAATTCCCTTGCCTACTCGGTTCTGTATCATCTTTACACCCGTAACTCTAGCCTTATCTAACACCCTCTTAAAATCTACCCTGATTGGTTCATGCCCCTTATTAAATTCCACTATTCTCTGGTTAAAATCAATTACTGCTTTATTTCTCTCCAAAAAATCATTTCCCAGAATTATATCTAAATTCAAACCCTTAACTACTAGAAAAGTATTCTCAAATTCTATTCCATTAATATATATGTTTAATTGAACTTGTTTAGTGACTCGTTTACTTCGTACTCCCGTCACCCCCACTACTGTTACTCCCGCTACTGGTAATGATGGAATATTCTTGTTTACCCTTTGTAATTCACCCAGTACATTCTCTGAAACTACTGATATCTCGCTACCCGTATCAATCAATGTTTTGTAATCCTTACCTTCTATGGTTATAAATACCTCTGTCAGTCCGGTTTTGGTTTCTGTCATTTCTGCAGCGTCCTCCTCCAGTAACTCCTCCGCCATGTCTCTGATAATTATGTTGCTGCGATAGTTATACTCCTCTTGGACCCCCAGGTTCTCCTCCGACAATGGATGGGCCCTGTTTCCCATTGTCTCTTCTAGTTTCCCGTGGACGGACCTACTACTGCCTGGCTGTATCCACCTCTGCCTCTGTTTCCACTTCCGTTTCCCCTCGGTGCTCCTCTAGTGTTCTCGCCTCCTCTCTGCGGTTGATTTTGTGGCTGATATGTCCGCTCACTGCGTTGACATTCTCTTGGTTTGTGACATCTAAAACATGTAGTTCTTATTGAATAATTATGTACATTACAATCGACACACCTCCAACTCTCGCCTCTATTATCATTATTTCCCCCTTGCGCCCCTCGGTGAAAATTTGGTATTCCCCGGGATTGATTATAATTACCATTCATATGTGTTATTGGTGCGTTTATTCGCCTCCTCATATCACGTTCCCGTATATTCTGAAAAATATCCAATATTTTCTCTAGTTCGATAATCTCTAGAATCTCGCGGGTCATTAAGGTAATCTGTATTTCCCTGGGCAAATGCTTACTTATGTGACGGACGAATGATCGAAACGGTAATGGTGGCTCTAAATATTTGGCCTCATTGTATAATCGCATTACATACATAGTTACGTTGCTCCCTTGGGTCCCAAAATTACCTGGTCCCATAATTTTACTCCGCAATATTTCCTGTTCCTCCTCCGACCAATATTTCTCTCTAAAGGCCGTCTCAAAACACTGATAATTTACCCAGTCTATTTTATGTACCTCCGCCCATACCGCGGAATTCCCTCTAAAACACTTCATTATTTTCAACAGTTGTACTTCCCAACTACTTCTACAAAACTGATTAAATTCTTTAACTCTATTTAAAAACTGCATAGGGTGTACCCCCCTGTTTTCACAATTAAACAACTCCAAATCAATATCGCTATTCATATCTTTAGTAATGACTATTTGTTCAGTAACATTATTAAGTTTTTCGTTTATAGCTATATTTAATTCATCTTTAACATTAACTATGCTCTGCTCAATTGATGCAAATATATTGTTATTTAAACACTCAATTTGTACGTGACGCTTATCTATAATATTCACTGTATTTTGTATAGCTTGTATCTCTGTTTTGCAATTACTTTCTATTTCACTGATTTTGGCATTAGTACTAGTTTCATATATTTCAATCTTATCAACTACACAATTCAACTTGTACTCACTACTAACATTACATTCATCTATTTTACGTTCAAAATTTTCGGTTACCTTCTGTATTTGTTTATCGGTTTTTTTCTACCACACTACTCTCTACTTCGTCAATTCTATTATTCATACTATTTAATGAGTGACTCAACTTCTCGTTTAATTCAAATTTCAATTCGCTAAAATTACTTTCACATTTCATTTTTACCTCATTAATGTCAAATTTAATTACATCAAATTTAGTGCCAAATTTATTCAATTTTATATCGTTATTGTCAAAACGATTATTTAATTCGTTAAATTTACTATTCTGTTCCTTGAATTTTTCTTCATTACTATCAAATCGTTTACTTAGAAGGTTAAATAAGTCATTCATGGACATCTCTTTTTCTTTTGTTTTACTCGTTACAGGAGTGGAATTCGCTACCGGCGCACTAATTACAGGTTCTTCTACATTACAGTCACCCACTGATAGTGACTCTGTCTGAATACCTGAGTCGGTATTTTTGACTTTCTGTTTGACTGTCAGAGAAGCTGGCTTCGTTATTTATACTCTCGTTATTATCTGCCATATCTATAAGTTTATTAATCTAGATTTTCTTACTTAAAATATTTACCACTTCACTCTTAACCTCTGTACATTGATGTACTAATTTATATGTGCTGCGTAATTTTTTACATATTGTTACTCAGCCTTTAAACCATACTTGTATTCGCTTTTAGGTGCCGATTTATAATTATTTTACAAATCGAGTCTCTGTTCGCAGCGCCATTTGTGTAATCACTTATTATTACATTTAATTATTACAATTTTAATTCTTTTTATGCCTTACCTCTTAGTCCAGAGTCGGTTGCACGAAACTGCGACATACAAGTATGACCTTCAGGTTATCTGAATAACGTACTCAACTCGCTTTTCATTTGAAACAAATCTGATTTAATTGCATTTTTTACTGTCTTTAAATACACCACTCACTCCTCCTTCTACTTTAATTCACATATTATTGCAACTCTTTCTTTCTTTTAAAAAACAGATATAACATAAAATTTCAGTTTACCATTGTAACTTATACTAATATATATTTATGACCATAATAAAGCGACCCAGATTGCCCATCCACTCATTCACACAAAAACCCCCTTTTATATAATTACTTTACGTCCCCTTTTTAAAACAGGATTATAATAATTTTGATTCTTATACAGTACAGTTTACCATGGCATCTACATCAACCGCATGGTGCGTCACCCACACTACTCCCTTTTTGATGAAAACTGTTATTGTTCCATTGATTTGATACACTACACTTGTTCACTGGTTCATATGCGTTTACTTTGATTACACTTTTTTATTCCGACATCCTGTTTTGGTCGGCCGACTTTTAAAATTGGCCGGACAGAAAATTTAGTTGGACCACGCGTGGCCGATATTGTTAGTCGACTGGGAAGAAAACTTTATGTGACCCTGTTACATGCGGGCTGACATCACTGCCTTGCCGGTGAACAAATTTTGTCGCTGCACACAGTCTTATTTGTCAAAGTATTGGTAGTTGTTCACCTGACACATAGGATTTATGTGTGCTGTACGTCGACGATATTTAGGTGCTTACTGGTTGACGTCGCAAATAGGCGGGACTTAAGCTTATATCCGCCACCTATGATTATGTGCAAGGCAAAATTCTCGCGTCCAAGCCATGTTTGTTTCACTACCGTGGCGTCGTCTGCGCACATGCTGGTGTAGTACGTCTGGGCGCGGGTTGCACACCGCCGCAAAGTTCTTAGAATTGTGTCACAGTTGACAACACGACATTCTTTTGTAATTATTTCACCACAGTTACAGAGTACCCTTGCTTTGATTGGACTGCGAGTTAAATTCAACCAAGGACTGGACACATATATGAAATGAATTTAAAATGTTTTATAAAATGAAAACCAAAATTAATAAAAATAAAACCCTTTTGATTCGCCCCATTAAGACCTTGCTTACATCGAGCATTACTGCTACAGTGGATAGATTTTTATTAACGGCGTCCGTCTGTTGGGTGATTACCCTGACGAAATGATGAGTGGTCTAGTGCTCTCTGCGGAAGCCGAACTGTTCCTGCCGAATGAAATCATCCAACAGAGGGACAACTTGGATGGTTAATTTTCTGGCCGCGCGGCCATGAGTTGCAGTGGAACTCACTCATTACTGTGCTAAGGCGGTAATACACGGATTTCAGTCTGGTCACATGATCACCAGTCTGCGCTCCAATTGGTGCTTTTTAAAAGGCGCTATAAGACAGGCATAGGGTTTGGCAACATTTTGCCGCCTGGTGAAATACATGACTTGACGTTATTTTCTTCCGTGATTCACGGCTGACACAAAACTGTATGTAGTTGCGTAATGTGTCCGGCCCGTCTGAGTCCAAAGACAAAACACAGACGCATTGTTTTGTAATAAACACTGCATACGTGGTTGACTAAATCGAGGTTCCAAAAAGGTGAACGCTGGCTACATAGGAAATACACTTGATTCAAAATTTTGTTTTTCATACAATTCTGTACCGTTACAATACCCCCCCCCCCAATCAGAGGTTGTATGCCAAAGCATACAAACTTGTAATGGGGCGAATTAGAAGGTTTTTTATTTTTTATTAATTTCGGTTTTCATCTTTTAAAATACTTCAAATCATTTCATATGGGGGTCCAGTCCTTGTTTGAATCTAACTCGCAGCCTAAACAATAAAAGCATTACACACAGTGTTGAAATATTTACAAAGGAATGTCATGTTGTCGACTGTGTCACGATTCTAAGAACTCTGCGTCTGTGTGACGTCCACTCACAAATGCACAAACACCAACATCTGCGGAGCGCATAACTTTACATAAACGAAAGAAAAGGCAGTGAAATATCGTCGTCGCACAGCACACGTAAATCCAGTGTGTTAGATGTACAGCTACTAAAAATTCGACAACGAAGGCTGTGAACGGCGATGAAATTCGTTTGCAGGCAAGGCAGTGCTGCCCGCCCAATGTCACATGGTCAGATAAAGTTTGCCTCCCAGATCATCTCACCTACAGACCGCGTGCGGTCCGTATAAAATTTTACTAAAAGTTTTTCCAAGGTCGGCCGACCTCACCGGTGAAAACCCGGAACAGTATCAAAAGTGAACTAACTTTACGGAATGAAGTAAGTGTGGTGTAGAAAGAAGACTAAAATGTGGTGAATCGACAAACGTTTCGGACTTATAATCAGTGCAACACATGGCGATGAGGACGCCGTGGTGAAGTAACAACACCTTATTTCATAATATAAATAATTTCATGTAAAAGAGCTCTAGTTTTGACAAAATTAATAATAAAATAAAATGGGGAATTAAAACGGAATGTGAGTTGAGTGTGGGCATTACTGGGCCGCCTTAATAGATCAAAATAATATTATAGGATAACTTAGTTGAAACGCTTATTTTTGTTATTGTGTAAGCGTAGGTTACAGGAGAAAATAACACTAAAATTATCTCAGTTTTTCATGATTAGAATAAACAAGAATTAACATCTATGTAATTTCATTAAAATGTTTTTAAAGGAATAATTTGCAGTAAAGAGTTGTTTGAAATTTCGAACTGAATGAGAACGTAACTAAAAATGAAATTTAATAAAATGAATTAGTAGCGTAACAATGTTTTAAGTTAATTATTACGCCACATTACCAGCACCTATCCAGTATGAAAGATTTCGTCTAACGAACCTGGCAGAAAGTGTATTTAGGTTTCGATTTTGAACCATAAAAAATCGTGGCGACCAAAAACAGTTGGGGATCTTCTGAGTGCAGTAAGTCAGAGTGGCGTGTGTTAAAGGTAAGTAAAAAGAGTAGACAATAACAATTGGCGATCGCTGCCAGAATAACTCAGATGAATTAACAATTCATATGAGTTAGGCCTAATCTGAAGTATGAAATAGGTGGTGGTGGTAGGCGGATTTTGTAATAAAAAGACTCTATTACGAGACGTGTGAATAGAGGTTAAGACGTAAAATACAGTTAAAGAGTTATGAGATTTTGTTCAGATAATAAATAAGTTATATAATAACCAATAATCAAGTTATAAAAAAGAGAATAATTAAGTTTATAAAAATGGAAAATACAGAGAATGAAGTCGGTTTGTCCGACTCAACTGTTATAAGCGAAATAGCTGAATTTGATGAATCAGCTGTTATGAGTAGCCTTGAAATAGATTCAACACCGAATGTAGGTCAAGACGACAAAACTACAAATATAAGTAACACGAATGAATCAAATAGTACAGATGATTCGGGAGTTCAAGTAACCCCAAAATTGAGTAGAGAAAGTAAAAATAATAACGAAGTCAGCTTCACTGACGATAAAATAGAAAGTCTATCAACACCTGTCCAAAATAAACAAGAGATAGATACAGATGAGAAGGTTATGAACATGTTGCAATTAATTTTGGAGTAACAAAGTATTAAATTTGAAATACAGAATAACAAATTTGATGAACAGAAAAACGAAATGCAAGTATTTAAAAGTAGTGTCAATGAGAAATTAGATGTACAGAATGATAAATTTAACGAATTAATTAATCGTTTAGATAATAACGATATAAAATTGAATGAAATTAAGACCGAAATTAAAAGTGAATTTAATTGTAAATTTGACGAACTCAGAAGTGACATTAATGAGATAAAAATGATATGCGAAAGTAGTTGTAACGAATTGAAACAAGATATTGAGAGAATAGTAGAGTCAGTGGGAGAACAGAGTAAAAGTAAAAATAATAATGATAATAAAAAATTAACAAATGATAACCATAATGTCGAGAATGAGAATATAATTAAAAATGTGGTAGTAGAGAGTAAGATAACAATTGTTAACAATGATATTGAAAATGGTAATGTGAGTGAAAGGGTGGTATCAGAGAGTGATACGTTGAGAGTAGATAGTGAAATAGTGAGTGAGAGAGAGAGCGTTATATGTTGTAACGAGGTAGTAATTAGTGTTGATGAATTAGAAAAAGAATGGAAAGAAAGAGTAGCTGAATGTGTAGGGCAGAGGGTAAATTTTCCCCTTATTTGTGATGAACCAAGGTGTTCAAAAATGTTATTATTGGAGGGCAAGAGACCCTATTTAATGGAAGATTTGAGTTATATCCCTTTTTTGTATAAATTAGTACCCTCTGTGTGGAATGATGTTGAAAGTATGATATGGTGTTATGATGAGAGAGATTTAGATAGAGAATTGTGTGTTGATAAAGAAACAGAATTATATAAGTTGCAGAGAAATTATAATGAGTTGAAAGAGATGTTAAATGACTTGAAATACTTACCTGTTAAAATAAAGAGTGAAGATTATTTTGATGATACATGTTTAAATAATAATAATTTACTTTATGATGAAAAAATAACTGACTTGATAATGAATATAATTACTGATGGAGACTTAACCGATGTACTTAACGTTGACTTGTTTTATGATTATTTTGGTAAAATGAATGAATTTGGTTTTTATGGTGACGACACACAAGACTGTAATTTGTGTGTTAATGAAATTGAACAATGCTATATAAAACAAAGACTTATCTATGACGATGGAGGATAGGCTATAAAACGATAAAGGACAGTTATAAATAGTTTGTTTATTGGTTTTGACCTCGGAACCTTGGACATTGAAGTGTGATATAACTGAGTAATCAATGATGAAGAATTGTAAATAAGTGTAGTGAATTTACTTGTGTGTGTTGTAAAATGTTAGGTAAACAATGTATGTATGTAGTAGAAATTGTTGTGATGATAATAATAATATTAATATTTTGCAGCTTAAATAAATAACCAAAATAATTTGGAAGAGGATAACTAATGAGTTGTAATTATTGTACTTAGTGAAAGTAATTAAAAATGTTGTTTTCAATAATTGATCTAATTAAAATAATTTGAAATGTTTAAATATTTTGATGGATTTAAATGTTATATGGTTGAATTTTTCTAATGAATTTAAATTGTTTTAGGAGATTTGATATTAATAAATAAATGTTAAATTGTTTGTATGAAATAACATTGTTGTTAAATGTTTCAGAGGTTACGTGGAGATATTGGTGTGTGTGTGTGGTGTGTATTTTGTGTTCAGGTCAATAGGTGGACAATGTATTGTAAGTATAAAGTTCATAATACCAATCAGATAGAATATAATGCTTACAGGTGCGAAAAGAGTGTAATTCAATAATAAAAAATGAATTGAGATAATGGTATTAAATGAAAACTGTAATTAAAAAAGTAATAATAACTGAAAGGTGAATTAAAAGTATATTTGGTTTGAATTGTAATAAATAGACATTGATAAATATGTTAACATTAAAAGATTTATAGAAACAAAAAATTTGTAGGAAGTATATATGTCAGTATATGATGTAACCATGAATGTTGAAACTGAGAGTGTTTATAACACCAGTCTGGCAGACGACTGTTTATGTAAACAGGTATGTTGTATGTTTTGACTAATGTCCACAGCCAAGTGTTGAAACTGCTAACTGTTGCAGTTTGATGAATCAATGCCAAGAGCAGATTTTATTATGAAACAAAAGAAACATCTGATGTGATGGAATGTAGGTAATATTTTATAAATGGACAATCTATGTTTTATGTTTTAACTGTAGATTCCCCACCTAAGTGCGGCCATGACCTCACCGGATCATGACCGTGAAAGTAGTTAATTGTGGCAAATCATAAATTTTACTTGATATAACCGGCTTGTGGTTTGTTTTATTTTGTCAACCCGGTGGTTTGCTAGACTTAGTAGGGGGGTTATTTTTTTGGGGAATCTACCAAATTTTGGAACAGGTCTATTTTCACCCAGATAGGGGTGGTAGTCCATTAGGGGTGTATAAATAAAAAGTAGTAGGTGTAATACCAAATTTTATTGTAACGCCGAAGCAAGGATGGGAGTGGAATAAAAGAAAAAATGTCCACCCCTTCCGCATCAGTCCTTGTGAAAGCAACTAGACGCTACAGTCTAGGGGGGGTAATAGTGAGTGTGGATGGGCGGTGACCCAGTTGCAGGTCACGAGGGAGATGTGATTACGGTTAGATTGTCTGCGAGGGCCAAGAAGTCTAGTGCTGCACACAGTAGAATGTAACGGGTATCAGGGGTTAAGGGATTAAAAGGGGGGTAGAAAAAAAAATGTTTTTGGTGCCTGCCATCAAAATGATGTTTGTATTAATTCTGATTGTATTATTGTTTATGCGTATTATTGAATTATATTGTTTACGATATAGGTGTAATCAAGTGTTAAGATAAGGCAGTTCATGTTTTAATTAAATATTCAATTTATTTGTTTTTTTTTCAGTAATAACAACAAAGAGATTTAATCCATTTAGCTAAGAGATTTTGTTTTGTTTTGATACAATCTGATTTTGACTTAAATTTTAAATGATGAGTTTGTTTAGAAAACATCATAGGCGTATGTATGTGCCCAGTATTTGCCAAAGGCGACCCAGTTTGCATGAAAAGGGGAAACATATCGGTTGAGGATCTGGCATAATAGTAGCCAGGGATTTGGATTTTTTGGGGAAACATGTTAGAAGGTGAGGCGCGCTGTGGTGCGTGTCTGTTCGATTTTTCGGTGTTGGGATCTCTTACAGAGAAGTCCAGTGATCTCGTTCAGATGCGTCCATAGTTGCCGAGCCAGGGGGGTTGTTTACCCATGAGGTATAAGAACAATGGGGGTTGTTGGCACCAGTTCCTCACCGGTCCTCTTAGGGGTTTAGCAATGAGATTTCTTCTGTTTCGACAGAAGATTTCTCATTGGGGGGGGGTATTGTAATGGGGCGAATTAGAAGGTTTTTTATTTTTTATTAATTTCGGTTTTCATCTTTTAAAATACTTCAAATCATTTCATATGGGGGTCCAGTCCTTGTTTGAATCTAACTCGCAGCCTAAACAATAAAAGCATTACACACAGTGTTGAAATATTTACAAAGGAATGTCATGTTGTCGACTGTGTCACGATTCTAAGAACTCTGCGTCTGTGTGACGTCCACTCACAAATGCACAAACACCAACATCTGCGGAGCGCATAACTTTACATAAACGAAAGAAAAGGCAGTGAAATATCGTCGTCGCACAGCACACGTAAATCCAGTGTGTTAGATGTACAGCTACTAAAAATTCGACAACGAAGGCTGTGAACGGCGATGAAATTCGTTTGCAGGCAAGGCAGTGCTGCCCGCCCAATGTCACATGGTCAGATAAAGTTTGCCTCCCAGATCATCTCACCTACAGACCGTGTGCGGTCCGTATAAAATTTTACTAAAAGTTTTTCCAAGGTCGGCCGACCTCGCCGGTGAAAACCCGGAACAGTATCAAAAGTGAACTAACTTTACGGAATGAAGTAAGTGTGGTGTAGAAAGAAGACTAAAATGTGGTGAATCGACAAACGTTTCGGAATTATAATCAGTGCAACACGTGGCGATGAGGACGCCGATGGTGAAGTAACAACACCTTATTTCATAATATAAATAATTTCATGTAAAAGAGCTCTAGTTTTGACAAAATTAATAATAAAATAAAATGGGGAATTAAAACGGAATGTGAGTTGAGTGTGGGCATTGCTGGTCTGCCTTAATAGATCAAAATAATATTATAGAATAACTTAGTTGAAACGCTTATTTTTGTTATTGTGTAAGCGTAGGTTACAGGAGAAAATAACGCTAAAATTATCTCAGTTTTTCATGATTAGAATAAACAAGAATTAACATCTATGTAATTTCATTAAAATGTTTTTAAAGGAATAATTTGCAGTAAAGAGTTGTTTGAAATTTTGAACTGAATAAGAACGTAACTAAAAATGAAATTTAATAAAATGAATTAGTAGCGTAACAATGTTTTAAGTTAATTATTACGCCACATTACCAGCACCTATCCAGTATGAAAGATTTCGTCTAACGAACCTGGCAGAAAGTGTAATTAGGTTTCGATTTTGAACCATAAAAAATCGTGGCGACCAAAAACAGTTGGGGATCTTCTGAGTGCAGTAAGTCAGAGTGGCGTGTGTTAAAGGTAAGTAAAAAGAGTAGACAATAACAAACTCTCATTGCCTAAAACCTAAGAGGATCAGTGAGGATATGGCGCCACAACCCCCCTTAAATCCTTATTAAAATCATGGGTACTTACCCCCCTAAGTCCGTTGACTGTGACCGCACCCGTCCGCCCTTACTGGACTTCTCTGTACAAAATCCCAACACCATAAAATCGGACAGATACCTGCCACAGTATCACCTGACTCTATGACATCCAATTCAAAAATTAACAAACGGCCTTCCATTACTCCATATCCCACACTGATTCGTTTCCTCTTAGCCGTACTGGTTCATTGACAAACTACTGGTTCTTTCATCTACAAAGTGCTGGTTAATCATTTAGTTTAGTTGCCCTACAATGGCAGTTGTTCTATATTCAGACACAATTACATAAACAGAATACAACATAATAAACCCTCCAAATGGACATCACCATGTTTACCTTGAGTTATTACTACCTTATTCATTACAAGTCAAAAATAAATTCATAAAATACAATGTCCATCTGGACATATAAACTTACGGTATACTTACGGCTAAATCATACAAATTGAATAATGTTCACAATACATTATTACCCCTCCAAAATAACACATTGATTGGCCCAAACGTTTTTGATTATTTTTTACCCAGAAATTTCTTTCAATTTTCATCCGTTTTTAAATGAATATTTCAATCATTATGTTTTCATCAATTATTATTTAATTTACAATTACAGTCAAAATTCCAATCAAAATAAATTTAAATTCATTATTAAATTAGTCCAAGGCCAACTCAAATTTAATTTTTACTTTAATTTTGTTCAATACAATTTCAGTTACTTTAGTTACATTTTTCAAAATGATTCTCCATTAACATGAAAAATTACCTTCATTTCTTCATATCTGGTATTTCTTTTATTTCATAAGAGAATTTACTCCTAGCAATGATTCATTAAAGTACAACATTCTTGTTGTTGTCAACTCCAACACATGACTGTAAACATTAGTGACACAACAGACAACACGCCTGTTTACATTAACAGTTGTATGCCAGACTGGTTTTATAAACACTAACTCAGTCTCAACATTCCAGGTTACATCACCCCTACTACATGTACTTCCTTCAATTTTCAGTTTCTATAAACCTTTTAGTGTTGACATATTAATAAAAGTCACATTTTTAAATTGGTTTCATTTCAACTCAAATCCAAACAATATCTTTAGTTACATTATTTAAAAAATGTTTAAGTTAATCACACAATACAAAATAAAATTCCTTAATACCTCCTGTTAATTATTTAGTAAAGTCAAATATTATTATTACTAAAACATACTACAAACATTGTTACATAAACTATTGTATACATTCTACCAATATACCCTGACACAATACATTTAACACCAACACATTTATTTACAAATTTTCTGTCATATCCTTTCATTGTTTACCACACTTCATTACATAAATCAGCCAAGTAATTACCATTAACTCAAGTAATTAAATGTTCATTCTTAAATTGTCTCTAACCCCCGTCATCGAAGATTAATCTTAATTTCACATAACACATTTCATTTTTATTTACATGCCTCACATGGCTATCATTTGTGTGATAACCATTAAAATTTATTTTTTCTATTATACCATAATAATGATTTTTAGGGTTACCCCCCATTATTATTTCATCATAAGTCAAGTCTGCATTATTATTTTTTGTCAGGTCACCATTGGTATTTGTTGTTACAATTACATCATTATCACAATTATCTGCTACTACCAGTACACTCCTTCTCCCGACAAGTACATATTTATCATCAATATAATCATTGTCATTGTTTACTACTGCACAGGGTGAGTCTACATTGTTCATAATATTATCATTTCTTTCAATATTTATTCCCACTACTAAACCTTCATAATCTCTACTTAATCTGAACAACTCTATCACTCTATCTCGCTCTTCATAATCACTCTCCCAATCCAATCTCACATTCTCACACAACTCAGAGGGCAACACAAACTTACTATTCGTCTTGGCACTTCCGAGACCATCACAAAAAATAAAGGGACCATTTGAAGACACCTCGTCTTCCACACAACTACCGGAGGAAACTCTGTCCTCATACAACATTGGTGAAGCTTTTCCTTCACCTATACCACCAGAAAAATTTGCCCTCTGTTCATACTCTACATTTAAACTGTCTCTCCATTCTTTCTCCAACTCATCAGTACTTATTACTACTTCATTACTAACGTCAACTGACTTTCTACTCTCATTATCCCCACAACTATTACTCAACATATCACCATTAATTTTATTCAATAATATTTCACTCTTGTTTACGTCATCATAACTAACATTATTACTCACCTTGTTTTCAATATTTCTCCCAAGCTTATCTAACTGTTGTATTGCTGTAATATTTATTTTATTTATTTCCCCTTTTATTTCATTAAATTTTTTGTCATTACTATCAAAACGTTGATTAATATCGTTAAGTTTTACATTCTGTTCCTCAAATTTATTACTTTGTTCATTTAGTTTGACATTCACTTCGTCAAAGTTACTACTAATTTTATCGAACTTACTATTCTGAACATCGAAACGATTATTTATGTCGCTACTTAATGCATCAAATTTCTGATTTTGTTCATTGAATTTTTCATCACTACTGTCAAAATGACAATTTACACTCTGCTTAATATCATCGGACATTGCTCTCATAAAACTGAATATATCATTTATTGAATACTCTTTCTCTTTTGTTTTGGTTACCACGGGAGTGGATTTTGCTTCTGCATTATTTATTATTACAGATTGTGTCAAATTATTTTTATCTAAATTAATTTCATCTATTCGGCTTGGAGTTGTCTCCAACCCCGAATCATTCACTACAGCGGATTCAGTTAAAGCATTTTCTTTAACCATAGTTGGCATTAAGCCACCTCCTGACTCACTCGTAACTGCCGAGCCGGTCAGATTTATTTCGTTAATGTCTTCCATCTTTATCAACATAACTTATTTAAGTAAATAATTTTTGAACAATAAACTACCTACCCAAATATTAATCTCTTACAATTTACTTTTAATAATTTTTCATTACGTTTATGTAGTTTACAGAAACGTCCTCACTCTCAAATAACCCATTCTGCAGCTTAATTAGGCCTGGCGAATGTAATAAAAAATTACACTCGAGTCCCTGTTCGGGCGCCAATGAAACAATATAAATTACTTCAAATTTAGGACTTCAAGATATGTTGTTCGAATTAGACAAACTCTTACCTTTGGGTGCCTTCTCCAGAGTCCTACAGACGAAAACAGCTGCAGATGGGTTATTTGGGAAGGACGGTAAAAATATAATAACACAGTTTATATTTAAACAAATTGCTTCTGGTTTACTAAACAAATTAATTACTTCGTCTTACTTTGATAACAATAAAATACTGGTATATTATTTTGTATTAGTAATGCATTGAATTGGTAACGAATAACATGAAATCAAACAGATTAACAAATGAAATCTTTCTTACTTCTAACCTATGACAAATTATTTATTTTTAAATGCACCAGTACGTATTTATCTCTTTTCCCCTTGCTATTTTCTTTTATAAAAGCCCCTTTCCCTTAGAGATCTCGATGTAAACTTTTTCTTTTAAAGTAAGCTATCATCATTCGTTTTAAACTGATTTAAATATGTATATTCAGGGTTGTTAGTTACCCGTCCACCGTGTGTGTCCATATGGTTTGTTGCACTGTCTCGTGTTGACCGCTTTCTTGGTTCGAGCGCACTCACGCAACTGTTTATAATGAGTTTACTGTGTTTTTAATTAAATTTTCACTGATTTGATTTAATATCTCCACATGTGGTAATATAAAGTCGGCCGACATAACTTTGCTCGAGCACTTGGATGGTTAATTTTCTGGCCGCGCGGCCATGAGTTGCAGTGGAACTCACTCATTACTGCGCTAAGGCGGTAATACACGGATTTCAGTCTGGTCACGTGATCACCAGTCTGTGCTCCAATTGGTGCTTTTTAAAAGGCGCTATAAGACAGGCATAGGGTTTGGCAACATTTTGCCGCCTGGTGAAATACATGACTTGACGTTATTTTCTTCCGTGATTCACGGCTGACACAAAACTGTATGTAGTTGCGTAATGTGTCCGGCCCGTCTGAGTCCAAAGACAAAACACAGACGCATTGTTTTGTAATAAACACTGCATACGTGGTTGACTAAATCGAGTTTCCAAAAAGGTGAACGCTGGCTACATAGGAAATACACTTGATTCAAAATTTTGTTTTTCATACAATTCTGTACCGTTACATTATGTGCGTTCATTGTTGGGTGATTTGTTAATCACAATATAAATAGGGGTAACACCCTCTGAATTTCTAACTGCAAATAAAACACAGATTTCAGTGTCACAATGACCACGTGTTCAGTATAAATTATTGCGCTGAAACCTAACCTATTTCCAGCGTCAAAATCTCGCCTATGGGATCTTCTGAGTCAAGGGAAATAAAGTGTTTTTAATGCAAAGAATGAAATGGTTTACATGTTAACCTCAAATGTGTTGGCGACCCTGTTATATGCTGATGAAGGTAAGTACGAAGAATAAATCACGGAGTAAGTATTGACAAAGGTGGGTATGTTTGTAAACGGGTTGGTAAAAGAGAATGTTAACTTTCACTCTCTTGTTTTTTATAATAATAATAATTCTGTATTTTTGTTTGTTTTGATATCTTACCTTTCGGTACCATATTTATCGTATATGTCATACTAATTCGGCGGCCATCTTGTAGTACCAACCTCATGATTCGATAATTTTACGTAAGGGTCCCAGGATTCGATTAAGCGATCATCAGAGACAGGACGATTGTTCGGAATAATTAAATCAAACAGCGTATTATATATATATAGTTGCTTTTAATGACATGGAAAATCAAGATCGGCATCAAAATCAACAAAACAAAATGGAATACTTATACTCAAATTAACAAAATGGCGGCCACAAGTTCCGCTATATTACTATTATGTTATTTTCCATTATTCATGTGTTAACTTCATTATGAAATTTATAATAAATGTAACTTTGAAAGAAATTGCACTTATTATTTTCAGACTGATTATTTCTTACATCTAAAATGACACAAACCAACGTCTCATAAAAATATTACTTAAATGTACCGGTACGGTCTGACACACACTCACACACTCTCATTTCGCCAATAGTGATTTACTCATACATTTGAATTTTGGGTTTTTTTTTAGCTCAATTTAGATAAGAAAGACTGGAATATATAATTTAACTTTCCTGGATATGCGTTGTAGAGTTTAAGCTGTCCTCAGATGTCGATCATGGTCAGGCAGGTGTTCGGCCGAACGTCCCATGTGTCTTCTTGGTTACACTGACTTTAGCTTACATTTTGAATAGTTATGTAATTATTTCTGTCTAATGGTTACTATTTCATGTTAACACATTGATAATTTGACAAAGAAAACACTTTCGCTGGCAAAAGCTGCTGGCGATTTTCACAGCGTGTTGACGCCTTGATGGTCTGATGCTGACTGGGGGGGATGCGAAGCACATTTTTTGTGTATGTGTTAGCGCATCCACATCATTGTCTTTTGTTTCAATATGGCTCACGCCCTGTTGTCATGTCATTGTTGTTATGTCATCTTTTTATTTTTAATGACGTCCCACCTTATGGACCAATGAAAATGAATATTGAGAGTCTGTCTTCACTTATACCGCCATTGTATATGTTCGGCTTCACACGTCTGCTCCTGACCTTGGAATCATTTCGCTCTGCTGAAATCTGCGTCGTTGTCTTTTTACAAAGGGAAATCGTCCTACCCATGTATGTGTGTGTAAAACAATAATTTGCTACCACTCATACCATAAATCCGACATCAGGATTTTTGTACTGTCACAAGAAAAATAAGTACGTTACAAAGTCACTAATCACCAGCTTTAATTATCACAATTAAACAGTTTGTAATCAACATGATAGTCTCTTACAACAAATCAAATAAAAATTGTTCACACACAATAAAAATGTCAACTAATATAAAACTCAATTCTATTACAATTGTCCGCACGATTATAAAACCCATAACACTTCGCCACAATATTTTGAACCACACTGTGTAAATCGCCACTTAAATGCACGGTGTAATCACCTGACAATAACTAGCTTGACCATTGCTGAATGGCTGTATTTATACTCCGCAGATTTCCAGAATAATCTGTCAGTTTGGATGACTTGTTAAACAAACAAACGCTCCTGAGAATCCACTAGAAACAGTGTCCTTGAACACACTGCGCTGGCCGCTTTGGTCTGGTATAGATCCGATAGTTGATGCGTAATTGTCTTTCACTGCAAAGCAGCAGCAGCAGCATTATGTACGCACATATACACTACAGCTGGAATATTCGATAAACTTGTAGAACGTTCTGTATTACATAACACTTTTTCCACATTATGTATTATTATTATTATTGTTGTTGTTGTTGTTGTTGTTGTTATTACTATTCTTACACTTTCCAACTGCCACGGTACTTGCTGCAGACGGTGGACAATTACCTCAGGGGTCACAGCATTGCTTTATGGAACACAGGAAGGACAGCGGTGGCTGGCTGCCATGGCCGGGGCAGCCCAGGGTTCAGTCCTTGGGCCGGGCCTCTGGAACACATCCTATGGCAGCCTACTAAGGACAGAGATGCCAAAAGTCACGCTAGGTGGCGTACGTGGATGATGTGGCGGTGCTTGTTACTGCTTGTCGATCAGGCCTAGATCAAGGTCAACAAGGATGTGGAGTTAGTTGAACTGGATGAAATTGCATGGGCTAACATTAGCTCTCAGCAATGTGGAAATTATGGTCCTAACTAAGATGGGGATCTCCACTGTTATCCCAGAACAAGTTGACGATGAAGTGGTAGAGTCCTCTCACCACCAAAGTCAGTGGTGAAGTACCTCAGAGTGCTGACTGACTCGAAGATGAGATTAGGGGAATAGGATATAATACAGCAAAGGGAGTGATGTCACTTAGTCAGCGCATGGCCAACATTGGCGGCAGCCCAAAGTCAAGCAGATGTCAAGTCTAATTGTATAGAGTGGAAGTGTGGGCAGACTCCCTGAATCAGCAGACATACGAGAAGAAACCAGCCCAGGTCCAAAGATGAAGTGCTCTTTGGATGGCATCGACCTATCACACACAGTTTCTGAGCTGGTTGTCTTGGTTGTTGCAGGAATAATGCCTATCAACTTTCCTCCCAAGGAGCATAAGATCATCTACTAGAGGTAGATCGAGGTACACCAAATGGCACAAAGTCAGATGATGGAGACCTGATAGAGAGCTTGGAAGGAAGATGACCGAGTTGCTGGATGAGAAGGCTCATCAAGCACCAGGAGCAGCCATAGACAGAGGAACTATACGGGTATCAACTACACAGGACAAAGGTATTTTACCTGAAAGGCAAAGTTACAAGACTGCCTCTACTGCCCAGGAGCTGGGGACCATACCTTCTTCATCTGCGACAGATAGGAGCAATGCAGGAGGATCATTACAAAAGGACAGTGGGTAGAAGATCTCCTTGAATAACATCACCAAAGTGATGCTTTGAGGGAAGGACACCTGGAACTGTGTGGCATGCTTTGCAGAAAACACTTTTCAGGTGAAGAAGATAAGACCTGGATAATATTAATACAGATGAAGAATAACAAGCCAGAACTGACCCCTGGGACAGAAGAACAATGGGTCTAGCCCAAAGTAATGTGTCAAACAGTTCCAAGTTAGCGTACTAGAAGAGGAAAGGGATGTAGTTTTATAGGGGGTTGGATAGATTTATAATAACAAAACCTCCAGGAAGTATGCACTCTTCCGGATGTTTGGTAAGTAAATTTTTCTACCTACCTTGTAATAAGCTATTCACACATACGCGCGCGCGCACACTAACACACACACACACACACACACACACACACAATGTTACGTATTGAAATAAGTGCATAAGTAAAACAGTAGTATCCATAAGATCTAGAATTAAAAAATAAAATACAATTTTATAAATCACCATACATAATATAATATGTATAGTATAATTCTATATAGATAATATTATACAGTTATCTTTACATATATCATATTTCATTTTAAAATTCTTTAATTTTTTATAAAGACTTTTACTTCATATAATTTAAGTATTTCATCATACACAATTTGTGCCAAGAAAGTAAAAAAAAAACTAAATACTCATATTTACATAATTGAATACATATATACAGGGGTGCAAAAAATGTGCTGAAATTTCCCCCTGAACACAATTTTCTCGGTAAGAAATTTCTCCAAAACTAATGCAAGGATTTATTATGTTTTACCAACCAATTTATTGTATGTGATGAATGATAAAAATAAAATAATAAAAATACAGGTTGCAGGTTGCAGGTTTTTTTTAATTCACTCAAAAAATTATCTTATGAACAAGAAATACATTAATAATCACAACTCAACAAACACAATAGGCTAATATTGGTTGTAACATGATAGCTGCAAGGGAAGATGATCACTGAAGAGGGCACTGAAATAAAATAAATGTCTTAGGCTTAATCTAAGATACATGCTAAAAATATTACTTACCAAATACGGTAATTATTAAAATACAAATTTATCGTGTTTTATTTTGAGAACTTACATAAATATCGCTATGTCCCTTGCCTGTCGCAACTTGATTCTATGAGTTATTGCTCGCGAGGAATGATGTTGCTATCTTTGTTCTCATTAGGATAAATGTTTCTTTTCAGAACTTATTTTAAAGATTAATTTATTCTAGTTAATAATTGTAAAAAGGATGTGAATACAACATCAGTTGCTATTTTTGCCGTGATTTCTATTTTCCATCACTGATAAAAACTTCCCCGGGCAGCCCAAATTTCCCCTGAGCCATGCTCGCACATTCAGACATATTCTGCACCCCTACATATATACACTGTTTAAAATGTGTAACTAGAGGGATAAGAAACATGTTCTGAGACAAACTAAATATTTTAATTGTAAGCATATGACCACACCGCTCGACGTAGAAGTACAATGGTTTCATGTAATTTGTATATTAAAAACAATTACACAGAATGTACTGTCAGTTTAATTCTAAGTCAGAAATACTTACAGTACAGTCATCAGAACATGACGCAATGATGTTATCATTGAATGGATTCCACTTTATGTCCAACACCGGTCCTCTGTGACCAGTCACTCGACTAGTATTAAAGTCCAATCTACCAGTCTAGAACACACAAAAAACCACTTATGTTAAATTTTATATCACTGTTAATATTTTGTAAGCTGTAGTAAACTATAAAGGATGATATACTAAAATTCAATAATAGAGCTGTGTAACAGGACAAAAGACCTGTTTCCATAAGTTTGGTATTCAGGGAAAATTTATTGTATTTTATATTGTATTTCATGTATAAATTATGGTTAGAGCAACTTCCCCCAAGCATTAACAAAACAACTCAGATTCAACAGTGTGAGCCGTTCCCAAGGTCATCACCTACATGCAGTCCACCATGTACGTTATGTACAACAAATAGAAAAACAATAATGAGATGTGACGAAAGCAGTTAAAGACGTCATAAGTATGACATTAAACTAGGGTGTTGGCTACTGAAACAATAGAATACTGACGACATAACTCACACACATACAGAAACGGAACCGGTTATCCGGCCATTGCACATCAGACTTTCAGAGAGGCAACACGTAGTAAAAAGTGCTGGTCGTTAATCGCCGGTAAAAGTGAAAATTTAAACAAAAATGTAACAACAACAGTAATCAGTGAACTATAAAATGTAAAACAAATTTAAATTCAGTGTGTGACCATAAAAATATAGCCAGGATGCAGTAAAACTTTTGGAAAACACATGCCGGCGAAGAGGAGACGTCTGGAGGAACAACGCCACTTCAAATACAGGAAAGTGCACATTTCCCTCAATTCATTATCATAAAGAAATTCGAGCTCAAAAAATGTATAAGTAAATTCAATTAAAATGTATCTATTTTGGGGCAAAAATGAGTGTGCGTGAGAATAAACGTAAAGCCGGCTATTAAACAGGCAAGATGCCATGAGGCGTTGGTTTGTGTTTGTATTCTTTTTCATATATTGCTAATAATCACGTGTAGAAGCCAAATACTGCAGTATAAAATAGAAAGTCTAAAGCAATTTCCAGGTAGTTTCTGAAGTAAATTGAAAGAAAATTATGGTTAGAGAATTAGATTGATAAATGGTAGTAAGCGAAAGTAAAACCAGACGCCATTTTGTTATTGTTACCAATTACAATAATAGCGATGTTCATAAATGTGAAAGAAACCAGTCAAGATCATTAAACAAAGTTTTACAACACCAATACTGTTGTGTAAAAGCATTATTTCAATACCCAACTCAGTCTCTAGTTTCGGTGAAGGAACTCTGGACCCTACAAAGAGAAGTGATTCATATGCATTACACCATAATTATGGTAAGTACCATAAAAAATAAATTCGATAATTATGTGCAAGGTAAACTATGTCACTAAGAACAAATGAATTTATGTATTTGTATTGTTTAAAGAAGTTAACAATTGGCACCCGAACAGGGACTATATAAAATAAATTTTATATAACAAGCCCAAATATAGAGACAGAGTGGGTATTGAAGTGAGGGGTAGTACAGTTGTAGGTTATATTGTGACGTCTGTAGAGAGTAACAGTTCATTAAAAAATTTTTTTTTACAATGGCAAATAAGAATGAAATAAGTGTAACAGAATCATTAATAATGGGCGACAATATTCACTCGACACCAATCCCGACAAAAAGAGTTGAGGAAAATGGTGTGATAAAAATGATGAGATTACTTTTTGATGAAAAATTTAACGAACAGAGTATTAAGTTTGATGAGCAAAATACAAGATTAGACAATTTTAATGATAAGTTTAATCAATTGGATGAGAAATTTAATGACATAAAAAAGGAAATTTAAAAACAAAATTGTAATTTTGATGAAAGAATAAATAAGAGAGAAATACATTGTGACAGTATTCAAAAACAAACAGAAACCATTAATGAGCAATTCCATACCAAAATAAGTAATTTAGATGATAAAATTAACCAAATCAATGAGACAGTTCAAAACTAAATAGAAACACAAAATAGAGAAATAGAGAATAAATGTTTAACCACAGTTAATGAGCAGATAGAGAGTAGAACTAAATGTGAAGTAAATAAACAGATAGAAATTAAAACTAATGTTTTACAAAATAAGCTAGAGAAATTTGAATCAAACGTAATAGACAATTTGAACATAAATGAAGACAAGGCAAGTAGGGGAGAGAGTTGTAATAATAAAAACAAAAGTATGATATTAGAAAATGATTATGTAAACGTTGGTAGTGATAATGGGATTTTAATGAGAGTAGAGGTTAAAGGTGAGGAGATAGTTGTTGATGAGATTGAAATAGGGGGTAATTAGAGTTTTAGTGAGTATGGCGGGCAGAGGGCAAATTTTCCCAGTGGTAGGAGTGGAGTAAAGACTCCAAAATTGTTGTTTGAGGACGAAGGTTCCTCTAGAATTTATGTGGGAGACATGTGGTCTCCAAATGATCCTTTAGTTTTTTGTGTTGGTGTACCTGGTGAAGCCAGGGGGTGTTTTTATGAAGTAGTAGTGCCCTATGCAAATAAAGAGAGAGAATGTAGCTTGGTGTGGTAGAGAGAGATATATTAAGAGAGAGAGTGTAGCGTGGTGTTGTTGTGAGAAATATTGTGAGAGAAAGAGAGAAATAGAGATTTTTAAGATAAGTAGAAAGTATGAAGAATTTATGGAAAAGTTAGGAGTAGAGATGATGTATAATAAAAGTAAATACTGACCTTGGGTGGAAGCTAATATAGCAGTAGAAGAAGATGATAATGAAAATAATGACTTTATAACATACCTAGTGATGACTAATTATACTGGAGGTGACAGGACAATAACCAATCGTGACAAGTTGTATGATGAATTGATAGGGAATAACCCTATTAATTATGATGGTTTTATAAAATATAAGAATTTAAATGTGTATTATATTAATGATGTTAATATAATGTATTTAATAAAACATAAATTGTACAGACCGAAGATAAGATTATTGTTTGACGATGGAGGATAATTATTTTATTGTGTAATGAACATTTAAATATGTGATAGCGTGGTTTCAGGATGGACTGTTTCTGAACTGATTTATGGTAAATGATTAAATGATGATTTGGATTGTAATTTTTTTTTTTTGTATTGATGTCAATGTATTTGTGTATTCTTGATGTTGTGTATTTTATGTATTTTTATGTAAACCATGTACTGTAGAATTTTAAATAATTAAAGAATAATTAATGGAAGAAAGTTTGATAAGGAATTGAAATAATTATGAGACTTAGATTCTAATGGATAATAAATAATTAAACATGTAATATTTTAGTACGTAGGCTCTCACGGCCGGTGTCATTATAATTATCTAAAACTTCCGGGCTGAAAGGCCGTCGTCGAATGCTTGATCTTCTACAGCTAGACGTTTCGGCCACACCACCGGTGGCCATCTTCAGTAGCAAAAAGTGTTCGAAATAGATGGTACGCCGAACACGTCTCCCAATGAACTGGGAACAAGCAACAGTGAGAGAAGGCTACGCTGTTTCTATTTATAACTTTTTGGCCGCTTAAGGTGTATAACGCGGACCAATGAGAAGCCAGCTCATCATTCTCCATTCTGATTGGCCATGGAAAATAAACCATGCCAGACACTATTTAAGGCGATGCTTTCACCTCGGCGGTTCACAGCGACGGACACATTCTTATGGATATGGATGGACTCCAGATGCAGGCGAGTGAAGTAACCCCGGACAGAAGACAACACCCGGGCTTCATCAAACATTACCCAGTGATCGTCGTGGGAAAGAGCGTGTTCAGCAACTGCGGACTTCTCCGGCTGGCCCAGGCGGCAGTATCTCCGATGTTCAGAGAGGTGCGTCCGGACACTACGCTTCGTGGTGCCTATGTATAGCTGGCCACACGTACAAGGAATACTTTATGAACAGTTGGATGGCGTCGCGATGGGAAGTCCTCTCAGCCCTGTGGTTGCAAACTTCTACATGGAAAAATTGAAGAGTTGGCAATTTCATCTGCGCCACTGAAGCCGAAGTATTGGCTGCGGTATGTTGACGACACTTTCGTGGTCTGGAGCCATGGGGATGAAGAGTTGGAACGCTTCCTTGGACATCTGAACGCTGTGCACCCGTGCATACAGTTTACGATGGAGCGCGAGAGTGGTGATCAATTGGCTTTTCTGGATGTGTTGGTCCTGAAAAGGACCGATGGCAGATTGGGGCACAAAGTTTATAGGAAGCCAACGCACACTGACAGATATCTGCATAAGTCCTCCAATCATCATCCTAGGCAGAAGAGGGCGGTGCTGAAGACTCTGGTTGACCGGGCAAAGAGGATCTGTGAGCCCTGGTATCTCAAAGATGAGTTTCGGCATCTTGAGGAAGCACTGCAGTCCAACGGCTACTCTGCTGCAGAGGTAAGGAGAGCTGCCCGGCCGAGAAGATCTGCTAGGCCAGAAGAGTCGGTGTTGCCCGAGGTTGTTGGCTCCGCTGTCTTGCCCTACATCCGTGGCGTGACTGACCGCATCGGCAAGTTGCTGAGTAAACGGGGCGTCAGGACGATCTTTAAGCCAACCAAAAAGATACAACAGTTCCTGCGACCGGTAAAAGACACCAGGGATCCACTCTCGTCGTGCGGGGTGTACAGTATTCCTTGTACGTGTGGCCAGCTATACATAGGCACCACGAAGCGTAGTGTCCGGACGCGCCTCTCTGAACATCGGAGATACTGCCGCCTGGGCCAGCCGGAGAAGTCCGCAGTTGCTGAACACGCTCTTTCCCACGACGATCACCGGGTAATGTTTGATGAAGCCCGGGTGTTGTCTTCTGTCCGGGGTTACTTCACTCGCCTGCATCTGGAGTCCATCCATATTCATAAGAATGCGTCCGTCGCTATGAACCGCCGAGGTGAAAGCATCGCCTTAAATAGTGTCTGGCATAGTTTATTTTCCATGGCCAATCAGAATGGAGAATGATGAGCTGGCTTCTCACTGGTCCGCGTTATACACCTTAAGCGGCCAAAAAGTTATAAATAGAAACAGCGTAGCCTTCTCTCACTGTTGCTTGTTCCCAGTTCATTGGGAGACGTGTTCGGCGTACCATCTATTTCAAACACTTTTTGCTACTGAAGATGGCCACCGGTGGTGTGGCCAAAACGTCTAGCTGTAGAAGATCAAGCATTCGACCACGGCCTTTCAGCCTGGAAGTTTTAGATAATTATAAACATGTAATATATTTGGATATTGAGAGGTATTGTTATTAGTAGGTGAGGGATGAATTTTCTAATGCAATTGTCAATGATCACAGTAATGTAAAGTGTTAACAAGGAATAGAGCATGGGTGATAATGATAAATAGAGGCATTGGAGTTTGTTAAGCAGAGTTATTGGGAGTTAGAGAGAATAAGAAGTAGAGATACAGATAATACACAAAGAGGTGTTAGATATTTTAGGGACACAGTAGTTTAGTGATTATATGTAGAGAGGTGAGTAATGTGAATGGTAAATATATTTGTTGATGATGATATTTTGTAGTAAGGGTAGTGGTATAAGGAGTGATCAGCGTGCGGCGTGGCAAGAGACCAGCGTGCGGCGTTGTGGCAGGCGGAGCAATTTGGGTTAGAGTGTTTGCCGATATTTGGTGGAGGGCAAATGGTTAGGAATGTACATGGCCAGGTAGGGAACACACATCCTAGTACAAAGACGAGCGGTGCCAGAGGTAAGTGGAATTAGCGAAGGTGTTTATTATTGAGATATTGGTGTCGTAATGTAACGTGCCGATTTCAGGGGATTTTATTTTATTAAAATTTTTGGGATTTATAAAAAAATATTTGTAAATTTTATTTCCAACTGTGACCAGGCCACATGTCGTATTGTAATAACAGTGTTCTAACAAAGGCACAATACGTCTCCACAGTTGTGCAATCGCTAACAAGAAATGCACCCAGCATCAGTTTCCAAGAACTTTGCAAGTGTGTGGCAATGCGCCCTATCGCGCCCGACAAGCATGCGCGCGGACCCACGCCGGTGTGAAACACAAAGATGGCTAAGAGAAGAATTTCTGTTCGCTTCGTTTACCAAGGTGCCGGATGTAAAGCCTAAGTCCCACCTATCTCGTGACGTCGGCCAGTGCTGCACAAATATCTTATACAAACAGCACACAAACACTTGCATGGGTTGAATAGGGCAGAGCTGCGACGAAGAACCATGAGGCCTTGGTTTCCACCAAAGAAAGACGAAATTGAGTTAGCGGTGAACTCTATGCCGCTCTGGGCAGTCTGATTGTAGACCGTACCTGGCCAGGTACAGAGCCAAGTGGGCTCTTTTCAAAATTTCTTAAATTACCAGTAAACAGTGAATTTCGGTTAACCAGTGATGTGAAAATGACGTTCGGGTCCCACCAAAGGACATAAACAAACAAAAATCTATTTTGCGTTTATATTCGAGAAGTTACAAATGAGTGACCACGCAATGAGAGGATGCCTCGTGCAGGCAAGGGGTATAAGTATCAATTTTATTAATAATGGGGCGCGTCTCTATTAAAAAGGGGATAAATTAGTGTGAGAGAGAGAGAGAGAGAGAAGCAGGCTGGGCGGCCTATATAGATATAAGTTGTGTCATATTAATTGGTACGTATACTTTAATATTATGTCTTAACAATCAACAAATAAATATTTTGTACCTTTGGTAAAATACTAAAAGAAATAATTAATTATGCTTATTTTGGTAGTAACATGTTGAAAAAGTTATTAATGGAAAATGTCTGATTTGATTGCACCACTACGCCACATGGCGAGGCGCATGAGATATGTAGTGTCCTTGGCAGTAATCGCAAAATAAAATATTATCTCTTCAATGATATATTTTGTTAAACAAAGTCATTTCAAAAACCTTAGTTCATTTGCTGTACTGTCAAGTTCGCCGTACGAACGGGGTTTTGTCCACACTTAGAGATCAGGCTAGATTAAGAAGCAAAAAGGTGAGTGGAAGTTTGCAATATAATTCATTAATAAAATGTAACCGAATGTTACAATTGGTGCCGTGACTGCAGGATGTAATATAATAAAAAGTTGAATTACACCGGCCTATATTTTGACAGTACATTGAATGAAATACGGTTATGAAAGCGAAATTTTAGTTACGTGAAATGTACGTAATTATGGTGTAAGGTTTATTTTATGTATGTTGTAGTATAATGTTTTGGAAGGGAAGATTAATCAATTGTAGTTAACACTTAAGCAAAAATAAGTTATAAACCAAACAAAAATGTCTGAGCATACTAAACAAACCAATATAACTAACGTAGAAATGAGTGAAAGTGACCTTGAACCACAGTCACTGAATGAAAGTGATATGCGAACAGCTGATCCCAGCGCTGTTACAGAAACAGCTGTGGGCGGCAATGTAATCATTCATTCTACCCCAATTGCTGCTCAAATACAATTAAGTGAAACAGCTGTTGATTCTGGGATTCAATTAACCCCAGTTTTAACCAATAAAACTAAACAAGCCGATGACATGGATATAATAAGCTTTTTACGAAAAATGGAGAGTAAGTTTGAAAGTCGTTTTGATGCTAATGACAACAAATTTGACATACAGAATAACCAATTTAACGAATTAAATAAACGTTTTGATAGAAATGACGAAAAATTTGAGATTTTAAGTAATGACTTTAATAAACGTTTTGATGCAAATGACGAAAAATTTGAGACCAAATTTGACCAATTGAGTAACGACATTAAAGAGCAGAAACTAAAATGCGAACAGCAGAATATTAAAAATGATATTATTTTTAAAGAAATTAAAGAACAGAATATTCAGTTTCAGCAGAGGATAAGTGTAAAATTTGATAATCTGAGTCGTGTACTAGATAAACATGTTGATGATTGTTGCAAAAATATTAAATTACAATTGACAGAGTCTATGAATGAGCAATTAGAGTGCCGTGTTTCTGATATAAAAAATGATATAACAAATAAAGTAGAGAAGCAGATCACGGAACAATATAGCGTAATAAACACAATTGTTGAGAAACAAATAAATGAATGCAACACCAATACTGAATGTAAGGTTAGTTATGCTATGAATAAGATTGAAAGTAATAACATTAAAATAAGTGAAATAGAAAATAATTGTAAGATTGAATTTAAGACAATACACAATACAATAAGTGACCTTGAATCTGATAGTAACAATAAATTAATGAACGTTGAAAAGAATATCATGGATGTTAAAAATGAATTGAGTATGGCCATCAGCCAACAAGTAAACACTGTGACCGAACGAGTAATTATGACTCGTGACGTAAGCAGTGAAGTTGAGTTACAGTCATTTAGTTGTGATAACAAAAGAGTGCATCCTATGCAATTCATAAATAGAGTGAGGGAGTTTAATAAATTTAATACTAATACCTGGGAGGTACAATTATTGAAAATTTTAAAATGTTTCAAGGGTAGTTCGGAGATATGGGCCAAGGTACACAAAACAGAATGGAGGTGTTTCGAAAGCTTCGAGGCCGCATTCAGAAATAAATATTGGTCTGAAGAAGATCAAGAGGTGTTACGTAGTAGAATTATGGGAACTGGGAATTTTGGGGGACCCAATAATAATATAACAGGGTATGTAATGAAAATATTTAATGAGGCGAAATACCTAGAACCGCCATTGCCATTTAGATCCTTCGTGAGGCATATAAGCAAGCACTTGCCAAGGGAAGTGCAAATAACACTAATGACGCGGGAGGTAGCCAATATTAGTGAGTTAGAAAACATTTTAGATGTGTTTCAGAACATCCGGGACCAAGAAATGAGTCGCCGTCACAACCAGCAAAATATGAATAACGGAGGTAATCAGGGACCGCCGAGGGGACCTACAAATGGACCGGCATACCCCAGACGAGAACAAGATAATCGAGGCCCAATGTGGACCTGTCCAGCGTGTTCGCAGGGAAATTATGCTACACAAAATTTTTGTTTTAGATGTAGGAGAGAGAGACCGGGTCAGCGACCGGGACCACAACCCACGCAGAACCACCATGCATACCAACGAAGGGGAGAGGGCCAAGGAGGAGCGCCGAGAGGTAACGCCCACGAAAAGCAGGTGAACCAGAGGGAAAGTGGATACAACCCAGCGGTGGCGAGCACGTCTGCGGGAAACTAAGAGAGACAATGGAATACCGGACCCGACCGTTGTCGCCGGAAGATTCTGGGGTCCAAAGGAATGACAAATATCAAAACAACATTATCATAACCGATTTATCTGAGGAATTAATGGAGGAAGAAGACGTCGAAGCAGTGAGACGGGAGAATGGACTGACCGAGGTGAAAATCAACATTGAAGGTAAGGAGATTAAAACTTTGATCGATACAGGTAGTGAAATCTCTGTTATTTCCGAACACGTACTAGACGAATTAAAAGAAATACATAAAAATATTCCATCTTTGCCAGTTGCGGGAGTGACGATTGTAGGTATTACGGGCGTTAGGAGTAAAAGAGTCACCAAACAAGTACATTTAAACATGATAATTAACGGGGTAGGGTACGATAATACATTTCTAGTCGTACAGGGATTAAATCTGGAGGTTATTTTGGGAAACGATTTTCTGATTAAACATAAGGGGGTGATTGATTTTCAGAAATGGGTGTTAAAATTAAACAGTGAAGTAGAATCAGTTCAGATAAATTTTGAGCGGGTGGTAGATGCAGTAAGAATTTTGGGTGTAAGGGTGATACATGATCGGGTTAATAAACAAGAAGCGGAAGTTAGCATGAATGTATGTAGTGAGAGTAAAATAGAGTGTGATGAAAATGTAGATCAAATATGGGATGAAAGGGCACTTAAATTTTGTAGTGGGGGTGGCGTAATAGGGAGTTCTCAACGTGAATCGTTGTGGCGGGTAGTAGAGAATTTTAGGGAAGTGTTTGCCGATATACCAGGGAGGGCAAGAAACTATGAATGTGAATTAAAGGTAAGGGAACACGCACCCTACGTACAAAGAAGTTATCCGGTGCCATATGCGAAGAGAAGAGCAGTCCAGATTGAGTTAGAGAAAATGTTAGAGGGAGATATAATTGAGCGATCCGTATCACCATATTCTAACCCTTTAGTAGTAGTAATTAAAAAAGATGGGCGAGTTAGGTTATGTTTAGATGCCCGCAAAATCAATCAAATAATTATTCCAGACCGTGAGTCACCCGAAGCCATTGAGGAAATTTTTCAGAAGTTCAGCGGTGTGAGATATATGACCTCTTTAGACCTAACCGCCGGGTATTGGCAAGTTCCGTTGGCAGCGAATAGTAGGAAATATACAGCTTTCTTATTCAATGGAAAAAATTATCAATTCAAACGACTACCGTTTGGATTGAACACCAGTGTAGCTAGTTTTATCAAGTGTCTGGATGAAATTTTGCAACCTCATACCTTAGATTTTTTAACTATATATGTAGATGATATTCTGATAGCTTCCAGAACGTTTGAGGAGCACGTAGAACATTTAGAATATGTGCTGGAGAAGTTATACCAGGGAGGTTTGACGGTGAACTGGGATAAATCCAAATTTTTACAGACTGAGATACACTTTTTAGGTTTCATCATAACACCTACAGGAATACGGGCTAATCCGGACAAAGTAGAATCCATCCTGACGTTCCCGGAGCCCAAGAACATAAAGCAATTACAAAGTTTTCTTGGTCTGTGTAATTTTTACAGGAAGTTCCAGCGAAACTACGCCCAGACTACGGCCCAACTTAGCGCAGTGCTACAGAAGAGCAAACAATGGAGGTGGGGTGAAAACAAAAGAGAAGCGTTTAACGAAATCAAGAATAAGTTCGCTGATATGATCTTAATGAACCACCCAAATTTTAATGATAATTTCTATTTACAGACCGATGCCAGCAATATAGCACTCGGAGCCGAACTGTATCAAGAGGACGAGGCGAGAGAACACAAGACCATTGCTTTTGCCAGCCGGACGTTGTTAGCAGCAGAGCGTAATTACACTACCACCGAGAAGGAGCTTCTAAGTATAGTATTTGCGGTGAAGAAGTTCCGGACGTATCTGCTGGGCAGTAAAACGATCATCAGGACGGACCATAAAGCGTTGTCGTTCCTGAATACTTGCACACTCACACACAGCCGGATAACCAGGTGGGTGTTAGCTCTCCAAGAGTACAATTTTTCTTGGGAATACATTAAGGGGGTAGAGAACAGGGTGCCGGACACACTATCACGAGTAGACACAGATAGAAATAGAACGGGTAGAGATATTAAAGAGATAGAGATTTATAGACTGTCCAGGGAAGATAAACTTTTAGGGGAAGAATTGAAGGATATAAATGTAATGCAAAGAGCCGATAATAAATTAAATAAGATAATCACTAGTGTAGAATCAGATATAGATGAATTTGGGTATAAACAATATTTTCAAGTATTTCAGGGGAGTTTGTTTAAAAAAGTAGAGGGGAGAGAAAGGGATTGGAGGTTAGTTATACCTGAAGGACTGGTAGAGAAAATAGTGTGGGACTGTCACCTTAGATACGGGCATTTTGGCAAAGAAGTGTGTGAATGTATTAAGGGAATCTTGTCTATTTAGAAATATGGAAAAACGCGTCCAAAAAATACTTAGAGTTTGCGAACTATGTCAGAAGTCTAAAGTTGTAAATTACAGGGTAGAAGGGGAATTAAATTACATTAAGGTAGAGAAACCATTTGATTTAGTAGCCGTGGATTTGTACGGCCCATTGCCAAAGGGTAGGGGTGGAGTGATGTATATTTTTGTTGTACTTGACACATTTTCTAAATATGTAAGGTTATATAGCGTGAAGCGAGCGACCAGTAAGGTGCTGAGCGAAAAGATCACACGCGACTACATGATCAACGTGGGGAAGCCGAAGGTTATATTATCCGACCATGGACCACAGTTCATCAGTGGAAGGTGGCGCCAGACCCTTGGATGGGAAGGTATCATCCCAAAACACACCGCAGTGTACCATCCGCAGTCCAATCAGGCGGAGCGCGTCATGATGGAGTTGGGCAGAATTTTCTGAACATACTGCCACGCCAAACACAGTGAGTGGCCACTGTATGTTCAGAAGATTGAAGACTGGCTTAACTGCACCACCCACGAGTCGACGGGGTTCACACCTTATGAGTTAATACGAGGGACGCGTCCACAGAGGATTTTGGAGCAACTAATTGAGTATCCACCAGAAACCAATATTATTGGTCGTGACGTGAAACTTAGGCTGGCGAATGAAAATTTATTGACGAAGGGGGAGAAGAGAAAACAGAGGCATGATATGAAAGGTAAGTGGACGCAGTACGAGGTTGGACAGCTGGTATTAGTACGACGACATGATTTATCGAGTGCTCAGGATAAGGAGATCAAGAAATTTTTCTTACTCTACGAGGGGCCGTACGAAGTAATAGAGGTTAAAATGAAGAATTCATATGTGTTACACAACAGAGAGACGAGGGAGATAGTGGGAACGCACAACACTACAAATTTGAAATTATATTGGTCAGCATAGGAATGGTAACAATGATTATTATTAATGAATTGTGTGAATGAAATTTAAATTGATTCTATATGTTTTCAGAAGGGATCCACCCCCATTTTCGGGCGGTCACGATCTTACCAGTCCTGGCCGTGGTTTTCGGAACTTGGAGGCGGGCCATGGTTGGAGGATCTTCCTTCGGGCGGTGAACACAACGATGGTCCGGCTCCACCGAAATTGGTTGAAATTGGAAAACTTACATCATATTTGAACAGGGAGGGGGACCCCAAAGGTACGTGACACACATTATATTATTAAAACACTCATGGTGCAGCGGTTTGGTGTACCTGTCACGTGCCTGCACTGCCTTAGAGTGTATGTATATAATGCAAGGCAGTGCATACAAATTAATATTTGTGCATCAGTGGCACAACAAAAATTTTAGCTACTGACTTTAATTACAGTGTAATCTGAAACTTGAGTCCTGTGGCTTCTGGGCTTGGAGTGGGGGAGATGGCGGGCTAGAATAAATGGGAAAAGGAGTTGAGTCGATATGATAATAAAGAGATAAAGAGGGGGACGTGAATTCACGTAGTGTGTCTCCCCGGTTCCAAGTCGAGACGCTGCAGGAACCCATTTTCGGCGATCACAGATTTACTTTTAATGATAGTTAGTATTAGCCTCCTAAATGTAAAAATTTTACTGTTGTATAGTTCGGATTGTTTATGTATTTAATTTTATATCAGTAGCTGTATTTTATTTAGTGACCAATTATAATTGTCAAGTTTTAGTATCGGTGAGAATGGGAATGTTTTGAAGAGTGTAGAATAAAGAAAAAAACTTGTCGATACAAGATGTGGGGATAATTTTGGGGGGTAGATTGGTGCTCATAGAAGTGATATAACAGTGGAGTGCACGAACTGCAAATTGTAGAAAGTTTTAATTTTTTATTATTTAGTTATTAACGTGCTATTGCTGGGGTGGCCTGTGCCCCAGTAGATAGTGGAATGGGTTGGGGGTAACAGTGAGTGTTACCTCCATCGGAGGCCGAAATGGCGAAAATGTACGGCACACCTTTTTTGTACAATTACTTAATTGTACCATGATAGACTTTCGTGCCGTACATAATAATGATGAATAGAACAGGCATTAAAGTAAAGTTTGATTTCCCCGACTTTTCGGGCGATTACTGCCTTACCAGCACTAATCGTGGTTTTGGCTAGCGGTCAGCTATGGCCATAATCAAGTCCCTTGACCATAGCTGACTTGAAATTGGTTGATATTAGAAATTAATAGGGGGGTGAAACTAGGGGAAATCCCGGGAACTATGGAACAGCGGCTGCCACTCTGTCCGCGGAGGTACAGCATAGCCAGGTGGTAGACCCGTTTTAAGGGCTTATAAGTATAAAACGAAGGTATGTCGATACCTAAAAACTTTAAAATGTAAAGCCGAAGCAAGGACAAGGAGATGTTCAATTCCTCCAACTATGCAGTCCTTGTGTAGGCAAATGGGCGTCACAGTCCAACATAAAATGCAATAGTGTGTGTGGATTGGGAGGTTGCTCCGATGAGCAACGAATGTAAATTTCATAACATAAAAATGATAAATCAATTTTGCTCTAATTAAACGCGGGTATTATGCTTTGATGAATAGGGGTTCATACATTCAGTATACTGTGTTCATTCTGTATTTTGTAAATGTATTATTTTATTGTGTTAGAGGTAAGAATTTATAAAAAATATGTGTTTTATATAATTTGTGTAATTTTGAAGTGACTATAACAAAGTAAATAATTAGACCAACCGGCAGGCGGTTTACACAATAGTACCAGAGTCAGAAAGAGGGGAAACAATGATGTGTAGTATGGTAGATGTAAGGATTGATAACCATATGTATTTCATTGAATTTGTATAATTTTGAAATGTGTTTTCACTTTGCTGGGAATGTCAGCTGATCAATAATAAAATGTCACTGTTAAAGGGTTTATTAATGTCCAATGTAATTAATGTTAAAGATAAGTTTTAATGTGTTAAAAACACTGATAATGCGGAAAGTAATTTGACCAAGTTAAGATTTTAAATAATTTGTGAAAGTTAATAAAAGATAGATTTTGGGTGATTAATGTTTTGTGGGTCATATAGATCAGTCCACGTTAAAGTTAAAGTGGTACTAGAGATGAAAATATTGTGTTGAATTAATGTAATGTTGTGGTGAGGTAATGTAATAGAATTTGAGAAGTATTGATGTTGACACAGTAGTCATGGGGAATCTATGTAGAGTATTGATTTATATATTGATGTTTATAAATGATGATGTTATTTTGTAGTTGAAGTGGGGTAATAAGAATGAGATTTGGGGATGGCAATTTTGTAATAGGGGATAGTGTAGTATAGGAGTCCGCAACAAAAGGGTTGGGACGGGAAGGGACCGTTTGGCGCCGGAAAGGGTTACCTTAGGTAGAATCCAGGAACCAACATAAGGGAATGAGCTATTTGGGGGCGGGAACACTTATCCTAAGTACAAAGGGTTAGAGAGTATTCTTTTTTTTATATATCGAGAGAATGTGGTGATTTGAGTTTAATAGTAAGTTGGGTGTAGAGATTGTGTGATAGATATTTTGATAGAGATGGGTGTCATGATAGTTAGAGTTTTTAGTGATGTTAGAGTCAGAGTGAGAAAGATTATATATGTATAAATGCCAAGTGGCAGATCAAGTTGATATAAATAATTAAATCACTCAAATTAATGGAGAATGAGATGATTAAATAAAGAGATTTATAGTAAAAAATATAAAATTTTTAATTGCAACCAGTGACAATTTTGATAGAGTTTGAAAATAATGTAAAGTGTTTATTGTGAGTAATTTAAATATTAATTTTATTCTTGATTATAATAATATTTTGTTATTTTAAATGTTTTATTTTATTGTGTTTCGTGTTTGAAGATAGAAGTTTAAAGATGTTCAGTGTATTTTCAGGTGTAACTTGTGTATAATTTATGTAGGTCAAGGTTCTTGACTTGACCCAGTTTTGATCAGCTGATAGGTGATGTCATATACTAGACACGTTTAGCAAGGAAGTAAAGCTAATTTTGCTTTTAATTAATTTGAATAATTTTAAATAAGTTCAATATTTTAAAAAATATATATATATTTTAATAAATTTAAAATTTTGAATTTAAAATTTTGGAAAAAAAAATTTTTTGATTTCCCGCCTGCCATCTAATTGATATTTTGAACTTTGATGATGTTATTGTTTGTGTATCATTAGTGTTCTATTGAATTGTATTGTTAGGGCATATGTATAATCACATGTTACGTTAAGGATGTTCATATTTTAAGAAATGTTCAATTTGTTTATTTTCTAATAGCAAAAAACTAATGAAGAGAATTAGTCAATGTAGGTAAAGGATTTGTGTTCTGATTTAAAGAAAATAGCTATTGATTTTGACTTAAACAAAATTTTAAAACTAAAGATGTTTCAATGTTTATATGATGTAGTATAAGTGTGTGTGCGTGAGCCCAGTAACTGCTAAAGGCAGCCCAGTTTGCATGTAAGGGGGAACATATCGGTTGAGGATCTGGCATGATATAAGACCAGGGATTTGGATTTTTGGGGAAACATGATAGAAGGTGAGGTGCGCTGTGGTGCGTATCTGTTCGATTTTTCGGTGTTGGGATCTCGCACAGAGAAGTCCAGTGATCTCGTTCAGATGCGTCCACAGTCTCCGAGCCAGGGTGGTCGTTTACCCATGAGGTGTAAGAGGAAAAGGGGGTGTTGGCACCAGTTCCTCACCGGTCCTCTTAGGGGTTTGAGCAAGGAGATTTCTTCTGTTTCGGCAGAAGATCTCTCATTGCGGGGGTATTGTAACGTGCCGATTTCAGGGGATTTTATTTTATTAAAATTTTTGGGATTTATAAAAAAATATTTGTAAATTTTATTTCCAACTGTGACCAGGCCACATGTCGTATTGTAATAACAGTGTTCTAACAAAGGCACAATACGTCTCCACAGTTGTGCAATCGCTAACAAGAAATGCACCCAGCATCAGTTTCCAAGAACTTTGCAAGTGTGTGGCAATGCGCCCTATCGCGCCCGACAAGCATGCGCGCGGACCCACGCCGGTGTGAAACACAAAGATGGCTAAGAGAAGAATTTCTGTTCGCTTCGTTTACCAAGGTGCCGGATGTAAAGCCTAAGTCCCACCTATCTCGTGACGTCGGCCAGTGCTGCACAAATATCTTATACGAACAGCACACAAATACTTGCATGGGTTGAATAGGGCAGAGCTGCGATGAAGAACCATGAGGCCTTGGTTTCCACCAAAGAAAGACGAAATCGAGTTAGCGGTGAACTCTATGCCGCTCTGGGCAGTCTGATTGTAGACCGTACCTGGCCAGGTACAGAGCCAAGTGGGCTCTTTTCAAAATTTCTTAAATTACCAGTAAAAAGTGAATTTCGGTTAACCAGTGATGTGAAAATGACGTTCGGGTCCCACCAAAGGACATAAACAAACAAAAATCTATTTTGCGTTTATATTCAAGAAGTTACAAATGAGTGACCACGCAATGAGAGGATGCCTCGTGCAGGCAAGGGGTATAAGTATCAATTTTATTAATAATGGGGCGCGTCTCTATTAAAAAGGGGATAAATTAGTGTGAGAGAGAGAGAGAGAGAGAGAAGCAGGCTGGGCGGCCTATATAGATATAAGTTGTGTCATATTAATTGGTACGTATACTTTAATATTATGTCTTAACAATCAACAAATAAATATTTTGTACCTTTGGTAAAATACTAAAAGAAATAATTAATTATGCTTATTTTGGTAGTAACATGTTGAAAAAGTTATTAATGGAAAATGTCTGATTTGATTGCACCACTACGCCACATGGCGAGGCGCATGAGATATGTAGTGTCATTGGCAGTAATCGCAAAATAAAATATTATCTCTTCAATGATATATTTTGTTAAACAAAGTCATTTCAAAAACCTTAGTTCATTTGCTGTACTGTCAAGTTCGCCGTACGAACGGGGTTTCGTCCACACTTAGAGATCAGGCTAGATTAAGAAGCAAAAAGGTGAGTGGAAGTTTGCAATATAATTCATTAATAAAATGTAACCGAATGTTACAGTAATATATAAAATGGTTGTTAGTAGCGGTTGTTAGTAGGAAAAAAGGGGTAGTAAGGTTAGATAGATAAATGCCAAAATAAGATATAGATAATAGTGAGTAATAGAGAGTCACCCAAACAAGATAAGGATTGAGGAAAGGTTAGAAAAAGAAAATTCATAGTAGAAAGGTGATGTAGTAGAGAGATTAATAATAAATTTGAAATTTTTTATAATGATACAATAAATGTTAACTAATTTAAAAGTTGAATAGAGAATTGATAATAATGATGTTATAAAGTTTTGGATACAAGTTATTTAAATGTGAATTATGTAAGGTAAAGGTAACAATGTTAATGTTTGATGTTCAATGTTTATTATGTTTTTATTATGGTGATAGACCCGCACTAAGGGCGTATAACTATGTAACTTTCAGATATTATGATATCTAACTATTTTTATAATGTAATGCTGAAGCAAAGACAAGGAGATGACAAAATTCCTCCACCAGTTCAGTCTTTGTGAAGGCACCTGGGCGCTACAGTCCAGTGGGGGTAAAATAGTGTGTGTGGTTAGGAGGTCGTTACAGGTCAACATGTTGGATAGATAAGGTCAGAAATGGTTTTGAACAAAAAATATAGTTTGATTCTGTTGCAAAGAAATATAAGTATAAAGAAAGCGAAGTAAAGAAATTTAAATATTTGAAATGTTTGCCATAGTAGGTATATATTTTTTTTGTTTTTATATAAAACGATAGAGATAGTAGTTGTGGTTTTGAAAATTAAAAGGTTGTTTTATGTGTTATGATTAATATAGAATATGTTTTCTTGGGGTGAGGGAAGTAAGTTAATATTGACTGGAGTCAGAAAATTTTAATAAACGCAGGAATGTTGAAAAGAGAAGGAAATCTTCTATTATAAATCTTGTTTTTGTTATTAGAAAATTTTAAGTTAAGCAAACCAACGCCTCAAAACACAAACCAATGCATCTAAGGGGAGACATATCAGTTGTGATATGGGAATAGATAAGGCCACCATTTTAAAATTTTGTATTAAATGTTTCAGAGCTTGATGGTGTTGTGACGGCGGTCCTGAGCTGGCCGGTGTGTCAGAGCAGGAGCGTTAAGTGCCTAATGGCCTTATGGTGTTGGGATCTCTCCTGAGAAGTCCAGTAAGGTCAGATGGTACGATCATCATCATTGGACCAAGGGTAAGTGATTAAAGTTTTTCTATGTAAACACTACAGGGGGTTGTGGTGACATATCTGGGCTGATCCCTTTAGAACGTATGAATGGGTCAATGAAAGTTTTTATGCTTCGGCATAAAACCTTTCATTGAGGGGGTTTTGTAACAGGACAAAAGACCTGTTTCCATAAGTTTGGTATTCAGGGAAAATTTATTGTATTTTATATTGTATTTCATGTATAAATTATGGTTAGAGCAACTTCCCCCAAGCATTAACAAAACAACGCAGATTCAACAGTGTGAGCCGTTCCCAAGGTCATCACCTACATGCAGTCCACCATGTACATTATGTACAACAAATAGAAAAACAATAATGAGATGTGACGAAAGCAGTTAAAGACGTCATAAGTATGACATTAAACTAGGGTGTTGGCTACTGAAACAATAGAATGCTGACGACATAACTCACTCACATACAGAAACGGAACTGGTTATCCGGCCATTGCACATCAGACTTTCAGAGAGGCAACACGTAGTAAAACGTGCTGGTCGTTAATCGCCGGTAAAAGTGAAAATTTAAACAAAAATGTAACAACAACAGTAATCAGTGAACTATAAAATGTAAAACAAATTTAAATTCAGTGTGTGACCATAAAAATATAGCCAGGATGCAGTAAAACTTACGGAAAACACAGGCCGGCGAAGAGGAGACGTCTGGAGGAACAACGCCACTTCAAATACAGGAAAGTGCACATTTCCCTCAATTCATTATCATAAAGAAATTCGAGCTCAAAAAATGTATAAGTAAATTCAATTAAAATGTATCTATTTTGGGGCAAAAATGAGTGTGCGTGAGAGTAAACGTAAAGCCGGCTATTAAACAGGCAAGACGCCATGAGGCGTTGGTTTGTGTTTGTATTCTTTTTCATATATTGCTAATAGTCACGTGTAGAAGCCAAATACTGCAGTATAAAATAGAAAGTCTAAAGCAATTTCCAGTTAGTTTCTGAAGTAAATTGAAAGAAAATTATGGTTAGAGAATTAGATTGATAAATGGTAGTAAGCGAAAGTAAAACCAGACGCCATTTTGTTATTGTTACCAACCACAATAATAGCGATGTTCATAAATGTGAAAGAAACCAGTCAAGATCATTAAACAAAGTTTTACAACACCAATACTGTTGTGTAAAAGCATTATTTCAATACCCAACTCAGTCTCTAGTTACGGTGAAGGAACTCTGGACCCTACAAAGAGAAGTGATTCATATGCATTACACCATAATTATGGTAAGTACCATAAAAAATAAATTCGATAATTATGTGCAAGGTACACTATGTCACTAAGAACAAATGAATTTATGTATTTGTATTGTTTAAAGAAGTTAACAGCTGCAAACAGAATCTATTTCCACACCACACCGACTCCTGAAGGAAGTAACAGAAATTTATATATAAGAACACATACAATATGATTTGAGTGGTTATCACTTTGATGACCATTTGTCATCATAACACTTGGTTCATGATAGCCTCCTGTTAGACACCATTTCAAATAGTTTGTACCTTTAATTTTAAATAATATAACAAAATTACTGGCAAAATTTAGGGTGTTTTTATTATATAAATCAATTCAAACTCTTACACTATATCAACTGACCAGAAGAAAGTATGGAATCTGACCAGGAAAAGAGAATACAAACTCAACTCTGAAATTTTAAACTCTTAAACAGAGGGCTCCTGCATTGTGAACCTGTTAGTGACACTCCTGCCTATAAGAATAGTTGTAGACATCAGGACTGGATTAAGGCTGAATTAACTATACTGTGAAGGAAAACAATAGAAATTAACAAAATCACTACAGTAATAATTTATATTGACAGAATGAGCAGTAACTTGGATGGGAGGTAAAATTAAAGCCATGTTCAATACAAAACGAATAGCAACACTTGAAGCTACCAATAATTAAAATGATGCTTATGGTGATGTTGGTGGTGATGATATTCTGGTGGTTAGTTTCACCAACACATGAAACTAAAACTATGCTACACTTTGTCAAACTATGCTAAAACTAACCATATTTTGTTAAGGCTATGATAGTCTGCATTCTGTTTTGTTTGAAATCCTGCTAATTTCAACTCTACATAATATATTTAGTAAATTAAGTAAATAAATCCCTGATAACGGTAATGATTTATAAAAAATTACTACATAATAATGAGACTTTCTTGCCCATAAACAATATACATATAACAAATCTTTTTCTGAACTTTTAATGGGATCAATTTAAACGTCCAAATTGTAAATAATCAACTGTTCACTAATATTACAAAAACTGTGATAAGATAAATTATGACTACCAAAGTCTGGTTTTATTTTTAAACTGTCTGTTGGTTGTGACTTGCTACAGTATACTGTCAAACAGCAATTGTGTTTTGTATTGGTTTTGTTTGTAATAGGATTTATCTCTTCCTCTCTCTTTTTTTAATTAACAACTTAAAATTTTAATTAATGACATTTTTTGAGTTACTGGAAAAATTTTAATCTACATTTAAATCCTTGAATAGCTGCTAACAATCTATGTTTAAAAAAAATCTAAAGACTATAATAGTAAGACCTCTGCATTGTGTCACATATTGACAATGATTTTGCGAGGGAGGGGCTTCATGGCTTCAATAGAAATGTGTAATTCTAGAATAATATATGATGTTTTTAAATCAAAAGTTTGAAAATGTAACTTACCATGATTTTTATTCAATTTTTAGTTTAATGTGAAAACTCAATATTTTTTGTGCGGTAACAATGTTTCTAATATGCCTCCAGAGATTACAAAATGTTGACTTCATTGACCACTGCCAAAATACCAACATGACCCACGGACTTGTCACTGCAATTATTTCCTTCAGTTTTCTGCTACCCATTTCATTTGAAACTAACTTTTAGGTCCCATTAATCTAATATCTTCCAAATATGTTTTCCTATTTTTCCTTTCCATTTCATAAATCTTGATTTTCAGAACGTTCATGGTAAATTCATTATGTCTTACAATATTTTAAATTGATTTTCATACATCTCATTTGTTGTGACACCTTCCCTTTCTTCTACAGTTTTATATAACTCTATGAGTATTACGAACATACTGGTATATTTACTGGAGAACATCAACAATAGGCTACTAATGTTTTATAACTTTCTGTTCAATTACTACAACTGCCCAAGTATGTTTACTTCAGTTTCAGTACTAGTAACAAGATCTGTTATTTATTTCACCATCATCACCTCACAACACAGCCTGTTCTGCCTTCAACGCAAGGTGCTGCCTGTTCTGCCTTCAAAACTCCTCCATCCATCTCTTCCTGTGTCTACCCACACACCTGTGTCCTATAGGTTTGTATTTCCAGGACAGTATTACCATATAGACTTGTTTGGCCAGTATGGAATCTGATATTCTTTCTATGTATTCTTTCCACCTTTGTTTGTAATGTTTTAATTTTTCATTTAAAAACTTGGAACTTTTCTTGTATGGCCTCATTCCTTAAACAGTCAAGTTTAGAACTACTCTTAAGAATGCCATTTCCAAGGCCTGTACTTTACAGTCTTGTTTCTTGGTTGTTTATAATTCACACCCATAGAACACTACAGGGACCGCAATAACTTTGTAGAACTTTAATTTTGTATCTTGATGTACCTGTTTCTAAAAATACGTTCGATTGTCCCACAGATCATCTGGACTCACTTAACTTAACATCAATATCATAATTCCTATCATAGCCAATATTATTTCCCAAATAATTAAAGTGGCTCACATGTTCTAGAGTTTGATCACTAATCATTATTTTTGTTCTTAAGATAATACTAAGACAATATTTTATATTGTTATTTACTTAAGATAATAATTTGTATAGACTTTTTCAACATGGAACACTAATAATTTAGATAAAAACTTTAAAAAGTTGTTTACCTTTGCTCTAGTAAACAATTTTTACTTATACTTAGCTTACAGTCACTGTGATCTTCACCAGACACTTATGACAAAGCTTACAAAAAGCACAAGCTGGCTATGGCAAAGGTAAAATTTTTTTCAAGGTTTTTATCCAAGATACTAGAGTTCTGTGTGAGGAAAGTGTACACAAATCATTACCGATACTTGGACATGTCATAAACAACAAAATCCAAGATTTACTACATTCTAAAAAATCAACAAAATGGAAGTTTAAAAAATTCCTCTTATTCATATTACGTTGTTCCTTAGGTAACCTGACAATTGTCTGGGTCAACTAGTGTTCATTCTCCACATGATTTGCAACAATAAAAGAAATAGGTCACTCTTATTTTTCAACCCCGACCATTTTTTTAGGAATTTGTTTTTTCATATTGTGGTTTGTGTACAGTGGTGATATAAAAGTGATAAAGGAAGTTGAATATGTTAGTGAACTGAAAACGCCAAAATGAGAAACTAAGCAATGAACATGATAAAACCTGGAAAAAACTTAGGCTGTTAGGCTGTTGGCTTATTCCAAACTAGAAAATCTAACCTTCTAGTGGTTAATGATTTTAGGATTGTAACGGGCCAAATTTGTGGGTATTTTTATTTATTGCATTTTCGGGGATTTATAAAAATATGTGTAAATTTTATTTCAACGGTGACCAGACCACGTGTTGAGTTGTAAGAACAGTTTTTAACAAAGGCGCAATATCACGTTGTGCAATCGGTAGAGGAATCCGCACCACCCTAGTTTCCAAGAACTTTGTCTGTGTGTGACCGTGCGCTCGTATGCATGACGTGAGCATACGCGCGGGGTGACGCTACTTCCAAAACTAAGATGGCCAGGAAACGATTTTGATTCACCTTCATCTAACAGGCGACGGATATAAAACTTTTAAGGCCCGCCTATTTTGTGACGTCGAGCCATAAGCGCCTAAATATCATCGGCGTACAGGACTAAAATACTGCTATGTATCATGGGCATAGCCACTAATCTGCAACAACTCAGGCTGTGAGCGACGACGAAATTCGTTCACCGGCAAGCATTAATATCCGTCCGCATGAGATAGACGCTTCACCAGTCCACGATAAACCAAGTTCACGAACAGACGCTAACAGTTTTGTTCGGGCCCGGTCGGTGTAGTTTTATCAGATGTGACTAATTCAACAATATCGTTAATACCGACCGGGACTCGAGGAATTAACGAACTTACAGAGTACCATTTGTGCGGTGGCGTTGTGACTTACCACAATAAATAACGAACATTCGAATCGGGTGACCAACACGTGTTTTTTTTACGGAAGAGTGGCAGTGAACAGTTTAATAAGTAAATTTATAAAATAATAAAACGATGGGTAAAGTATAAAATGGTGTGAAAGAGAGAGTGAGCAGAATGGGCTGTCTTAGAAGTAATAATATTTAAATATGGTACCAAAAAATATATTTCAAAATTGGTCTTGTAGTGCTCTTGTAATAATAATGAAAACTGATTTGAGTAATTAAAATTATTTAGTTTACGGCATAACCATGTGTTAGTCTAAGTTATTTCGTCATTACCACTTTCTCATTTCTGTGCTGCAAGATTCGTCTAAACGTTCCGGGTGTCTTCTGAATTATTTTTGGGGGTAGTCAGATGGCGAAATTGTCCCGTTTTATTTAAGGTAAAGTGTAAAGGTCTCCATATCTGTCCTTCAAAGATATAGGTGGCGACTCTGGTCTTCTGAGAAAATTTTACACAGCAGGTAAGTTCTGGCAGTAAGTTTTATTATTTAATATATTTTGATCTATTTTGTATCATTACATTGGCTCACGCTGCCAGGATTTTCGTTTAATTTTATTTATACGAGATAGACCTATTTTAAAGCACAGAAAATATGATGTGGTAATGACGAATTTGTAAAAATATTTATAGTACATAATTACGCACGTGCGAGTAGGTTAGGTTTGTGTTATTGTGATTTACAGTGGTGTTAGGTGTTTTGATTGTAGAAAAAGAGTGGTTTTTATATATAAAAAGTGTAATATATAAATGAACTTTAAACATGTCCAAAATACAAGGTAATGATATTGATTTTGCGTGGGATGAGTGGGAGAGTGAATTTAGAGAGGTGGTAGGCGAAATGACAGACGAGGAGTGGGGTAATTTAGATAACAATTTAACGCGGATGGAAGAACAAGAAGAGGGAATACTTGCCGAAATTAAAAAGCATAGTGATGATATTAGTATTGGCAGTAAGATGACGAACGATAAAGGTAAGATAGTTGAAATAACGGTGGTAGAAAATAAGGCAGTGAATAGGCCTAATGATAACGATAGTGTAGGGGTGGAAGAAAAGGAGTATACATTAAATGACCTATTTAACCTTATTAATGAGTTAAAAACAGTAATGGATAAGGGTTCTGACATGATAAATAAACATTTTAACGAGTGGGACAAAATAAGGGATAAGGGTTTCAATAAAATAAAAAATGCTCTTGATAAACCAGACGAGAAGCAGGAGGAAGATAGATATCAATTAAAAGAGAGTACAGAAGTTGAATTAAAACAGGTAAGTGACAGTAATGTTGTTAATGATAGTGAGGGAATAATTAACCAGGTGAGTGATAATGATAATGAATTAATAAATAACAGTGACCAAATAGTGGGAGATGGTGATTACAATTCTGAGGTAAGTGGGAGTAATACAAGTAATTATAATGATGAAATAACATTAAATAAGAATAATGATTATATAGCTGAAAATGGGGTATCTAAGGATGATACGGTAAGTAACAGTGGTGAAATTAAAAACGTGGTGTTAGAGTGTAAGGTTGTGAGCAGAGAAAGTGTTGATGAGGTTATAAGTGTGTGTGTAGAGAGGTTAAATGGGCAAAGGGCAGATGTTCCCCAAGTTTATGGTGAAACAGAGTTTTCACAGGTGTTTAATGAGGACAGAGTTTCCTCCTGTATTTGTATGGAAGACAAGGTGTCTTCTGATGATCCCTGTATTTTTTGTGATTTAACTGGTAAAGCCAGTAGAGGTAATAAATATTTGATGGTGCCCTTTGCATGGAATGGGAGAGTTCAGTATGGTTATGAGAGGTGTTGTAATGAAAGAGAGAGAGAAATAAAAATTTTCGAGATTAATGGAGGTTATGAGACGTTGGTGCAGGTGTTAGATATTGAGAGAGATGAAGAAAGTGAATTGCATTATGAAACAGAGAGAGAGGAATATTTGAATAAAACTGTTATAAATGATGATAAAATAATTGACTGGGTATTGAGACAATTTACTAACGGAAACTGGACAAAATTAATGGATAGTGACAAGTTGTATGAAATAATAAATGGTATAACGACGGATATGAAGAAAAGGGTCTATTATAATAATAATAATAAACTCAAGGTAAACAAAAATAATTTAGTCTACAAATATGTTAGATATCTATTCGACGATGGAGGCTAGATTCAGAAATCGGGGAAGGAACCGTTAAATAGGTGAATACATGGTAATAACCTAGCTGATTTTGACATTGAAATATGATATAACTGAATAATAATGACATAAGATTTGTAAATAAATGTTTAGTAAATTTATTTGTGTGTATTGTTGGATGTCAAGTAAACAAGTGTGTGTAGATGGTTGTAATAATAATATTAATGTTTGCAATTTAAATAAATAAACAGAATTAATTTTGAAAACAGTAATTGGCTAATTGTAATTGTTTTGATAGCTATGTAATTTGTATTTTCAATAATTAATTTAATTAAAATAATCCGAGATGTTTTAAATATTTTGAATGATGTAAATGGTATGTAATTGAAATTTTTTAATGAATTCAAATTATTTTACGAGATGCGAGTTGGGTAATTAAATGTTAAATTGTTTAATTTAAACTAACGTTTTGTTAAATGTTTCAGAGGTTACGTGAAAGTATTGGTGTATGGTGTATATATTTTGTGTATGCCAGTTTAAATGGTCTGTAAGCATAAAAATTTTATAGGACGAATCAAGTATAATAATAATGTTTACAGGTGTAACTCAGATGAAAAGATTTTAATTCAATAACGAGATGATTTGAAATAATTGTGTGAAATAAAAATGATAATTAAAAAATTTAATAATAACTGAAAGATGATATATAATAATTATTAATAATGAATTTGAAAATTTTAAGAAATTAAATGGTAGAAAGTTATGAATGAGTTAAAGGATGATATTTAAAAGAGGGTTAATGAAACTTTTATATTATAATGTTTTATATTCAATTTATTATTTAGATATTAAGGTGCTATCGCTGGGGTGGCCTGTGCCCTAGTAGATAGTGAAATGGGTTGGGGGTAACAGAGAGTGTTACCTCCATCGGAGGCCAACATGGCGAAAATGTGCGGCACACCTTTTTGTACAATTGTACCTTGATAGACGCTCGTGTCGCACATAACAATGACGTATAGAACAGGCATTGAAATGAAAGTTTGGTTTCCCCGACTTTTCGGGCGATTACTGCCTTACCAGCACTAATCGTGGCTTTGGCTAGCGGTCGGCTATGGCCATATCAAGTCCCTTGACCATAGGTGACTTGAAATTGGTGTATAATAGAAATTAAATGGGGGGTGACACTAGGGGAAATCCAGGAACTATGGAACAGCGGCTGCCACTCTGTCCGCGTGGGGACAGCATAGCCAGGTGGTAGACCCGTTTTAAGGGTGTTTCAATATAAAACAAGGATATGTCGATATCCACGATCTTTTAAAATGTAAATGCCGAAGCAAAGACACGGAGATGTCCAATTCCTCCAAATATGCAGTCTTTGTGAAAGCAAATAGGCGCTACAGTCTAACATAAATTACAATATTGTGTGTGGATCAGGGGGTTGTTCAAATGAACAACGTACTTAAATTTTGTAAATTAAAAAATGACAAATCAATTTTGCTCTAATAAAAATGCTTGTATTCCGCTCAAATAAATATGTGGTCATACATTCAGTATAATGTGTTAATTCTATATTTTTAAATGTAGTATTTTATTGTAGTAGGGTAGATATAAGAATTGATAAAAAGTATGTTTTATATAATGTGTGTATTTTTGAAACCAAGTCGATAACTAAACCGACTGGCAGGCGGTTTACATAATAGTACCAGAGTCAAATGTGTATAATTTTGAAATGTGTTTTCACTTTGCTGGGAATGTCAGCTGATCAATAATAAAATGTCACTGTTAAAGGGTTTATTAATGTCCAATGTAATTAATGTTAAAGATAAGTTTTAATGTGTTAAAAACACTGATAATGCGGAAAGTAATTTGACCAAGTTAAGATTTTAAATAATTTGTGAAAGTTAATAAAAGATAGATTTTGGGTGATTAATGTTTTGTGGGTCATATAGATCAGTCCACGTTAAAGTTAAAGTGGTACTAGAGATGAAAATATTGTGTTGAATTAATGTAATGTTGTGGTGAGGTAATGTAATAGAATTTGAGAAGTATTGATGTTGACACAGTAGTCATGGGGAATCTATGTAGAGTTTTGAGTGATATATTGATGTTCATAATTGATGATGTTATTTTGTTGTAGTTGAAGTGAGGTAATAAGATTGAGATTTGGGGATGGCAATTTTGTAAGAGGGGATAGTGTAATGTAGGAGTCCGCAACAAAAGGGTTGGGACGGGAAGGGACCGTTTGGCGCCGGAAAGGGTTACCTTAGGTAGAATCCAGGAACCAACATAATGGGATGAGCTTTTGGGGGGGGGGAACACTTATCCTAGGTACAAAGGGTTAGAGAGTATTTTTTTTATATATCGAGAGAAGGTGGTGATTTGAGTTTAATGATAAGTTGGGTTTAGAGAGTGTTCGATAGATGTTTTGATAGAGATGGGTGTCATATTAGTTCAAAGTGGTTAGTAGTAGAATCAAAGAGTGAGAAAGATTATATCTGTATAAATGCTAAATGGCAAATCGAGTTATAAGTATTTAAATCACCCAAAGTATGGATATACGATTATTAAATAAAGAGATTTATAGTAAAGAGATAAAATTTTTGATTGAAACCAGTGACAATTCTTGATAGAATTTGGAAATGTAAAGTTAGAAGGTGTTTATTTGAATAATTTAAATGTCAATGATTGTGGATTACAATAATATTTTGTTAATTTTGAATGTTTTATTTTATTATGTTTTGTGTTGAAAGACAGAATTTTACCGATGTTTAATATTTTCAGATAGAACTTGTACATAACGTATGTAGGTCAAGGTTCTTGACTTGACCTAGTTTTGATCAGCTGATGGGTGAGGTCATATAATAGGCATGTTTAGCAAGGAAGTTAATTCAACTTTTGTTTTTAATTGATTTGAACACACTTTAAATAATTTCAATATGGAAAGAAAATATTTTAAGAAATTTAAATTTTTTGAAGTTAAAATTTTTTTTGGGGAAATTTTGAAAAAAAAAATTTATTTTTTTGATTTTGCGCCTGCCAGATAATGGATATTTTTAAACTTTGATTATTTTATTGTTTGTGTACTAACCGTGTTTATTATTATTGAATTATTTTATTGAATTGTATTGTTAGACTCTAGGTGTGATCACATGTTAGGTTAAGGATGTTCTTATTTTTAAGAAATGTTCAATTGATTTAATTTTTTGATAACAAAAAGCTAAGGAAGAGAATTTTTTGATAAAAGATTTTAGTTTGAATTTTGGATTTTTCACTTAAATGAAATAATAAATTTTTGAAGAATATGTTAACCTTACAATATGTAGAATAGGTGTGTGTGTGAGCCCAGTATCTGCTAAAGGCAGCCCAGCTTGCATATAAGGGGAAACATATCGGTGGAGGATCTGGCATGATCTAAGCCAGGGATTGAGGATTTTTGGGGTAGCATGATAGAAGGTAAGGTGCGCTGTGGTGCGTGTCTGTTCGATTTTTCGGTGTTGGGATCTCTTACAGAGAAGTCCAGTGATCTCGTTCAAATGCGTCCATAGTCGCCGAGCCAGGGGGGTCGTGTACCCATGAGGTGTAAGAACAAAAGGGGGTTGGTGGCACCAGTTCCTCACCAGTCCTCTTAGGGGTTTTATCAATGAGATTTCTTCTGTTTTGACAGAAGACCTCTCATTGAGGGGGTATTGTAACGGGCCAAATTTGTGGGTATTTTTATTTATTGCATTTTCGGGGATTTATAAAAATATATGTAAATTTTATTTCAACGGTGACCAGACCACGTGTTGAGTTGTAAGAACAGTTTTTAACAAAGGCGCAATATCACGTTGTGCAATCGGTAGAGGAATCCGCACCACCCTAGTTTCCAAGAACTTTGTCTATGTGTGACAGTGCGCTCGTATGCATGACGCGAGCATACGCGCGGGGTGATGCTACTTCCAAAACTAAGATGGCCAGGAAACGATTTTGATTCACCTTCATCTAACAGGCGACGGATATAAAACTTTTAAGGCCAGCCTATTTTGTGACGTCGAGCCATAAGCGCCTAAATATCATCGGCGTACAGGACTAAAATACTGCTATGTATCATGGGCATAGCCACTAATCTGCAACAACTCAGGCTGTGAGCGACGACGAAATTCGTTCACCGGCAAGCATTAATATCCGTCCGCATGAGATAGACGCTTCACCAGTCCACGATAAACCAAGTTCACGAACAGACGCTAACAGTTTTGTTCGGGCCCGGTCAGTGTAGTTTTATCAGATGTGACTAATTCAACAATATTGTTAATACCGACCGGGACTCGAGGAATTAACGAACTTACAGAGTACCATTTGTGCGGTGGCGTTGTGACTTACCACAATAAATAACGAACATTCGAATCGGGTGACCAACACGTGTTTTTTTTACAGAAGAGTGGCAGTGAACAGTTTAATAAGTAAATTTATAAAATAATAAAACGATGGGTAAAGTATAAAATGGTGTGAAAGAGAGAGTGAGCAGAATGGGCTGTCTTAGAAGTAATAATATTTAAATATGGTACCAAAAAATATATTTCAAAATTGGTCTTGTAGTGCTCTTGTAATAATAATGAAAACTGATTTGAGTAATTAAAATTATTTAGTTTACGGCATAACCATGTGTTAGTCTAAGTTATTTCGTCATTACCACTTTCTCATTTCTGTGCTGCAAGATTCGTCTAAACGTTCCTGGTGTCTTCTGAATTATTTTTGGGGGTAGTCAGATGGCGAAATTGTCCCGTTTTATTTAAGGTAAAGTGTAAAGGTCTCCATATCTGTCCTTCAAAGATATAGGTGGCGACTCTGGTCTTCTGAGAAAATTTTACACAGCAGGTAAGTTCTAGCAGTAAGTTTTATTATTTAATATATTTCGACGTATTTTGTAGCATTACAGGATGACCATACAGATCATTGTATTTGAACAGTAGAAACGGAATAATTGAACACAGGGAAATCATTAATTACAATTTTCATTACTGTATTAATAAACAAAGACAATGATGTACAATTCTTCAAGCTTATCTCCTTAAATTCGTAGTGACCATCAATCAATGAATTTTTCCAGTGAAGGGTTTGTGAGGATCAGTCAAAAAAATATACACAAATTTTAATGTAATGACAATAAACATTGTTGAAACGTTGACACAAATAAGTTAAAATTTGTGTTACAGTTCTTTACCGATCCTCACAAACTTTAACCCCTCAAGCTTATAATTCCCCAACGCACACTAACGTGACACACAGTAGATATCATCTATTTACTAGTGTTGTACTCAATGATACAAGACACCAATTATTTATAGATGTCAAAATACAAAAATTCAAAAAAGCACATCGAATTGTAGTCTCAAAACTAAATAGCTGGTTGTTTCTGAACCATGTATTTATAACCCGCCACAGTTGCGAGATGAATCTATCACTTTCTGGATAATGCATCAGAATAATCATGTAGTTGATGGAGCCTAGAAAACACTGGAAGATTTCATACTGCATCATTGCCAGCCTTGTACACATCGCTACAGATTGAACGACATACAGCCACACAGGATGCCACCGACAGGCATAAGAATATTTTAAAATTCACTTTCCTTTCAGTCCAACCATTTCTTGTTGTTTCCTACCATATCTACATTTCTGCCATGTCAAGATGAATCTTCTGACACCCGATGTTCAACTATCACTTCCTTACAAACATGAGTTTATATGCCATATAAGCTTCTATTATCTCTATGTTGATGTCCTTACTTGTTACATGTTTCTTTCTGTCTAAAAATGCTTATTTTAAGATTACTCTTTTCTTATGTTCATTGGAATTTGTCTTCAGTGTTCATCCTATCTACATAACAAAATTATTTTACCTGTTTGCTTTTACTGTTATCAACTCTAACATTTTTATCTGCCCCCCTTACAATAACGATTCCAACGAATACTTCTTTTACCCTATTTATTTCTGTTTCATTAATCACTAAAGACAGTCACTATTTGTTTCTAGCTTATCGATTTCAAAATGTACAAAAATGATAGACAGATGTCAAAATACAACATAATTCAACATAACTTTGAATGGCTACACTGAATTTAATGTTCACACATTACAGTGTGTTTGTGTTAACATGGCTGCAGATTTATTATGTATCAGCAATGAATCAGCAATTATGTATATAAAATTATATGGCTGTCTTGGTTGAATGAGTCTGAGAAGACAGATGGACAACAATTTTTCCAACTGAATCAAGCAAACAAAATCTGAAGTTCAAAACTGACATTGCCACGTGAAAGTATGAAAGAGGAGGGGTGGAATGAAAGAGAAAGAGTGCAAAACAAAATCATGCGCATTGAAAATTTTATTCATTATATTATAGTCTCCAAGTCATGCATATAAGTAAGTATTTAATTGTAATATTTGTAAACACTTGGTTACTCACCATCTTGTGACTTCTTTAAAACTTTCAATAGCTATGCGTTTCAAGGATAAATCCTCATCATAAGGTTATATAAAAACACCAATCCTTCTGGAGAAGTAAAAAAAAAATCAACAATTTTTACCAAACATCACTGTATCTATGTCATTTAAGAACACATTATTGTAGCACTTCACGCCGCGTCGCGACCTGGTGCACACCACTACCAAGGTGTAGTGTTCCTAAATGACATAGATACTGTGATATTTGGTAAAAATTTTTGATTTTTTTGACTTCTCCAGAAGGATTGGTGTTTTTATATAACCTGATGATGAGGATTTATCCTTGAAACAACACATTGTTGTTGACATTTTTAAAGAAGTCACAAGACGGTGAGTAACCAAGTGTTTACAAATATTACAATTAAATACTGAAAATTGTATACTGAGCTCCTGCTCCAATACACACATAAATTATCTATTGATGAATGCTTTGATGTATGGATAACTGACATTTTGGACACGCCTAACTCGTTTTTTCTAGATTGAGCCTTAGGTATTTTAAGCAAAACAAAAAAGGCACAAGAGATAAGCATAATAAGATTTCTTGTCTAGCAATAAAACAACAATTATACCTATGAATATAATAATATTAAAAGTAAAACTAATTTAATATGAAATTAAATCCTTAAATTCGTAACGACCATCACTCAATGAATTTTTCCGGTGAAGGGTTTGTGAGTATCTAAAAATATAACACAAATTTTAACTTATTTGTGCCGACGTTTCAACAATGTTTATTGTCATCATCAGGACCTGTGTATAAATACAAAAAATGTCAAACACAACAGAACAATTATTATTTGAGTGAACATGTTTGTCCATGTGAGTGTGTGTGCATGCGTACGTGTGTATCCTTGTATATGTGAAGGAGTTGAGATAGTTTGTTTTACATCATCAAATGTTTTCTTAAGACAACGACAAAATTATAATATCACAGAACTTAATTTATACAATATTACAATTTAAATTACTCATAATGTAATGGTATTTTTAATTAATTATAAAAGCACTAATCAACAATTAAATATTAGAATTGGTACAGAAAATGTTTATACATATACCTGTCAAAACATATAACATAGTAAAATAGTTAAATACAGATTATAGGAATGTTCAATTATGTAATTATTTAAAGTTATTTTTATCCCGTTTCACGTTCACGTTTATCCATACACAAACACGTTCACTCAAATAATTATTGTTCTGTTGTGTTTTGATATTTCTTTTGTATTCATACACAGGTCCTGATGATGACAATAAACACTGTCAAAACGTCGACACAAATAAGTTAAAATTTGTATTATATTTTTTGACCGATCCTCACGAACCCTTCACCGGAAAAATTAATATGAAATGTTATATGCATTATATAGAGTGCTGACAAGTCACATACTTAATGTGCTATTGGGTATGTTACATCATTGTGTAACTAAAAAAAAAACTTGACATTATTCTTATTATCACACACATACTTATTACTGAAACAATTATTTCTTATATAATTAATTTGAAATAAATAGAGATTGATAATGTAACTGTCACTTTGGTAGACTTTGATGTATCACTATTATAACTTACAGTTTGCAAACATGTTGCTTGTGTAAATAATAAATATATATATCGTGTGTACAATGTAGGTTTTGAAATTCTGTATGCGTCAATCAGAAATGAATGAATCATTCACATACACATACAAAAGCTACACACCTTTATAAATGAAATGTGTGTATTTTTGCATGGTATAGCACAAACTGTTAAAAATACTATATTTTAAAAATAACTTTAGTATTTTAACAACCTTGGATTTTCAGTTAAATTAAGATCATCTGGAAATAAACTTGTGTGGGAGGGCACTGGGTGAATGAAAATCGTTTGGGAATACATTCAAAATATCATGCAGACAGTATCCCACACTGGTTCAACACAAACCTTGAAAGTAAACAAGTAACTAAAACATTTTAAACAATTTTCTATTTAAATCAACATTACATTTTGTTATTTACTTACCTTATCAATGGGTAGGACTAGAAATGCTCCACCTCCTGCAACTTCAGTAACAACAGCAACGAATTTGGGATTGACAGCACAGAAATGCGAGTCATGTGCGTTTTTTGTTATCTTTATATTGTCATAACATTTCTCCCGTTTTGCTGGCAGACCAAATACGTGTCTGAATTTTGAGCTGCGCACTCCACGAAACCAAAGCTAGTAACAAAAATAATTCAACTAAATGATTACAATTGTGAATAATTCTGTTACATGCATGCACGTGTGTGTGTGTGTGTGTGTGTGTGTGTGTGTGTGTGTGTGTGTGTGTGTGTGTGTGTGTGTGTGTGTGTGTGTGTGTGTGTGTGTGTGTGTGTGTGTGTGTGTGTGTGTGTGTGTGTGTGTGTGTGTGTGTGTGTGTGTGTGTGTGTGTGTGTGTGTGTGTGTGTGTGTGTGTGTGTGTGTGTGTGTGTGTGTGTGTGTGTGTGTGTGTGTGTGTGTGTGTGTGTGTGTGTGTGTGTGTGTGTGTGTGTGTGTGTGAAAACATACCTGTAATACAGGACTAAAAGTCCCAATTGTATTATTACAAAATATGCATTGATTGTGATGTATTAAAATGGAGATGAGTTATACAATTAACTGGGGATGCTGTCCCCAGAATATCAATTACCCAGGATAATAACTATATCAACAAAACTTATCTAGACAAATAATATGAAGTAGAACATCAATTAACCAGGATAATAACTATGTCAACACTTATCCAGCCAGACAGATAAAATGAACACCAGCATGGAAAAAAGGTTGCTTATATATAACAAATTTTCAAAATAATATGCAAGTAACCAAAAACTGAAAATTAATTTTACACCTTAATGCTGTACAAAACCTATAAATTGGCACTGCATAGTACATACTGTACAAACAACACTTAGGCCCACTTTAAAAATACGATGGGTAAATACAGGTTTAAAAGGATGTAACAAAATAAGAATCAACACAGAATCGGTTTACGTTCAATTTTTCTCTTACAATCACACTGCTCGAAGTTCCAACCCCAGGAGGAGCTTGGAGTACAGAGCAGTAGAGAGTAGAAAACATATGATGAAACCATTATAGGAAACTACATGAGATGGTTCTACAATAATTCCAAAAGACATTCCAATGCACTATAATGTTTCCACCCGAACTCAATAGCTATTTATTGTTAGAAGGCTTTCACGGCTGATGTCAGTTGATTTTAACTATCTGCTGGACTGTTTGGCCTTGGTCCAAGGTTTTCATTAAAACCAAACATTTCAGCAGCACCACTGGCTGCCATCCTCAGTAGATGTATCGATTCAACCTAACCCGGGGTGTTGTACGTTAGGCCCACAGTACTGTGGTGAAGGCTAAAGATGTCCCGGGATGCTACTTGTACTTATAAATTCATTAAGTCCACCAGTTTTTGAGGCTGGCGAAGGATGTCCGAGACCCGCTGTCATCGTGTGGAGTGTATGGAGTTCCTTGCTTGTGTGACCAGGTGTACATTGGAACCACGAAGCTCACCGTCTGCACACGCGTGGGTGAGCATAGCCGTTACTGTAGATTGGGTCAGCTGGAGAAGTCTGCCATAGCCAAACACGCACTCGCCAATGCCGACCATCAGATCCTCTTCGATGAGACGAAGCTCTTGTTGGCGGTGAGTGCGTACTTCCCTCGCCTTCATATGGAGTCCGTTTTGATTCAGAAGCATGCTGCGATCACAATGAATCGGCGGGGCGAAAGCATTTCTTTAACTAAATATCACTATAATATTGACGACTCGGAACACTAAGTTTTTTATAAGTAAAAACGTAAAGTTTTACCTTACAGCCTAAACCGGCTTTCACCTATAGAAGGCTTCATCAGAGGCTGTCGTTAGTAGCGCTGCTCGTCTTGTTGTTGGCGACGAGATAGTGTTTCGAAAGATTGAAGCTGTGTGTGTGTGGTGAGATGTGTTCGAATAATGCGTGCGATTTGAATTGTGTCTGTTCGTTTAGGATGTCGTTTTTATTTGTTTTTGTGTGTTTGTATATTTCTAATTGTTCTAGAGTGTCTAGTTTTCGGCCTTTTGTGTGTACGTGTAGTATGTTCATGTTATTGTCGATGTTTTTATATGTGTGGTTTGCTTCAATGAGGTGGTTTGCGAAGGTAGATTCTGTAGTGGTGTGGAGTGCTTTTGTGTGTTCAATGTATCTCTGTTTGAAGCTACGTCCTGTCTGGCCTATGTAGAATTTACTGCAATTTGAACAATTTAGTTTATATACACCGGGTAGATCGAATTTGTTTTGTGCTTTGGGCATGCGTTTTGATAGTGTGTGTTCTGTTTTGTTAGTAGTTTTGTAAGCGATTCTGTATCCTGCTTTTTTGAATTGTGGGCAATTTTTTCTGTTTGTTTGTTGATGTATGTTAGTGTTATGAATTTGTTGTTTTCTGTCTTTGTCTGTTGTTTGTTTTGTGTTTTGTGTAGGAGTTTACTGACTATTGTTCTGTCATAACCGTTAGATTCTGCTAGATATTTTATCGTGTTTAGTTCGTCTTTGTAGTCTATTTCATCTAAGGGGATGTTGTTAAGTCTATGTATCATGGTTCTAAAAGCAGCTAGTTTGTGTTGTATTGGGTGATTGGAGGTGTTGTGTATTAGTGTGTCAGTTGTAGTTGGTTTTCTGTATATACTGAATTTGTGCCTGTGTTCTAGTTTTGTGATGGAGAGGTCTAAGAAGTTTATGGTATTGTTGTGTTCGTATTCGGCAGTGAAGGTTATGTTTTTATGTATTTTGTTTATGTGCGTTAGTAACTGTTCACATTGTCTTTTGTTTCCCCTGTATAGTATTAGAATGTCATCAACGTATCTGTGCCAATATAGTATTTTATGTGAGTGTCTGTCATTGTTTGTGAGTATTTTTGTTTTTTCTAAGTGTTGGAGGAAGACTTCTGCTAGAATGCTGGATATGGGGGAGCCCATGGGTAGGCCATCGTTCTGTGTGTAGTATTTATTGTTGTAAGTAAAGTAGTTTTGTTTTGTGATAATGTTCAGAGTTTCTGTTATTTCATTGATAAGTTCGTCTGGTGTGTTGTTCTGTTTGAGTTTGTTTTGTAGGATGGTGATTGTTTCAGAGATGGGATGTTTGTGTACAGGTTTTTAATGTCAAAGGAGGCTAATGTGGCGTTATGGGGGATGTGTATGTCTTTTATTTTTGTTACTAGGTCAGTGTTGTTTTTTACTGCAATGTTGTTGTCTATTTGTGTGTGTTGTCTAATAATTTTGTCTAGATATTTTGCCAGTTTGTGTCCAGGGGCATTACGGTAGTTGATAATGGGGCGGATCGGAATGTCTTCTTTATGGATTTTGGGAAGCGCTTGGAGTGTAGGTGCTGATGGTCGGATTTGTTTCATGTAGGGCTTTTGTTTATGTGTCATAATGTGTTTGGCTTTGTTGACTATTTGTTTTACTGAGTTTTGGTATCTGTCGGTGGGGTCGTGTTTTAGTTCTGTGATGTTGTTCTGTTCTATGAAGTCTTGTACTTTTTTGTGTAGGTTGTCTGTGGGGATAATTACAGTCGTGTTGCCTTTGTCAGCTTTTACAAATGTGATGTTGTGTTTGTGTGCCTTTTCCCTCAGTTTGATGGCTGTGTGTATTTCTGAGTTGTGGTTGTTGTTGTCTGGTGTCTTATGTACTCCTATTGTGTTGTTTATATTATGTCTTAATGTGTCTTGACGTTCTGGTGCTGTGTTTTGTATATTTGTTTCTGTGTCAATTATGAGCTTTGTTAGTGTTTGGTTGTTATGTTTGTAATGTATGTTATGTTTTAGGCCTTTATCAAGGAGTGTTTGTTCGTTTTTTGTGAGTGTGACGTTCGTGAGGTTTACTGTACGTGGGTTTACAAAGACGAACTAAACACGATAAAATATCTAGCAGAATCTAACGGTTATGACAGAACAATAGTCAGTAAACTCCTACACAAAACACAAAACAAACAACAGACAAAGACAGAAAACAACAAATTCATAACACTAACATACATCAACAAACAAACAGAAAAAATTGCCCACAATTCAAAAAAGCAGGATACAGAATCGCTTACAAAACTACTAACAAAACAGAACACACACTATCAAAACGCATGCCCAAAGCACAAAACAAATTCGATCTACCCGGTGTATATAAACTAAATTGTTCAAATTGCAGTAAATTCTACATAGGCCAGACAGGACGTAGCTTCAAACAGAGATACATTGAACACACAAAAGCACTCCACACCACTACAGAATCTACCTTCGCAAACCACCTCATTGAAGCAAACCACACATATAAAAACATCGACAATAACATGAACATACTACACGTACACACAAAAGGCCGAAAACTAGACACTCTAGAACAATTAGAAATATACAAACACACAAAAACAAATAAAAACGACATCCTAAACGAACAGACACAATTCAAATCGCACGCATTATTCGAACACATCTCACCACACACACACAGCTTCAATCTTTCGAAACACTATCTCGTCGCCAACAACAAGACGAGCAGCGCTACTAACGACAGCCTCTGATGAAGCCTTCTATAGGTGAAAGCCGGTTTAGGCTGTAAGGTAAAACTTTACGTTTTTACTTATAAAAAACTTAGTGTTCCGAGTCGTCAATATTATAGTGATATTTAGTTAAGTAACGGACACGTCATGGACAACGAAATCCAAGAACATTTCTTTAAGTACTTTATGGCAGAGCATGATGTGAGCCTCACATACACCTTCTTCCTTCTGATTGGCTGTTGGTGAAATTTTTACCTGTACATGGAACTTAATGAATTTATAACTACAGGTAGCATCGCGGGACATCTTTAGCCTTCACCACAGTACTGTGGGCCTAATGTACGACACCCCGGGTTAGGTTGAATCAATATATCCACTGAAGATGACACCCAGTGGTGCTGCTGAAACATTTGGTTATAATGAAAGCCTTGGACCACAGCCAAACAGCCCACCAGATAGTTTAAATTCATTAGCTATTTTCTGAAATCTAGATCAGCTTTCACACAATTCTTGGTTTGCTTCAAAACAATTTTTTTTTACCATTCTGAGAAATGTAGACACATGCTAGACAAAGCATATTTCAAAAGTAATGGGCCGCAGGCCAATCACTGACAAAAACCAATTGTATCATACCATGCATGAGTATTAAGCCTCATCTGGTTCATTGGGGTCTTGTATATAGTTGCAGTTTATAGTTGTTTTCCTTCCCACCACAGTCAGTATGGATGGATTTGAGAATAAAGAATCCCACCAATTGTGTAGTGTGGTCCAGTCTGTACAGACAGATTTGAGAATAAAGGATCCCACCAATTGTGTAGTGTCGTCCAGTCAGTATAGACAGATTTGAGAATAAAGAATCCCACCAACTGTGTAGTGTGGTCCAGTCAGTACAGACAGATTTGAGAATAAAGAATCCCACCAACTGTGTAGTGTGGTCTAGTCAGTACAGACAGATTTGAGAATAAAGGATCCCACCAATTGTGTAGTGTGGTCCAGTCAGTACAGACAGATTTGAGAATAAAGGATCCCACCAATTGTGTAGTGTGGTCCAGTCAGTATAGACAGATTTGAGAATAAAGAATCCCATCACTTGTGTAGTGTGGTCTAGTCAGTACAGACAGATTTGAGAATAAAGGATCCCACCAACAGTGTAGTGTGGTCCAGTCAGTACAGACAGATTTGAGAATAAGAATCCCACGAACTGTGTTAGTGTGGTCCAGTCAGTACACACAGATTTGAGAATAAGGAATCCCACCAACTGTGTAGTGCTGTCCAGTCAGTACAGACAGATTTGAGAATAAAGAATCCCACCAACTGTGTAGTGTTGTCTATGATTTGATTTCACATGCAAAACGGCTTAATGTTAAGTGTTCTACTAAAACATATATTCAAGAAATACTCTGAAGGTTACAGAATTGTTGGTATCTGTATGTAACGTCCAACTAAGATATAAATATAAATGGACAAACAAAATTTAAATATACACGAATACAAACACAAGTTTTGAAATCAAGAAAATCATATACAAAACCATTAGATCAAACCTCATTCATTGTTAACTTATTATCTCACACGCCCAGATACTAAACTGAACACAAATTTGAAGAAGAAGGTCAGCCAAGGAAGAAGGAGAGACAAATTAGGGAGAGAAACCTGCATGAGAGTCAATGGGCTGACAGACGCCAATACCAATTCAGTAATGGAAGACAAAACAGAACATTGTTATTATTACTTACGGTGGAGCCAAAAATAACTTTAACTGTTATATTTTTTTACAGCACTCTTCACTAACCCACTGACTGCATGCTGTATAAGTCAGCAGTACCATGACGAGTTTACAGTTCATTATTAAATTGTAAGCACATGTGGGCACTCATATGCAATTATGTGAGTGTAGTTTTATAGGGCATACAGTCTTCAGAAAGAAATTAGCAATTACCATGGAGTATACTACTACTTTACTAAGCAATAGTAGTAACAGTAAATACTTCTCACATTATGATGACACATACATAAGGTATCTGTTATTAAAAAGTACATACTATATGTATTATTCTAAATTTGTTAGTTACTTTTGTTACATAAAACACAATACATATTTGATAATAAAACTGTACAAACATGAAACAAAAATCATATGGAAAGAAAAGGAGAAAGAATATATGTTACAACTTGATACAGTTAAGTTTTAGGACTGCGCCACCTAGAAATAAAGTAAGGTACTCTTCAGAGAATTTATTTGTAATACTACAGCAACTGCTGTTACAAATACGTGTTACCAGTTCTGTATTTGACAGTTCATCTACACAAACAGAATTATCGCTGTTGCACACCACTATACAAAAATTACTCCGATTAGCGCTTTAAAGCTTCTCAGCTCATCGTCAGATCGGAAATCTGTCATTAATGTCATTCCAAAATACGCGCAAGTGAAAATTAAAAATAAGAACGCGGTAGCTAAAAAACTAAAAGAACAAAGCGAGAAGTGTGGATAAAATTAGAAATAAGGTCACTTTACGGCTTAATTAATAAATATAATAGGGAATTATATGACAGACATATTATAGAGTTATTAAGAATATACTCGTATGTAGAGTTAGAAGAGATATTATATAATTTTGGTTTGGGGTACGTAGAAAAGAAATCGGAAAAAAAAAATAAAAAGATGGTAGATAAGCTAAATAAATTAATAAGAAAGAATGAAATAAAAAAGGAACACCTCTCTAAAAATAACTATGGAAAAAGAGTAATAAACCTTACAGAGGTAACTTTCAATACAGAAGAAAAAGAAATGTTAGCAAAAGGTTTAACACACACGCCACCAGTGTAAGATTTCCAATCTGATGATGAGCTGAGAAGCTTGAAAGCGCTAATCGGAATAATTTTTCTATAGTGGTGTGCAACAGTGATAATTCTGTTTGTGATTATAACCACTAACATAACTTTCTTAATTAAAGTTCATCTACAGAAAGAACGAAACACTCAGCAAGCCAATGCATATATAATGAAGTCAGAGAATCTCATTCACTCAATACGTCAAAATTCCTACCCTTGTGAAGGTACAAAACGGGGTAGCATCATTTTAATATTGTGGAATAATACGATCTATGTAAACCTTAGTAAAATACAACTTTAGAAATCTGAGTGGTATGAATCAGCCAGTGTGACGTACGCATTGCCGTCTCAAAACTGAATAACCGAACCTTATAAGGTAAGGAATTTTGTATTCTGTCTGACGTCATGAGAATATCACGAAAGTAACACGTGTTTTCAAGAAACAAAACGCAATTCTGAATTTTATAAACTTCTAGACTTTTCGATGGGATCAGCTGAGAGGGGTGCGGTGAGCGGAAGGAACCACGTGACCAGCCCATATAGTATACGGGCACCGATCGCCATTCGCCCAGTTCGAACAACATCCAAATGCCGTAAGGTGGTGTTGAACCAAATCCGCGGACAAAAATCAGTGTAGGCCTACAAAAGTGTGAAAATGAATATAAAACAGTGGTAAATAAATCTCTTCAAGTGTAAAAGCAATTGGCAAAATTAATTAAGTGTTGAACAGTTTTTGTGAGTGTTGGAGCAAAAGTGAACTGAACGAGCAATGACGCAACATTTGGAATAACTTCTACAGCTAAGTACTTTCAAAACTAGGTCGACCAAACTATTGTTATTTTAATAACTATTTACCCAGTATTGAAATACTACCTTCAGATAATAATGAGATCTCAAATTTAGGGGGGTTTTGAGAGAGTGGATGAGAGCGTGAATGCGAAGTACGGGTTCGCCTTAATAGAATTAAGCAAGTTTAGTTTCTTCAAATAATAATTATGTGTGTGCTGTTGAGTGATTTGTTAATCACCAGATAAATAGGGGTAACACCCTTTGAATTTCTAAATGAAAATAAACACGAACTTCAATGTCATAACGACCACGTGTTCAGTATAATTATTGCGCCAAAACCTAACCTATTTCCAGCGTCAAAATCTCGTCTAATCGAGCCTACAGGATCTTCTGAGTCAAGGAAACTAAAGTATTTAAATTATGAAAGTGTTATTAATACAAAGAGTGAAATGGTTTACATATATTAAGCTCAAATATGTTGGCGACCCTGTTATATGCTGATGAAGTATAAGGTAAGTACGAAGAATAGATCGCGGAGTAAGTATTATAAAGGTGGGTATGGTTTGTAAAAATGTAAATTACTTTACACCCTAATAGGATTTTTTAAATTAAAGCAACACGCTCAATCAAAAACAAACACACATTTCCAAATTTAAATAATATCCCTTTATTAAAACACATTTCCAAAGGTCCAAAATGACCGTATGGGAAAATTTAGAAATATTTAAACATAAAACAAGTAATAAATTAATACCAGAACAAATTCAGATTAATATTTTCAAAATTACTAATTTACTCAAATAATAAATATTTATATTAAGCCTATAGTTTATAATTAATTATATAACATATTTTACATATATACATAAAACATCAAATTTAGTCTACATATAAAACAGCTGTTTTGAGTAATTTATTTTAAAAATTTTTTTATTTATTAGTTTGTATATCTGATAATGATAGTTAATACTATTGAAACATTGTAAAATTCACAAAATAATGAAACATAATATATTCTTGTACAAAAAGTTTTTTTTACTATTAATAATAATGTAAAAAATATTATAAAACAAGAAGAGAACAAAGAAAAAATATTGTTACTGTATTAACTGTACTGTTTGTTACTGTATTAAGGAAAGAACACAACTTACTGTATGTCAGTGACATTCATGTCCGTTCATAAAAAAATATGGAACTGAATGGACAAGGAATGCTTCATAATGAAAAAAATATGTAATGAAAACTTTAAAAAAATGGAGAACAAGAGTGGAAAGCAGAGAGAATAATCTTATTAGAATGAATACTTACACAATTACATGATAATGATTAAATATCCATATGAAATAGGGAAGATGAATACAGTACCAATGCACCTGCAAAAAGTATATGACTACTTTGTGTCGAAGTTGGAACATGAATAAGTCACCGTAAACCTTAGTATTAAAACAAACTGACGATATAAATGTAACAGATAGAAAGTTTAATTATAATTATAAGTTTAAATTACAACTAAATTACTATTTGTACTCTAAATATTGTAGTTTCCACCCAGTAATGAATAGAAATCAATTACATATATCAACCTTAGTAACTTGCCACAATTATAATTACAAAGTGACAGAAATGGAAAGTTTTCAATTATTCAGACATCAATGAACATTAAAGTTTACATAAACAATGTGTTGTACACTTGCAAATGTTGAAGCTGTCTAGTGACAATTCATACCACTGATATATTGTGTCTTATGAGAAGAATCAAATCTGTAAACAAGATATGAAAAACTCTGATGTTTCAAACATAACACAAAAAGGCATTGTTTATTAGCAGTAGGTCAACTCTGTCCTCACAAGCTTAATAAAAATGTGTGTGTTAAGTGTGGCGAATACTATTACAAAGGGCAGATGCGTGAGTATCATTCTGTAACTATACAGAAATGATTGTGTATATAAAAATTCATGTTACATAATTAACAAACTGCTGGAAATTAAAAAAAATTCTTTCATTTTGTTTCCATATTTGACAAGTGTGCATCTTGAATTTTAATGAAGACAACACACTAAGGTGTTCATATTATTCCACAATTTGGTATGGTAAAGCCACATCACAAGAACATGCTAAATTATGCACACAACTGTGACATAAGACTCAAAGAAAAAACTGGTGAAGAAAGATGTTCTTGAATGGAGTGAAAACACAGATGGATTTAATAGGATAAGAGATTTTCAATAGTGACTATCAAACACGAAGATCTATTTTATCAAGTGGCCACATTATTTTTTATAATGTGGCCACTTGTAAATCCTCAGACTGAAAAACACGAATTTATTATAAAATATATTCTATGCACTCTGAACCAAACATACTACATGATTAAGAGATACATTTAAAACACAAAATTTAATATTTCTGTGCTGCAAAGTGCTAGTGATTCCTCTATTAGACCCTACTTCAGAGTCAACTAATGTACGAACCACTAGATAAGTTTTGTCTTATGAGCACTTCAAATTTTCATACCACAAATGGTCATAAATCAACCTAGGTCAAGACAAATATTTAAATTAATGATAACAAATGCTGGATGGAGTAAGGAGGAGAGGACGTCCGAGGAGGAGATGGTATGAAGATGAGGAAGGGGATTTGAGGGGGACGCGAGTGGCAGGTTGGAGGAGTAAGGCTCTGGACAGAGAAGAATGGAGGAGAATCACTGAGCAGGCCAGGGTTCTATAGGGACCGTAATGCCAGAAAAGAAGCAGAATGATTACAAATAATAAATTATGCTTATTTAACTTTATTATATTTATATCAAATAAGTAATCAAACTATTACAAAAATAATAATAAGACTTTGCTGAAAGTCTGTAGATGTTAAGGTCTATATCTGTCAAAAAATATGTTTGGCATGTGAACTCTTTAAGATTATATTCATTTTATTTTACTGTGATTCATGAACTTTACTTGAATTTTGTTTAATATGTGAGACTACTATAACAAGAATAATGAGTTAATATTATCTGAACTTGTATTATTGAGTCTCAACTATAAATTATACAAAAACATTCACACTACAAAACAATACTACTGTAAACATTACTAAAACTACTGTGTCATTATAAAACAAAACTATAAATTATATCCTACAATGATTAGTGCACAAAAATAATAAAAACTTAAATGTACAACAAAAAATGTATTTATTAAATGCAATAAGTTACCTGTGTGTTTGTCATCACGACTTTGAAGAGAAGAAAATAACAGGCATTAAGTAAGAGCTCACAAGAATCAATCTAACAATTACAACTGTGAACAAAGCAAAAATAAAACAAAAAAAATAATAAAACAAAATAACTAATTGGCAATATCACTACATTTACATGCGTCAACAAACAACCACTACAATAGTGTAATACATCACCAAAAACAAATTCATAATATAGACTTTTACCTTTATCTTTAACAAATTACATACTGATTTCTGCACTACTGATAACCTGTTTTTTTTTTTAATATTGACTAACACAAGTGCAGATAACAAAAATACTTTATTGTATTTATTAGTAAAAAAACAAAACTGATTGTCTCTGAATCAATAACAACTTTTAACGCATGTTTGATTGGAAAATGCAATTTTTACAGTTTAACAATTAATACTGACCCAAGACAGACTCCGTTAATCGTCCTGCGTTAGTGATAATTGAATTATGAACTTGTGTACAAACTGGAGCAGTCTGCCTTTTCAAACACTAAACTGAAGAAAACGTTTTTCCTTTTTAAAGAGAACTGTCAAAATAACTGTCACAATTGAAAATGTACACTATAACCAATCTTCTACAAGTTCAGAAATATAGTTCAACACTCTGAACAAAAAACACGGGCGTTTGACTGTAATATAAAATCCCTTTTTAATTCTCATAAACAAACTGTGTCTTCTGCTTACCCCAATGTTACTTTTTTTTACTAATACAGTTCACAAATACCAATGACACCCTAGAGTAAAAGATTACTGGGAGTTCACATTATCTACTGGACCTATTTTTATTATCTAGATTGCACTGCACTTTTCAATTAGAAAAATATATGTCACATAACATGAAATCCATACACCAATATAATGTAGCATGGGGAATGAACGTGAGATTATCAAGATAGCATCATATCTATTTTGTAGCTCATGTGTTATAGTGTTCTTATTTGAACATACTGACTGCACCCAAAGATAAGTACACTTATAATCAGAAAAACCAGAGATGGTGATGGCTAGTTCCATTGTTACTTTTTCCATTGTTAGTTCAATCCTGATGTAAACAAACACATGTTGCAAATCTAAAACGGTATTGGTCAGGTGCATTGACACTATTCATACAGTAATATCTTACATGTATCTGCAGAATGTCTGTATAGTCATGTGAAAGTTATCTTACCACTTGAATCAGGGCATGTCGTTTTAAGACTTCGTACTTATCACTGTATTCTGAATCCCAGTGAATTAATATGGAGCCAGTTCAAAGGATATGTTGCCCGTCAAAACACAACATATAAGCTGCCTGATAAAACAATTGATAGAGAAGGTGGTAAATAAAACAACAGCGGACACAGGGCATCACTGTGTCGAGAATATAATCAAGGAAGAAGATAAGCTCTGGAAACTGTCCCATAATAATGACGTCGTTATGGAGTCTTATCAATAATAACACTGACTCAAGTGATGATACAAGTTCCAACACAGATATGAAAGGGATTGAATTACTCTTTGACAGCAACTGATAATATACAGTACAATGGTAATTACCACAGCTTCCATTTTCGTTTTAAATAAACTTTATTTCTTTATTTTGTTGCGATTTTTGCACGGTTAATAAAAAAAGCCATCAACTGGAGATATAAAATATTTTACTGTGGGTCTCACACAGTCACACAAATTGTAATTTGTTCAGGGCAAATTATTACAATTTACATGTGTTTATACGGTATCAATATTATATGTACCCTGTCTGTATTTCTTCTGTCAGAGTGACACACCTCTAATTCAAGCAGAAATAGCATTTCAGATATGCCACGCCTGTTTGTTTACATCAGGATTGTACTAAGAACAGAAACAGTATACAATCATAGCAAAGTGGTGCACTTTGTAATTTGTGCTAAAATACATAATTTCATAACACGTGTGTGTGTGTGTGTGTGTGTGTGTGTGTGTGTGTGTGTGTGTGTGTGTGTGTGTGTGTGTGTGTGTGTGTGTGTGTGTGTGTGTGTGTGTGTGTGTGTGTGTGTGTGTGTGTGTGTGTGTGTGTGTGTGTGTGTGTGTGTGTGTGTGTGTGTGTGTGTGTGTGTGTGTGTGTGTGTGTGTGATTTTTATATAGATTTTTGCACATAATCATACCATTAATTGAAATTATATAAAAATATTGTGACAAATGCTTATGCCAATTTCTGAACCATAGTAATTCTTCAAGAACCATGCCAGAAACAATTTTTTTATATATTATCTCTACCAAGAGAGAGAACATGTTCTGCAAAGAGTATCTAAAATTATATAATTATGTACTTGTTAATTAACTAATTTATTCCCAGTCGAGTTCTCTTTTCATTTGTGCTAAAAATGTGTATAACATTAATAAGTAAACATGTGTGTGTCAATTGTTTGAGAGTAGGAGAAGATAAATTTCATGCAAGTTAGATTTCATTAAACAGCAAAAAACATACTGTTGAGGAGCGTGTGGTCTACTAACATCTGTGAAGTGTAAACTGTGACTTAAACGCAGTTTGAGGTTCAATTACACTGCATCTTTGTCTAAAAATCAATAGTCTGTACACTCATAATAGACTGGTCTACAGTGTGGTTGTTACTGTAGTACAATGTCATTTGTGTATTGATACGGAAGTTAGCCTGCTTTACTTTTTTACACTAGCTGACATGATTGACCTCACTTGGCATTAGCAACCATATGATAGTTATTTCTTTCCTTTTACAGATACAGCAGTGGCGGTCTGTGCTTAGATTGCACGGTTGCACAACCCCCATTAAATCCTGAATTGTATTTTAAATTATAGAATTATTGATAAAACAATAACTAACAATAGTGTTTACAAGCTAAATCAACTCAATTAATCATTTGCCAATTGAAAAGCACAGAGGAATGCTAAAAATGGTACACGCTTTTGCTGTGACGTATGCACGAACTGTGACGCGCTTATGGGGAAATACAATGAAGTAGTGCTCTGGCTGGCTAGGCTCGGGTATAGGCTATTACAACAATATAGGTGTGATTAGGGACTGGAAACCCCGCTTGGACATCACGGCGCCACCAGTCTGTTGTTGATAAATAACACGTGGTACGCCAGGTTGGAATTTGTAATGCACCAGACCTTTCAAATTTTAATCAAAGTGTAAAATCAGGTAACAGAATATTTAATCGTAAAGTTAAGAAAGATTTATATAATAAATATTCGTTGTTATGTGGGTGTGATACTAAAATTGAATCATTTTGCTTCCTTGTGTATTGTTTGGAGGGAAGGAGACTTGTACATTTTCTATTCGAAGAATACAATTTCATACCATTCCAACTACAACTGATACCCCTAAATTTTTCAACCACAGCCACCACTGAGATACAGCGTGGTAATGAAGAAAAGAATGAATATACAAGGCTTATCCAGAAAGTAAGTACCGTTTGGACATTAAGAAAATAATACACATTATTTTCAAATTAATTTATTTTTCAAAAATTCTACATACCTTAATCTACGTTTCTATACAGTCACCATGTAAGTTGAGACATTTGTTGTATATTGGCACTAATTTTAATATGCCCGCTTCAAAGAATTCGGCCGCCTGCGACTTCAACCACTGCTGGACGTTTCCCTTTATCTCAACACTTTCAAACTTCTGACCGGCAAGAAATTTCTTCAGATGCAAAAACAACTGGAAATCGCTGGGAGCCAAATCTGGACTGTAAGGAGGATGACTGAATTGTTCCCAGTGAAATGAATCAACAAGCGCCGTCGCGCGTTGTCATGCACAAACACCACTCCGGAAGTCAGTAGTCCATGCCTTTTGTTTTGTATTGCTCGCCGTAACTTTTTGAGTGTTTCACAGTAAACTTCTGCGTTGATTGTTGTGTCTCATTCCATAAATTCCACTAACAAAATTCCCTGACCGGCCCCAAAAAACGTTGCACATGATTTTTTTTGCTTTCTTGCCTTTCGGGGAACCAGTATGCCGCCATTGCAGTGACTGTCGTTTAGTTTCTGGTGTCTCGTAAGAAATCCATGTTTCATCACCAGTGACAATTCTTTTCAAAAAACAATTTCCATCTCTTTCATAACGCTGCAAAAATTCCAAGGCTGCTCCCATGCGTTTGTGACCATCCGTTAGCATTTTCGGCACCCATCTCGAACACAGTTTTTTGTAGTGTAAATGTTCAGTCACAATTTCGTGTAATAAAGATCTAGAAATGTTTGAAAAATCCATTGACAAATCAGAAATTGTGAATCGCCCATTGGAACGAACCTTCTCGTCAACACTGCACAGCAATTCTTCGTTGACTAAGGACGGGCAACCACTATGCTCCTCGTCATGAACATTTTCTCTTCCATCGTTAAACATCCTAACCCACTTTCTCACCATACCTTCACTAATCGCATTCTGTCCATAAACTTCACAAATCTGACGATGAATTTCATAAGGACGAAGGTTTCTCGCATTCAAAAACCTAATAGCTGTTCTTATTTCACAACTGGCGGGCCGATCGATTTTTTTAAACATGATTACCAATGTGTAGTAAACGTAAATCGGAACGTAAACAAACAATATAGCTTGGCTACTTCGTCGTCGAATAGAAGGAAGTAACTACGCATGCGCGACCTTCGTACTACAATATGCTCGGGATATATGTGCAGACGGTACTTACTTTCTGGATAAGCCTCGTATATAGGTTTTCCATATCTAGTAGCCTATCTATTTACAATTAAGTATGCCTTAAACCCAATCAAATATAGGTCATTCTGTCATTGTGGGTGCAACCTGTTAAATCATTGCATCTAGCGGTGGCATAACTACAGGGGGATCAATCCCTCTCCCCACAGAGCTATAAAAGTTTCACAAAATTCCATAATCACATACTGTAAGCCTATTTCTAAGCCAGTTGCATGTTTTCAAATAAGGCTTATAAGTAATTGTGTAAATAATTATATGGGAAGATTCCTGAATATATCATTTATCCTAAGGAAAATGGGTAGTCCAACCTTCAAGGTAGTTATACCTTCAGTCCACCCTTCAGGAGCAGCTCCTAGTTATACTAATGTCATCTATTTAACCAAAAGGCTTTTATAAAACAAAATTCTACCAACTTCTGTAACGGGACAGTTTAGGTCTACCCGGGGTAATTTGGGGAAAGTGGACACAAAAAATAATAAATGTAAATTTTATTTCTGAATTATAACGACGCAGGAAAGTGAGCGAAATAGTGTCAAGGTCACCAGTGGAATGCAAGCGAAGCAGCTAGTTTTCGCAGTATAAACTTTGACCTATGTAATCATAAGTCACGCCATATGACGTCAGGGCCGAACCTTTAAAATACGTCACTTGGAATGCAGGGCGATGCCAACCAACTGCATTGAGAACAAAAGTCAGTCGGCACACAACTAACGATGGCGGACGCGGGCAGTCCGCCCGCCGGCTGTTTAAACTTTGTACTGGTTTATCAGCTGTAAGCGGTCTGCTACCGTTACACGGCACGTACGGATGACGTCACGCGTTTATCAAACTCCGCAGCTGGCAGCCACCGCCGGCTGCAAGCAAGTTTAGTTCAGTTTATAACAAGACTCCGAGCGCAACTCTCGTAAAACACTTCTCTTACAGCCGCGGCTTCTGGCTATTTTTTAGCATGTATTTATAATATTTCATTTCATTCAACTACCTGCGTCCATCTACAATGGACCACGATTTCATTCAAAATTAATTTCGGGCGTTATTGCCTCAAATGCATCCGCACGTGCCGATCGTAATTAACAATCAGATTTTTTCAATAAACGAATGTTCAACATCTTTAATACAGTCCACTTCTTTCTAACAAACAATCCAGCCTTCCTCATTAGCGTCTTTGGAATAACTCACGATTATTCAAGAGCTTCCAAACCGCAACATTTTTGGCCCTCCGGGCCGGATTTCATATTTTCAGGCCAAAAACGACATCATTTTTGGTCCAACCAGGCAGGATTTCACATTTTCGGGCCCAAAAAACTACATCATTTTTGGTCCCCACGGCACAGATCTCTCATATCTGAGTACACAAGCGACAGCATTTATTCATACACATCATTTCTGGAAAAACCAATCTGAAGTTAATCACGCCCTACGGGCATCATTTTCGTCCTGAGCGACACCATTATTGTGAATCACGTCGCAGTCATCTCGACAAGATTCAGCCAAGCAGTAGACCAGAGATGACGGGACGAAACACGACAACATTTTCGAGATTCCACAGCTTTAATTGATGGAAGGTACAACATGAGGCATCGGCTGACCGGCAGAGACAGGAGGTGTAGCAGCTCCAAACGGGATCGAAGCCAGCTTCATCACGAATGGATCGACGGCCACGTGACTATAAACTTTACTTATATTTGATTTTTAATAATATTTCACTCAGTGGGTATTTTTTGACACATTTATATAAACAAATACCTCATTACACAATACAAATTAATAAATGGTTGGCAGCTCATTATCAGTCAGAACTTTAAAGATAAAGATATACCTTGTAACCATTTAGATTCATAATTTCAATAATTTAACTGCCAACAAGTTTGATTAGTTAGAGAGAGTAAGTTTATGTTCAAAACAACGATCGCTAGCTACCAAAACGTATTTAAACTCATTCAAAATTAAGTTTGTGGTTCACATGCTCTATGCTCAATTGCTTTCTAAATATCTTTCCCTTTTTATCTTAAACTGTAATAATGGCCGATGTAAGGGCTCTAATAAAAAAACGAGGCACAATTAAGGCCTCAATATCCCGAGTAAATACCTTCGCGGATAACTTCGATTTGTTAAACAGCGATCCTCATGCGCTGAAAATAAAACTGCGTCATTTGATGGAATTATCCACCAAATATGACAAGATTCAGTCACAAATCGAGGCTGAGGAAGCAGACGTTGTTTCAACGAGTGACAGAGTACAAACGGAGGACGATCTCTGTACTATAGAATGTAAATTGCAACACCTGCTAGAGCAAGCTGAGCATATGAACCAAAAACCAGTAATTAATGCTGAAGGTAAACAGCCTAAAACACCCCCCATTCAATTGGAACCAATAAAATTACCACGGTTTGAGGGTAGTATTGTGGAATGGCAACATTATTACCATATTTTTATGGAACTAATTCATGTCAGAGCAGATCTGACAGATATACAGAAACTTCATTATTTGCACTCGTCATTACATGGCGAGGCGCTTAACGTAATAAAATCGTTGCCCATAACACATGAGAATTACGCGGTGGCTATCGATCTGTTGAGGAATAGATATGATAGTAAGCTGATTGTTTCCGCTCACCACGTGTGGAATGTCCTAGACGTACCATTAGTGCAACAGGAATCCCAAGTTAGCATATCGCAATTTATTGATCAAATCTCTGCAAATATAAACGCTTTAAATAATCTCAAACTGCCAGTCAACACGTTTGAAATTATTGTCGTAAATTATTTAGCCAAAAAACTTGACAATTACACTTTACGTTTGTGGAAAGAGAGTTTATCGGAGCATAAATTCCCTGATTTTAATAATTTTATAAATTTTCTAAATTCACGTAGGAAATTATTGCAAAATCTCGATAACGTGACTAGCCCAACGAGCAGGTTGAACAAAAGCGATAAGTCTCCTTATCGCAAGGCAGTTAAACAGATAAGCAATCCAAAGGGCGCATTCCACTCACATATTAGAAACAATTTATGCAGGCTGTGTAACGGTGTACATAGACTTAGCGATTGCCCACAATTTACATCGCTGTCTATCCCTGATAGAAAAAACGCGTTAATAAAAAACAAACTTTGCTTAAACTGCCTCCGTTCGGGACACGAGGGTGCAAAATGTCCCTCAAAATTCTCATGTAAAAAATGTTCTAGGCGTCACCACACAACGATTCATGTCCCCAACAGGGACGTAACTTCTGTTAACAACCAGTGTTCACTGAAATCACAGACCAATAAATCGGTATTGTTATCTACCGCCGTCTGTGTGACATACAATAAAGTCGGCAAAAAATTTCCCGTTAGGATATTACTGGATTCCGGTTCTCAAGCGAACTTTTGCACAATGGATTTCGCCCGCAGGATGGCCCTGCATTGGTTAAATCGCAACTGCCCATCACGGGTATAAACAACTCGCTTTCCCAGGCTGACTTCAGTACTAATGTAAGGCTACATTCGCGCTATAAACCCTTCACGTTAAACGTACATTGTGCCGTATTACCCAGTATAACTAATAATTTACCGGCGGAGTCGTTCAATCTTGCCTCTTTAAATTTACCCAAGCGCATATTCTTGGCGGATCCACACCTACATTGCTCGTCGCAAGTCGATATATTAATCGGCGCTCAATATTTTCTCCAATTAATTGAACCTATGAAATATACGCGCGGACCACACTTTCCTATAATTCAGGAAACCAAGTTAGGATTTATTTTGGCCGGTGACTTACCATTCAACGTCGATATGACTAAAACGGTTTCTTCCTTTATGGTCCGTAGGGATGATAATCAGATTTCCTCGCAACTAAAGGAATTTTGGAAGTTGGAGGAGATCTCTAGTCGCGAAGCCCGATCTGAGGACTCGCCGTGTGAAAGGCATTTCGTGGAAAGCACTAGCCGCAATCGCGACGGGAGATTCGTGGTAGCCCTGCCCCGCAGATCTGATAAATCTTATTTGGGAGATTCTCTCCGCGGAGCCATACGCAGATTCCAATCGTTAGAATTCAAATTCAAGCAGAACCCTACCCTTTATAAGGATTATAGTGAGTTCATGAGTGACTACTTAAGACTTGGCCACATGTCGCCGCTTAATGAATACGATCTGTCGCTTGACAGGTCAGAGATCTTTTATCTGCCCCATCACGCAGTCTTCAAAGACTCTAGCTTAACCACTAAATTGCGCGTGGTATTTGACGCATCCGCTAAAACCACCAATAATCTGTCCCTTAACGATACTTTAATGGTCGGTCCTACGATCCAGCAGGATCTGTTTTCAATAATGGTTCGGTTCCGCACCCACCGATACGTACTTATTGCGGACATTGAAAAGATGTATCGCCAGATCATTGTTAATCCTAAGGATTCAAACTTGCAACGCATTGTTTGGCGTGATGCACCGCATAAGGAATTGCGACATTACGCGTTAAGGACGGTTACATATGGCACTGCTAGTGCCTCCTTCCTTGCTACGCGTTGTCTGGCTCAAATAGCATATGAAAATAAATCCGACTACCCTACAGCTGCTAAGGCCATAGCAAATGACTTTTACGTAGACGATCTCATAACGGGTTCGGATGATCCGAACGGCTTAGCTGAAATGAAATGCAAGATCGAGAAGTTGTTGAGGAGGTATGGTTTTTCGTTACATAAATGGTTCTCTAACCACCATAAGATTATGACTCTTCGCGCCCAAGTTACCCGTGACTTCAGTAAGGGTCAAAACATGCGTACCTTGGGAATACAATGGAATGTTGAGGGGGATAACTTTTTATACACCGTTAGGGGTGATGACAATTTAACCGTCTTCAACAAGAGAAGCGTGTTGGCAATCATCGCCGGGATCTATGATCCACTAGGTTTAATCGCTCCCATCACATTTTGCTGCAAGCATTTCGTGCAGCAGTTGTGGTTGGCGGGCACTGATTGGGACGAACCCTTGTCCGGATCATTAGCCAATCAATGGTTGGAATTATACGCCCAATTAGTCTCCGACACTCATTTTGAGATTACGAGGTCGGTTAAGAGTTCGAACAGTTACCCAGTTAGTTCATTGCAGCTGCACGGATTCGCCGACGCTTCGGCTAAAGGTTACGCGTGTTGCATTTACGTGCGGGCGGTCTATTCGAACGGCGCCATATCATCAAACTTGTTGTGTGCTAAATCTAGGGTCGCTCCGCTGAAACAGATAATGCTTCCTAGACTTGAACTTTGTGCTTGTTTATTGTTGGCTCAATTAACCTCCAAGGTTTTAAATGCCGTCGATTACAATTTTGACGGACTATATCTTTATTCGGATTCGATGATAGCGTTGTACTGGATACATCAGCAATCTTCCCGCTGGAAGGTATTTGTGGCCAACCGTGTCGCGGAAATACAGCGTCTTGTTAGCAGCAGGGGAATTTGGCGTCATGTAGTATCAAATGACAACCCTGCCGACGTTTTATCGCGCGGTTGCCTCCCTCGTAGTTTGCACTGTCATGCTCAATGGTGGCATGGTCCCTCCTGGTTGGCTCGTGATGCGGCCTCATGGCCGGTCAGCGCGTTCGACATTAATACTCCCTGTACTTTTCCCGACATTGAAGAGGAACGTCGCAAGCAGGCTCAAACCTCACTAATTGTCGCGTCCTCAACACATAGTTACATTGAAAATTATTCATCTCTTACGAGGCTTATTCGCGTCTTCGCATATTGCCGTCGATTTTTTCGCAATTCTAGGCTCGCGGTGGTTGATAGAGACACGTCCTTTTTGTCGGCTCAAGAATTGTCTGACACGCTCTTGATTTTTGTCCGGCAATCACAGAAATTGCATTTCGACGTGGAGGTTAGGGAACTTGAGACACACCGGTGCCTTCCACGCAGTAGTAAAATTCTTGCTCTCAACCCATTCCTGGATAAATCAGGCATTTTAAGAGTGGGTGGACGCTTGCAATTCTCCCCACTTAGCTATGAGAGTAAACACCAAATAATTTTGCACCCACACTCTCATCTCACGAGATTAATAATTGAATACGAACACATCCGTTTGTTGCACGCTGGAGTGCAATCAACTCAAGCTTCGCTTTGGCGTAAGTATTGGATCATACACGATAAGTCCTATATCCGCTCAGTGATACATAAGTGTGTCACTTGTTTTCGTTTCCGGGCTAAAGGCGCGAATCAATTACTCGGTCAATTACCCTCTTCTAGGGTCACGCCGTCAAGGCCATTCTCACAGTCGGCCGTGGATTACGCCGGTCCTGTACTTTTGCGCCATGGCGGGCAGCGCTCTAAGTCCACGACCAAGGCATATATCGCTCTATTTATATGCATGTGTACTAGGGCCATCCATTTAGAATTGGTGTCGGATCTCACTTCCAACGCCTTTATAGCGGCTTTAAAAAGGTTCATATCGCGCAGAGGTATTCCCGCGCAAATATTTTCGGATAATATAATTCGAATTTTCATCGTGCCAACCACACGTTGCATGATTGGTACAAATTTTTAACCTCCAAGGAACTTGAGCAATCTTCTCTGGAGTTTTGCGGTCTCCACGGCATCAAATGGTCCTTTATCCCCCCTTCAGCCCCTCATTTCGGTGGTTTGTGGGAAAGTGGTGTAAGGAGTGTTAAATTCCATTTACGTCGCGTAATTGGCGGTACGATCTTGAATTTTGAGGAATATTCTACTCTTCTTTCTCAAATTGAGGCTTGCCTTAATTCACGCCCGTTATGCACGGTGTCCGACGATGCTGGAGACCCTGAACCCTTAACACCTGCTCATTTTTTGGTCGGTGCTCCACTGACGGCACTTCCGGAACCCGACTATACACAAGGCAATAATACTCATTTGGGCAGATGGCTTCTGCTCCAAAAATTTACGCAGACCATCTGGAAACGGTGGTCTAGGGATTATCTGCACCAGCTGCAGCAGCGCAATAAATGGCGCACCCCATTAAAGAATTTGAACGTCGGACAACTTGTCCTCATTTTGGATGACAATTCCCCCCCTCTAGAATGGAAGCGTGGGGTAATTACCAATGTTTTTCCGGGTCAAGATTCCTTAGTACGCGTCGCAGAAGTTCGCACCGCGCTAGGTATCTTACGCCGACCCATCCACAAATTATGCCCCCTTCCGGTGGCTACACACTAATCGTATGCGTGCCATACGAGGTGTGTGTGTGTGTGTGAGTGTGTGCGTGTCACATTACATGGACCACGCCCGGGACATTCCCCGGGGCGAGCATACAAGTCAATTGTATCATAAGCATTGTAATATTGTTTACGTGCCGCTAGCTATTGCAGCAATAGTGACTGTGTTTCATATGTACTATCAATCATTATGGATGTTGTGTATTGTTAATATGTTTGTGTGATTCAAATTCTGAGAACCACAAGTGTCATTTATAGTGTCAATTATTCTATATATGTATTGTATTTTCTAAGGGTCAAACATTATGAAATTCATTGGGGTTGTTATGTCAATATCATGGGGAAATTATTGTATTTTTTATGGTGTTATCACTTGTTATTGTAATGCTTGGCAAATATCAAGGGGTATTATTTGGGAAAGATCAATACCTACTTAATTATTGTATTATTGTGCGTATTGTATTACTATTATGTTTTGAGTAATTTTAACGTCAGTAAGCCCTTGCTATTGGCGTAAGGGTCAATTTATTGTATGCTTGGTGATTGTTAATTGAATTCATATTATGTTTATTATGTCATTGCTCTCTGGCCAGTGCGCCAATTATTGTATCGCTTACGACATGTAAGTCTAATTATTATATTATTTAATTTAACCTTTAATGTACAAAATCGGCCCGATTTTGGCGGGCAGTATGTTTAAACTTTGTACTGGTTTATCAGCTGTAAGCGGTCTGCTACCGTTACACGGCACGTACGGATGACGTCACGCGTTTATCAAACTCCGCAGCTGGCAGCCACCGCCGGCTGCAAGCAAGTTTAGTTCAGTTTATAACAAGACTCCGAGCGCAACTCTCGTAAAACACTTCTCTTACAGCCGCGGCTTCTGGCTATTTTTTAGCATGTATTTATAATATTTCATTTCATTCAACTACCTGCGTCCATCTACAATGGACCACGATTTCATTCAAAATTAATTTCGGGCGTTATTGCCTCAAATGCATCCGCACGTGCCGATCGTAATTAACAATCAGATTTTTTCAATAAACGAATGTTCAACATCTTTAATACAGTCCACTTCTTTCTAACAAACAATCCAGCCTTCCTCATTAGCGTCTTTGGAATAACTCACGATTATTCAAGAGCTTCCAAACCGCAACACCGGCTAAGTACAGTTTTTCAATTCGTCTCGCCCGTACATAACAATGTAAAGTAAATCAGTGTAAAGAATCAGTTTAATATGAAATAACAGTTTGGTATAAAAAGTAAAGATAGTACAAAAGTGCAGAGTGAAAAAGAAAAATTACACAGAAAAATGGACTCTTTCGGACAGATAAACAGATAAGTAACAGATGGGGAAAATAAAAATAAAATATGAGCTCAAGGGGAAAATCTAAAATATGTTGTATGTGAGAGTGTGTGTGTGTCTGGCTTAATTATATATTAAAACCATGAAGCGCTGGTTTGCGTTCTATAAAACTGATTTTATGTTTTAAATATCTTTATTTCTATTCTAAGAAAAAAAAAATCATGCATAATAAATGTTATTATTGTCTGTATAAAAAGTCGTAGCAGAAAGAAGAAAGGGAGGGGGAATATTTTGTTTACGGAAAGATTGAAATGATGTTGAATGTTTTTTTTTTTGTTGTATAAGAAATTTAATTAAATAAAAGTATAACCATAGTATGATGATAATACAGTAGTAATTTCTTGAATAACCAATTCTGTTCTCCTGTTCACTTATAAGAACCCTGGTGAGTAACATTTATTCAGCAAAATAAGATGGTGTCCGAACAGAGTGGACGGCCACAAGTGTTTATGTCCAGGTAAATAATTTATTAATTTGCATAGAAGAAAGTAATTATACACTTCACATCTGGTGGATATAGTATGGTGATACGCTGAACATCTGGTGAAAAGCTACAGTGAATGATGGGCTGTTATTATATGACTGATGGGCTATAACAGGATTGTCACCCGTCCAGTTATTCCCAGACGTTCCTCTTTTCTTCTCATAGCCTCTACTTTACTAGCAAGTCTTACAACATATCCTGTTCATGGAAGTATACTAAAAAGTGTTGAAGGTGTTCACACCCCATATAATCAAAGCTGTTAACAGACTCCCAATCAGGAACCATCTGCAATACAGGATGATGTTCCTCTTCATCGAACAGTCAGTGCTATTGGTTTACCCACTTACACCTTGCCAAACCTTCTTACAGGCCTGCTCCAGCTATTCACTGGGTGGGCAGATTCACTTGTGAGGGATTCATTGTACTTTCTAGAGACACTAAGAGCACCATTCTGGGGCCTGCAGACATCTTGGTAAACTTAGACATCATTTCACTATTTACCATGGTCCCAATATAGGAGATCCTGACTTACATGATGAGCTACTCTCTTATGACATCAGGGGTTTGTTCTGGCTTATGTTCACTACCAGACAATTGTAGTGGCACAGTCCTTCTACAACAGATTCATAGTGTCACCATGGGGAGCCCTCTCACCTCCAGTGGTCATGAATTTTTACATGGAGAAGTTTGAGAAGGCTGCTGAAGCTAAATTGTTGATTTCAACACTTCTGTGATCTGGAGTCACAGGGAGGGGCTTCTTTATTTCCTTGAGTATCTGAATGGTTTTCACCCTAGAATCCAGTTTACAATGGAGAAGAAAGTGGATGACAACAAACTGGTCTTTCTTGATATGCTGGCCCTGAAGAAGTCTAATAGTAGCCTTGGTCATACTGCGTACTGGGAATGCACAAAAAAGAGAAGTCTGCCATAAGTGACCATTCAATCTTGTTTGATAAAGCTGAAGCCCTGACTATGACAAAAGTGTTACTGCCCTTGCCTGTATAGGGAGACAATTGAATTCTGTAAGCACAGTGATGGCTCCATCAAAAAACAGCTTGGCTGCCAGTTTTGGATGGCATAGACATGGGCCTATATGGCTCTAAGCATGGTGTCAGTAGGGAACCAAGAGGAAGACAGAGGCACTCTGCTAGGTTTTTTGTTCAGAGCCCTGGACCAAATACGAGGGAGGTCCAAATGAAAACCTTAATTATTTTTTATATGGAATTTTATTAAATACAGGAGAAATATAAATACCTCATTTCTCAATAACATGCCCCCATAATGTGCAATAATAAGTCCCCATAACGTGCAATGCATGTATTCCAGTGCTTCGGAAGTGCATGGATACCTCTTGAAAAGAAGTCTTTTGGTTGCGACATTTTTCACCTCTTCATCGGATCGGAAATGCTTGCCTCCCATCACCTCTTTGGGCAGTCCAACGACGTGAAAATCACTGGTGGCGAGGTCTGGTGAATAGGGTGGGTGTGTAAGACACTCAGATTTCATATCCTAGATTGTGGAAACAGTTGAACGGGCAGTATGAGGTCAGACATTGTCATGAAGGAGCAAAACACCTGAACTCAGAAGTCCATGCCATTAACTCCTGATCGCAGGGCCAAGTTGATCCTTGAGCAGATCTCCATACGTAACACTGGTCACTGTTGCTCCCTTGTCCATGTACAGTTCCAAAAGTACCCCCTTTTCATCCCAAAAGAGAGTGAGCATGACTTTTCCTACTGATGGTTGGGTGTGAAATTTTTTGGGTTTTGGCGATGAGCAATGGCGCCATTCCTTGCTCGCTCTCTTGGTTTCAGGTTGGTGATAGTGGACCCAGGTTTCATCTCCTGTAACAATTCTTCCTAAAAATCCATCACCTTCAACCAGTAAATGACGCAAATGTTACTTACAGGCATCAAAACGACGGTCTTTCAATTCTGCACTCAGCTGGTGTGGCAACCCATCTCGCAGACACTTTATTGAAATGTAACACATCATGGACAATGTGGTGTGCTGAACCAACAGTAATATCAGTAATTGAGGCTATTTCATTCTCAGTTACACGTCGATTTTCCTTGATAATGTCTTCCACTGCAGCGACGTTTGCTGATGTCACTACTCGGTATCCCTGGCCTGGTCGCGAGACGTCCTCCACAGAACTTATGCCGTTTTTAAACTTCCTACACCACTCATACACCTGTTCCAGAGACACATGAATCACCATACAGCACTTACATTCTGTGATGGAGTTCAACGGGTTTCACACTTTCACTACTAAAAAACACATAACACTTCTCTGCTCTAATTTGGTGCATATTGTCAATGGAGCGGCCATCTTCGAACTGCCTCTGCTTCTTTGTGTAGTGTTCTTTCATCATGCTGCCACTTGTAGGTCATTTTTGGACCACAAGTATCACTGTTGCCAACTTACAAGTCACTCATACCACTTTTCTAATCCTCATTGAACTTTTAACGTTTTCATTTGAACCTCCCTTGTAAGTTATATAGAGTTTGCCTTCATTGGTTTACCACAGTTGTAAAAGCCATGTCACAATGAGGGGAAACATTACTCCCATCACTGCTGACAGTCAGGCTAGTGACTACAGTACAGCATTTGTCATTCCTATACTGCCAGTGACTCTCTCCTCACATACTAAAACAAACATATGATCCGCATTCAACATATTACTAGAAACAATAGATTACAGAATAATCCACATTTCTATAAAACATATGAACATATACAAAATGTGTAAACAATAATTTTATTCTCGTCTTTATTTATGCCCCTTTAGATACTGAATCCTTCACATAATGGAAATATTTCTTTCTTCCAGGAACTTTTAAGGGGCTGGCTGTTCAGTTCACTTAAAATGCAATTTTCTAAGATACTCTCTTTCAAACTCGACGACACTTTTCCTTTAGAAATTTTAATAAACTCTTTACGGATGGGCACACAGTTTCACTGTCTAAAATTAATGCACCTTTCTCCATATTGCAATGTCTGTGAACAACAAATTGCTTGATATGGACATTACACTTTGCCCTCCATGCAAACAGAAATATTAAGTGTGTGTATGTGTGTGTGCGTGCCAACTGTTTGCACAAAACAAGAGAGTGCATGTACTTGAGAGAAGTGTTAAAACATATGTTTCAGACAGTGGACTGATTACATTATTATTTAAAACTATATGTTTACCATTTTAAATAAACTTGCACACACAAAAAACAAGTAAACAAACCTGGTAATATAACTTTTACTGATAAATCAGTATGTTCTGATTCGGTACAGGACATATATTTTTGTTTTATTACGAAAATAATGTTTCCTTCTGCAAGTGTTAACATATTGCCTCATGTATGTTTTTGTACTTGTTACAGAAGTATATTTGGTACTATAAGAATTTTCAACATTTTTCCTCAAGAGAATACACCAAGTTCCAGTTGTCAGCTAGCTGGATTTCACAATCAATATATGACTATACTAAATGATAATAGTAAACTGTGAGTGAATTCTAAGATATGTTCCATATATAGTATATTGTCTATATTGGAGTTACATGAAAGTGTAAATTGTGTTAAGTGTTCTGAATCAATATAAATTATCTTACAAGTCTTATATCTCTTACCTGCAGAATAAAATTTTTTAACAGCGAACTAATAATATTTAAATTTTAAAAATACCTTTATGATACAAAGGGTCATGATTTTTAAAATTGTGAAATAAAAAGACTTGTTGATTATCTCTAACTGCAGGTATTATGGACTGAAATGTATGAGGTAAGCAAAACAAGTATCACCAAGTACTATTAGTCAGTAGCGGTTCTAGCCTGGGGCCAGGGGGGGCCAGGCCCCCCCAGATTTTTGCCTAAGTGGTATGTTATTAGATTTTAAAAAGTTTACAGTGAAAGTGTACAAGTGCGTTTGTTTTGATAGAACCGCTCAGCATGGGTGACTGTATAGTCATGTATGAAACTGCACACAATACGATGCATGATGACTTACATACATGAAAAAGTTATCACTCAGAAATACAGTGTAATGTACACATCGGCTGAGCAGCACCAGATGTGTTTAAAGTCAGAGATGAACCGACGAGATCAGCAATGCTTGGTAAAAACATGGGACAGAAAAAAATTGCGTTTACCACTACCACCTTGCGGTCAGACAGTGGAAGCTTATCCGGTTAATTCAAATGCTAAGGCTAATTCAAATTAGCAGCTAACTGGACATTCGTGCCTTAGCATTTGAATTAACCGGATAAGCTTCCACTCTCTGACCACAAGGTGGCAGTGGTAAACGCAATTTTTTGTCCTACGTTCTTACCAAGCATTGCTGATCTCGTCGGTTCATCTCTGTTAAAGTAGGTATAAAATTCATTCATCTGGAATTTGCAACACTTTTCACCGATGTTGTAAACATCAGCTGTTGTTTACCTCAGTTCTCCGTCTCACAAAGCCAACGAGAAAGACCAGACCCTGGCGCGTCAAAATCACATGATCTTAGTACATGGGATTGTGAGCGTTAGTACATTAGCTGTGCGTCTCATTGCAGTGTGAAGTGTGATTGTTCTTTGGTGACAGTGTTGGTGATTATGTTGATAACAAAACAACATGGCTAGTCGTCAAAGTAGTTTATTTAGTTTCTTCGGCAGGAAAAGAAGTGGCGGTAACTGTACCGAAAGTATGGATAACACTTGTGTTACACCAACACCAAAACAAACTAAATATGCCGACGACGCTGTGAGTACGTCTAATATTGTGCCGTTATCTAGTGAGACATGTGTTAGTGTTCATAGTGCAGGAATTCCAAATGATATTAGTAAATCGATTCAAGACGGACCCCACCAACCTCGTAAGTCCAATTTCAAGCAAACAATTATAAATAATAAAGTAAGAAGCTTTAACAGTGCGTGGTATGACAAGTTTAAGTTTATTGAGTACTCTGAGCAAAAGGATGCCATTTACTGCTTTCCTTGACGCCACTTTGAGCCTAAATCTGGAAACGCTGAATTAACTTTTACAAAACTTGGGTTTTCAAATTGGAAAAAAGTGGGTGACAAACTTTTAAGACACGAAAAAAGTGAGTGCCACAAGCTGCCATTAATTAAATGGAACAGCTTTTTGATAAGTGAACAACATGGCACTGTCACGTCTATGATCAGTGCACAAAATAGAGATGAAATATTATGTAATCGGTCTGCTGTTGCCACTGCGGCTCGAGTGGGACTTGTATGTGCTAGACAGGACATAGGCCTAAGAAGTCACAGTGAGACTGAAAGTGATGATAAAAAATCAAATTTTGTGAATATGGGAAATGTTTTGGAAATCATAAAACTAGTAAAATTAGAGAGTGAAACAGCTAAAAATAATTTAGATAATTTGCCACGAAATGCTACTTACTTATCTAAGGATTCCCAAAACGAATTATTAGACATGTCGGCTAATATTATATTAAAACATATTGTCAATGAAACCACATATAATGATGGGATATTCTCATTGATTTTAGATGAAGCTAGAGACTCCAGTAAATTAGAACAGATGTCTGCTTGTATTAGGTATGTTAGTCGAAATGGTGTTGAAGAACGGTTTGCAGGTTTCATTCAGTTAGATGAATTAAATGCTAGGGCTCTTTCTGATAAAGCCTTGGAGCACCTTAGCTCAATTGGATTGGTCCCTGAGAAATGTATTGCACAGGCTTATGATGGAGCCTCAGTAATGTCTGGAGGTACAAATGGTGTTCAAAGTTTATTTCGTAAAGCAGCTAAGAACCCGTGTGTCTACGTGCATTGCTATGCACATCGTGTAAACTTGGTAGTAGTTGATATTTCTAAGACAGTTGATATTGTTGGTGACACATTTGGTTTACTAGAGGCCATTTACGCATTTCAATCTGTCTCTTCATTGAGACATAATCAATTTATTAAAACGCAAACAGAACTTTATCCCGGCAAAAGAAGTTTAGAACTACCATTACAGAGTGACACTCGCTGGGTTTGCAAGTACAGAGGCATTAAGTATTTCCAAAGTTGTTTTGCATCTGCCAAATCAGCACTTCAGTACTTTGCAACTTCTAACAATAAACGAGAGGCTGCGGAAGCTAAGGGGTTGTTAATGCAGTTCTGTAAATTTAAAATTATATTTGTACTACATATATTTAGTAACTTGCTAGAACTTACTAATGGTTTATCAATGATGCTACAACAAAAGGAAGTCGAATTTGGTACTGCTGTTAAAATAGTAAAGTCCATCATTCTCACTCTGGAAGACAAAAGGTGTAACGGTACAAACATATGGGATTTTGTAAATTAAATCTTTTCAACTTTTTATTCAACCAAATAAATGTTATGAACCAACTATAGCTTCGAGACGGGTGTGACTTGGTAAAGGAATGAAGGTTATCAGCGAGGGGGCGCGTTCACCCACACGAGTGCAAACATCGGCCAACGTTCTCACAAAAAACGGCACGTACATACATTCCAATGCCGAACCTGTGATGGGAACAAAGCAATACAGAATATACGTTGACGGCGACGCCTAACACCTGGGCGGTTAGGCAACCAACGCACACACACAGTCAGTCGTCACATGGCAGTTCGCCACAACTAATAAAACAGTACAGCCGTAAATGTAACGCAGCCTCGGAATTTCGGTAGACCAACGTGAATCGAGTAGCCAAGATCTACCGAAATATATAAAAGTGACGGAGAAGAACAGAAGGAAGAAATAGTGTCAGTGGAATTTAATTAACATGTAAATGTGAAGCATTAGAACAGTGTCAGTGAAAGCTAGAGTGAAAGTGAACTGAAAGGCGGCGGAACCATTTTGGATAGCGTGGACAGTTAAGTACCGTGAATATTGTTACAACACAAATAAGCCACCCCAATACCAGGGATAAAAAAGATGATTCTGAATATAAAATAATACTTCATATAAAATAAAATGTTTAATATAAATAAAATATAAAGACAACGACTCGACAAACGACGACATGACCTAACCCAAGTGATTGAACCAACAAAAGTAAACAAAAGAAGAAGGGAACCACATAAAACAAATAAGAATAAAACCAAAGAAGAGAAGAAAGTGATCAACCAAACCAAAAGAAGAAGGGAAAAAACCAAAACCAAACAAAAATGAAACAAGTTCATGGAATTGAATGACTCAATGTAACATGTTAAAATGAACCCAAAGGAGAAGGTGGAAAACCAAAGTATTAAACAAATACAATGAAAATGAAGAAGGAGGGAAATGAAAAAGAAACAAACCCAAGATGAAGGGAAATAAATAAAAATGAAAACCAATGATGATACACAAACAAGTAATAAAGAATATGAGCAGGAGAAATAATGCACTCAAATGTAATATTGGAAAAAAGACCAATAATTAACCTATGAGAAAAAAAAAGTAAATGTTATTATCCATTAATGGACAAAAAGTAAATGAGAATTGAAATAAACCCAATTAAACAATGTTAAATATTGTAGCGCGACAGATAATCCACACAAATACATTACTCAATGATCGTTGATAAAGCTCTAATATATGGAATATCCAGATGAGAATCAATTAAAATGCACTATTTAATAATTATTCACAAGAAAGGTTAAATAAAGAAAATTTCTGCAAATAATATAATATAATACAAATTTGAAAACCAAGAAGACTAAAAATGTTAATAACAAAATTACCCAGGTAAGATAGAAGCAGGCAATTAATATACCCCGACAAGGAAACCAGACCAGAAGAAACAAAGGCATACAAAGCGAAAAACTACAGAAGAAAGAAGAAAAATCAAAAACTAAAATTACTGAAGAAAGAAGAAAGAAGAATAATAAAAAAAAACTACGGAAGAAAGAAGAACAATTGAAACTACTGAAGAAAGAAGAAAGAAGAATAATTAAAATTACTGAAGAAAGAAGAAAGAAGAATAATCAAAACCAAAACTACGGAAGAAAGAAGAACAATCAAAACCAAAACTACGGAAGAAAGAAGAACAATTAAAACTACTGAAGAAAGAAGAAAGAAGAATAATTAAAATTACTGAAGAAAGAAGAAAGAAGAATAATCAAAACCAAAACTACGGAAGAAAGAAGAACAATTAAAACTACTGAAGAAAGAAGAAAGAAGAATAATTAAAATTACTGAAGAAAGAAGAAAGAAGAATAACCAAAACCACAGAAGAAGGAAGAATAGCCAAAACTAAAACTACAGAAGAAAGAAGAAAGAAGAATAATCAAAATCAAAACTACTGAAGAAGGAAGAAAGAAGAATAATCCAAAACCAAATCTACTGAAGAAAGAAGAAGGAAGAATAATCAAAGCTACTGAAGAAAGAAGAATAATTAAAACTAATGAAGAAAGAAGAACCACCAAATCTACTGAAGAGAGAAGAAGGAAGAATAATCAAAACTAAAGCTACTGAAGAAAAAAGAAAGAAGACTAATTAAAACTACAGAAGAAAGAAGAATAATCCAAAACTAAAGAAGAAAGAAGAATAACCAAACTCAAAGAAGAAAGAAGAATAATCCAAAACTAAAGAAGAAAGAAGAATAACCAAATTTACTGAAGAAAGAAGAAAGAAGAAAAACCCAAAACTACAACTACTGAAGAAGGAAGAAAGAAGAACAATTAAAATTATTGAAGAAAGAAGAATAATCAAAACCAAAACTACAGAAGAAAGAAGAACAATTAAAACTACTGAAGAAGGAAGAAAGAAGAATAACCAAAACTAAAGAAGAAAGAAAAAAAAAGTGAGACGACCCATATAAAACAAAAACCCCATAGGGAAAGAACCCCAAAAAACCCCAAAATCAATGAATGACCAAAGAGAAAGTATAACACCCCAAAAAACCATATCACTGTAAAACTGACAAAAAACTAAAAGTGTTAGTAGTATTAAATATTAGTGCATTCAAAAGTTATTATTTAGTTTGTATAAACAAATCTTCACAGTTCCCCCCATGGTTGAATATTTCATGTTAAAAACTAGAAAGAGACTAGTAAATATATTAATAATTCACCATAGACAAGTGTAAGTGATCAAATTATAACTAATAAACTTTAAAAAGGTGCATGAGTTACAGTACAAAGTAATAAACTTTAAGTTTTGTGAACAGTGTCTACTTTGATAATGAAATGGTAATATTACTAATAAAAAGCTACTAAAGCTGTATGAACATTCCATAGAATGGAATATAACTTAGATAGCCAGGGTTATACTTAAAGAGGGGGCATAAATCTTGTAAAATGGGGAATTACAAAACAAACTGTTAATGTTGAAGTAGTAAAAGATGTTAACCATTATATGTAACCAGGATGTTAGGGTCCTATTACATATAGTAATTAGATAAGTAAGGATTATTCATAAGAAATATTAGTGTTATAATTTGTTATTTTATTGTTCATTTTCATTTAGGAATGCCCTATCTAAAAATAGATATCATTCCGATGTTATAGAATATTTTTTATTTATGTTATTAGGTGATATACAAAACAATGTTATTCAGAACACCAGTTTTATGTAGAGAGGTGTTATATGTTATTTATACAATCAATAATTACTGTTATACCAGTCAAAGAATTAATTTTTAATCAAATATAAAAGAATCAGAAGTCAGAGAAGGATATAAAATAACTACATTAATAAAACATTTTTGCAAATAGCCACACATCAAATCTAGGCAATATAATGAATTTAAACTGCAAATAATTAACAAACCTAGTCTTATAAGCCAGACAAACTGACAATATTTAGGCAAGATAAACTCAACATATGAAATACTATGTAAATAAGGCTTTCTAAAGATATGGTCATTATATGGGTAAAATTATTTATTGGTCTAATAAAATACCAGTTAAAACTGAAATAGATTCACTGACATTATCATAGGGGGAGTCATATACAAATGAATTGTATTAAAAAACCATTATTAATATACTAAATTGCAATCAAATAAGTGAGAATTGATAATTATACCAATTTCAGATTTAATAGAATAATAATTATATTAGGGAAAATGGCTATTATTTACTTAGAAGACAGGAAGTATAATTTTAGGCCTACCTCCCAAAAAATTATAAGAAAGATAATTTTCAGATAAAACTTTGTAATACTAACTTAATTACTATCAAAATAAGTAGAATAGAATAGTGAAAACGAATATGTATTTAATATTTCAAACAGTTAACTAATAACGAAATTACTTTATGAGCATAATGTACGGTTTTAAAATGTGTCGGAAGTTAAGATGATTTGAAACAATGTATGAGATATATTATATAGGCTAAGATTTTCATGAGACGAAGGAAATCCAAACAGTTCATTATTATACCTCGAAGAGAGCACTTCATGTGAATATTTGATAGAACCAACCTTTAATGGCTGTTACGTTATAACAGAGTTCGGAATCATTTTATGTAAAATTAAATTTTTTAACTATTTTAATTATTGTGAAGTGGTGAAGTTGACCTGTGAACTACATAACACCAATAAACGGAATCACATGTAACTAATTAAATGAAATAACACTGAAATCGCACCAAATACCAAGTGAAAATTAGAGGTTAACTGACACACATAAACACCAGTAGATATACCCATTTAACAACATTTTTACACCAAGTGAACTATTCCATCATACACCAGTGACAATAAACTATACCCCAGAAGATCATACACAATTGCGAAGAACATTTAACCGAAGAAAGGACATATTAATTCCAACAAGTACTTCGTCAACATTAGAAGCTATCAACGCGCATGCGTCAGGCGGCCATTTTGACCCAATATCATCACCGCTATAAGACACGACTGTGGACTGCATTCTGGTTCGAATAAAATTATATATAAACTTTTATTATTAATAACTACCATTGTATTGTTTAAATTTAAGACATTTTTTGAATTGTAAGTGTTATACTTTCATGTCCCTGACCTTCTCTGGCTTTTATATTAATAACCGTTCAAAGAACCTACTTTTATAATATGAATATAAACTTCTGATATCGACCGGCCCTGAGCGAGTCGATACGGCATTGTAACCTCGATTAATTAATCGACCAACTTTATTATTTTTGTTTAATAAACGTTGTGTTTGTTTTTTGGTAACTTGGAGTTGTTTTTTTATTATAAAAGGACATAACAGTTAATTACTCAAGAAAACTAAATAACCTTTAAAGGCAGTATAGGTGAACCTATCACCTTTCAAGAGTAAGAAGAAGAGAGCCGTTTTCGCCTAAACTTGAAGTTAACTGGATTGTCTGTTTAATAAATTTACAGAACGGAAAATTATTACCAGAATAAACACAATACCAACATAATTATAATTACAATCAACAACCTCGATTTATTCCTAAATTTCAAGAACATAAATACACCGAAAACATTTTTTCAAAATTTATTTTTTTTATAAATATAAATTTTAAATTTAGATTTTATTTCAAATTGCTACCACAGCAATATACACTGAGTTTATTTGATAACAACAAAGACCAGGAACATTACCAAATCGACGTTTCCCAGAGCGGAACGTCACTACTACACACATTCTTACATTGAAATAATCATTATATTACAAAATTGGCTAGCCCAATCAGTGGGCTTACAGGACAGCATACATCTACATCTAAATTTATTTATTTATTCAATTTGTGTGTTTTATTACAAAATTGGAGCCCAACAGTGAGGGCTTAACGAAGACCAGGAAACATTAAGTGGAACATTAGCTACATTACTGACACACAATTAGAATTAAATTTTATTTATTAATTTGTAATAATTTCGTATATTACAAATTTGGCTTCCATCGCGGGGCTTGAACGAGGCAGACGTCACGTATTATTACAAATTTGGCGTCCAACTAAAGGGCTGTAATTAGGGGTTGAAAGGCTGTAATTACTTGCCCAATTTCTAATTCAGCTTGGCAGCGGTTAGCCAGCCAGGGAATCAGGGAAGATGCAGCGTCGTGCCACATCAAAGAAGAGAGCGGCGGAGGCCGAGAAAGAACTCGATATGGATGATAAGGAGGCGACCCCAGTGGAGGACGTGGAAAAGATATTAGAACGGGTGGAACATAAACAACCAGCACCACCAGAGAAACAACCCGAAGTACCCACTCAAACAGGGGACGTCGGTGTCCAAGACAAAGAAGTGGAAAAGTCTAAAACTACAGAAGAAAGTAAAATGGACAAATTAATGGAAATGTTCATGAGAATGGAAGAAAACAGCAAGAGAATGGAAGAAAACAGCAAGAGAATGGAAGAAGGTTTGCATAAGAAAATGGATTCTACTACAGAAGAAAATAATTAAAAATTAGAGGATTTGAAGAATGATAACCAGTCCACTAAGGGAAATTTGAGTGATATAAATAAAAACATAGAAGAATTGAAGAAGGACAACCAAGCAACAAAGAAGAGTTGAAGAATGATAACCAATCTTTAAAGGAAGAATTGAAGAAGGACAACCAAGCAACAAAAGAAGAGTTGAAGAATGATAACCAATCTTTAAAGGAAGAATTGAAGAAGGACAACCAAGAAACAAAAGAAGAATTGAAGAAGGACAACCAAGAAACAAAAGAAGAATTGGGCCGTAAAATAGAAAGGACCAATAAGAGAATTGAGGAAACCAGCAAGAAAGTGGAAAAGAAAATGGAAGAAAATAAGAAGAATTTGGAAGAAAAGATGGAAGAAACCAGCAAGAAAATAGAAGATGACAACCAGCAATTAAGGGAAGAATTACGAGAAAATAATAAGAAAATGGAAGAGAAGATGGGGGAGAGGTTGGAAGAGTTAAGAGAGGATAACCAACTATTACGAGAAGAGTTACGAGAAGTTAACCAAGAGAATTTAGACAAATTAGACGAACGAATGGAGCTATTAAGGAAGGAAATGAACCAGGAACTCAAGGAAAATAAGAAATCTATGACCAAAAGGCTGGAAGACGAAACCATAACTATAAATCAACAGATAAGAGAAGTTGATGGAAGATGTCGGCTGACGGAAGTGGAGGTACAAGAGTTCAAGGAAGTGGTGAACACCAAGGTCACCAACCTTGAAGAATCTACTCGCAAGAAGGCAGAAGAAAACCGAAAGGAAAGCCAGGAAGAACTCAGCAAGGTACGAACTCGAATTACGGAAAGATGCGACGGAATGGAGGAAGCAATGACTAACATCACTGGTCAAGTGAGACAGAACCAGGAGGACATGGAAGCAATTCAGAGCCGACCAACCAGCTTTACTAATATCCCAATAAACGAGAACAGAGAATGGCTTAACTTTCGCCAATATAAAAGGAAGCCAATGGAGTTCTTGGCCCGTATCGAGGAATATATGGCCAAACATAAAAGTAATCGATGGTCCAATAATCGTGAACTATTAGACGAATCCTTCCATGATATGACGGACAATTGGTGGATGGCGAACAGGAGCGAAATAACCGATTATCAACAGTTCAAAAGTTTGTTCAAATCTAAGTATTGGTCAGAGACCACCCAGAATTTAATAAGGGACAACATCTGCAATGGCCGATATAGAACTCAGTTTGGCAGTACCATGACTGCGTACTTTCTTGGGAAGGTGTGCCTGGCCAAGCACCTGGAACCAGCCATACCAGAGGAATGCCTGGTGAACAAGCTTTCTTATCATTACGACGAAGAGGTCATAAGAGCTCGAAGAGGTAGTCAGATAAAGACCATACAGGCGATGACGGAGCTATTGGAAAACTATGAGAATGAAGAATATTACAGGCAGAGCAGAAGAAGAAATGAGCGGCCAGAAGTACGAAATAATCCGTCATCAAACAATAATAGTCAACCGGTCAACAGTGGGTACCAAGGAAATAGATATAATCCGAATTACCATAATCAACACCCCACGAATGGTAACAACAACAATAATAACCACGGGAATATAAACCCGAATAATAACAGAAATAATAACGGGTTCTCCGGTAATCGAGGTAATTATTACCCGAATAATTACGTAAATAGACAAAGAAACACCAATCCTACCAATAACACCGAGCGGTTGGACAATAACAATAGGGGTTACCCTAATCCTAATAACAACAACAACCGGTTCTCCCGACCACGGGTAAATTTTATACGGGCGGAAGGAAACAACCATCGCAGGTATAACCAGCAACGACGGAGCAGCGTACACGACTACGAAGATCGAAACAGAAGCCGAGAACGGGACAACTCTAGTTATAATCTGCCAAGGCGAAGTACCAGTCTAGATGACCCGGAGCGGCGTACAAATAGGGAACCAACTTACGAACCGAGAACTGAAAGACTGGAACCTACTCAAGGTTTCCCCACTGATGCCTCTGTTGGTCCTATTAATAACCAAGATGAGGAGAATTTAAACGGGAGGAGGCAGTGATAAACAATAAGGACCTTTTGCTGCTTCTATCGCCTGGGTATGTAAAGGAATTGCCAAAAGTAAATAATCCCAATAAAATTACAATCATTCGATGTAATTATTTGAAAAATATTCGAAATGAATTATTGGAGGAGGACAACACTCGCCTCCCTATAATAAATAATGAAATAATATACATTAATGCAGAAGTCGAAGGAACATTCGCACAACTAATGATCGATACCGGTGCGAATGTATCCATAATTAACATTACAGAAGTGGAGAGAATCCAAGGAAAATGTGGTAAGCTATTGCCAACCTTACCTATAAATAACATTATATTAATCGGTGCCACGGGTCGCCAAAACAAGACAATCAGAAAACAAGTATCATTGAATGTCGTTAGTAAGGGTATAGCTATGAACATGGTCTTCTTAATTGCGGCAGGATTACCCTTCAACATATTAGTGGGATGTGATGTGCTGAGAAGGAACTCGGCTATTATTGATTTACGAATGGAGAAGGTATCACTCTTTACCGGAGATCTAACCTGGACGGCCGATTTAGTCGGTAGTGAGATAACACTTCCCAGCAGTATCCACCAGCAAATACGTAGCATAAATTATACCAATACTAACACCATTTCTAACACTATAGTATATGAAACTACAGACGAGGATTTATGGTCCCAGAAAATACAGGAGATAAGGGATTTCCGAAGCGGAATTAATAGAGAAAAATTACCCAATACTCAAGCGAATCAGCTAATACAAATTTATGAAAGATACCGCTCAGTATTTTCCGATGAGCCAGGCAAGGTAAGAAATTATCTATGTACCCTTCAATTCCGAGATACAGTAGAGTTTAATAGGAAATCCTACCCTATTGCGCATTCTCGAAAAGAGGCAGTAAGAGCGGAAATTAATCGAATGATTAATAACGATATTATAGAACCTAGCCAATCCCCATACACCAGCCCTATTGTCGCAATTCCCAAGAAAAACGGCGAAGTCCGGCTTTGTTTGGATGCACGGGAAATAAACAAGAAAATCATTAATGATAGAACATCGCCCGGTGAGATTGAGGAAATCCTGAAACGCTTCCATGGTACCCAATACTTCAGCACTTGGGATACGGTGTGCGGATACTGGCAGGTAGAGTTGCACCCACGGAGTCGCCAATATCTGGCTTTCATATTCGAGGGGCGTAATTACCAATTCAAAAGATTGCCCTTCGGATTGGTAAACTCAGTTGCCATCTTTGTGACCTGCATGGACCAGATATTGGGACAAGAAGCACTTCAGTTTACAACCGTGTACGTCGACGACCTACTGATAACATCTGAGACGTGGGAGGAACACTGTTACCGTGTGGAACATGTGCTAAAAAAATTATCTGCCAGTAACGTCACGCTGAAGTTGGAAAAATCCAAGTTTATTGCCAGAGAAGTGCAATTTTTAGGATTTAACTTGGACGATCAAGGAATCTCACCGTCGGCAGAAAAGGTAGAAGCCATCCAGAAGTTCCCGGCACCCAAAAACAGGAAGCAATTGCAGTCATTCCTGGGACTCTGCAATTATTATAGAAAGTTCCAGGAACAATATTCAGAGTTAACTGCGAGGTTTCAACCTCAATTATCATCTAAAAACAAGTGGGTATGGTGTAAGGAACAAGAGGGGATTTTTCAACAAATTAAGGACAAATTTCTGGCTACTATAATACTTCGCCACCCAAACTTTAAGTTACCGTTCTTCATGAATTGCGATGCCAGCAACATCAGTCTGGGAACGACACTGTATCAAGAGGACGAGAAGGGTCAACCTCAAGTAATTAGCTTCGCGAGCAGGTCTTTGAACCAATGCGAAAGGAATTACACGGTGACGGAAAAAGAATTACTGAGCGTGGTATTTGCTTGCAGTAAGTTCTGCACTTACATTTTGGGATATCCCGTTACTATCCGAACTGACCATAAATCTATTTCGTTCTTGAAAAGCTGCAAACTGAACCATGGCAGACTAACGAGGTGGATACTTGCCCTTCAAGAATACCATCTACAATGGGAGTACATCCCTGGTAAAAAGAACATAGTAGCGGATGTGTTATCCCGGGTCAATGTGGAAGAACAAACTTTCGAAGGGGAGAAAGAAAGCATGCTGAAAATATATCATCTTCTTAGCACCAGAGCCGATTTAACAACAATATTGACCAACATGAGCACCCACCAACAAGCGGACCCAAAATTGAGAAACCTCAAACTTCGGTTAGAAGAGGGAGATGAAACCGTTGCTAAATATTACCAGATGAATAAACAAATATTGTTCGTTAAAACCTCCTTGAAGGAAGAGATCTGGAGGGTAGTTGTTCCAACACAGATCGAAAAGGAATTGATAGTGAATTACCACATACGTTACGGGCATATGGGCGCCCTCAAGGTAATAAAAGCTCTGGAGGAGAGCTGCTATATAAAAAACATCAATAGAAAAGTCCGAATGTATATAAAGAATTGTAAAATCTGCCAGCTGGTGAAAACTAATAATGAGAAGAAGGAAGGTGTGATGATCCCAATCACTTCCCAAGCAAAATTGGAGAAGGTGTTCCTAGACATTTGCGGACCATTTCCCCGTAGTGGAGGTCGACACCAATATCGATACCTAACCATCATAATGGACCACTTCACCAAATATGTTAAGCTATACCCTACTAATCGTGCGACTACCCGGAAAATTCTGGGGATACTAACTGAACAATATATCCCACACCTGGGGAAACCATCTTCAATCATTACTGATCATGGAACCCAGTTTAAGGGTGGAAAATGGCGGGATACATTATTGTCAATGGGCATTCGTACATACAAGACCTCGGTCTACCATCCGAGCAGTAATCCGGCAGAGCGGGTGTTGCGAGAAGTGGGGAGGATCCTCAGGACCTATTGTCACCATCAACAAAAAAGGTGGCAAGACTATCTAGAAGCCACGGAGGAATTCCTCAACTTAGCATACCATCCAGCTATAGGGATAACCCCATACTCTGCGATGTACGAGAAACCACCCCCACGAGAGATCACAGATATCCTCGAGTTCCCCAGTAACCATAGATACAGATTTGATAAAGCTAAATTCTATAACAAGGTGGCAGAAGACCAATTGAAACGGTAAAATAAGTATCAAAGGGCTAGTGGTAAATTAATAATATATGAAAAGGGAGAAAAAATTTTGTTAAGAAATCGTGAATTACCCAGCACACTGGAAGGAATAACGAAGAAGTTATTGCTATTATACATCGGACCATATATAATATCCAATGTGAAAAATAATAATACCTATGAAATCAAAGAAATCGATTCAGAAAGGATAAAGGGAGTATATAACCAGGCTTCCATGAAAAAATATTATGAGTAATTGAATGTATGGAAGAAATAAGAATTAAATATCTAAATTCAAAAAAGAAGTAAGAACAACTTACTACCTATTATTTAGGAAATAATTAATGATCAAAACAGAAAAGAATTTAAAAAATTTTTTAAATTCAAAAACCCAAGTAAGAACAACTTACTTCCTTATCTTAAAAACAACTTTTAGAAATGAACAAGAAGAAAGGGAATTTGGATAACACATTACAAACAATTATATATGGGACCAATTCTGAAAAAACTTTCAAGAATAAAGAAATGGCAATACAAACCACTGATACAATTTAAATGAATAAACTTATTGTGAAGTAAAATTAATGAGAATTTTATGTCAAATAAACAGAGATATTAAACATATGGAATTAATAATTAAGGAGTGCATTTGTATAAAAAGCAAGAGCAGAATAAAATTTTGAAAAAGAAAGGAAAAACTATGTATAAATAAATCCATAAGAAAAAGATGATCATATAATAAATGTCAGTTATAAGAAAGACAATTAAAAGAGTAATTGAAAAAACATAATACTAGTGGAACGATTCACAAGAATTAAGAAAGGAACAAAAATATAATACAAAATATATGCTACCAATGACCAGAAAGAGATAGTAATAACAGTCAAAAAATGACAGAGAATTAAAAACTTCACACTGAATAATGAGTGATAATTATATTATACCAGCTTCCAACCACAAGGAGAAATAAAAGGCCAGCAGAGCTAACCATTGAGAAAAATAACTGAGATAGAAATTGACTAAGATAGAAATATTAATAGATCTGTTCGTATACGAAGTGAAATATCCAAAGATATTTAATTTTTTTTTTATAGTCATAAGGTGGACTATTCTTATATAATTTTTATTAATGACTGTCTGAGATAAGTCCAGCAGTATTATTATGTATTAATCAGAGATGATTTACCTCTGTAATCAATAAATGACATAGTATGGCCAGCAGAGTGTGAAGCCTACAGAGCCCCTCTGGACACTGCCCCAGCTAACGTATTAGGGAATGTTAGGGAATAAATATCCCAAGGATAAAGAAACAAGTTAAGAAGAAAATGGAAAAATAAAAAAAATAACGAACCTCAGATGACTATTACTATCAGTAAGAATCCAGTTAATAATGAAATATAGATAAGCTCAAAAATATAGAAGAAAAAATTTTAGAAATGTGAAGGAAGTAAAGAAATATAATTTATAATATAATGTCATAAGCCATTACTTCAGACAACCTAAGTATGATCTGAACTAACCACTTCTGGAAGAGAGCAATCTGTAGCACGACAGATAATCCACACAAATACATTACTCAATGATCGTTGATAAAGCTCTAATATATGGAATATCCAGATGAGAATCAATTAAAATGCACTATTTAATAATTATTCACAAGAAAGGTTAAATAAAGAAAATTTCTGCAAATAATATAATATAATACAAATTTGAAAACCAAGAAGACTAAAAATGTTAATAACAAAATTACCCAGGTAAGATAGAAGCAGGCAATTAATATACCCCGACAAGGAAACCAGACCAGAAGAAACAAAGGCATACACAGCGAAAAACTACAGAAGAAAGAAGAAAAATCAAAAACTAAAATTACTGAAGAAAGAAGAAAGAAGAATAATCAAAACCAAAACTACGGAAGAAAGAAGAACAATTAAAACTACTGAAGAAAGAAGAAAGAAGAATAATTAAAATTACTGAAGAAAGAAGAAAGAAGAATAATCAAAACCAAAACTACGGAAGAAAGAAGAACAATCAAAACCAAAACTACGGAAGAAAGAAGAACAATTAAAACTACTGAAGAAAGAAGAAAGAAGAATAATTAAAATTACTGAAGAAAGAAGAAAGAAGAATAATCAAAACCAAAACTACGGAAGAAAGAAGAACAATTAAAACTACTGAAGAAAGAAGAAAGAAGAATAATTAAAATTACTGAAGAAAGAAGAAAGAAGAATAATCAAAACCAAAACTACGGAAGAAAGAAGAACAATTAAAACTACTGAAGAAAGAAGAAAGAATAATTAAAATTACTGAAGAAAGAAGAAAGAAGAATAATCAAAACCAAAACTACGGAAGAAAGAAGAACAATTAAAACTACTGAAGAAAGAAGAAAGAAGAATAATTAAAATTACTGAAGAAAGAAGAAAGAAGAATAACCAAAACCACAGAAGAAGGAAGAATAGCCAAAACTAAAACTACAGAAGAAAGAAGAATAATCAAAATCAAAACTACTGAAGAAGGAAGAAAGAAGAATAATCCAAAACCAAATCTACTGAAGAAAGAAGAAGGAAGAATAATCAAAGCTACTGAAGAAAGAAGAAAGAAGAATAATTAAAACTAATGAAGAAAGAAGAACCACCAAATCTACTGAAGAGAGAAGCAGGAAGAATAATCAAAACTAAAGCTACTGAAGAAAAAAGAAAGAAGACTAATTAAAACTACAGAAGAAAGAAGAATAATCCAAAACTAAAGAAGAAAGAAGAATAACCAAACTCAAAGAAGAAAGAAGAATAATCCAAAACTAAAGAAGAAAGAAGAATAACCAAATTTACTGAAGAAAGAAGAAAGAAGAATAATCAAAACCAAAACTACGGAAGAAAGAAGAACAATTAAAACTACTGAAGAAAGAAGAAAGAATAATTAAAATTACTGAAGAAAGAAGAATAATCAAAACCAAAACTACGGAAGAAAGAAGAACAATTAAAACTACTGAAGAAAGAAGAAAGAAGAATAATTAAAATTACTGAAGAAAGAAGAAAGAAGAATAACCAAAACCACAGAAGAAGGAAGAATAGCCAAAACTAAAACTACAGAAGAAAGAAGAAAGAAGAATAATCAAAATCAAAACTACTGAAGAAGGAAGAAAGAAAGAAGAATAATCCAAAACCAAATCTACTGAAGAAAGAAGAAGGAAGAATAATCAAAGCTACTGAAGAAAGAAGAAAGAAGAATAATTAAAACTAATGAAGAAAGAAGAACCACCAAATCTACTGAAGAGAGAAGCAGGAAGAATAATCAAAACTAAAGCTACTGAAGAAAAAAGAAAGAAGACTAATTAAAACTACACAAGAAAGAAGAATAATCCAAAACTAAAGAAGAAAGAAGAATAACCAAACTCAAAGAAGAAAGAAGAATAATCCAAAACTAAAGAAGAAAGAAGAATAACCAAATTTACTGAAGAAAGAAGAAAGAAGAAAAACCCAAAACTACAACTACTGAAGAAGGAAGAAAGAAGAACAATTAAAATTATTGAAGAAAGAAGAATAATCAAAACCAAAACTACAGAAGAAAGAAGAACAATTAAAACTACTGAAGAAGGAAGAAAGAAGAATAACCAAAACTAAAGAAGAAAGAAAAAAAAAGTGAGACGACCCATATAAAACAAAAACCCCATAGGGAAAGAACCCCAAAAAACCCCAAAATCAATGAATGACCAAAGAGAAAGTATAACACCCCAAAAAATCATATCACTGTAAAACTGACAAAAAACTAAAAGTGTTAGTAGTATTAAATATTAGTGCATTCAAAAGTTATTATTTAGTTTGTATAAACAAATCTTCACAGTTCCCCCCATGGTTGAATATTTCATGTTAAAAACTAGAAAAAGACTAGTAAATATATTAATAATTCACCATAGACAAGTGTAAGTGATCAAATTATAACTAATAAACTTTAAAAAGGTGCATGAGTTACAGTACAAAGTAATAAACTTTAAGTTTTGTGAACAGTGTCTACTTTGATAATGAAATTGTAATATTACTAATAAAAAGCTACTAAAGCTGTATGAACATTCCATAGAATGGAATATAACTTAGATAGCCAGGGTTATACTTAAAGAGGGGGCATAAATCTTGTAAAATGGGGAATTACAAAACAAACTGTTAATGTTGAAGTAGTAAAAGATGTTAACCATTATATGTAACCAGGATGTTAGGATCCTATTACATATAGTAATTAGATAAGTAAGGATTATTCATAAGAAATATTAGTGTTATAATTTGTTATTTTATTGTTCATTTTCATTTAGGAATGCCCTATCTACAAATAGATATCATTCCGATGTTATAGAATATTTTTTATTTATGTTATTAGGTGATATACAAAACAATGTTATTCAGAACACCAGTTTTATGTAGAGAGGTGTTATATGTTATTTATACAATCAATAATTACTGTTATACCAGTCAAAGAATTAATTTTTAATCAAATATAAAAGAATCAGAAGTCAGAGAAGGATATAAAATAACTACATTAATAAAACATTTTTGCAAATAGCCACACATCAAATCTAGGCAATATAATGAATTTAAACTGCAAATAATTAACAAACCTAGTCTTATAAGCCAGACAAACTGACAATATTTAGGCAAGATAAACTCAACATATGAAATACTATGTAAATAAGGCTTTCTAAAGATATGGTCATTATATGGGTAAAATTATTTGTTGGTCTAATAAAATACCAGTTAAAACTGAAATAGATTCACTGACATTATCATAGCGGGAGTCATATACAAATGAATTGTATTAAAAAACCATTATTAATATACTAAATTGCAATCAAATAAGTGAGAATTGATAATTATACCAATTTCAGATTTAATAGAATAATAATTATATTAGGGAAAATGGCTATTATTTACTTAGAAGACAGGAAGTATAATTTTAGGCCTACCTCCCAAAAAATTATAAGAAAGATAATTTTCAGATAAAACTTTGTAATACTAACTTAATTACTATCAAAATAAGTAGAATAGAATAGTGAAAACGAATATGTATTTAATATTTCAAACAGTTAACTAATAACGAAATTACTTTATGAGCATAATGTACGGTTTTAAAATGTGTCGGAAGTTAAGATGATTTGAAACAATGTATGAGATATATTATATAGGCTAAGATTTTCATGAGACGAAGGAAATCCAAACAGTTCATTATTATACCTCGAAGAGAGCACTTCATGTGAATATTTGATAGAACCAACCTTTAATGGCTGTTACGTTATAACAGAGTTCGGAATCATTTTATGTAAAATTAAATTTTTTAACTATTTTAATTATTGTGAAGTGGTGAAGTTGACCTGTGAACTACATAACACCAATAAACGGAATCACATGTAACTAATTAAATGAAATAACACTGAAATCGCACCAAATACCAAGTGAAAATTAGAGGTTAACTGACACACATAAACACCAGTAGATATACCCATTTAACAACATTTTTACACCAAGTGAACTATTCCATCATACACCAGTGACAATAAACTATACCCCAGAAGATCATACACAATTGCGAAGAACATTTAACCGAAGAAAGGACATATTAATTCCAACAAGTACTTCGTCAACATTAGAAGCTATCAACGCGCATGCGTCAGGCGGCCATTTTGACCCAATATCATCACCGCTATAAGACACGACTGTGGACTGCATTCTGGTTCGAATAAAATTATATATAAACTTTTATTATTAATAACTACCATTGTATTGTTTAAATTTAAGACATTTTTTGAATTGTAAGTGTTATACTTTCATGTCCCTGACCTTCTCTGGCTTTTATATTAATAACCGTTCAAAGAACCTACTTTTATAATATGAATATAAACTTCTGATATCGACCGGCCCTGAGCGAGTCGATACGGCATTGTAACCTCGATTAATTAATCGACCAACTTTATTATTTTTGTTTAATAAACGTTGTGTTTGTTTTTTGGTAACTTGGAGTTGTTTTTTTATTATAAAAGGACATAACAGTTAATTACTCAAGAAAACTAAATAACCTTTAAAGGCAGTATAGGTGAACCTATCACCTTTCAAGAGTAAGAAGAAGAGAGCCGTTTTCGCCTAAACTTGAAGTTAACTGGATTGTCTGTTTAATAAATTTACAGAACGGAAAATTATTACCAGAATAAACACAATACCAACATAATTATAATTACAATCAACAACCTCGATTTATTCCTAAATTTCAAGAACATAAATACACCGAAAACATTTTTTCAAAATTTATTTTTTTTATAAATATAAATTTTAAATTTAGATTTTATTTCAAATTGCTACCACAGCAATATACACTGAGTTTATTTGATAACAACAAAGACCAGGAACATTACCAAATCGACGTTTCCCAGAGCGGAACGTCACTACTACACACATTCTTACATTGAAATAATCATTATATTACAAAATTGGCTAGCCCAATCAGTGGGCTTACAGGACAGCATACATCTACATCTACATTTATTTATTTATTCAATTTGTGTGTTTTATTACAAAATTGGAGCCCAACAGTGAGGGCTTAACGAAGACCAGGAAACATTAGCAAAGTGGAACATTAGCTACATTACTGACACACAATTAGAATTAAATTTTATTTATTAATTTGTAATAATTTCGTATATTACAAATTTGGCTTCCATCGCGGGGCTTGAACGAGGCAGACGTCACGTATTATTACAAATTTGGCGTCCAACTAAAGGGCTGTAATTAGGGGTTGAAAGGCTGTAATTACTTGCCCAATTTCTAATTCAGCTTGGCAGCGGTTAGCCAGCCAGGGAATCAGGGAAGATGCAGCGTCGTGCCACATCAAAGAAGAGAGCGGCGGAGGCCGAGAAAGAACTCGATATGGATGATAAGGAGGCGACCCCAGTGGAGGACGTGGAAAAGATATTAGAACGGGTGGAACATAAACAACCAGCACCACCAGAGAAACAACCCGAAGTACCCACTCAAACAGGGGACGTCGGTGTCCAAGACAAAGAAGTGGAAAAGTCTAAAACTACAGAAGAAAGTAAAATGGACAAATTAATGGAAATGTTCATGAGAATGGAAGAAAACAGCAAGAGAATGGAAGAAAACAGCAAGAGAATGGAAGAAGGTTTGCATAAGAAAATGGATTCTACTACAGAAGAAAATAATTAAAAATTAGAGGATTTGAAGAATGATAACCAGTCCACTAAGGGAAATTTGAGTGATATAAATAAAAACATAGAAGAATTGAAGAAGGACAACCAAGCAACAAAAGAAGAGTTGAAGAATGATAACCAATCTTTAAAGGAAGAATTGAAGAAGGACAACCAAGCAACAAAAGAAGAGTTGAAGAATGATAACCAATCTTTAAAGGAAGAATTGAAGAAGGACAACCAAGAAACAAAAGAAGAATTGAAGAAGGACAACCAAGAAACAAAAGAAGAATTGGGCCGTAAAATAGAAAGGACCAATAAGAGAATTGAGGAAACCAGCAAGAAAGTGGAAAAGAAAATGGAAGAAAATAAGAAGAATTTGGAAGAAAAGATGGAAGAAACCAGCAAGAAAATAGAAGATGACAACCAGCAATTAAGGGAAGAATTACGAGAAAATAATAAGAAAATGGAAGAGAAGATGGGGGAGAGGTTGGAAGAGTTAAGAGAGGATAACCAACTATTACGAGAAGAGTTACGAGAAGTTAACCAAGAGAATTTAGACAAATTAGACGAACGAATGGAGCTATTAAGGAAGGAAATAAACCAGGAACTCAAGGAAAATAAGAAATTTATGACCAAAAGGCTGGAAGACGAAGCCATAACTATAAATCAACAGATAAGAGAAGTTGATGGAAGATGTCGGCTGACGGAGGTGGAGGTACAAGAGTTCAAGGAAGTGGTGAACACCAAGGTCACCAACCTTGAAGAATCTACTCGCAAGAAGGCAGAAGAAAACCGAAAGGAAAGCCAGGAAGAACTCAGCAAGGTACGAACTCGAATTACGGAAAGATGCGACGGAATGGAGGAAGCAATGACTAACATCACTGGTCAAGTGAGACAGAACCAGGAGGACATGGAAGCAATTCGGAGCCGACCAACCAGCTTTACTAATATCCCAATAAACGAGAACAGAGAATGGCTTAACTTTCGCCAATATAAAAGGAAGCCAATGGAGTTCTTTGCCCGTATCGAGGAATATATGGCCAAACATAAAAGTAATCGATGGTCCAATAATCGTGAACTATTAGACGAATCCTTCCGTGATATGAAGGACAATTGGTGGATGGCGAACAGGAGCGAAATAACCGATTATCAACAGTTCAAAAGTTTGTTCAAATCTAAGTATTGGTCAGAGACCACCCAGAATTTAATAAGGGACAACATCTGCAATGGCCGATATAGAACTCAGTTTGGCAGTACCATGACTGCGTACTTTCTTGGGAAGGTGTGCCTGGCCAAGCACCTGGAACCAGCCATACCAGAGGAATGCCTGGTGAACAAGCTTTCTTATCATTACGACGAAGAGGTCATAAGAGCTCGAAGAGGTAGTCAGATAAAGACCATACAGGCGATGACGGAGCTATTGGAAAACTATGAGAATGAAGAATATTACAGGCAGAGCAGAAGAAGAAATGAGCGGCCAGAAGTACGAAATAATCCGTCTTCAAACAATAATAGTCAACCGGTCAACAGTGGGTACCAAGGAAATAGATATAATCCGAATTACCATAATCAACACCCCACGAATGGTAACAACCACAATAATAACCACGGGAATATAAACCCGAATAATAACAGAAATAATAACGGGTTCTCCGGTAATCGAGGTAATTATTACCCGAATAATTACGTACATAGACAAAGAAACACCAATCCTACCAATAACACCGAGCGGTTGGACAATAACAATAGGGGTTACCCTAATCCTAATAACAACAACAACCGGTTCTCCCGACCACGGGTAAATTTTATACGGGCGGAAGGAAACAACCATCGCAGGTATAACCAGCAATGACGGAGCAGCGTACACGAGTACGAAGATCGAAACAGAAGCCAAGAACGGGACAACTCTAGTTATAATCTGCCAAGGCGAAGTACCAGTCTAGATGACCCGGAGCGGCGTACAAATAGGGAACCAACTTACGAACCGAGAACTGAAAGACTGGAACCTACTCAAGGTTTCCCCACTGATGCCTCTGTTGGTCCTATTAATAACCAAGATGAGGAGAATTTAAACGGGAGGAGGCAGTGATAAACAATAAGGACCTTTTGCTGCTTCTATCGCCTGGGTATGTAAAGGAATTGCCAATAGTAAATAATCCCAATAAAATTACAATCATTCGATGTAATTATTTGAAAAATATTCGAAATGAATTACTGGAGGAGGACAACACTCGCCTCCCTATAATAAATAATGAAATAATATACATTAATGCAGAAGTCGAAGGAACATTCGCACAACTAATGATCGATACCGGTGCGATGTATCCATAATTAACATTACAGAAGTGGAGAGAATCCAAGGAAAATGTGGTAAGCTATTGCCAACCTTACCTATAAATAACATTATATTAATCGGTGCCACGGGTCGCCAAAACAAGACAATCAGAAAACAAGTATCATTGAATGTCGTTAGTAAGGGTATAGCTATGAACATGGTCTTCTTAATTGCGGCAGGATTACCCTTCAACATATTAGTGGGATGTGATGTGCTGAGAAGGAACTTGGCTATTATTGATTTACGAATGGAGAAGGTATCACTCTTTACCGGAGATCTAACCTGGACGGCCGATTTAGTCGGTAGTGAGATAACACTTCCCAGCAGTATCCACCAGCAAATACGTAGCATAAATTATACCAATACTAACACCATTTCTAACACTATAGTATATGAAACTACAGACGAGGATTTATGGTCCCAGAAAATACAGGAGATAAGGGATTTCCGAAGCGGAATTAATAGAGAAAAATTACCCAATACTCAAGCGAATCAGCTAATACAAATTTATGAAAGATACCGCTCAGTATTTTCCGATGAGCCAGGCAAGGTAAGAAATTATCTATGTACCCTTCAATTCCGAGATACAGTAGAGTTTAATAGGAAATCCTACCCTATTGCGCATTCTCGAAAAGAGGCAGTAAGAGCGGAAATTAATCGAATGATTAATAACGATATTATAGAACCTAGCCAATCCCCATACACCAGCCCTATTGTCGCAATTCCCAAGAAAAACGGCGAAGTCCGGCTTTGTTTGGATGCACGGGAAATAAACAAGAAAATCATTAATGATAGAACATCGCCCGGTGAGATTGAGGAAATCCTGAAACGCTTCCATGGTACCCAATACTTCAGCACTTGGGATACGGTGTGCGGATACTGGCAGGTAGAGTTGCACCCACGGAGTCGCCAATATCTGGCTTTCATATTCGAGGGGCGTAATTACCAATTCAAAAGATTGCCCTTCGGATTGGTAAACTCAGTTGCCATCTTTGTGACCTGCATGGACCAGATATTGGGACAAGAAGCACTTCAGTTTACAACCGTGTACGTCGACGACCTACTGATAACATCTGAGACGTGGGAGGAACACTGTTACCGTGTGGAACATGTGCTAAAAAAATTATCTGCCAGTAACGTCACGCTGAAGTTGGAAAAATCCAAGTTTATTGCCAGAGAAGTGCAATTTTTAGGATTTAACTTGGACGATCAAGGAATCTCACCGTCGGCAGAAAAGGTAGAAGCCATCCAGAAGTTCCCGGCACCCAAAAACAGGAAGCAATTGCAGTCATTCCTGGGACTCTGCAATTATTATAGAAAGTTCCAGGAACAATATTCAGAGTTAACTGCGAGGTTTCAACCTCAATTATCATCTAAAAACAAGTGGGTATGGTGTAAGGAACAAGAGGGGATTTTTCAACAAATTAAGGACAAATTTCTGGCTACTATAATACTTCGCCACCCAAACTTTAAGTTACCGTTCTTCATGAATTGCGATGCCAGCAACATCAGTCTGGGAACGACACTGTATCAAGAGGACGAGAAGGGTCAACCTCAAGTAATTAGCTTCGCGAGCAGGTCTTTGAACCAATGCGAAAGGAATTACACGGTGACGGAAAAAGAATTACTGAGCGTGGTATTTGCTTGCAGTAAGTTCCACACTTACATTTTGGGATATCCCGTTACTATCCGAACTGACCATAAATCTATTTCGTTCTTGAAAAGCTGCAAACTGAACCATGGCAGACTAACGAGGTGGATACTTGCCCTTCAAGAATACCATCTACAATGGGAGTACATCCCTGGTAAAAAGAACATAGTAGCGGATGTGTTATCCCGGGTCAATGTGGAAGAACAAACTTTCGAAGGGGAGAAAGAAAGCGTGCTGAAAATATATCATCTTCTTAGCACCAGAGCCGATTTTAGCGGATGTGTTATCCCGGGTCAATGTGGAAGAACAAACTTTCGAAGGGGAGAAAGAAAGCGTGCTGAAAATATATCATCTTCTTAGCACCAGAGCCGATTTAACAACAATATTGACCAACATGAGCACCCACCAACAAGCGGACCCAAAATTGAGAAACCTCAAACTTCGGTTAGAAGAGGGAGATGAAACCGTTGCTAAATATTACCAGATGAATAAACAAATATTGTTCGTTAAAACCTCCTTGAAGGAAGAGGTCTGGAGGGTAGTTGTTCCAACACAGATCGAAAAGGAATTGATAGTGAATTACCACATACGTTACGGGCATATGGGCGCCCTCAAGGTAATAAAAGCTCTGGAGGAGAGCTGCTATATAAAAAACATCAATAGAAAAGTCCGAATGTATATAAAGAATTGTAAAATCTGCCAGCTGGTGAAAACTAATAATGAGAAGAAGGAAGGTGTGATGATCCCAATCACTTCCCAAGCAAAATTGGAGAAGGTGTTCCTAGACATTTGCGGACAATTTCCCCGTAGTGGAGGTCGACACCAATATCGATACCTAACCATCATAATGGACCACTTCACCAAATATGTTAAGCTATACCCTACTAATCGTGCGACTACCCGGAAAATTCTGGGGATACTAACTGAACAATATATCCCACACCTGGGGAAACCATCTTCGATCATTACTGATCATGGAACCCAGTTTAAGGGTGGAAAATGGCGGGATACATTATTGTACATACAAGACCTCGGTCTACCATCCGAGCAGTAATCCGGCAGAGCGGGTGTTGCGAGAAGTGGGGAGGATCCTCAGGACCTATTGTCACCATCAACAAAAAAGGTGGCAAGACTATCTAGAAGCCACGGAGGAATTCCTCAACTTAGCATACCATCCAGCTATAGGGATAACCCCATACTCTGCGATGTACGAGAAACCACCCCCACGAGAGATCACAGATATCCTCGAGTTCCCCAGTAACCATAGATACAGATTTGATAAAGCTAAATTCTATAACAAGGTGGCAGAAGACCAATTGAAACGGCAAAATAAGTATCAAAGGGCTAGTGGTAAATTAATAATATATGAAAAGGGAGAAAAAATTTTGTTAAGAAATCGTGAATTACCCAGCACACTGGAAGGAATAACGAAGAAGTTATTGCTATTATACATCGGACCATATATAATATCCAATGTGAAAAATAATAATACCTATGAAATCAAAGAAATCGATTCAGAAAGGATAAAGGGAGTATATAACCAGGCTTCCATGAAAAAATATTATGAGTAATTGAATGTATGGAAGAAATAAGAATTAAATATCTAAATTCAAAAAAGAAGTAAGAACAACTTACTACCTATTATTTAGGAAATAATTAATGATCAAAACAGAAAAGAATTTAAAAAATTTTTTAAATTCAAAAACCCAAGTAAGAACAACTTACTTCCTTATCTTAAAAACAACTTTTAGAAATGAACAAGAAGAAAGGGAATTTGGATAACACATTACAAACAATTATATATGGGACCAATTCTGAAAAAACTTTCAAGAATAAAGAAATGGCAATACAAACCACTGATACAATTTAAATGAATAAACTTATTGTGAAGTAAAATTAATGAGAATTTTATGTCAAATAAACAGAGATATTAAACATATGGAATTAATAATTAAGGAGTGCATTTGTATAAAAAGCAAGAGCAGAATAAAATTTTGAAAAAGAAAGGAAAAACTATGTATAAATAAATCCATAAGAAAAAGATGATCATATAATAAATGTCAGTTATAAGAAAGACAATTAAAAGAGTAATTGAAAAAACATAATACTAGTGGAACGATTCACAAGAATTAAGAAAGGAACAAAAATATAATACAAAATATATGCTACCAATGACCAGAAAGAGATAGTAATAACAGTCAAAAAATGACAGAGAATTAAAAACTTCACACTGAATAATGAGTGATAATTATATTATACCAGCTTCCAACCACAAGGAGAAATAAAAGGCCAGCAGAGCTAACCATTGAGAAAAATAACTGAGATAGAAATTGACTAAGATAGAAATATTAATAGATCTGTTCGTATACGAAGTGAAATATCCAAAGATATTTAATTTTTTTTTATAGTCATAAGGTGGACTATTCTTATATAATTTTTATTAATGACTGTCTGAGATAAGTCCAGCAGTATTATTATGTATTGATCAGAGATGATTTACCTCTGTAATCAATAAATGACGTAGTATGGCCAGCAGAGTGTGAAGCCTACCGAGCCCCTCTGGACACTGCCTCAGCTAACGTATTAGGGAATGTTAGGGAATAAATATCCCAAGGATAAAGAAACAAGTTAAGAAGAAAATGGAAAAATAAAAAAAATAACGAACCTCAGATGACTATTACTATCAGTAAGAATCCAGTTAATAATGAAATATAGATAAGCTCAAAAATATAGAAGAAAAAATTTTAGAAATGTGAAGGAAGTAAAGAAATATAATTTATAATATAATGTCATAAGCAATTACTTCAGACAAACTAAGTATGATCTGAACTAATCACTTCTGGAAGAGAGCAATCTGTAGCACGACAGATAATCCACACAAATACATTACTCAATGATCGTTGATAAAGCTCTAATATATGGAATATCCAGATGAGAATTAATTAAAATGCACTATTTAATAATTATTCACAAGAAAGGTTAAATAAAGAAAATTTCTGCAAATAATATAATACAAATTTGAAAACCAAGAAGACTAAAAATGTTAATAACAAAATTACCCAGGTAAGATAGAAGCAGGCAATTAATATACCCCGACAAGGAAACCAGACCAGAAGAAACAAAGGCATACAAAGCGAAAAACTACAGAAGAAAGAAGAAAAATCAAAAACTAAAATTACTGAAGAAAGAAGAAAGAATAATAAAAAAAAACTACGGAAGAAAGAAGAACAATTGAAACTACTGAAGAAAGAAGAAAGAAGAATAATTAAAATTACTGAAGAAAGAAGAAAGAAGAATAATCAAAACCAAAACTACGGAAGAAAGAAGAACAATCAAAACCAAAACTACGGAAGAAAGAAGAACAATTAAAACTACTGAAGAAAGAAGAAAGAAGAATAATTAAAATTACTGAAGAAAGAAGAATAATCAAAACCAAAACTACGGAAGAAAGAAGAACAATTAAAACTACTGAAGAAAGAAGAAAGAAGAATAATTAAAATTACTGAAGAAAGAAGAATAATCAAAACCAAAACTACGGAAGAAAGAAGAACAATTAAAACTACTGAAGAAAGAAGAAAGAATAATTAAAATTACTGAAGAAAGAAGAAAGAAGAATAATTAAAATTACTGAAGAAAGAAGAAAGAAGAATAACCAAAACCACAGAAGAAGGAAGAATAGCCAAAACTAAAACTACAGAAGAAAGAAGAAAGAAGAATAATCAAAATCAAAACTACTGAAGAAGGAAGAAAGAAGAATAATCCAAAACCAAATCTACTGAAGAAAGAAGAAGGAAGAATAATCAAAGCTACTGAAGAAAGAAGAAAGAAGAATAATTAAAACTAATGAAGAAAGAAGAACCACCAAATCTACTGAAGAGAGAAGAAGGAAGAATAATCAAAACTAAAGCTACTGAAGAAAAAAGAAAGAAGACTAATTAAAACTACAGAAGAAAGAAGAATAAGCCAAAACTAAAGAAGAAAGAAGAATAACCAAACTCAAAGAAGAAAGAAGAATAATCCAAAACTAAAGAAGAAAGAAGAATAACCAAATTTACTGAAGAAAGAAGAAAGAAGAAAAACCCAAAACTACAACTACTGAAGAAGGAAGAAAGAAGAACAATTAAAATTATTGAAGAAAGAAGAATAATCAAAACCAAAACTACAGAAGAAAGAAGAACAATTAAAACTACTGAAGAAGGAAGAAAGAAGAATAACCAAAACTAAAGAAGAAAGAAAAAAAAAGTGAGACGACCCATATAAAACAAAAACCCCATAGGGAAAGAACCCCAAAAAACCCCAAAATCAATGAATGACCAAAGAGAAAGTATAACACCCCAAAAAATCATATCACTGTAAAACTGACAAAAAACTAAAAGTGTTAGTAGTATTAAATATTAGTGCATTCAAAAGTTATTATTTAGTTTGTATAAACAAATCTTCACAGTTCCCCCCATGGTTGAATATTTCATGTTAAAAACTAGAAAAAGACTAGTAAATATATTAATAATTCACCATAGACAAGTGTAAGTGATCAAATTATAACTAATAAACTTTAAAAAGGTGCATGAGTTACAGTACAAAGTAATAAACTTTAAGTTTTGTGAACAGTGTCTACTTTGATAATGAAATTGTAATATTACTAATAAAAAGCTACTAAAGCTGTATGAACATTCCATAGAATGGAATATAACTTAGATAGCCAGGGTTACACTTAAAGAGGGGGCATAAATCTTGTAAAATGGGGAATTACAAAACAAACTGTTAATGTTGAAGTAGTAAAAGATGTTAACCATTATATGTAACCAGGATGTTAGGATCCTATTACATATAGTAATTAGATAAGTAAGGATTATTCATAAGAAATATTAGTGTTATAATTTGTTATTTTATTGTTCATTTTCATTTAGGAATGCCCTATCTAAAAATAGATATCATTCCGATGTTATAGAATATTTTTTATTTATGTTATTAGGTGATATACAAAACAATGTTATTCAGAACACCAGTTTTATGTAGAGAGGTGTTATATGTTATTTATACAATCAATAATTACTGTTATACCAGTCAAAGAATTAATTTTTAATCAAATATAAAAGAATCAGAAGTCAGAGAAGGATATAAAATAACTACATTAATAAAACATTTTTGCAAATAGCCACACATCAAATCTAGGCAATATAATGAATTTAAACTGCAAATAATTAACAAACCTAGTCTTATAAGCCAGACAAACTGACAATATTTAGGCAAGATAAACTCAACATATGAAATACTATGTAAATAAGGCTTTCTAAAGATATGGTCATTATATGGGTAAAATTATTTGTTGGTCTAATAAAATACCAGTTAAAACTGAAATAGATTCACTGACATTATCATAGCGGGAGTCATATACAAATGAATTGTATTAAAAAACCATTATTAATATACTAAATTGCAATCAAATAAGTGAGAATTGATAATTATACCAATTTCAGATTTAATAGAATAATAATTATATTAGGGAAAATGGCTATTATTTACTTAGAAGACAGGAAGTATAATTTTAGGCCTACCTCCCAAAAAATTATAAGAAAGATAATTTTCAGATAAAACTTTGTAATACTAACTTAATTACTATCAAAATAAGTAGAATAGAATAGTGAAAACGAATATGTATTTAATATTTCAAACAGTTAACTAATAACGAAATTACTTTATGAGCATAATGTACGGTTTTAAAATGTGTCGGAAGTTAAGATGATTTGAAACAATGTATGAGATATATTATATAGGCTAAGATTTTCATGAGACGAAGGAAATCCAAACAGTTCATTATTATACCTCGAAGAGAGCACTTCATGTGAATATTTGATAGAACCAACCTTTAATGGCTGTTACGTTATAACAGAGTTCGGAATCATTTTATGTAAAATTAAATTTTTTAACTATTTTAATTATTGTGAAGTGGTGAAGTTGACCTGTGAACTACATAACACCAATAAACGGAATCACATGTAACTAATTAAATGAAATAACACTGAAATCGCACCAAATACCAAGTGAAAATTAGAGGTTAACTGACACACATAAACACCAGTAGATATACCCATTTAACAACATTTTTACACCAAGTGAACTATTCCATCATACACCAGTGACAATAAACTATACCCCAGAAGATCATACACAATTGCGAAGAACATTTAACCGAAGAAAGGACATATTAATTCCAACAAGTACTTCGTCAACATTAGAAGCTATCAACGCGCATGCGTCAGGCGGCCATTTTGACCCAATATCATCACCGCTATAAGACACGACTGTGGACTGCATTCTGGTTCGAATAAAATTATATATAAACTTTTATTATTAATAACTACCATTGTATTGTTTAAATTTAAGACATTTTTTGAATTGTAAGTGTTATACTTTCATGTCCCTGACCTTCTCTGACTTTTATATTAATAACCGTTCAAAGAACCTACTTTTATAATATGAATATAAACTTCTGATATCGACCGGCCCTGAGCGAGTCGATACGGCATTGTAACCTCGATTAATTAATCGACCAACTTTATTATTTTTGTTTAATAAACGTTGTGTTTGTTTTTTGGTAACTTGGAGTTGTTTTTTTATTATAAAAGGACATAACGGTTAATTACTCAAGAAGACTAAATAACCTTTAAAGGCAGTATAGGTGAACCTATCACCTTTCAAGAGTAAGAAGAAGAGAGCCGTTTTCGCCTAAACTTGAAGTTAACTGGATTGTCTGTTTAATAAATTTACAGAACGGAAAATTATTACCAGAATAAACACAATACCAACATAATTATAATTACAATCAACAACCTCGATTTATTCCTAAATTTCAAGAACATAAATACACCGAAAACATTTTTTCAAAATTTATTTTTTTTATAAATATAAATTTTAAATTTATATTTTATTTCAAATTGCTACCATAGCAATATACACTGAGTTTATTTGATAACAACAAAGACCAGGAACATTACCAAATCGACGTTTCCCAGAGCGGAACGTCACTACTACACACATTCTTACATTGAAATAATCATTATATTACAAAATTGGCTAGCCCAATCAGTGGGCTTACAGGACAGCATACATCTACATCTACATTTATTTATTTATTCAATTTGTGTTTTATTACAAAATTGGAGCCCAACAGTGAGGGCTTAACGAAGACCAGGAAACATTAGCAAAGTGGAACATTAGCTACATTACTGACACACAATTAGAATTAAATTTTATTTATTAATTTGTAATAATTTCGTATATTACAAATTTGGCTTCCATCGCGGGGCTTGAACGAGGCAGACGTCACGTATTATTACAAATTTGGCGTCCAACTAAAGGGCTGTAATTAGGGGTTGAAAGGCTGTAATTACTTGCCCAATTTCTAATTCAGCTTGGCAGCGGTTAGCCAGCCAGGGAATCAGGGAAGATGCAGCGTCGTGCCACATCAAAGAAGAGAGCGGCGGAGGCCGAGAAAGAACTCGATATGGATGATAAGGAGGCGACCCCAGTGGAGGACGTGGAAAAGATATTAGAACGGGTGGAACATAAACAACCAGCACCACCAGAGAAACAACCCGAAGTACCCACTCAAACAGGGGACGTCGGTGTCCAAGACAAAGAAGTGGAAAAGTCTAAAACTACAGAAGAAAGTAAAATGGACAAATTAATGGAAATGTTCATGAGAATGGAAGAAAACAGCAAGAGAATGGAAGAAAACAGCAAGAGAATGGAAGAAGGTTTGCATAAGAAAATGGATTCTACTACAGAAGAAAATAATAAAAAATTAGAGGATCTGAAGAATGATAACCAGTCCACTAAGGGAAATTTGAGTGATATAAATAAAAACATAGAAGAATTGAAGAAGGACAACCAAGCAACAAAAGAAGAGTTGAAGAATGATAACCAATCTTTAAAGGAAGAATTGAAGAAGGACAACCAAGCAACAAAAGAAGAGTTGAAGAATGATAACCAATCTTTAAAGGAAGAATTGAAGAAGGACAACCAAGAAACAAAAGAAGAATTGAAGAAGGACAACCAAGAAACAAAAGAAGAATTGGGCCGTAAAATAGAAAGGACCAATAAGAGAATTGAGGAAACCAGCAAGAAAGTGGAAAAGAAAATGGAAGAAAATAAGAAGAATTTGGAAGAAAAGATGGAAGAAACCAGCAAGAAAATAGAAGATGACAACCAGCAATTAAGGGAAGAATTACGAGAAAATAATAAGAAAATGGAAGAGAAGATGGGGGAGAGGTTGGAAGAGTTAAGAGAGGATAACCAACTATTACGAGAAGAGTTACGAGAAGTTAACCAAGAGAATTTAGACAAATTAGACGAACGAATGGAGCTATTAAGGAAGGAAATAAACCAGGAACTCAAGGAAAATAAGAAATTTATGACCAAAAGGCTGGAAGACGAAACCATAACTATAAATCAACAGATAAGAGAAGTTGATGGAAGATGTCGGCTGACGGAAGTGGAGGTACAAGAGTTCAAGGAAGTGGTGAACACCAAGGTCACCAACCTTGAAGAATCTACTCGCAAGAAGGCAGAAGAAAACCGAAAGGAAAGCCAGGAAGAACTCAGCAAGGTACGAACTCGAATTACGGAAAGATGCGACGGAATGGAGGAAGCAATGACTAACATCACTGGTCAAGTGAGACAGAACCAGGAGGACATGGAAGCAATTCGGAGCCGACCAACCAGCTTTACTAATATCCCAATAAACGAGAACAGAGAATGGCTTAACTTTCGCCAATATAAAAGGAAGCCAATGGAGTTCTTTGCCCGTATCGAGGAATATATGGCCAAACATAAAAGTAATCGATGGTCCAATAATCGTGAACTATTAGACGAATCCTTCCGTGATATGAAGGACAATTGGTGGATGGCGAACAGGAGCGAAATAACCGATTATCAACAGTTCAAAAGTTTGTTCAAATCTAAGTATTGGTCAGAGACCACCCAGAATTTAATAAGGGACAACATCTGCAATGGCCGATATAGAACTCAGTTTGGCAGTACCATGACTGCGTACTTTCTTGGGAAGGTGTGCCTGGCCAAGCACCTGGAACCAGCCATACCAGAGGAATGCCTGGTGAACAAGCTTTCTTATCATTACGACGAAGAGGTCATAAGAGCTCGAAGAGGTAGTCAGATAAAGACCATACAGGCGATGACGGAGCTATTGGAAAACTATGAGAATGAAGAATATTACAGGCAGAGCAGAAGAAGAAATGAGCAGCCAGAAGTACGAAATAATCCGTCATCAAACAATAATAGTCAACCGGTCAACAGTGGGTACCAAGGAAATAGATATAATCCGAATTACCATAATCAACACCCCACGAATGGTAACAACCACAATAATAACCACGGGAATATAAACCCGAATAATAACAGAAATAATAACGGGTTCTCCGGTAATCGAGGTAATTATTACCCGAATAATTACGTACATAGACAAAGAAACACCAATCCTACCAATAACACCGAGCGGTTGGACAATAACAATAGGGGTTACCCTAATCCTAATAACAACAACAACCGGTTCTCCCGACCACGGGTAAATTTTATACGGGCGGAAGGAAACAACCATCGCAGGTATAACCAGCAATGACGGAGCAGCGTACACGAGTACGAAGATCGAAACAGAAGCCAAGAACGGGACAACTCTAGTTATAATCTGCCAAGGCGAAGTACCAGTCTAGATGACCCGGAGCGGCGTACAAATAGGGAACCAACTTACGAACCGAGAACTGAAAGACTGGAACCTACTCAAGGTTTCCCCACTGATGCCTCTGTTGGTCCTATTAATAACCAAGATGAGGAGAATTTAAACGGGAGGAGGCAGTGATAAACAATAAGGACCTTTTGCTGCTTCTATCGCCTGGGTATGTAAAGGAATTGCCAATAGTAAATAATCCCAATAAAATTACAATCATTCGATGTAATTATTTGAAAAATATTCGAAATGAATTACTGGAGGAGGACAACACTCGCCTCCCTATAATAAATAATGAAATAATATACATTAATGCAGAAGTCGAAGGAACATTCGCACAACTAATGATCGATACCGGTGCGATGTATCCATAATTAACATTACAGAAGTGGAGAGAATCCAAGGAAAATGTGGTAAGCTATTGCCAACCTTACCTATAAATAACATTATATTAATCGGTGCCACGGGTCGCCAAAACAAGACAATCAGAAAACAAGTATCATTGAATGTCGTTAGTAAGGGTATAGCTATGAACATGGTCTTCTTAATTGCGGCAGGATTACCCTTCAACATATTAGTGGGATGTGATGTGCTGAGAAGGAACTTGGCTATTATTGATTTACGAATGGAGAAGGTATCACTCTTTACCGGAGATCTAACCTGGACGGCCGATTTAGTCGGTAGTGAGATAACACTTCCCAGCAGTATCCACCAGCAAATACGTAGCATAAATTATACCAATACTAACACCATTTCTAACACTATAGTATATGAAACTACAGACGAGGATTTATGGTCCCAGAAAATACAGGAGATAAGGGATTTCCGAAGCGGAATTAATAGAGAAAAATTACCCAATACTCAAGCGAATCAGCTAATACAAATTTATGAAAGATACCGCTCAGTATTTTCCGATGAGCCAGGCAAGGTAAGAAATTATCTATGTACCCTTCAATTCCGAGATACAGTAGAGTTTAATAGGAAATCCTACCCTATTGCGCATTCTCGAAAAGAGGCAGTAAGAGCGGAAATTAATCGAATGATTAATAACGATATTATAGAACCTAGCCAATCCCCATACACCAGCCCTATTGTCGCAATTCCCAAGAAAAACGGCGAAGTCCGGCTTTGTTTGGATGCACGGGAAATAAACAAGAAAATCATTAATGATAGAACATCGCCCGGTGAGATTGAGGAAATCCTGAAACGCTTCCATGGTACCCAATACTTCAGCACTTGGGATACGGTGTGCGGATACTGGCAGGTAGAGTTGCACCCACGGAGTCGCCAATATCTGGCTTTCATATTCGAGGGGCGTAATTACCAATTCAAAAGATTGCCCTTCGGATTGGTAAACTCAGTTGCCATCTTTGTGACCTGCATGGACCAGATATTGGGACAAGAAGCACTTCAGTTTACAACCGTGTACGTCGACGACCTACTGATAACTAAATATCACTATAATATTGACGACTCGGAACACAAAGTTTTTTATAAGTAAAAACGTAAAGTTTTACCTTACAGCCTAAACCGGCTTTCACCTATAGAAGGCTTCATCAGAGGCTGTCGTTAGTAGCGCTGCTCGTCTTGTTGTTGGCGACGAGAAAGTGTTTCGAAAGATTGAAGCTGTGTGTGTGTGGTGAGATGTGTTCGAATAATGCGTGCGATTTGAATTGTGTCTGTTCGTTTAGGATGTCGTTTTTATTTGTTTTTGTGTGTATGTATATTTCTAATTGTTCTAGAGTGTCTAGTTTTCGGCCTTTTGTGTGTACGTGTAGTATGTTCATGTTATTATCGATGTTTTTATATGTGTGGTTTGCTTCAATGAGGTGGTTTGCGAAGGTAGATTCTGTAGTGGTGTGGAGTGCTTTTGTGTGTTCAATGTATCTCTGTTTGAAGCTACGTCCTGTCTGGCCTATGTAGAATTTACTGCAATTTGAACAATTTAGTTTATATACACCGGGTAGATCGAATTTGTTTTGTGCTTTGGGCATGCGTTTTGATAGTGTGTGTTCTGTTTTGTTAGTAGTTTTGTAAGCGATTCTGTATCCTGCTTTTTTGAATTTGTGGGCAATTTTTTCTGTTTGTTTGTTGATGTATGTTAGTGTTATGAATTTGTTGTTTTCTGTCTTTGTCTGTTGTTTGTTTTGTGTTTTGTGTAGGAGTTTACTGACTATTGTTCTGTCATAACCGTTAGATTCTGCTAGATATTTTATCGTGTTTAGTTCGTCTTTGTAGTCTATTTCATCTAAGGGGATGTTGTTAAGTCTATGTATCATGGTTCTAAAAGCAGCTAGTTTGTGTTGTATTGGGTGATTGGAGGTGTTGTGTATTAGTGTGTCAGTTGTAGTTGGTTTTCTGTATATACTGAATTTGTGCCTGTGTTCTAGTTTTGTGATGGAGAGGTCTAAGAAGTTTATGGTATTGTTGTGTTCGTATTCGGCAGTGAAGGTTATGTTTTTATGTATTTTGTTTATGTGCGTTAGTAACTGTTCACATTGTCTTTTGTTTCCCCTGTATAGTATTAGAATGTCATCAACGTATCTGTGCCAATATAGTATTTTATGTGAGTGTCTGTCATTGTTTGTGAGTATTTTTGTTTTTTCTAAGTGTTGGAGGAAGACTTCTGCTAGAATGCTGGAAATGGGGGAGCCCATGGGTAGGCCATCGTTCTGTGTGTAGTATTTATTGTTATAAGTAAAGTAGTTTTGTTTTGTGATAATGTTCAGAGTTTCTGTTATTTCATTGATAAGTTCGTCTGGTGTGTTGTTCTGTTTGAGTTTGTTTTGTAGGATGGTGATTGTTTCAGAGATGGGGATGTTTGTGTACAGGTTTTTAATGTCAAAGGAGGCTAATGTGGCGTTATGGGGGATGTGTATGTCTTTTATTTTTGTTACTAGGTCAGTGTTGTTTTTTACTGCAATGTTGTTGTCTATTTGTGTGTGTTGTCTAATAATTTTGTCTAGATATTTTGCCAGTTTGTGTGCAGGGGCATTACGGTAGTTGATAATGGGGCGGTTCAAATTGCAGTAAATTCTACATAGGCCAGACAGGACGTAGCTTCAAACAGAGATACATTGAACACACAAAAGCACTCCACACCACTACAGAATCTACCTTCGCAAACCACCTCATTGAAGCAAACCACACATATAAAAACATCGATAATAACATGAACATACTACACGTACACACAAAAGGCCGAAAACTAGACACTCTAGAACAATTAGAAATATACATACACACAAAAACAAATAAAAACGACATCCTAAACGAACAGACACAATTCAAATCGCACGCATTATTCGAACACATCTCACCACACACACACAGCTTCAATCTTTCGAAACACTTTCTCGTCGCCAACAACAAGACGAGCAGCGCTACTAACGACAGCCTCTGATGAAGCCTTCTATAGGTGAAAGCCGGTTTAGGCTGTAAGGTAAAACTTTACGTTTTTACTTATAAAAAACTTTGTGTTCCGAGTCGTCAATATTATAGTGATATTTAGTTAAGTAACGGACACGTCATGGACAACGAAATCCAAGAATTCTACTGATAACATCTGAGACGTGGGAGGAACACTGTTACCGTGTGGAACATGTGCTAAAAAAATTATCTGCCAGTAACGTCACGCTGAAGTTGGAAAAATCCAAGTTTATTGCCAGAGAAGTGCAATTTTTAGGATTTAACTTGGACGATCAAGGAATCTCACCGTCGGCAGAAAAGGTAGAAGCCATCCAGAAGTTCCCGGCACCCAAAAACAGGAAGCAATTGCAGTCATTCCTGGGACTCTGCAATTATTATAGAAAGTTCCAGGAACAATATTCAGAGTTAACTGCGAGGTTTCAACCTCAATTATCATCTAAAAACAAGTGGGTATGGTGTAAGGAACAAGAGGGGATTTTTCAACAAATTAAGGACAAATTTCTGGCTACTATAATACTTCGCCACCCAAACTTTAAGTTACCGTTCTTCATGAATTGCGATGCCAGCAACATCAGTCTGGGAACGACACTGTATCAAGAGGACGAGAAGGGTCAACCTCAAGTAATTAGCTTCGCGAGCAGGTCTTTGAACCAATGCGAAAGGAATTACACGGTGACGGAAAAAGAATTACTGAGCGTGGTATTTGCTTGCAGTAAGTTCCGCACTTACATTTTGGGATATCCCATTACTATCCGAACTGGCCATAAATCTATTTCGTTCTTGAAAAGCTGCAAACTGAACCATGGCAGACTAACGAGGTGGATACTTGCCCTTCAAGAATACCATCTACAATGGGAGTACATCCCTGGTAAAAAGAACATAGTAGCGGATGTGTTATCCCGGGTCAATGTGGAAGAACAAACTTTCGAAGGGGAGAAAGAAAGCGTGCTGAAAATATATCATCTTCTTAGCACCAGAGCCGATTTTAGCGGATGTATTATCCCGGGTCAATGTGGAAGAACAAACTTTCGAAGGGGAGAAAGAAAGCGTGCTGAAAATATATCATCTTCTTAGCACCAGAGCCGATTTAACAACAATATTGACCAACATGAGCACCCACCAACAAGCGGACCCAAAATTGAGAAACCTCAAACTTCGGTTAGAAGAGGGAGATGAAACCGTTGCTAAATATTACCAGATGAATAAACAAATATTGTTCGTTAAAACCTCCTTGAAGGAAGAGATCTGGAGGGTAGTTGTTCCAACACAGATCGAAAAGGAATTGATAGTGAATTACCACATACGTTACGGGCATATGGGCGCCCTCAAGGTAATAAAAGCTCTGGAGGAGAGCTGCTATATAAAAAACATCAATAGAAAAGTCCGAATGTATATAAAGAATTGTAAAATCTGCCAGCTGGTGAAAACTAATAATGAGAAGAAGGAAGGTGTGATGATCCCAATCACTTCCCAAGCAAAATTGGAGAAGGTGTTCCTAGACATTTGCGGACCATTTCCCCGTAGTGGAGGTCGACACCAATATCGATACCTAACCATCATAATGGACCACTTCACCAAATATGTTAAGCTATACCCTACTAATCGTGCGACTACCCGGAAAATTCTGGGGATACTAACTGAACAATATATCCCACACCTGGGGAAACCATCTTCGATCATTACTGATCATGGAACCCAGTTTAAGGGTGGAAAATGGCGGGATACATTATTGTACATACAAGACCTCGGTCTACCATCCGAGCAGTAATCCGGCAGAGCGGGTGTTGCGAGAAGTGGGGAGGATCCTCAGGACCTATTGTCACCATCAACAAAAAAGGTGGCAAGACTATCTAGAAGCCACGGAGGAATTCCTCAACTTAGCATACCATCCAGCTATAGGGATAACCCCATACTCTGCGATGTACGAGAAACCACCCCCACGAGAGATCACAGATATCCTCGAGTTCCCCAGTAACCATAGATACAGATTTGATAAAGCTAAATTCTATAACAAGGTGGCAGAAGACCAATTGAAACGGCAAAATAAGTATCAAAGGGCTAGTGGTAAATTAATAATATATGAAAAGGGAGAAAAAATTTTGTTAAGAAATCGTGAATTACCCAGCACACTGGAAGGAATAACGAAGAAGTTATTGCTATTATACATCGGACCATATATAATATCCAATGTGAAAAATAATAATACCTATGAAATCAAAGAAATCGATTCAGAAAGGATAAAGGGAGTATATAACCAGGCTTCCATGAAAAAATATTATGAGTAATTGAATGTATGGAAGAAATAAGAATTAAATATCTAAATTCAAAAAAGAAGTAAGAACAACTTACTACCTATTATTTAGGAAATAATTAATGATCAAAACAGAAAAGAATTTAAAAAATTTTTTAAATTCAAAAACCCAAGGAAGAACAACTTACTTCCTTATCTTAAAAACAACTTTTAGAAATGAACAAGAAGAAAGGGAATTTGGATAACACATTACAAACAATTATATATGGGACCAATTCTGAAAAAACTTTCAAGAATAAAGAAATGGCAATACAAACCACTGATACAATTTAAATGAATAAACTTATTGTGAAGTAAAATTAATGAGAATTTTATGTCAAATAAACAGAGATATTAAACATATGGAATTAATAATTAAGGAGTGCATTTGTATAAAAAGCAAGAGCAGAATAAAATTTTGAAAAAGAAAGGAAAAACTATGTATAAATAAATCCATAAGAAAAAGATGATCATATAATAAATGTCAGTTATAAGAAAGACAATTAAAAGAGTAATTGAAAAAACATAATACTAGTGGAACGATTCACAAGAATTAAGAAAGGAACAAAAATATAATACAAAATATATGCTACCAATGACCAGAAAGAGATAGTAATAACAGTCAAAAAATGACAGAGAATTAAAAACTTCACACTGAATAATGAGTGATAATTATATTATACCAGCTTCCAACCACAAGGAGAAATAAAAGGCCAGCAGAGCTAACCATTGAGAAAAATAACTGAGATAGAAATTGACTAAGATAGAAATATTAATAGATCTGTTCGTATACGAAGTGAAATATCCAAAGATATTTAATTTTTTTTTATAGTCATAAGGTGGACTATTCTTATATAATTTTTATTAATGACTGTCTGAGATAAGTCCAGCAGTATTATTATGTATTGATCAGAGATGATTTACCTCTGTAATCAATAAATGACGTAGTATGGCCAGCAGAGTGTGAAGCCTACAGAGCCCCTCTGGACACTGCCTCAGCTAACGTATTAGGGAATGTTAGGGAATAAATATCCCAAGGATAAAGAAACAAGTTAAGAAGAAAATGGAAAAATAAAAAAAATAACGAACCTCAGATGACTATTACTATCAGTAAGAATCCAGTTAATAATGAAATATAGATAAGCTCAAAAATATAGAAGAAAAAATTTTAGAAATGTGAAGGAAGTAAAGAAATATAATTTATAATATAATGTCATAAGCAATTACTTCAGACAAACTAAGTATGATCTGAACTAATCACTTCTGGAAGAGAGCAATCTGTAGCACGACAGATAATCCACACAAATACATTACTCAATGATCGTTGATAAAGCTCTAATATATGGAATATCCAGATGAGAATTAATTAAAATGCACTATTTAATAATTATTCACAAGAAAGGTTAAATAAAGAAAATTTCTGCAAATAATATAATACAAATTTGAAAACCAAGAAGACTAAAAATGTTAATAACAAAATTACCCAGGTAAGATAGAAGCAGGCAATTAATATACCCCGACAAGGAAACCAGACCAGAAGAAACAAAGGCATACAAAGCGAAAAACTACAGAAGAAAGAAGAAAAATCAAAAACTAAAATTACTGAAGAAAGAAGAATAATAAAAAAAAACTACGGAAGAAAGAAGAACAATTGAAACTACTGAAGAAAGAAGAAAGAAGAATAATTAAAATTACTGAAGAAAGAAGAAAGAAGAATAATCAAAACCAAAACTACGGAAGAAAGAAGAACAATCAAAACCAAAACTACGGAAGAAAGAAGAACAATTAAAACTACTGAAGAAAGAAGAAAGAAGAATAATTAAAATTACTGAAGAAAGAAGAATAATCAAAACCAAAACTACGGAAGAAAGAAGAACAATTAAAACTACTGAAGAAAGAAGAATAATTAAAATTACTGAAGAAAGAAGAATAATCAAAACCAAAACTACGGAAGAAAGAAGAACAATTAAAACTACTGAAGAAAGAAGAAAGAAGAATAATTAAAATTACTGAAGAAAGAAGAATAATCAAAACCAAAACTACGGAAGAAAGAAGAACAATTAAAACTACTGAAGGAAGAAGAAAGAAGAATAATTAAAATTACTGAAGAAAGAAGAAAGAAGAATAACCAAAACCACAGAAGAAGGAAGAATAGCCAAAACTAAAACTACAGAAGAAAGAAGAAAGAAGAATAATCAAAATCAAAACTACTGAAGAAGGAAGAAAGAAGAATAATCCAAAACCAAATCTACTGAAGAAAGAAGAAGGAAGAATAATCAAAGCTACTGAAGAAAGAAGAAAGAAGAATAATTAAAACTAATGAAGAAAGAAGAACCACCAAATCTACTGAAGAGAGAAGAAGGAAGAATAATCAAAACTAAAGCTACTGAAGAAAAAAGAAAGAAGACTAATTAAAACTACAGAAGAAAGAAGAATAATCCAAAACTAAAGAAGAAAGAAGAATAACCAAACTCAAAGAAGAAAGAAGAATAATCCAAAACTAAAGAAGAAAGAAGAATAACCAAATTTACTGAAGAAAGAAGAAAAACCCAAAACTACAACTACTGAAGAAGGAAGAAAGAAGAACAATTAAAATTATTGAAGAAAGAAGAATAATCAAAACCAAAACTACAGAAGAAAGAAGAACAATTAAAACTACTGAAGCAGGAAGAAAGAAGAATAACCAAAACTAAAGAAGAAAGAAAAAAAAGTGAGACGACCCATATAAAACAAAAACCCCATAGGGAAAGAACCCCAAAAAACCCCAAAATCAATGAATGACCAAAGAGAAAGTATAACACCCCAAAAAACCATATCACTGTAAAACTGACAAAAAACTAAAAGTGTTAGTAGTATTAAATATTAGTGCATTCAAAAGTTATTATTTAGTTTGTATAAACAAATCTTCACAGTTCCCCCCATGGTTGAATATTTCATGTTAAAAACTAGAAAAAGACTAGTAAATATATTAATAATTCACCATAGACAAGTGTAAGTGATCAAATTATAACTAATAAACTTTAAAAAGGTGCATGAGTTACAGTACAAAGTAATAAACTTTAAGTTTTGTGAACAGTGTCTACTTTGATAATGAAATTGTAATATTACTAATAAAAAGCTACTAAAGTTGTATGAACATTCCATAGAATGGAATATAACTTAGATAGCCAGGGTTATACTTAAAGAGGGGGCATAAATCTTGTAAAATGGGGAATTACAAAACAAACTGTTAATGTTGAAGTAGTAAAAGATGTTAACCATTATATGTAACCAGGATGTTAGGATCCTATTACATATAGTAATTAGATAAGTAAGGATTATTCATAAGAAATATTAGTGTTATAATTTGTTATTTTATTGTTCATTTTCATTTAGGAATGCCCTATCTAAAAATAGATATCATTCCGATGTTATAGAATATTTTTTATTTATGTTATTAGGTGATATACAAAACAATGTTATTCAGAACACCAGTTTTATGTAGAGAGGTGTTATATGTTATTTATACAATCAATAATTACTGTTATACCAGTCAAAGAATTAATTTTTAATCAAATATAAAAGAATCAGAAGTCAGAGAAGGATATAAAATAACTACATTAATAAAACATTTTTGCAAATAGCCACACATCAAATCTAGCCAATATAATGAATTTAAACTGCAAATAATTAACAAACCTAGTCTTATAAGCCAGACAAACTGACAATATTTAGGCAAGATAAACTCAACATATGAAATACTATGTAAATAAGGCTTTCTAAAGATATGGTCATTATATGGGTAAAAATTATTTATTGGTCTAATAAAATACCAGTTAAAACTGAAATAGATTCACTGACATTATCATAGCGGGAGTCATATACAAATGAATTGTATTAAAAAACCATTATTAATATACTAAATTGCAATCAAATAAGTGAGAATTGATAATTATACCAATTTCAGATTTAATAGAATAATAATTATATTAGGGAAAATGGCTATTATTTACTTAGAAGACAGGAAGTATAATTTTAGGCCTACCTCCCAAAAAATTATAAGAAAGATAATTTTCAGATAAAACTTTGTAATACTAACTTAATTACTATCAAAATAAGTAGAATAGAATAGTGAAAACGAATATGTATTTAATATTTCAAACAGTTAACTAATAACGAAATTACTTTATGAGCATAATGTACGGTTTTAAAATGTGTCGGAAGTTAAGATGATTTGAAACAATGTATGAGATATATTATATAGGCTAAGATTTTCATGAGACGAAGGAAATCCAAACAGTTCATTATTATACCTCGAAGAGAACACTTCATGTGAATATTTGATAGAACCAACCTTTAATGGCTGTTACGTTATAACAGAGTTCGGAATCATTTTATGTAAAATTAAATTTTTTAACTATTTTAATTATTGTGAAGTGGTGAAGTTGACCTGTGAACTACATAACACCAATAAACGGAATCACATGTAACTAATTAAATGAAATAACACTGAAATCGCACCAAATACCAAGTGAAAATTAGAGGTTAACTGACACACATAAACACCAGTAGATATACCCATTTAACAACATTTTTACACCAAGTGAACTACTCCATCATACACCAGTGACAATAAACTATACCCCAGAAGATCATACACAATTGCGAAGAACATTTAACTGAAGAAAGGACATATTAATTCCAACAAGTACTTCGTCAACATTAGAAGCTATCAACGCGCATGCGTCAGGCGGCCATTTTGACCCAATATCATCACCGCTATAAGACACGACTGTGGACTGCATTCTGGTTCGAATAAAATTATATATAAACTTTTATTATTAATAACTACCATTGTATTGTTTAAATTTAAGACATTTTTTGAATTGTAAGTGTTATACTTTCATGTCCCTGACCTTCTCTGGCTTTTATATTAATAACCGTTCAAAGAACCTACTTTTATAATATGAATATAAACTTCTGATATCGACCGGCCCTGAGCAAGTCGATACGGCATTGTAACCTCGATTAATTAATCGACCAACTTTATTATTTTTGTTTAATAAACGTTGTGTTTGTTTTTTGGTAACTTGGAGTTGGTTTTTTATTATAAAAGGACATAACAGTTAATTACTCAAGAAAACTAAATAACCTTTAAAGGCAGTATAGGTGAACCTATCACCTTTCAAGAGTAAGAAGAAGAGAGCCGTTTTCGCCTAAACTTGAAGTTAACTGGATTGTCTGTTTAATAAATTTACAGAACGGAAAATTATTACCAGAATAAACACAATACCAACATAATTATAATTACAATCAACAACCTCGATTTATTCCTAAATTTCAAGAACATAAATACACCGAAAACATTTTTTCAAAATTTATTTTTTTTATAAATATAAATTTTAAATTTATATTTTATTTCAAATTGCTACCACAGCAATATACACTGAGTTTATTTGATAACAACAAAGACCAGGAACATTACCAAATCGACGTTTCCCAGAGCGGAACGTCACTACTACACACATTCTTACATTGAAATAATCATTATATTACAAAATTGGCTAGCCCAATCAGTGGGCTTACAGGACAGCATACATCTACATCTACATTTATTTATTTATTCAATTTGTGTGTTTTATTACAAAATTGGAGCCCAACAGTGAGGGCTTAACGAAGACCAGGAAACATTAGCAAAGTGGAACATTAGCTACATTACTGACACACAATTAGAATTAAATTTTATTTATTAATTTGTAATAATTTCGTATATTACAAATTTGGCTTCCATCGCGGGGCTTGAACGAGGCAGACGTCACGTATTATTACAATATAAATATAAAAAAGCAAACTAACCCACAATTTAGAGTTAGATGTAATGATAGAAATATAAAGACATAAAATTGTTAATATTATTAATGATATATTGTAATGAAAGAGATAGTACGGTAGTGAGATAGTAATTAGAGGGATTACCCATTCAGAAACACTTAAAAAACAAAAACATTTGTGAAGTGCAATATGAAAGTGTAAAAACCCCAAAGTGATAAAGAAGGTACACTAATTAAACTATAATAAACTATAAATAATTTAAAAGTGAAGGTGATGATTAAATGAGAATAGTGTAAAATAAAGAATGTTAATATAGTGAAAAATAGTGAATGATAAAAGCACAAACAATTAATAAATCCAAAGGAAACACTAAATGATAAAAAGTGAAGAATATTAGTAATTAAGAATAGCAGTAAGTATAAACAGTTCAGTAAGATATAATGAACGCTGAAAAGTGATGAAGACAGTATTCAGTTAAGAAAGAATGTTGTTATTTAATTTAAGTAAATGCAATTATAATTAAAAGGGAGAATACCCTGAAAGGAAAAACAGATAGTGTTAACATGGAGGGAAAGTAAAGATTGTTTAAAAAATTAAGGAGTTAAAACAACTCCATAAACACCCATGTTATAAGGGATCGTTATAAAGTTCATAAAAAGTGATGTTGTTTATCACACTAAAAATGATATAAAATAAGATGAATTGTAAACAAAGATTAGCAAATAATAGTTAAATAATTATTTAAGCAAGTTTATGAATTGGATATGGCTGGTAGAATTATACAGACCATATGCCTAAATATTGTATTTAATAAGATCAAAAATAGTAAACAATAGCCACATTGTTGTTACTGGCAAAGTAAATAAGTAAAAAAGTTACAAAAATGTATGACTAGAAAACGAGGAAACCAAATAGTAAACAATTATGTACAAAATAATACTGACATAATAATAACACATAAACAGACCCAAAACACAACAATAAATGATACAACCAATTATAATAACAAAATAAAGCCCATGAGGCTAAAATGAGATGTAATTTATATGAAATAAGTCAAATACCATAATGGCTACTTAGGCCTATGAAAATGCCTAACTGTCAAAAACAAACAACTACAAATTGTAATAAGTTAACTAAGAAATTAGCAAATCTGAGGCGAAGGACTCACCAAGGATAAAGTTGTAGCGTGTCAATTTTTGGGTGATTTTATTTTCCACAGTATGGGATAATTATATTTTTTATTTATGTCATTTTGGGCGGGTTTGAAAAAAAGTTGTGAAAATTATTGTGCAACCAGATTCATTCCATTACAACAGAACTCATGGCCAGTAGAACAGTTTGAAACAAAGCAGTAAGACGCAGTTGTTATTGTGTAACGCGGCGAGCGAAGAATTTACCCCCTTCAGAATTCTCAGAAATCCGTACTTGTATAGCAGCACACAGACGCAACTGTACAATCATAAGCGAGTGACGCATCCAGCCACAAAACCGGATGTCTTGGAGCGAGTAAAAATTCAGCAATGTGCTTTTGAGCGGTAGGAAGTCATGGCTAAGTCCTGCCTTTTTGTGACGTCAGCCAATGCCTAGCTGATATCATATACCATGTTAACCCAAAAAACTACATGGACTAAGCTACAGTGACGGAAGATACGATCATGAGGCAGTGAAGTTTCCGCTCTGCCTGAGTGTTTTGGAGGGAGGCATGTTGGTAACGCTCTCCCCAGTCGACTAACAACCTACGCCGCGCGTGGCTGCTATCAGTTTTGTGCCCGGGCAAAATTTCATATTTTTTCATAAGTCGGCCGACAAAATAATTATGTGAGTCTCCAAAACACAGATTACAGTGCATCTAGTGACGATGAATAATTATTGAACTTGATTAAATGCTACCAGCTTATAAAAATTCGGAGTATGAAAGACTGTGGTAAACGCAACACGTGGTCGGTTAGTACGACGCCACATACGTAATGTTACCTAATAAAGACTTGTCGTTTATTTTACATAAAAATGGGTTTTTGTATTAATACGGGGTGTTAAGAATGTGAGTAGTGAATGAGCAGGCTGGGCTATTTTAAAGTACGTAAGTAGTAGAAGTTAAGCCTAGTACATAAGCTGTAGGAGTTACACAATTTCTAAAACATGTAAACCTATAAATATGAAATTGGAAATTTGATAAATGGAAAACTGATAGATTCAATATTTCTGATTAATAAACAAAAATGATTTCTCTTCCAAAAAATTGAGAGTTAGTTTCTTTCAAAACCTTAGTTCGTTTTATGTGCTGTCAGAGTTCGTCGAACGAAATGGGTTTACCTCCACTACGCGATCCGGCCAGATCCAAGTCGTAAGGTAAGTGGAAGTTAACTTAATTTGAATAAATAATATACTGAAAAGTAAAAGTTACAATTGGTACCGCGTGACCAGGATGTAATATAACAAAAAAGTTATTACACCGGCCTACATGTGACAGTACATTGAACGGAGTACGGTTGCGAAAGCAAATTGATTTTGTAAAATATCAGTTTTGAAATAAAATCACTAATTGACAGTTGTTACGTAAGAAAACATAGACAAAGTAAAAATGTCCGAGAATACAGAAAAAAGTAGTATAATAAATGCAATTGTGAGTGAAAGTGGCCTTGAGTCGCAATCGCTGGATGAAAGTGGTATGTTAAGGGGGGAGCCGGGTGCTGTTACAGAAACAGCTGGCGGCAGTAAGGTAATTGTCCATTCAACCCCGATTGCGTCTCAAGCACAACTAAGCGAAACAGATGTTGACTCTGGGATTCAGTTGACCCCAGTTTCAACTAAGATAAATAAACAATCAGAGGAAACAAATATGATGAGTGTTATGCTCAGTCAATTCGAGAGAATGAATAGTAATTTCAATGTAATAAATAGTCGTTTTGATGATAATGATAAATGCTTTGATAACAATGAAATAATTTTAAATAAGATGAAGAGTGACTTCAACAATAAATTAGACCAATTAACTAATGATTTTAATGAACAGAAAATAAAATGCGAACAGCAAAATATTCAAAACGAGATTAATTTTAAAGCAATTAAAGACCAGAATATGCAATTGCAGCAAAATATAAATATAAAATTTAATGAGTTGATAAATAATATACAAGACAAGAATGTATGTCTTGAAAATGCCGATGAAATGACAAGAAATAGTTTGAATAAAGTAGAATCAAGTACGAGTAATACAAACGAAAGTTGTAATGACAATGTTGTATTAGGTAATGAATTAATAAATAATAATGATGTTGATAATAATGAGAATAATAATGTAGTCGAAAAGTTGGTATCGGAGAGTACTAATGAAGTTGTAGAATGTGATTATGAGATGTTAATGTGGGTTAATGAGTTGGAGAGAGAGTGGAAAGAGAGCTATATTACAGGTATGAAACAGGGGGTAAATTGTTTACGAGGTAGAATGGGGGGTGAAGGAAGACCTTCACGTATATATTGTGTAGACAAGTGGGCTACAAATAATTGTTTTTTGAAGTTTTTTGTTTTTCCTGGAGAAGTCAGGAAAGAGTTAATTGAATTGGTACCCTCTGTCTGTAATACTTTTGAGAGTGTGATTTGGGGTTATGAAGAGAGAGATGTAAACAGAGAATTGTATGTTTGTAAAGAAACAGAATTGTATGATTTAAATAGGAAGTACAACAATTGGAAAGAAAGTTTAAAAATATATTTGAACAACAATGATTACAATGATTTAATAAAAATGATTAACCCAATAGTTAATGAATTTAATGATGGAGACTTGACAAAAATACCTAACGTAGACTGGTTTAACGAGTATTTGAATACGTTGATTGAAGTTAGTTTTTCTGGTTACAACACACAAAACGGTCATTTGTGTGCTGATAAAATTGAACGATGTTATGTAGAACCAAGGTTGATTTGGAACGATGGAGGTTAAACTATTAAAACAATAAAAGACAGTATAAATATTTTGTTTTAATGGTTCTGACATGGCAAATCTGGACAAATGAAGTGCGGAAAAAACTGAACAATTAATAGCAAGAGTTTGTAAATAATATAGTGAATTCATTTGTATGTATTATGAAACGTTAGGTAAATAATGTGTATATGTATTAAAAAATGTTGCGATAATAATAATAATACCAAAATTTTGCGAGTTAAATAAATATTAGAATTATTTTTGAAAACAGTAATTGACTAATGGCAATTGTTTCGATAACTATATAATTTATGTTTTTGGTAATTGATTTAATTAAACTAATTTGATATGATTAAATATTTTGATTGCTTATTTAAATGTTAATTAATTAAATTTTTTTATGAACTTAATTTATTTTACGAGATTTGGTAATGAATGATAAATTATTTGATGTAAACTAATATTTATGTGTTAAATGTTACAGAGATGAGGGGAAAAGTATTGTGGTGGTGATTATGTTTTATGTGTGTATCATGTTGAAAGGATTGTACAGGTAAATGACGTTTTAATTCAGTAATAAGATGTTTATTTGAAATAATTGTTTTTAATAAATATAATTAAAAAATGTTAATAATAACTGAAGGATGTATAATAATTATTAATAATAAATTTTGAACAATTTTAAGAAAATCAAATGGTAAAAAGTTATGAATGAGGTAAAGGATTGTGGATGGAAATGTTATAGTATAATGTATATAAAATTTTTTGTTAGTTAGCTAGTAAGTGGCTATAGCGGGGGTTGGCCTGTGCTCTCGCAAGTAGCGAAATGGGTTGGGGGTAACAGTGAGTGTTACCTCCATCGGAGGCCAAAGTGGCGATAAATGTGCGGCACACCTTATCCGTGTAAAGTAAAAATTTTACACACATTGCTAAATGACCGTGTCGCACATAATAGTATTGATGTATAACAGGCAGTGAAATGAAAGTTTAGATTTCCTCGACTTTTCGGGCGGTTACTGTCTTACCAGCACTAACCGTGGTTTTGGCTAGCGGCCAGCTATGGTCATATCAAGTCCCTTGACCATAGCTGACTTGAAATTGGTATATATTTGAAATTCATTGGGGGGAGACAATTAGAGGAAATCTTCCCGGAACTATGGAACAGCGGCTGCCACTCTGCCCGCCTTGGGGTAGCAAGACAGGTGGTAGAACCGTCTTAAGGGTGTATGATTATAGAACAAGAACATGATGATGTTCACTACTTTAAAACTTAATAGCGGAAGCAGAGACACGGAGAGGTAAAACCTGCTCCAAAATATGCAGTCTCTGTGGAAGCGAATGGGCGCCACAGTCCACCATAATCTGAAATAGTGTGTGTGGCTGGGAGGTGACTCAAACGAGTCACGAACTTAAATTTTATAATATAAAGAAATTTTTTTGCTCATTCAACTGTTTGATCCAATAAAAAATGTTTGCACTCTGCTCAAATAACTAGATGCTCATATTTTCAATACAAGTTGTCCATACTATAATTTTAAATGTATTATTTTATGGTTGTAAGTTAGATATAGGTGTTGCTAAGAATATGTATTGTCATCATGTGTGTATATTTTTTTTCTAAGCCAATAATTAAATCGTCTGGCAGGCAATCAACATAATAGAAGTAAGTATTGATAATGTATTCCATGTAATTTGTTCAATTTGATATGTTTTCATTAGGTTAGGATATCAGCTGATCAGCAACAATACGTCACTGGTATAGTAGTTATAATTGTTTTAAGTAATTGATGTTCAATGTAATGTTTGATGTATTACAGATGTTTTGGAGTAATGATAACAATAATGATAATAAGAAATAAAGTAACGATTTGTGAAATCCAATAAGAGATAGTTTTTTGGGTGATGCATAATTTTATGAGACACATATATCTGTCCAAGTTGAAATCAAAGTTGAAGTTGAAATAGTAGAGATGAAAATGATGTAATGTTGTTTTTGAGTTAATGTAATGTAACAGAATTTTGTGAAATATAGATGTTGACACAGGAGTAATGGAGAAGAATTGTAGAGTTTTGAATGATATATTTATGTTTATAATTAATGAGGCTATTTTGTTGTATTTGTAGTAAGGTTATGAGATTGAGCTTTTTGGGGATGGCAATTTTGTATTAGGGGTAGTGTCATGTAGGAGTCCGCAACAAGGGTTGGGACGGGATAGGGATAGATTTTAGTGGGGAAGGGGCCACCTTAGGTAGAATCCAGGCCGCCAAATAAGGGAATTGAGTTTTGGGTAGGGGAAACACGTATCCTATGTACAAAGGGTTAGAGAGTATATTTTTTTTATGTAGAGAAGGCGGCGATTTGTGTTTAATGGTAAGTGGGGTTTAGAGTGTTTTGGGATTAGTAGATATTTTGGTAGAGATGGGTGTCATGATAATTGAAGTTGATGAGTTAGAGTCAAAGAGATAAAGATTATATATGTATACAGATCTAGTACAGTCAATGAGAATAAATAATTTACGTCACCCACAGTAAAGTATAGCGAGATTGTTAAATGAAGAGTAAGATTGTTAAGCATAAAGAGAGAAATTTATGATAAAAGATATAAAAGCTTTTATTTTAAACCAGTGACAGAATTTCGATAAAATTTGGAAATAATGTAAAATTAAGAATTGTTTGTTTTAAATAAATTAAATATCAAGCTGATGATCATTTATATTAATATTTTGTAATTTTAAATATTTTATGTTACTATGTTTGTATTTCAAGGTAGGATATTACAGATGTTCAGTGTATTTTCAGAAAGCATACATAACATATGTAGGTCAAGGGTTTTGGACTTGACCTACTTTCGATCAGCTGATGAGTTCATATACCTACTAAGCCTGTATAGTAGGAAGTTAATTTCAATTTGTTTGTTTAATTAATTTAAACCCAATTTTTAAATAACTTTGCATATAAAGGAAACATTTTAAATAAATTTAAATTTTTTTTGAATTTTAAAATGTTGGAAATTTGAATTTTTTGAAAAAAAAAAAAATTTTGATTTTTCGCCTGCCAGCATATGAATATTTTAGATAATGATTCTTTTATTATGTGTGCATTAACCATGTTTATCTTATTGTATTGCATTGTATTGGTAGACTATAAGTGGTTCTCATGTTAGAGTAAGGATGTGTTTATATTATTAGAAATGTCTAGGTTAAGTCATTTGAAACAAAAATTAGAAAAACCAGGAAGAGAATTTTTTGAGAAAAAATTATTTTTTTGAATTTTGAATTTTTTAAATTTATAATAAATTTTAAAAGAAATTTTTTTATTGTACTATGTGTGTGTCAACATGAAATGTGAGTGTGTGTGAGCCCAGTATCTGCTAAAAACAGCCCAGCTTGCATAAAAGGGGATCCATATCGGTTGAGGATCTGGCATAATCGGAGCCAGGGATTGAGGATTTTGGGGGGTAGCATGTTAAAAGGCGAGGTGCGCTGTGGTACGAGTCTGCTCGATTTCTCGGTGTTGGGATCTCTTACGGAGAAGTCCAGTGATCTCGTTCAGATGAGTCCATGGGCACTGAGCCCGGGGGGTCGTGTACCCATGCAGATTAAGAACAAGGGGGTTGTTGGCACCAGTTCCTCACCGGTCCTCTTCGGGGTTATCGATGAGATTTCTTCTGTTGTGAACAGCAGAATTCTCATCGAGGGGGTATTGTAGCGTGTCAATTTTTGGGTGATTTTATTTTCCACAGTATGGGATAATTATATTTTTTATTTATGTCATTTTGGGCGGGTTTGAAAAAAAGTTGTGAAAATTATTGTGCAACCAGATTCATTCCATTACAACAGAACTCATGGCCAGTAGAACAGTTTGAAACAAAGCAGTAAGACGCAGTTGTTATTGTGTAACGCGGCGAGCAAAGAATTTACCCCCTTCAGAATTCTCAGAAATCCGTACTTGTGTAGCAGCACACAGACGCAACTGTACAATCATAAGCGAGGGACGCATCCAGCCACAAAACCGGATGTCTTGGAGCGAGTAAAAATTCAGCAATGTGCTTTTGAGCGGTAGGAAGTCATGGCTAAGTCCTGCCTTTTTGTGACGTCAGCCAATGCCTAGCTGAGATCATATACCATGTTAACCCAAAAAACTACATGGACTAAGCTACAGTGACGGAAGATACGATCATGAGGCAGTGAAGTTTCCGCTCTGCCTGAGTGTTTTGGAGGGAGGCATGTTGGTAACGCTCTCCCCAGTCGACTAACAACCTACACCGCACGTGGCTGCTATCAGTTTTGTGCCCGGGCAAAATTTCATATTTTTTCATAAGTCGGCCGACAAAATAATTATGTGAGTCTCCAAAACACAGATTACAGTGCAACTAGTGACGATGAATAATTATTGAACTTGATTAAATGCTACCAGCTTATAAAAATTCGGAGTATGAAAGACTGTGGTAAACGCAACACGTGGTCGGTTAGTACGACGCCACATACGTAATGTTACCTAATAAAGACTTGTCGTTTATTTTACATAAAAATGGGTTTTTGTATTAATACGGGGTGTTAAGAATGTGAGTAGTGAATGAGCAGGCTGGGCTATTTTAAAGTACGTAAGTAGTAGAAGTTAAGCCTAGTACGTAAGCTGTAGGAGTTACACAATTTCTAAAACATGTAAACCTATAAATATGAAATTGGAAATTTGATAAATGGAAAACTGATAGATTCAATATTTCTGATTAATAAACAAAAATGATTTCTCTTCCAAAAAATTGAGAGTTAGTTTCTTTCAAAACCTTAGTTCGTTTTATGTGCTGTCAGAGTTCGTCGAACGAAATGGGTTTACCTCCACTACGCGATCCGGCCAGATCCAAGTCGTAAGGTAAGTGGAAGTTGTTAACTTAATTTGAATAAATAATATACTGAAAAGTAAAAGTTACAAAGTGTAAATCATTTTTAAGACAAAATATTATAATAAGCATTTGAATTCAAAAAGAAATGTAATTAACAAGTATTAAAATAATTGTAAAAACATAAAACCTAAAATAACCCAAACTTGTGGGGTATCAAAATAATCTATGAAAGGAAATACATACTATAGTGACAATATTTAATAATTAGGAAGGAAGATAGAGGAATAACAGCAATCAGAAGAGATACTAGGATTTTGAAAAGAATTCAAATTTTGATAACAATGGATTTATATCAATCTCAGCCAATCAGAATTCTTTGGTTACCATAGAAATCGACGTTGGTGGCGAAAATTACCGTTGAATACCGTTACTCATAAAGTGTCATTCTACCAGGACAGAAGCTGAATTTTGGAAGACCGAATTTTAATTAAATAATGTAAAACAGTGAACGAAATTCAAAACCATGACTGGATAAGAAGCAGACAAACCATTAGAGCAGTCAACTAAAGACCAAGGACCATAAAACAGAAAAATAAAAGAAAATTATGACCACATCCTATATGAAAAGGACGCCAGACCTACTTAAGTCCAAAGATCAATAATAGAACTTATTGCAGCCCAATCCTCTTCCGATCCAATGAATGAAAACACCAAGTCATGCTGATGTGTTAAGTACCATTGAATTACCTTATTTCCAAAAAATAAAATCACTCTAAATTTTACTGAAAGTAATTTGATCTCACTATAGGCCGAATATTCTCTTTCAAAGATTATTTAAGAAAAATAAACACACTGAAAATTTGTTAACATAAAATCTAACCTCTTGTTTAAATACGAACTTCTGAACCACATTTAACGACGCTACAGAACAGATTGTAAACACACACCTTATTATTTATGTACACTTAGAGTAAGGTAAAATACTTTTATGGTAATCATAGGAATTCTTTGCCTTGTAATCAAAAGAATTCACCGATTTTGGAACGAAATTAAATATGATAACTACACGTTCAGCTGCCATGCTGATGTGAATATATCGTTCCTGAATCGATTCGTCATCCTGAGTATAATTGTTTCATGTAAAAAGTCGGTGCAGAGTTGTTAATCAACTAATATAATTTAATTGTCAAAATTGAAAATATTACTTAGCAAACATTAAAATAACTAGTACAGGGAGTAACCGTTGTTATTATTTCAAAGGGAGTGCATTATATTACTTGTGTTCGTTTACAAAAGCTAGGTTTGATGATCAGCGCTCAAGTTGCAAATCGTACAACTACCGAATCGATCCAGAAGGCTGAACAAGCGGGAATTATTTGAACGCCCTGACCGTCATAGCTGAGAACACTCTATTAATAAGTTTAATTGTTTAATAAACAATTTGGCGCCACCCGGGATTAACACACCCCTATATAAGAACAGGTAAGGTTACTGCCATGTTGTACTGGTAATTATTGCAACGCTACGGACATCGTTAGCGTAAAATTGATGTAACGACCCCAGTGCGAGACAAACGCACTTACACTAACACATTACACCTATATAAAACTGGTACACATTTTAGGACGACTCAACTATTCGTTACAGATTGGCGACCAACCGGTGAGGCTTTAAAAGAAGACCAGCGGCGATTATGAGACATTCCATGGTTACAAGACACCAAATTAAAAAAGGAACTGAAGGTGAAGGTCAAGAAGAGATTGAAGAAATTGAGGAAATGATCGGAGAATTGTTCGAAGAGGATCCCCAGGAGGACCAACCAGAAAATCCAACAATACCAGAACCGGAAGTGGAAGGAACAGTCGGGGACCAACCAAGTAAACCCAGTCAGAAAGAGGAACTGAGCCTGCAAGATATAATGAATTTCATAGCGGAAACTTCAAAGAAACAAAAGGAAGAAACCCAAGAACAATTAAACCGAAACAAGGAGGAAATTAATGGAAAAATAGATAATAAAATAGACCAAAACAGTGAAGAATTGAATAAAAAATTAGAATTATTCAGAAAGGAAGACAGGGAATTCTTAAACAAAAAACTGGACAGAAACAGTGAAGAACTGAAGAAACAAATCAAGGAGAACATAGAACTTCTGAATAACAAAATGGAAAGCAATCACGAAGCCCTGAAGAGAAGCCAGGAGACGTTAGAAAAGAAGAGTGAGGAGCTGAAGAGGCAAATAAAGAAAGATCTTGAGATATTAAATAACAAGATTGAAAATAATAGTGAAACACTCCAAAGACAGTTGAAGGAAGATGGTGAGAAGAACAGAGAAGAATTAAGATTCATACTAATAGAGTTTCATGAAGAAGTCAAATAGACAAAAACGGGGATGAATAAGAGATGGGAAGAAACAAATTATCCAGCAGATCAACTTAAGGAAACAGTAGATAGTGATTTCAAACCATCGAATGAATCACTAGACGCCACTTCTGAAGATAGTAAGGAGATGGAAATTGTAGAAGAATCAAGTGTATTGTTTTCTGAAAATAAAGGTAACAATAACACCAAGAAAATTAAGCACATAAAAACCAACAGTAGAAGAGTAAAGAAGAATCGAATCATTAAGAAGAATAAGAAAACAGAGGAAATGGGAAAAGTATATAAAAAGAAACTAATAAAAACCAGAGAAGAATTAGAAATGGTGAAGAATGGACTGATTGAGGTATTTAATTTACCAATTACTGACCGGATAGAAATCATGAAGTATAAAGATTGTAGGAGGAATCTAAAAGAAATTATCGAAGGGGTTCACAAAAAACCAATGAACAAAAACTTATACGATTATCTTGTTAAACGGAAATTACCAGAAATGGAAATACAGAACAAAAAAGCAGTGATAACATTAATGAGGGAGGTAAAATTAACTTCTCTGATTAATCAACAAAGTAATCAAATGATTGAGGCAGACATTAATACTACGGAACATATGGTATAAGAGGAATTATGGTACAAAATAGAAGATAATAGAAGATAGAAGATACCTATATCACAAGGAAGAAAATAGTTCTATACACCAAGGTCATCCGAACCACAAGCGCAGATGAAATGATGGACCATGGGTAAACAAAGTGCTGATGAACACAGAGAAATGGGACTGAGTTTCAGAGTAATGACCATGCAAACCAATGGAGAGGAAGGACTATTAAAATTAAATTAAACCACTAAATAATCACCAAAACAAGAATTGACAAGAAATGACTAAACGACTAAGACGAATTAAATGAGAACTAATAAACCATAATAAACAAATTTAAAAATTATCCAGAATAAATATAGTAGACCAAACATTTGAAGGAGTAGAGAAGAAAAACAACAAAGGGTGTAATATACAAGAGAAGGCAATAATAATGAAGGAGAAAAGGAGAAGATCACCTTACAAAAATGTATAAATAACAAGGTCCTATGTATAATCCTATGTATAACCCTATGTCATCACCAAAGACAATGGAAACAATACTTATGAAATAAGTAATATAACCACCAAGAGGACAAAAGGAGTTTACAACCAAGCTTCTATAAAAAAGTTTTATAAAGAAAAATAAATTACAATAAATAAAATAAACAAATACCAAAATTCAAAAATTATGTGAGCACAACTTACAACCATATTTCGATGACTTATGAGGCCTAATATAAAGTATTAAAAAAGGAATAAGTTACAAAAATTCCTACAAAGTAAGATCAACTTACAATAAAATAAAGTTGACATATGAAGTATAATATAAAAAATTATAATAAAGGAATAAGTTAAAAAAATTCCTATAAAATAGTAAGAACCACAAACTTACGATAATATTTAAACAAAAAGTACCAAGAAAGGAATAAGTTACAAAAATTCCTATAAAGTAAGAAAAACTAACTTAAAAAAATTATTAAGTATAATATTTAAAACAAAATGAATTAAACAAAAATAAAATCAAGCAAAAACTGCTAAGATAAATACCTGAAATAATAATGAATTCAATGTATTCAAAGAAAAAAAAAAACTGAACTGGTACAAGGAAAAAGAGAAGTTATATGTATAAAACAAATATACAAGAAATGGCTAAAGCAGAATATGCTAAACAACCAAGAAAAGGAATAAAGATGTCTAAGATAATTAAAATGATCACAAGAAGAATAGAAAAGCAAACTAATGAAAAGTTAGATATGATGAAATTAACATATGAATAAATAAAAAACAATCAACTGTATGAGTAGATGACAGTATATAGCAAAGGTACAGCGGAAGGAAGAACGAGTAAAAGGCCAAAGTGATCTAAAAACAAACCACAAGGTGGACAATCCCAAAATATATTATTATTATTAATTTAAGTCACAAGTTGACAAAAAAGGTATTTAAGATTGACTGTTGAAAAGTCCAGCAATCAAAAAATAAACTGAGCAGAGATGATGTTCCTCTGGTCTCAGAAAAAATGAGTAGTAATGGAAGAAACCAGCTACTAAAAAGGTAGGGAAAAAATTGTATAAAAGGGAGAACACACTAATGGAAATAAATAAAAACAGATCCAAATAAAATGGAATGAATCAAGTAAGAAGAGAAATAAGAATGAAGAAACAAACAAGAAAGAAAAGGGAAAAGATTATATATAACTGATAATTTCATAAAAAACTATGCTAGTGTTTTATCAAAATGATCAATTTTGAAGGAGAGGCATTATGTTACAACACAAATAAGTCACCCCAATACCAGGGATAAAAAAGATGATTATGAATATAAAATAATACTTCATATAAAATAAAATGTTTAATATAAATAAAATATAAAGACAATGACTCGACAAACGACAACATGAGCTAACCCAAGTGATTGAACCAGCAAAAGGAAACAAAAGAAGAAGGGAACCACAAAAAACAAACAAGAATAAAACCAAAGAAGAGAAGAAAGTGATTAACCAAACCAAAAGAAGAAGGGAAAAAACCAAAACCAAACAAAAATGAAACAAGTTCATGGAGTAGAATGACTCAATGTAACATGTTAAAATGAACCCAAAGGAGAAGGTGGAAAACTAAAGTATTAAACAAATACAATGAAAATGAAGAAGGAGGGAAATGAAAAAGAAACAAACCCAAGATGAAGGGAAATAAATAAAAATGAAAACCAATGATGATACACAAACAAGTAATAAAGAATATGAGCAGGAGAAATAATGCACTCAAATGTAATATTGGAAAAAAGGCCAATAATTAACCTATGAGAAAAAAAAGTAAATGTTATTATCCATTAATGGCCAAAAAGTAAATGAGAATTGAAAGAAACCCAATTAAACAATGTTAAATATAAATATAAAAAAGCAAACTAACCCACAATTTAGAGTTAGATGTAATGATAGAAATATAAAGACATACAATTGTTAATATTATTAATGATACATTGTAATGAAAGAGATAGTACGGTAGTGAGATAGTAATTAGAGGGATTACCCATTCAGAAACACTTAAAACACAAAAACATTTGGGAAGTCCAATATGAAAGTGTAAAAACCCCAAAGTGTAGTGATACAGAAGGTACACTAATTAAACTACAGGGTCCGTCACGGGAACCGCATGTTTTTGTATTGGGTAGTACGGCCGAGCGGTTGGCATAAGTGAGTGTGGGTTGGCCTTGATTTTTTCGTTAGAGTGGGAAGTTTAGTTGCCGCCATGTCGTGGAACGTGGAGCATCGTACGTTCGCTCTCCGGCGGTTTTTCGTAAACAATGAGTCAGTGACGCAGACACAACATGACTTTCGCACCCATTTTAATATTCCGGTTCGCCGACCTGTTCCAGACCGCAACACCATTTTGAGATGGTTTGAAAACTTCAACACAACTGGCTCCGTAATGAAGAAAAAACCACCTGGCCCTGTCAACACAGCCCGTACGCCCGAAAACATCGAGCGAGTTAGGACGTCTGCGATACAGAGCCCTAAACGGTCAGTTCGCAAGCGTGCTGCGAGTTTAGGGATTAACGAGTCAACAGTGCGAAGGATTCTGCACAAAGATCTTCATTGTCACCCATACAAAATTCAGGTATGTCAGCAACTTAGTGCAGGTGATTATGAACAGCGTCGTGTCTTGAAACCATGGTCAATAATGAAAACATGATTTTTCTCATGAGTGATGAAGCCCATTTTCATTTAAATGGGTTCGTTAACAAACAAAACTGTAGATATTGGTGTAATGAAAATCCTCAGATGTTACATGAGTCCCCTCTTCACAGCCCAAAAGTAACAGTATGGTGTGCAGTTGGGGAGGAGGGCATTATTGGCCCGTACTTTTTTGAGGAAAACAACATTACTGTGACTGTTAATTCAGAGCGCTACATTACGATGCTCCAAACCTTCTTCTTCCCAGAACTTCGACGTCGCAGATGGGTAATGAGGAGAGTATGGTTTCAACAGGATGGTGCAACTGCACACACAGCTCGTAATTCAATGGCTGTCTTACGGGATCAGTTTCCAGGCCACCTTATCTCCAGATATGGCAATCTTCGCTGGCCTCCTCGCTCCCTCGATCTAAGCTTATGTGACTTCTTTTTGTGGGGATATCTCAAGTCCCGAGTATATGTTAACAAGCCACGCTGCCTTGAAGATCTGAAGACGACAATCCAGGAGGAAATCATTCGTATTCCACGTCAGATGTTAATTAATGCTACTTGGAGTTTTCGGGACCGGCTACAATCATGCATAAACATAAATGGCCAACATCTGAGCGACGTGATCTTCAAAACATAAATGAACAATGAAATTCCCAACATACACTATGTATTGTCATAAATAAAAATATTTTTTAAGCCAAACTGACTAAGTACATCTTATTTGAAACCATGCGATTCCCGTGACGGACCCTGTATAATAAACTATAAATAATTATAGTTATAATTATTATATTATATTATAATAGATTATAAATATATTATATATATAATAAAAGTGAAGGTGATGATTAAATGAGAATAGTGTAAAATAAAGAATGTTAATATAGTGAAAAATAGTGAATGATAAAAGCACAAACAATTAATAAATCCAAAGGAAACACTAAATGATAAAAAGTGAAGAATATTAGTAATTAAGAATAGCAGTAAGTATAAACAGTTCAGTAAGGTATAATGAACGCTGAAAAGTAATGAAGACAGTATTCAGTTAAGAAAGAATGTTGTTATTTAATTTAAGTAAATGCAATTATAATTAAAAGGGAGAATACCCTGAAAGGAAAAACAGATAGTGTTAACATGGAGGGAAAGTAAAGATTGTTTAAAAAATTAAGGAGTTAAAACAACTCCATAAACATCCATGTTATAAGGGATCGTTATAAAGTTCATAAAAAGTGATGTTGTTTATCACACTAAAAATGATATAAAATAAGATGAATTGTAAACAAAGATTAGCAAATAACAGTTAAATAATTATTTAAGCAAGTTTATGAATTGGATATGGCTGGTAGAATTATACTGACCATAGGCCTAAATATTGTATTTAATAAGATCAAAAAATAGTAAATAATAGCCACATTGTTATTATTGGCAAAGTAAATAAGTAAAAAAGTTAAAAAAATATATGACTAGAAAACGAGGAAACCAAATAGTAAACAATTATGTACAAAATAATACTGACATAATAATAACACATAAACAGACCCAAAACACAACAATAAATGATACAACCAATTATAATAACAAAATAAAGCCCATGAGGCTAAAATGAGATGTAATTTATATGAAATAAGTCAAATACCATAATGGCTACTTAGGCCTATGAAAATGCCTAACTGTCAAAAACAAACAACTACAAATTGTAATAAGTTAACTAAGAAATTAGCAAATCTGAGGCGAAGGACTCACCAAGGATAAAGTGTAAATCATTTTTTTAAGACAAAATATAATAAGCATTTGAATTCAAAAAGAAATGTAATTAACAAGTATTAAAATAATTGTAAAAACATAAAACCTAAAATAACCCAAACTTGTGGGGTATCAAAATAATCTATGAAAGGAAATACATACTATAGTGACAATATTTAATAATTAGGAAGGAAGATAGAGGAATAACAGCAATCAGAAGAGATACTAGGATTTTGAAAAGAATTCAAATTTTGATAACAATGGATTTATATCAATCTCAGCCAATCAGAATTCTTTGGTTACCATAGAAATCGACGTTGGTGGCGAAAATTACCGTTGAATACTGTTACTCATAAAGCGTCATTCTACCAGGACAGAAGCTGAATTTTAGAAGACTGAATTTTAATTAAATAATGTAAAACAGTGAACGAAATTCAAAACCATGACTGGATAAGACGCAGACAAACCATTAGAGCAGTCAACTAAAGACCAAGGACCATAAAACAGAAAAATAAAAGAAAATTATGACCACATCCTATATGAAAAGGACGCCAGACCTACTTAAGTCCAAAGATCAATAATAGAACTTATTGCAGCTCAATCCTCTTCCGATCCAATGAATGAAAACACCAAGTCATGCTGATGTGTTAAGTACCATTGAATTACCTTATTTCCAAAAAATAAAATCACTCTAAATTTTACTGAAAGTAATTTGATCTCACTATAGGCCGAATATTCTCTTTCAAAGATTATTTAAGAAAAATAAACACACTGAAAATTTGTTAACATAAAATCTAACCTCTTGTTTAAATACGAACTTCTGAACCACATTTAACGACACTACAGAACAGATTGTAAACACACACCTTATTATTTATGTACACTTAGAGTAAGGTAAAATACTTTTATGGTAATCATAGGAATTCTTTGCCTTGTAATCAAAAGAATTCACCGATTTTGGAACGAAATTAAATATGATAACTACACGTTCAGCTGCCATGCTGATGTGAATATATCGTTCCTGAATCGATTCGTCATCCCGAGTATAATTTTTTCATGTAAAAAGTCGGTGCAGAGTTGTTAATCAACTAATATAATTTAATTGTCAAAATTGAAAATATTACTTAGCAAACATTAAAATAACTAGTACAGGGAGTAACCGTTGTTATTATTTCATAGGGAGTGGATTATATTACTTGTGTTCGTTTACGAAAGCTAGGTTTGATGATCAGCGCTCAAGTTGCAAATCGTACAACTACCGAATCGATCCAGAAGGCTGAACGAGCGGGAATTATTTGAACGCCCTGACCGTCATAGCTGAGAACACTCTATTAATAAGTTTAATTGTTTAATAAACAATTTGGCGCCACCCGGGATTAACACACCCCTATATAAGAACAGGTAAGGTTACTGCCGTGTTGTACTGGTAATTACCGCAACGCTACGGACATCGTTAGCGTAAAATTGATATAACGACCCCAGTGCGAGATAAACGCACTTACACTAACACATTACACCTATATAAAACTGGTTGTAACAGTACAGAATGACCCAGTACCAGAATTATGGGAATTAAGGGGATTTTCAATGTTTTGTATTATGTAATTATTAAAACATGCAGAATGGTTAGGTACATTGTCCCTCTGGAAAAAGGAACAACGCAAATTCGGCCAGAGTAAAACACCAAGGTCGCCGGTGGACGTGAAAACATCAAAATATACCATGGCGGTGTTTATGACGAAGTACAACAATATGAATTATGATTGGGCTATAGCACAGCTCCGTCATCGCTAAGAACAATGACGCACTGAGTACAATGTGTGTAACCCGGCGTTGTCCAGCAAGACAAAGCTGGATGACGTAAGAACTACACACACACAAGCGCAATTTTACATTTGCCTCGTTCTCATTTCAACGCCATTCTTCATAGCAGCCACAGCGATGTAGCGTTGTGTGCATACAATTTTACAATAGTTTAAATATAATTGGCAAAATGTTGGCCACAGTAGTGGAGCAAGAAAGGCTCATATAACTTGATAACATAAAGATACTAAATATGTAAATTCAGTGTAAACGTCAACCTAATTGAACGGCAGACTAAAAAAGGCGAACACCGGCCATCACCATGGGCAGCAAGCACAACCAACGGATGGACATCAGCACCGATTAACCAGAGAAGTTCCTTTTATTATTTTCTATCTCATGAGCTCATTAATATCAAATTGTTAATTAAAAGAATGTACGGGTCTAAAATTGAGTGTGCAAATGAGAGAGTGAATGCATGGCCATAAAAAACATATGCCGAGGGCATTGGTTTGTGTAAGAAATTAAAAAATCTATTAATTCATAATTTTGAAGCTGCAGCAGTAATGTTAAATTGATATTAATCCAACAAATAAAGAAATTAAAAGAATACCAAGCGATATAAAAAGGCAACCGCCATTTTGTTTGAGTCAGGTCACCTGACGTCATTATTGTGAACACATGGTTATGTATGTACTAACTGAGAGTGAATTAAAATTAATGGTTAACTTCCAGAATATTTTGTTATCAATTGTGTCGTCAACTGTGTTTCAAAATCTTCCTGTACCCGAAACCCTGGAACCCCTTAGGTATAAAACAGTTTATGAAAGAAGAAATGAGCCCGGCAAATAATGAATTTGGTAAGTACCCAGAAATACCAAATTATGGTATCTGTCATACGTATCTTGTTAGATATATGTAATAATATTATTAAAGAGTCAGGTAAAACGAAGAAGTATATTACAATTTGCGCCCAGAAAACAGTGACTATATTATTTTATATTACAATTGGACGCCCTCACAGTGGACTTTATATAAAATTAATTTATATAAAACAGATAGATGGAGAAACACAGAAGACGATATATAATGAATGAGAGGTTATGTTGTTGAAGTTGAATAGTTAAGTACGAGTTGAGTAAATTGCGTAGTCAAATACAAATAAAGATAAATAACCATTTAAAATATTAAAATACAAAATGGCAGAAAATAATAATAGCATGGAAATGGAAAACACAGAGACAGAATCCATTTTATTGGAAAGGCACATTAGCTCAACGCCCAAAGTAGTTGAAAATAAAATATCATTAGAAGACCTATTCGCATTAATTAAAACACAAAATAGTGTGTTAAAAGAGATTGACGAGAAGTTTGATAGCCTCGAAAATGAATTAAAAAAACAAAATAATGTACAAGATGTAAAATTGAACCAAGTAGACGAGAAACTTAAAAAAGTTGAAAACGAAATACATAAACAAAATTCCAATGTTAATGAGAAAATTCATATAATAGAAACACAATGTAATGATATTAAAAAGCACACAAAAATTTTAGAAGAGCAAGTTAAAACTAAGATAAGTAGTTTAGACGATAAAGTCAAACAAGTCAATGAAATCGTCCAAAATCAAATAGAAATCCAGAGTAGAGAAGTGGAAAATAAATATGTAGAGAATAGTAGAGAATCAAATAAATTGAATGAAAATAAAGACAAGGTAAGTAGTGGTGAGAATTATGATAATAGAATTACAAATATGGTGTTAGAAAATAATTGTGTGAGTATTGAGAGTGGTGATAAAAGTATAATGGGAGTAGAATTTGATAATGAAGTGATAAAAAGTGTTGATGAATTAGAGAGAAAGTATAGAGAGAATTTACAGATAAAGGGGTTGCAGGGGGTAAATTTTTCCCGTAATGTTGTAGTAGGGGGTGAAGTAAAGACTTCACGTGTGTTTAGGAAGGACGAGAGTGCCTTCAATGCGTATTTGGAAGACAAAAGGTCTACAAATAAAGTGGTCCCTGGTTTTTTTTGTGCACTTCACAGGTGGTGCAGTGATAAAGTAGTAGAGTCCCCTGCATATATGGAGAAAGAGTGTGTAGCTTGGTATGATGGTGAGAAATGTTTTGAGAGAGAGAGAAAGAGAGAAATTGAGATATATAAAGTAAAGAAAAATTATGAAGAGTTTATGAAAAGGTTAGGTGTAGAGATGATATATAATAAAAATAATAAGTACCTACCTTGTAAGGAAGCTGATATAGCAGTAGGAGAAGATGATAATGGAAATAATGACTTTATAACATACCTAGTGGTGACGAATTATACTGGAGGTGACAGGACAATAACCAATCGTGACAGGTTGTATGATGAATTGCTAGGTAATAACCCTATTAATGATGACGGTTTGGTGAAATATAAGAATTTAAATAAGTATTGTATTAATGATGTTAATATAATGTATTTAATAAAAAATAAATTGTACAGACCAAAGATAAGACTATTGTTTAACGATGGAGGGTAGACCTTCTATTGTGTTATGAACATTTAATTGTGTGGACAGTGTTTTTAAAAATGGACTGATTAGGACGATTATGGTAAATGATTTAGTGATTATGTGAATTGTATATTTTGTGTATTGATGTCTATGTATTTGTGTATTTTTGCTGTTGTGTATTTTATGTAAATTTTATGTAAACATGTACTGTAGGATTTTAAATAACTAAAGGAAGTTTAAATGATATTATGAGATTTAGATTCTAAAGGGTTAGTAAATGAGTAAGCAGGTAATAGATTTGGGTATTGAGAGGTATTATTGTTAGTTGGTAAGTGATGAATTTTGTAATGGTGTATTAAGTTGAAATGTTGTAAAGAGTTTGGGAATGAGGATAAATCAGGGCATTGGAGTTAGTTAAATAGAGTTATTGGGAGTTAGGAAAAATAAAGTGTTGAGATGTTGATAGTATATAAAGAGGTGTTAGATATTTTAGGGACACAGTGGTTAGTAATTATATGTAGAGTTGAGTGATGTGAGTGGTAATTATATTTGTTGTTGATGGTGATATTTTGTAATAAGGGTATTGGTGTAGGAGTCCAACGAGAGATGTTGAGACAGGAGGGATCGTTGTGTGCCGGAAAGGGTTATCTGAAAGGGTCAGGAACCAATGATGGAATGAGCATAGTGAGGGAATACACACATACTAGTACAAAAAAGGCGCGGTGCCAGAGGTTTTAAATGGGATTTGTGAAGGGGGTTATTATAGAGATATTGGTGTTAAAATATATTAATGGTTAGAAGCGGCTAGTGTAGAAAAAAGGGGTAGTAAGGTTAGATTGACAATGCCAAAATAAGATAGAGAAAAATGAATAATAGAGAGTCACCCAAACGAGTAAGGATAGAAGGGTTAGAAAAGGAGAATTCATGGTAGGAAGGTGAGGTAACAAAGGAAGGTAATTGTAACTGAAAGGTAAGGATAAATTTGAAATTGTTGCATAGAATATGATGAATGTCAAATAATTAAAAGTTAATAGAGAATTGTTGAAGTAGTAATGTGATAAAGTTTGGTACAAATCATGTAAATTTAAATTGTTTAATGTAAGATAAATGTAACAATGTTAATATGTAATGTACAATGTTTTATGATGTTTTATTATGTTGATAGCAATAGTGTGTGGTTAGGAGGTCGTTACAGGGGTAATGACGATAACAAGTGTTAAGAGATAGTATATTCTAAAGTTGAAAATCTAAAGTTACAAATGAAGATTGATAAAAATATTATAGTAAGCTGCCATGTACAAAATAGAAGAAGTGAGTCTAAGTTGAGTAACAAAATTTAAATAAAAGTGTCTGCCATGATAGTTGTAAGCTGAATTTGTAGAAATAATTAGGTGAAGGTATTTTGGGGGTATATTAAAGAATTGTTGATATATCGTGTTATGTGTGTAGTTATGGATATGTTGTTATTTTCTTACAAGTAAGAAATTGATTTTGGTGGTGGTAAAAGTCAAGGTATTCTAAGTCTTGTAGTTGTGAGGTTGAAACTTTTGAATTAACAACAAACCAATGCCCCAAACACAAACCAATGCGTCTAAAGGGGAACATATCAGTTGTAGATATGTAAGTTGTAATATAACTGTGAAATTACAAATTATAATTAAATTTATAAAGTGTTGCTTGTTCTGGTATTCTGCGGTAATCGAGCCCCACAAGTTGGACTCGCCAAATTATGTAATATAACGGTGATTGAGTGGGTATAATAAAATAAATAAAAGGTTGATGTATGTAGATTGTGCTCTCCTGTAAGTCCCACTGGTTGTGCTAGCTGATTTTGTAATAAAACGATATTGCAAAATATAGCTTAATTTATAATATGTGTAGTACGTAGCTAATACCTTCTTGTCTTCTAAGCTCCCACTGTTGACCTTCGCTTTTGTAATACAACCCTACTATAATTGTAATTGTATAGTGTTCTGGTATAATATTATCCAGGATAATTTTTATGGTGTGTATGTTCAGTAGTGACGTTCCGCTCTGGGAATCGTCGATTTGGTAAAGTTCCTGGTCTTTGTTATTGGTAATTGGGATGTTATTACCATCAATTAAATAAAGTGTATTTTGCTGTGTAGCAAATTGAAATAAAATATAAATTTAAAATTTATATTTATAAAAAAAAAAATAATTTCGGAACAAATATTTTCGAGGTATTTATGTGCTTAATAATAGGAATAAATTGAGGTTGTGGATCGTAATTATAATTATAATAGTAAGGTGTTTAATTTGGTAATAAATTTCTGTTCGGTAAATTTGTTAAAAAGATAATCCAATTAACTTCAAGTTAGGCGAAAACGGCTCTCTTCTTCTTACTCTTGAAATGTTGTAGTTTCGCATATACTGCCTTTAAAGATTATCTATTTTTCTTGGTTAATTAATGATTATGTCCTTTTATAAGAGAAATCAACTCCAATTTACCAAAAAACAGACAAATACGTTTATTAAATACAATAATAAGGTTGGTCGATTAATTAATCGAAGTTACAAGCCATATCGAGTTCTCGCTCAGGATCGGTCGATATTAGAAGTTTTACAATTGTATTATTTAAACAGGTTCTTTGAACGGTTATTTATATAAAAAGCCAGAGAAGGTCAGGGACATGAAAGTATAACACTTACAATTCAAAAAAGGTCTTAAATTTAAACAATATACTGGTAATTATTAATAATAAAAGTTTATATATAATTTTGTTCAAACCAGAAAGCAGCGTAGTCGTCTCTAATTGAGGTGACGGAATGGGATCAGAATGGCTGCCTGACGCATGCGCGTTGAAAGCTTCTAATGTAAACAACGTACTTGTTGAGATAATATGTCCCTTCTTTGGTTAAATGTTCTTCACTACGGTATATGATCTTCTGGGGTATAGTTTATTGTCACTGTTGTTAGATGGAAACGTACACTTGGTGTAAAAATGTTGTTAAATAAGTATATCAACTGGTGTTTATGTGTCAGTTAACCTCGAATTTTCACTTGGTGTTTGATGCGATTTCAGTGTTATTTCAATGTAATTGGTTATATGTGATTTCGTTTATAGGTGTTATGTAGTTCGTGGGTCAACTTCACCACTTCACTTTCATTAAAATAGTTAAAAATTTAATTTACATAAAATGATTCAGAACTCCGTTGTAGCATAACGTCCATTAAAGGTTGGTTCAAACAAATATTCACGAGAAGTGCTCTCTTCGAGGTATAATAATGAACTGTCTGTATTTTCATCATCTCATGAAAATCTTAGCCTATATAATATAGTTCAGACATTGTTAAAAATTGCCATAACTTCCGACACGTTTTAAAATAGTACACTATGTTCATAAAATAAATTCGTTATTAGTTAACTGTTTGCAATATAAAATACATATTCGTTTTCACTATTCTATTCTACTTATTTTGATAGTAATTAAGTTAGTATTACAAAGTTTTATCTGAAAATTATTTCTTATAATTTTTTGGGAGGTAGGCCTAAAATTATACTTCCCTGTCTTCTATGTAAATAATAGCCATTTTACCTAATATAATTATTATTCTATAAAATCTGAAATTGTTATAATTGTCAATTCTCACTTATTTTATGGCAATTTAGTATACTAATGATGGTTTTTTAATATAATTCAGTTGTATATGATTCCCCTTCTGATAAAGTTAGTGAACCTATTTCAGTTTCAAATGGTATTTCATTAGACAATCAAATAATTTTACTCATATAATGACCATATCTTTAGAAAGCCTTATTTACATAGTATTTAATATGTTGGGTGTATCTTGCCTAAATATTGTCAGTTTGCCTGGTTTATAAGATTAGGTTTATTAATTATTCTGCATTTTAACTTTATTATATTGCCTAGATTTGAATTGTGGCTATTTGCAGAATGTTTTACTAATGTAATTATTTTATTTCCTTCTCTGACTTCTGACTCTGATATATTTGATTAAAAATTAGTTCTCTGATCTGGCATAACAGTAATTATAGATTATACAATTAAAATATAACACCCAGATATATAAAACTGGTGTTCTTAATAACATTGTTTTGGTATATCACCTAATAACATAATAAAAAAGTATTTCTACAACATTGGAATGATATCTAATTTTAGATAATGCATTCCTAAATTAACATGAACAATAAAATAACAATTATAATACTAATATCTCTTATGACTAACCCTTACTTATCTAAATGCTATATTTAATTGGAACCCAACATTTGGATCCATATATAATAATATCCATAGTTGTTAATACCTTCTACAACTTCATCATAAACAGTTAGTTCTGTAATTCCCCATTTTATAAGATTTATGCCCCCTCTTAAAGTATAACCCTGGCTATCTAAGTTATATTCCATTCTATGGAATGTTCATACAGTTTTAGTAGCTTTTTATTAGTAAAATTACTACTTCATTATCAAAGTAGGCACTGTTCACAAAACTTAAAGTTTGTTACTTTGTACTGCTACTCATGCACCTTTCTTAAAGTTTATTAGTTATAATTTGATCACTTACACTTTTCCATGGTGAATTATTACTATATTTACTAGTCTTTTTCTAGCTTTTAATATGAAATATTCAACCATGGGGGAACTGTGAAGATTTGTTTATGCACATTACACAATAACTTTTTGAATGCACTAATATTTACTACAGCTAACACTTTTAGTTTTTTGTCAGTTTTACAGTGATATGGTTTTTTAATGTGTTATACTTTCTTTTTTGGGCATTCATTGATTTTGGGGGTTCTTTCCCTATGGGGTTTTTGTTTTATATGGGTCGTCTTAATTATTCTTCTTTCTTCTTGAGTTTGGTTATTCTTCCTTCTTCTGTAGTTTTGGATTATCCTTCCTTCTTCCTTCTTCTGTAGTTCTTATTTTTATTATTCTTCTTTCTTCTTTGAGTTTGGTTCTTCTTTATTCTTCCTTCTTCAGTAGTAGTAGTTTTAATTAGTCTTCCTTCTTCTTTCTTCAGTAGATTTAGTTTGTTCTTCTTTCTTCAGTAATAGTAGTTTTAATTAGTCTTCCTTCTTCTTTCTTCAGTAGATTTAGTTTGTTCTTCTTTCTTCAGTAATAGTAGTTTTAATTAGTCTTCCTTCTTCTTTCTTCAGTAGATTTAGTTTGTTCTTCTTTCTTCAGTAATAGTAGTTTTAATTATTCTTCTTTCTTCTGTCTTCTGTATCTTTGATTGTTCTTCTTTCTTCGTTCTTCAGTGATAGTAGTTCTAACTAGTTCTTCTTTCTTCATTAGATTTAGTTTGTTCTTCTTTCTTCAGTAATAGTAGTTTTAATTATTCTTCTTTCTTCTGTCTTCTGTATCTTTAATTGTTCTTCTTTCTTCGTTCTTCAGTGATAGTAGTTCTAACTAGTTCTTCTTTCTTCATTAGATTTAGTTTGTTCTTCTTTCTTCTTTGAGTTTTAATTGTTCTTCCTTCTTCTTTAGCTTTGATTGTTCTTCCTTCTTCATTCTTCAGTAGCTTTGATTGTTCTTCTTTCTTCCTTCTTCAGTAGTAGTAGTTTTAATTAGTCTTCTTTCTTCTGTCTTCTGTAGTAGTAGTTTTAATTAGTCTTCTTTCTTCTGTCTTCTGTATCTTTGATTGTTCTTCTTTCTTTATTCTTCAGTAGTAGTAGTTTTAATTAGTCTTCTTTCTTCTTTAGTTCTAATTATTCTTCTTTCTTCTGTCTTCAGTAGTAGTAGTTTTAATTATTCTTCCTTCTTCTGTCTTCTGTATCTTTGATTGTTCTTCTTTCTTCTTTAGCTTTGATTGTTCTTCTTTCTTCTGTCTTCAGTAGATTTGGTTTTAATTATTCTTCTTTCTTCTGTCTTCAGTAGCTTTGATTATTCTTCTTTCTTCATTCTTCAGTAATAGTAGTTTTAATTATTCTTCTTTCTTCTTTGAGTTCTAATTATTCTTCTTTCTTCTGTCTTCGGTAGTAGTAGTTTTAATTATTCTTCCTTCTTCTGTCTTCTGTATCTTTGATTGTTCTTCTTTCTTCATTCTTCAGTAATAGTAGTTTTAATTATTCTTCTTTCTTCTGTCTTCTGTAGTAGTAGTTTTAATTAGTCTTCTTTCTTCTGTCTTCTGTAGTAGTAGTTTTAATTAGTCTTCTTTCTTCTGTCTTCTGTATCTTTGATTGTTCTTCTTTCTTCATTCTTCAGTAGTAGTAGTTTTGGTTATTCTTCTTTCTTCTGTATCTTTGTTTTTTCTGGTCTGGTTTCTTTGACGGGGTATATTAATTGCCTGCTTCTATCTTACCTGGGTAATTTTGTTATTATTATTTTTAGTCTTCTGGGTTTTTAAATTTGTATTATATTATATTATTTGCAGAAATTTTCTTTATTCAACCTTTCTTGTGAATATATTATTAAACAGTGCATTTTAATTAATTCTCATCTGGATATTCCATAACTTAGAGCTTTATTAATGATCATTGAGTAATGTATTTGTGTGGATTATCTGTCATGCTACAGATTGCTCTCTTCCAGAAGTGATTAGTTCAGATCATACTTAGTTTGTCTGAAATAATTGCTTATGACATTATATTATAAATTATATTTCTTTACTTCCTTCACATTTCTAAAAAAATTTTTCTCCCATATTTTTGAGCTTATCTATATTTCATTATTAACTGGATTCTTACTGATAGTAATAGTCATCTGATGTTCGTTATTTTTTATTTTTCCATTTTCTTCTTAACTTGGTTCTTTATCCTTGGGATATTTATTCCCTAAAATTCCCTAACACGTTAGCTGGGGCAGTGTCCAGAGGGGCTCTGTAGGCTACACTCTCTGCTGGCCATACTACGTCATTTATTGATTACAGAGGTAAATCATCTCTGATCAATACATAATAATACTGCTGGACTTATCTACAGACAGTTATTAATAAAAATTACATAAGAATAGTCCACCTTATGACTATAAAAAAAAAATTAAATATCTTTGGATATTTCACTTCGTATACGAACAGATCTATTTATATATCTATCTTAGTGAATCTCTATCTCAGTTATTTTTCTCAATGGTTAGCTCTGCTGGCATTTTATTTCTCCTTGTGATTGGAAGCTGGTATAATATAATCATCACTTATTATTCAGTGTAAAGTTTTTAATTCTCTGTCATTTTTTGACTGTTATCACAATCTCCTTCTGGTCATTGGTAGCATATATTTTGTATTATATTTTTGTTCCTTTCTTAATTCTTGTGAATCGTTCCACTAGTATTATGTTTTTTCAATTACTCTTTTAATTGTCTTTCTAATAACTGACATTTATTGTATGATCATCTTTTTCATATGGATTTATTTATATATAGTTTTTCCTTTCTTTTTCAAAATTTTATTTTGCTCTTGCTTTTTATCCAAATGCACTCTTTATTATTAATGTCATATGTTTAATATCTCTGTTTATTTGACATAAAATTCTCATTAATTTCACTTCACAATAAGTTTATTCATTTAAATGGTATCAGTGGTTTGTATTGCCATTTCTTTATTCTGGAAAGTTTTTCAGAATTGGTCCCATATATAATTGTTTGTAATGTTATCCAAATTCTTTTTCTCCTTGTTCATTTCTAAAAGTTGTTTTTAAAATAAGGTAGTAAATTGTTTTTACTTGGGTTTTTGAATTTTGATGATTTAATTCAAAATTCATTTTCTCTTTGATTCATAAATTGTTTCCTAAATGGTAGGCAGTAAGTAGTCATTACTTCATTTTTGAATTTAGTGGTTTAATTCAAAATTCATTTTCTTTTGTCCATAAATTGTTTTCTAAATAATAGGTAGTAAGTAGTCATTACTTCATTTTTGAATTTTTACTTACTTCTTCTATACCTTCCATTATTCATAATATTTTTTCATGGATGCCTGGTTATATACTCCCTTTATCCGGTCTGAATCGATCTCCTTTATCTCATAGGTATTGTTATTTTTCACATTGGATATTATATATGGTCCTGTGTATAATAGTAATAATTTTTTCGTTATTCCTTCCAGTGTGCTGGGAAGTTCACGATTTCTTAACAAAATTTTTTCTCCCTTCCCATATATTATTACTTTGCCACTGGCCTTTTGATATTTATTCTGCCGTTTTAACTGGTCTTCTGCCACCTTGTTGAAGAATTTAGCTTTATCAAATCTGTACACATGGCTACTGGGGAACTCGAGGATATCTGTGATCTCTCGTGGGGGTGGTTTCTCGTACATAGCAGAATATGGGGTTATCCCTATAGCTGGATGGTAAGCTAAGTTGAGGAATTCCTCCGTGGCTTCTAAATAGGCTTGCCACCTTTTTTGTTGATGGTGACAATAAGTCCTGAGGATCCTCCCCACTTCTCGCAACACCCGCTCTGCCGGATTACTGCTCGGATGGTAGACCGAGGTTTTGTATGTACGAATGCCCATTGACAATAACGTATCCCTCCAAATTACCCCTTTAAACTGAGTTCCATGATCAGTAATGATCGAAGATGGTTTCCCCAGGTGTGGGATATATTGTTCAGTTAGTATCCCCAGAATTTTCCTGGTAGTCGCTCGGTTAGTAGGGTATAGCTTAATGTATTTGGTGAAGTGGTCCATTATGATGGTTAGGTACCGATATCGGTGTCGACCTCCACTACGGGGAAATGGTCCGCAGATATCGAGGAACACCTTCTCCAATTTCGCTTTGGAAGTGATTGGGATCATCACACCTTCCTTCTTCTCATTATTAGTTTTTACCAGCTGGCAGATCTTACAACTCTTTATATACATTCGGACCTTTCTATTGATGTTTTTTATATAGCAGCTCTCCTCCAGAGCTTTTATTACCTTGAGGGCGCCCATATGCCCGTAACGTATATGGTAATTCACTATCAATTCCTTTTCGATCTGTGTCGGGACCACTACCTTCCAGATCTCTTCCTTCAAAGATGTTTTAATGAACAGTATTTGTTTATTCATCTGGTAATATATAGTAACGGTTTCATCTCCATCTTCTAGCCGAAGTCTGAGGTTTCTCAATTTTGGGTCCGCTTGTTGGTGGGTACTCATGTTGGTTAATATTGTTGTTAAATCGGCTCTGGTGCTAAGAAGATGATATATTTTCAGCACGCTTTCTTTCTCCCCTTCGAAAGTTTGTTCCTCCACATTGACCCGGGATAATACGTCCGCTACTATATTTTTCTTACCAGGGATGTACTCCCATTGTAGATGGTATTCTTGAAGGGCAAGTATCCACCTCGTTAGTCTGCCATGGTTCAGTTTGCAGCTTTTTAAGAATGAAATAGATTTATGGTCAGTGCGGACAGTCACAGGGTATCCCAAAATGTAAGTGCGGAACTTACCGCAAGCGAATACCACACTCAGTAATTCTTTTTCCGTTACCGTGTAATTCCTTTCGCAGTGGTTCAAGGATCTGCTTGCGAAGCTAATTACTTGAGGTTGACCCTTCTCGTCCTCCTGATACAGTGTTGTTCCCAGGCTGATGTTGCTGGCATCGCAGTTCATGAAGAACGGTAACTTAAAGTTTGGGTGGCGAAGTATTATCGTATCCAGAAATTTGTCCTTAATTTGTTGGAAAATCCCCTCTTGTTCCTTACACCATACCCATTTGTTTTTAGATGATAATTGAGGTTGGAACCTCGCGGTCAACTCAGAATATTGTTCCTGGAACTTTCTATAATAATTGCAGAGTCCCAGGAATGACTGCAATTGCTTCCTGTTTTTGGGTGCCGGGAATTTCTGGATGGCTTCTACCTTTTCTGCCGACGGTGAGATTCCTTGATCGTTTAAGTTAAATCCGAGGAATTGCACTTCTCGGGCGATAAATTTGGATTTTTCCAACTTCAGTGTGACGTTACTGGCAGATAACTTCTCAAGCACATGCTCCACACGGTAACAGTGTTCCTCCCACGTTTCAGATGTTATAAGGAGGTCGTCAACGTACACTGTTGTAAACTGAAGGGCTTCTTGTCCCAATATCTGGTCCATGCAGGTCACAAAGATGGCAACTGAGTTTACCAATCCGAAGGGCAATCTTTTGAATTGGTAATTGCGCCCTTCGAATATGAAAGCCAGATATTGGCGACTCCGTGGGTGCAACTCTACCTGCCAGTATCCGCACACCGTATCCCAAGTGCTGAAGTATTGGGTACCATGGAAGCGTTTCAAGATCTCCTCAATCTCACCGGGCGAGGTTCTATCGTTAACGATTTTCTTGTTAATTTCCCGTGCATCCAAACAAAGCCGGACTTCGCCGTTTTTCTTGGGAATTGCGACAATAGGGCTGGTGTATGGGGATTGGCTATGTTCTATTATATCATTATTAATCATACGATTGATTTCCGCTCTTACTGCCTCTTTTCGAGAATGTGCAATAGGGTAGGACTTCCTATTAAATTCTACTGTATCCCGGAATTGAAGGGTACATTGATAGTTTCTAACCTTGCCTGGCTCATCGGAAAATACTGAGCGGTACTTCTCATAAATTTGTATCAATTGATTCGCTTGAGTATTGGGTAATTTTTCTCTATTAATTCCGCTTCGGAAATCTCTTATCTCCTGTATTTTCTGATACCATAAATCTTCGTCGGTAGTTTCATATACTATATTATTGGAAATAGTGTTAGTATTTGTATGATTTATACTACGTATTTGCTGGTGGATACTGCTGGGAAGTGTTATTTCACTACCGACTAAATCGGCTGTCCAGGTTATATCTCCGGTAAAGAGTGATACCTTCTCCATTCGTAAATCAATAATAGCCGAGTTCCTTCTCAGTACATCACATCCCACTAATATGTTGAAAGGTAATCCTGCTGCAATTAAGAAGACCATGTTCATAGCTATACCCTTACTAACGACATTCAACGATACTTGTTTTCTAATTGTCTTGTTTTGGCGACCAGTGGCACCGATTAATGCAATGTTATTTATAGGTAAGGTTGGCAATAACTTACCACAATTTCCTTGGATTCTCTCCAATTCTGTTGTATTAATTATGGATACATTCGCACCGGTATCAATCATTAGTTGTGCGAATGTTCCTTCAACTTCTGCATTAATGTATATTATTTCATTATTTATTATAGGGAGGCGGGCGTTGTCCTCCTCCAGTAATTCATTTCTAATATTTTTCAAGTAATTACATCGAATGATTGTAATTTTATTGGGATTATTTACTATCGGCAATTCATTTACATACCCAGGCGATAGAAGCAGCAAAAGGTCCTTATTGTTTATTACTGCCTCCTCCCGTTTAAATTCTCCTCATCTTGGTTATTGGAAGGACCAATAGAGGCATCAGTAGGGAAACCTTGAGTTGGTTCCAGCCTTTCCGTTCTCGGTTCGTAGGTTTGTTCTCTATTTGTACGCCGCTCCGGGTCATCCAGGCTAGTACTTCGCCTCGGCAGATTATAACTAGAGTGGTCCCGTTCTCGGCTGCGGTTTAGATCTTCGTACTCGCGTACTCTGCTCCACCGTTGCTGGTTATACCGGCGGTGGTTGTTTCCTTCCGCCCGTATAAAATTTACCCGGGGTCGGGAGAACCTATTGTTGTTGTTATTCTGATTAGGGTAACCCCTATTGTTATTGTCAAATCGCTCGGTGTGATTTGCAGGATTGTTGTTTCTTGGTCTATTCATATAATTATTCGGGTAATAATTACCTCGACTTCCGGAGAGCCCGTTATTATTTCTGTTATTATTTGGGTTTATATTTCCATGGTTATTATTGTTGTTGTTACCATTCGTGGGATGTTGATTATGGTAGTTCGGGTTATATCTATTTCCTTGGTACCCACTGTTGACCGGTTGACTATTATTGTTTGATGACGGATTATTTCGAACTTCCGGCCGCTCGTTCCTTCTTCGGCTCTGCCTGTAGTATTCTTCATTCTCATAGTTCTCCAATAGCTCCGTCATCGCCTGTATGGTCTTTATCTGACTACCTCTTCGAGCTCTTATGACCTCCTCGTCGTAATGATAAGAGAGCTTGTTCATCAGGCATTCCTCTGGTATGGCTGGTTCCAGGTGCTTGGCCAGGCACACCTTCCCAAGAAAGTACGCAGTCATGGTACTGCCAAACTGAGTTCTATATCGGCCATTGCAGATGTTGTCCCTTATTAAATTCTGGGTGGTCTCTGACCAATACTTAGACTTAAACAAACTTTTGAACTGTGGATAATCGGTTATTTCGCTCCTGTTCGCCATCCACCAATTATCTGTCATATCACGGAACGATTCGTCTAATAGTTCACGATTATTGGACCATCGATTACTTTTATGTTTGGCCATATATTCTTCGATACGGGCCAAGAACTCCATTGGCTTCCTTTTATACTGGCGAAAGTTAAGCCATTCTCTGTTCTCGTTTATTGGGATATTAGTAAAGCTGGTTGGTCGGCTCCGAATTGCTTCCATGTCCTCCTGGTTCTGTCTCACTTGACCAGTGATGTTAGTCATTGCTTCCTCCATTCCGTCGCATCTTTCGGTAATTCGAGTTCGTACCTTGCTGAGTTCTTCCTGGCTTTCCCTTCGGTTTTCTTCCGCCTTCTTGCGAGTAGACTCTTCAAGATTTGTGACCTTTGTGTTCACCACTTCCTTGAACTCTTGTACCTCCACTTCCGTCATTCGACATCTTCCATCAACTTCTCTTATCTGTTGATTTATAGTTATGGTTTCGTCTTCCAGCCTTTTGGTCATAGATTTCTTGTTTTCCATGAGTTCCTTGTTCATTTCTTTTCTCAATAGCTCCATTCGTTCGTCTAATTTGTCGAGATTCTCCTGGTTCACTTCCCGTAATTCTTCCCGTAACAGTTGGTTATCTTCTCTTAACTCTTCCCTTAATTGTTGATGATCACTTTCGATTTTCTTATTGGTTTCTTCCATCTTTTCTTCCAAATTCTTCTTATTTTCTTCCATTTTCCTTTCCACCTTTTTACTGGTTTCCTCAATTCTCTTATTGGTCCTTTCGATTTTACGGCCCAATTCTTCTTTTGTTTCTTGGTTGTCCTTCTTCAATTCTTCCCTTAAAGATTGGTTATCATTCTTCAAATCTTCTAATCTTTTATTATTTTCTTCTGTAGTAGTATCCATTTTCTTACTTAATTCTTCCTTGGTAGCTTGGTTGTCCTTCTTCAATTCTTCCTTTAACGATTGGTTATCATTCTTCAACTCTTCTTTTGTTGCTTGGTTGTCCTTCCTTAAGTTTTCTTCCATCTTCTTGCTGTTTTCTTCCATTCTCATGAACATTTCCAATAATTTGTCCATTTTACTTTCTTCTGTAGTCTTAGTTTTATCTATCTCCTGGTCTTGGACATGGACATCCCCTGTTTGAGTGGGTACTTCGGGTTGTTTCTCTGGTGGTGCTGGTTGTTGATGTTCTACCCGTTCAAGTATCTTTTCCACGTCCTCCACTGGGGTCGCCTCCTTATCCTCCATCTCGATTTCTTTCTCGGCCTCCGCCGCTCTCTTCTTTGATGTGGCACGACGCATTATTTTCCCTGATTCCCTGGCTGGGTAACCGCTGCCAAGCTGAATTAGGAATTGGGTAAGTAATTACCGCCTTTCAACCCCTAATTACAGCCCTTTAGTTGGACGCCAATTTGTAATATAACTGTGAAATTACAAATTATAATTAAATTTATAAAGTGTTGCTTGTTCTGGTATTCTGCGGTAATCGAGCCCCACAAGTTGGACTCGCCAAATTATGTAATATAACGGTGATTGAGTGGGTATAATAAAATAAATAAAAGGTTGATGTATGTAGATTGTGCTCTCCTGTAAGTCCCACTGGTTGTGCTAGCTGATTTTGTAATAAAACGATATTGCAAAATATAGCTTAATTTATAATATGTGTAGTACGTAGCTAATACCTTCTTGTCTTCTAAGCTCCCACTGTTGACCTTCGCTTTTGTAATACAACCCTACTATAATTGTAATTGTATAGTGTTCTGGTATAATATTATCCAGGATAATTTTTATGGTGTGTATGTTCAGTAGTGACGTTCCGCTCTGGGAATCGTCGATTTGGTAAAGTTCCTGGTCTTTGTTATTGGTAATTGGGATGTTATTACCATCAATTAAATAAAGTGTATTTTGCTGTGTAGCAAATTGAAATAAAATATAAATTTAAAATTTATATTTATAAAAAAAAAAATAATTTCGGAACAAATATTTTCGAGGTATTTATGTGCTTAATAATAGGAATAAATTGAGGTTGTGGATCGTAATTATAATTATAATAGTAAGGTGTTTAATTTGGTAATAAATTTCTGTTCGGTAAATTTGTTAAAAAGATAATCCAATTAACTTCAAGTTAGGCGAAAACGGCTCTCTTCTTCTTACTCTTGAAATGTTGTAGTTTCGCATATACTGCCTTTAAAGATTATCTATTTTTCTTGGTTAATTAATGATTATGTCCTTTTATAAGAGAAATCAACTCCAATTTACCAAAAAACAGACAAATACGTTTATTAAATACAATAATAAGGTTGGTCGATTAATTAATCGAAGTTACAAGCCATATCGAGTTCTCGCTCAGGATCGGTCGATATTAGAAGTTTTACAATTGTATTATTTAAACAGGTTCTTTGAACGGTTATTTATATAAAAAGCCAGAGAAGGTCAGGGACATGAAAGTATAACACTTACAATTCAAAAAAGGTCTTAAATTTAAACAATATACTGGTAATTATTAATAATAAAAGTTTATATATAATTTTGTTCAAACCAGAAAGCAGCGTAGTCGTCTCTAATTGAGGTGACGGAATGGGATCAGAATGGCTGCCTGACGCATGCGCGTTGAAAGCTTCTAATGTAAACAACGTACTTGTTGAGATAATATGTCCCTTCTTTGGTTAAATGTTCTTCACTACGGTATATGATCTTCTGGGGTATAGTTTATTGTCACTGTTGTTAGATGGAAACGTACACTTGGTGTAAAAATGTTGTTAAATAAGTATATCAACTGGTGTTTATGTGTCAGTTAACCTCGAATTTTCACTTGGTGTTTGATGCGATTTCAGTGTTATTTCAATGTAATTGGTTATATGTGATTTCGTTTATAGGTGTTATGTAGTTCGTGGGTCAACTTCACCACTTCACTTTCATTAAAATAGTTAAAAATTTAATTTACATAAAATGATTCAGAACTCCGTTGTAGCATAACGTCCATTAAAGGTTGGTTCAAACAAATATTCACGAGAAGTGCTCTCTTCGAGGTATAATAATGAACTGTCTGTATTTTCATCATCTCATGAAAATCTTAGCCTATATAATATAGTTCAGACATTGTTAAAAATTGCCATAACTTCCGACACGTTTTAAAATAGTACACTATGTTCATAAAATAAATTCGTTATTAGTTAACTGTTTGCAATATAAAATACATATTCGTTTTCACTATTCTATTCTACTTATTTTGATAGTAATTAAGTTAGTATTACAAAGTTTTATCTGAAAATTATTTCTTATAATTTTTTGGGAGGTAGGCCTAAAATTATACTTCCCTGTCTTCTATGTAAATAATAGCCATTTTACCTAATATAATTATTATTCTATAAAATCTGAAATTGTTATAATTGTCAATTCTCACTTATTTTATGGCAATTTAGTATACTAATGATGGTTTTTTAATATAATTCAGTTGTATATGATTCCCCTTCTGATAAAGTTAGTGAACCTATTTCAGTTTCAAATGGTATTTCATTAGACAATCAAATAATTTTACTCATATAATGACCATATCTTTAGAAAGCCTTATTTACATAGTATTTAATATGTTGGGTGTATCTTGCCTAAATATTGTCAGTTTGCCTGGTTTATAAGATTAGGTTTATTAATTATTCTGCATTTTAACTTTATTATATTGCCTAGATTTGAATTGTGGCTATTTGCAGAATGTTTTACTAATGTAATTATTTTATTTCCTTCTCTGACTTCTGACTCTGATATATTTGATTAAAAATTAGTTCTCTGATCTGGCATAACAGTAATTATAGATTATACAATTAAAATATAACACCCAGATATATAAAACTGGTGTTCTTAATAACATTGTTTTGGTATATCACCTAATAACATAATAAAAAAGTATTTCTACAACATTGGAATGATATCTAATTTTAGATAATGCATTCCTAAATTAACATGAACAATAAAATAACAATTATAATACTAATATCTCTTATGACTAACCCTTACTTATCTAAATGCTATATTTAATTGGAACCCAACATTTGGATCCATATATAATAATATCCATAGTTGTTAATACCTTCTACAACTTCATCATAAACAGTTAGTTCTGTAATTCCCCATTTTATAAGATTTATGCCCCCTCTTAAAGTATAACCCTGGCTATCTAAGTTATATTCCATTCTATGGAATGTTCATACAGTTTTAGTAGCTTTTTATTAGTAAAATTACTACTTCATTATCAAAGTAGGCACTGTTCACAAAACTTAAAGTTTGTTACTTTGTACTGCTACTCATGCACCTTTCTTAAAGTTTATTAGTTATAATTTGATCACTTACACTTTTCCATGGTGAATTATTACTATATTTACTAGTCTTTTTCTAGCTTTTAATATGAAATATTCAACCATGGGGGAACTGTGAAGATTTGTTTATGCACATTACACAATAACTTTTTGAATGCACTAATATTTACTACAGCTAACACTTTTAGTTTTTTGTCAGTTTTACAGTGATATGGTTTTTTAATGTGTTATACTTTCTTTTTTGGGCATTCATTGATTTTGGGGGTTCTTTCCCTATGGGGTTTTTGTTTTATATGGGTCGTCTTAATTATTCTTCTTTCTTCTTGAGTTTGGTTATTCTTCCTTCTTCTGTAGTTTTGGATTATCCTTCCTTCTTCCTTCTTCTGTAGTTCTTATTTTTATTATTCTTCTTTCTTCTTTGAGTTTGGTTCTTCTTTATTCTTCCTTCTTCAGTAGTAGTAGTTTTAATTAGTCTTCCTTCTTCTTTCTTCAGTAGATTTAGTTTGTTCTTCTTTCTTCAGTAATAGTAGTTTTAATTAGTCTTCCTTCTTCTTTCTTCAGTAGATTTAGTTTGTTCTTCTTTCTTCAGTAATAGTAGTTTTAATTAGTCTTCCTTCTTCTTTCTTCAGTAGATTTAGTTTGTTCTTCTTTCTTCAGTAATAGTAGTTTTAATTATTCTTCTTTCTTCTGTCTTCTGTATCTTTGATTGTTCTTCTTTCTTCGTTCTTCAGTGATAGTAGTTCTAACTAGTTCTTCTTTCTTCATTAGATTTAGTTTGTTCTTCTTTCTTCAGTAATAGTAGTTTTAATTATTCTTCTTTCTTCTGTCTTCTGTATCTTTAATTGTTCTTCTTTCTTCGTTCTTCAGTGATAGTAGTTCTAACTAGTTCTTCTTTCTTCATTAGATTTAGTTTGTTCTTCTTTCTTCTTTGAGTTTTAATTGTTCTTCCTTCTTCTTTAGCTTTGATTGTTCTTCCTTCTTCATTCTTCAGTAGCTTTGATTGTTCTTCTTTCTTCCTTCTTCAGTAGTAGTAGTTTTAATTAGTCTTCTTTCTTCTGTCTTCTGTAGTAGTAGTTTTAATTAGTCTTCTTTCTTCTGTCTTCTGTATCTTTGATTGTTCTTCTTTCTTTATTCTTCAGTAGTAGTAGTTTTAATTAGTCTTCTTTCTTCTTTAGTTCTAATTATTCTTCTTTCTTCTGTCTTCAGTAGTAGTAGTTTTAATTATTCTTCCTTCTTCTGTCTTCTGTATCTTTGATTGTTCTTCTTTCTTCTTTAGCTTTGATTGTTCTTCTTTCTTCTGTCTTCAGTAGATTTGGTTTTAATTATTCTTCTTTCTTCTGTCTTCAGTAGCTTTGATTATTCTTCTTTCTTCATTCTTCAGTAATAGTAGTTTTAATTATTCTTCTTTCTTCTTTGAGTTCTAATTATTCTTCTTTCTTCTGTCTTCGGTAGTAGTAGTTTTAATTATTCTTCCTTCTTCTGTCTTCTGTATCTTTGATTGTTCTTCTTTCTTCATTCTTCAGTAATAGTAGTTTTAATTATTCTTCTTTCTTCTGTCTTCTGTAGTAGTAGTTTTAATTAGTCTTCTTTCTTCTGTCTTCTGTAGTAGTAGTTTTAATTAGTCTTCTTTCTTCTGTCTTCTGTATCTTTGATTGTTCTTCTTTCTTCATTCTTCAGTAGTAGTAGTTTTGGTTATTCTTCTTTCTTCTGTATCTTTGTTTTTTCTGGTCTGGTTTCTTTGACGGGGTATATTAATTGCCTGCTTCTATCTTACCTGGGTAATTTTGTTATTATTATTTTTAGTCTTCTGGGTTTTTAAATTTGTATTATATTATATTATTTGCAGAAATTTTCTTTATTCAACCTTTCTTGTGAATATATTATTAAACAGTGCATTTTAATTAATTCTCATCTGGATATTCCATAACTTAGAGCTTTATTAATGATCATTGAGTAATGTATTTGTGTGGATTATCTGTCATGCTACAAAGTGTATTATACCACTATTTTGAATTTTGTATGCAATGTTTCAGAGTTTTGTGGTGTTGTGACCGCAGTCCTGGGCTGGCTGGAGCGTCAGAACAGGAGTGTAGAGTGCCTCATGGCCTTATGGTGTAGGGATCCCTCAGGAGAAGTCCAGTAAGGTCAGAGGGTGCGACCAACATCATGGGACGAAGGGTAAGTAATGATAAAAATTTTTTTTGTAACGTTACAGGGGGTTGTGGTAACATATCTAGACCGATCCTTTTAGGAAAGTGAGAATGAGTCAAGGAAATTTTTTGTGTTCTGGCACAAAAATTTTCCTTGAGGGGGTTTGTAACAGTACAGAATGACCCAGTACCAGAATTATGGGAATTAAGGGGATTTTCAATGTTTTGTATTATGTAATTATTAAAACATGCAGAATGGTTAGGTACATTGTCCCTCTGGAAAAAGGAACAACGCAAATTCGGCCAGAGTAAAACACCAAGGTCGCCGGTGGACGTGAAAACATCAAAATATACCATGGTGGTGTTTATGACGAAGTACAACAATATGAATTATGATTGGGCTATAGCACAGCTCCGTCATCGCTAAGAACAATGACGCACTGAGTACAATGTGTGTAACCCGGCGTTGTCCAGCAAGACAAAGCTGGATGACGTAAGAACTACACACACACAAGCGCAATTTTACATTTGCCTCGTTCTCATTTCAACGCCATTCTTCATAGCAGCCACAGCGATGTAGCGTTGTGTGCATACAATTTTACAATAGTTTAAATATAATTGGCAAAATGTTGGCCACAGTAGTGGAGCAAGAAAGGCTCATATAACTTGATAACATAAAGATACTAAATATGTAAATTCAGTGTAAACGTCAACCTAATTGAACGGCAGACTAAAAAAGGCGAACACCGGCCATCACCATGGGCAGCAAGCACAACCAACGGATGGACATCAGCACCGATTAACCAGAGAAGTTCCTTTTATTATTTTCTATCTCATGAGCTCATTAATATCAACTTGTTAATTAAAAGAATGTACGGGTCTAAAATTGAGTGTGCAAATGAGAGAGTGAATGCATGGCCATAAAAAACATATGCCGAGGGCATTGGTTTGTGTAAGAAATTAAAAAATCTATTAATTCATAATTTTGAAGCTGCAGCAGTAATGTTAAATTGATATTAATCCAACAAATAAAGAAATTAAAAGAATACCAAGCGATATAAAAAGGCAACCGCCATTTTGTTTGAGTCAGGTCACCTGACGTCATTATTGTGAACACATGGTTATGTATGTACTAACTGAGAGTGAATTAAAATTAATGGTTAACTTCCAGAATATTTTGTTATCAATTGTGTCGTCAACTGTGTTTCAAAATCTTCCTGTACCCGAAACCCTGGAACCCCTTAGGTATAAAACAGTTTATGAAAGAAGAAATGAGCCCGGCAAATAATGAATTTGGTAAGTACCCAGAAATACCAAATTATGGTATCTGTCATACGTATCTTGTTAGATATATGTAATAATATTATTAAAGAGTCAGGTAAAACGAAGAAGTATATTACAATTTGCGCCCAGAAAACAGTGACTATATTATTTTATATTACAATTGGACGCCCTCACAGTGGACTTTATATAAAATTAATTTATATAAAACAGATAGATGGAGAAACACAGAAGACGATATATAATGAATGAGAGGTTATGTTGTTGAAGTTGAATAGTTAAGTACGAGTTGAGTAAATTGCGTAGTCAAATACAAATAAAGATAAATAACCATTTAAAATATTAAAATACAAAATGGCAGAAAATAATAATAGCATGGAAATGGAAAACACAGAGACAGAATCCATTTTATTGGAAAGGCACATTAGCTCAACGCCCAAAGTAGTTGAAAATAAAATATCATTAGAAGACCTATTCGCATTAATTAAAACACAAAATAGTGTGTTAAAAGAGATTGACGAGAAGTTTGATAGCCTCGAAAATGAATTAAAAAAACAAAATAATGTACAAGATGTAAAATTGAACCAAGTAGACGAGAAACTTAAAAAAGTTGAAAACGAAATACATAAACAAAATTCCAATGTTAATGAGAAAATTCATATAATAGAAACACAATGTAATGATATTAAAAAGCACACAAAAATTTTAGACGAGCAAGTTAAAACTAAGATAAGTAGTTTAGACGATAAAGTCAAACAAGTCAATGAAATCGTCCAAAATCAAATAGAAATCCAGAGTAGAGAAGTGGAAAATAAATATGTAGAGAATAGTAGAGAATCAAATAAATTGAATGAAAATAAAGACAAGGTAAGTAGTGGTGAGAATTATGATAATAGAATTACAAATATGGTGTTAGAAAATAATTGTGTGAGTATTGAGAGTGGTGATAAAAGTATAATGGGAGTAGAATTTGATAATGAAGTGATAAAAAGTGTTGATGAATTAGAGAGAAAGTATAGAGAGAATTTACAGATAAAGGGGTTGCAGGGGGTAAATTTTTCCCGTAATGTTGTAGTAGGGGGTGAAGTAAAGACTTCACGTGTGTTTAGGAAGGACGAGAGTGCCTTCAATGCGTATTTGGAAGACAAAAGGTCTACAAATAAAGTGGTCCCTGGTTTTTTTTGTGCACTTCACAGGTGGTGCAGTGATAAAGTAGTAGAGTCCCCTGCATATATGGAGAAAGAGTGTGTAGCTTGGTATGATGGTGAGAAATGTTTTGAGAGAGAGAGAAAGAGAGAAATTGAGATATATAAAGTAAAGAAAAATTATGAAGAGTTTATGAAAAGGTTAGGTGTAGAGATGATATATAATAAAAATAATAAGTACCTACCTTGTAAGGAAGCTGATATAGCAGTAGGAGAAGATGATAATGGAAATAATGACTTTATAACATACCTAGTGGTGACGAATTATACTGGAGGTGACAGGACAATAACCAATCGTGACAGGTTGTATGATGAATTGCTAGGTAATAACCCTATTAATGATGACGGTTTGGTGAAATATAAGAATTTAAATAAGTATTGTATTAATGATGTTAATATAATGTATTTAATAAAAAATAAATTGTACAGACCAAAGATAAGACTATTGTTTAACGATGGAGGGTAGACCTTCTATTGTGTTATGAACATTTAATTGTGTGGACAGTGTTTTTAAAAATGGACTGATTAGGACGATTATGGTAAATGATTTAGTGATTATGTGAATTGTATATTTTGTGTATTGATGTCTATGTATTTGTGTATTTTTGCTGTTGTGTATTTTATGTAAATTTTATGTAAACATGTACTGTAGGATTTTAAATAACTAAAGGAAGTTTAAATGATATTATGAGATTTAGATTCTAAAGGGTTAGTAAATGAGTAAGCAGGTAATAGATTTGGGTATTGAGAGGTATTATTGTTAGTTGGTAAGTGATGAATTTTGTAATGGTGTATTAAGTTGAAATGTTGTAAAGAGTTTGGGAATGAGGATAAATCAGGGCATTGGAGTTAGTTAAATAGAGTTATTGGGAGTTAGGAAAAATAAAGTGTTGAGATGTTGATAGTATATAAAGAGGTGTTAGATATTTTAGGGACACAGTGGTTAGTAATTATATGTAGAGTTGAGTGATGTGAGTGGTAATTATATTTGTTGTTGATGGTGATATTTTGTAATAAGGGTATTGGTGTAGGAGTCCAACGAGAGATGTTGAGACAGGAGGGATCGTTGTGTGCCGGAAAGGGTTATCTGAAAGGGTCAGGAACCAATGATGGAATGAGCATAGTGAGGGAATACACACATACTAGTACAAAAAAGGCGCGGTGCCAGAGGTTTTAAATGGGATTTGTGAAGGGGGTTATTATAGAGATATTGGTGTTAAAATATATTAATGGTTAGAAGCGGCTAGTGTAGAAAAAAGGGGTAGTAAGGTTAGATTGACAATGCCAAAATAAGATAGAGAAAAATGAATAATAGAGAGTCACCCAAACGAGTAAGGATAGAAGGGTTAGAAAAGGAGAATTCATGGTAGGAAGGTGAGGTAACAAAGGAAGGTAATTGTAACTGAAAGGTAAGGATAAATTTGAAATTGTTGCATAGAATATGATGAATGTCAAATAATTAAAAGTTAATAGAGAATTGTTGAAGTAGTAATGTGATAAAGTTTGGTACAAATCATGTAAATTTAAATTGTTTAATGTAAGATAAATGTAACAATGTTAATATGTAATGTACAATGTTTTATGATGTTTTATTATGTTGATAGCAATAGTGTGTGGTTAGGAGGTCGTTACAGGGGTAATGACGATAACAAGTGTTAAGAGATAGTATATTCTAAAGTTGAAAATCTAAAGTTACAAATGAAGATTGATAAAAATATTATAGTAAGCTGCCATGTACAAAATAGAAGAAGTGAGTCTAAGTTGAGTAACAAAATTTAAATAAAAGTGTCTGCCATGATAGTTGTAAGCTGAATTTGTAGAAATAATTAGGTGAAGGTATTTTGGGGGTATATTAAAGAATTGTTGATATATCGTGTTATGTGTGTAGTTATGGATATGTTGTTATTTTCTTACAAGTAAGAAATTGATTTTGGTGGTGGTAAAAGTCAAGGTATTCTAAGTCTTGTAGTTGTGAGGTTGAAACTTTTGAATTAACAACAAACCAATGCCCCAAACACAAACCAATGCGTCTAAAGGGGAACATATCAGTTGTAGATATGTAAGTGTATTATACCACTATTTTGAATTTTGTATGCAATGTTTCAGAGTTTTGTGGTGTTGTGACCGCAGTCCTGGGCTGGCTGGAGCGTCAGAACAGGAGTGTAGAGTGCCTCATGGCCTTATGGTGTAGGGATCCCTCAGGAGAAGTCCAGTAAGGTCAGAGGGTGCGACCAACATCATGGGACGAAGGGTAAGTAATGATAAAAATTTTTTTTGTAACGTTACAGGGGGTTGTGGTAACATATCTAGACCGATCCTTTTAGGAAAGTGAGAATGAGTCAAGGAAATTTTTTGTGTTCTGGCACAAAAATTTTCCTTGAGGGGGTTTGTAACAGTACAGAATGACCCAGTACCAGAATTATGGGAATTAAGGGGATTTTCAATGTTTTGTATTATGTAATTATTAAAACATGCAGAATGGTTAGGTACATTGTCCCTCTGGAAAAAGGAACAACGCAAATTCGGCCAGAGTAAAACACCAAGGTCGCCGGTGGACGTGAAAACATCAAAATATACCATGGTGGTGTTTATGACGAAGTACAACAATATGAATTATGATTGGGCTATAGCACAGCTCCGTCATCGCTAAGAACAATGACGCACTGAGTACAATGTGTGTAACCCGGCGTTGTCCAGCAAGACAAAGCTGGATGACGTAAGAACTACACACACACAAGCGCAATTTTACATTTGCCTCGTTCTCATTTCAACGCCATTCTTCATAGCAGCCACAGCGATGTAGCGTTGTGTGCATACAATTTTACAATAGTTTAAATATAATTGGCAAAATGTTGGCCACAGTAGTGGAGCAAGAAAGGCTCATATAACTTGATAACATAAAGATACTAAATATGTAAATTCAGTGTAAACGTCAACCTAATTGAACGGCAGACTAAAAAAGGCGAACACCGGCCATCACCATGGGCAGCAAGCACAACCAACGGATGGACATCAGCACCGATTAACCAGAGAAGTTCCTTTTATTATTTTCTATCTCATGAGCTCATTAATATCAACTTGTTAATTAAAAGAATGTACGGGTCTAAAATTGAGTGTGCAAATGAGAGAGTGAATGCATGGCCATAAAAAACATATGCCGAGGGCATTGGTTTGTGTAAGAAATTAAAAAATCTATTAATTCATAATTTTGAAGCTGCAGCAGTAATGTTAAATTGATATTAATCCAACAAATAAAGAAATTAAAAGAATACCAAGGGATATAAAAAGGCAACCGCCATTTTGTTTGAGTCAGGTCACCTGACGTCATTATTGTGAACACATGGTTATGTATGTACTAACTGAGAGTGAATTAAAATTAATGGTTAACTTCCAGAATATTTTGTTATCAATTGTGTCGTCAACTGTGTTTCGAAATCTTCCTGTACCCGAAACCCTGGAACCCCTTAGGTATAAAACAGTTTATGAAAGAAGAAATGAGCCCGGCAAATAATGAATTTGGTAAGTACCCAGAAATACCAAATTATGGTATCTGTCATACGTATCTTGTTAGATATATGTAATAATATTATTAAAGAGTCAGGTAAAACGAAGAATTATATTACATGGTACACATTTTAGGACGACTCAACTATTCGTTACAATATATATATATATATATTGGCCAAAAGGGTGGGATACTTAAATTAAAGAGCTCGTTAATTAAATGGGGGATTATCAGAAATAAATGTAAATCGAATGTGTGTGTGTGTGTGTGTGTGTGTGTGTGTGTGTGTGTGTGTGTGTGTGTGTGTGTGTGTGTGTGTGTGTGTGTGTGTGTGTGTGTGTGTGTGTGTGTGTGTGTGTGTGTGTGTGTGTGTGTGTGTGTGTGTGTGTGTGTGTGTGTGTGTGTGTGTGTGTGTGTGTGTGTGTGTGTGTGTGTGTTATAAAGGATACTGGTTCATATAGAAAGATTTAGTAGTAGTCCATAAAAAATTATTGGAAAAGAATTATTAAAAAATACATATATAAAGAAAAATAATTAATGGTATAATAAATAAGGTAACGGGGGCCTGTAACAGGGCAAAAGGGGTAAAACAAATTTTAATTTCAAATTTTAATCATTTTAAACAGTAAACCAATCTTGGTACTATTCGGTAACAGTCAGTACAAGGTACGCATTGGGAATTGTGACAAAGAATATTTGGTGAATGAACTATATCTTCGCAGCTGATACGCATCGGCACAGGAATGTAAAATTGTTAGCAAGGGGGCGTATGCGCCCACAAGTGCGCGCTCAGACGGCCAATGTTCTCAGGCGTTTGGTCACGTATGAACAAATACCTCACCGCTGTGTGCGCACTGAACAAAGGCAGTCGACTAAAAAACATACATCCGGCCGGGTGAACACAGAGGCTCACGAGCCGAAAGTTTTTTTTTAAGACTTTCAAAATTTTAACCAAAGTATTAAAATGTAATTAAATTAAAAAACAGAGTCATAGAAAGCGTGTGAGGACATTATAACATCAAACAGAAGTGCAGTGAACAATTTAACAGTGAAAACGTAATTTGGGCGAACTATAATATACTGCTGGCAACACGTGGTCTGGAGGGACATAACCAGAGAAGTACCTGTAATTTTAAACCAATAGTCATAACAAGTTAATAAAAGCACTAAATAAAACAAAAATAAATGGAAATATGTGTGAATGTGAGAACGAGCAAACTGGGTTGTCCTTACATAATCTAAGTAATTAATAACTTGTAGATAATTAACCAGTTGTATGTAATGGTAATTAATGAATGTCAAAGAAAAATGAATGCTAAATTTTGTCGGTAGTAGTCATGTTTTTAAAATTTAGATCTGTTTAAATTTGGAAGACTATATAAAAGAGAAGTCATACTAGTATTTTATAAAAAAGAATTACATACAGAGAATAAATAAATTTTAAAATGAATAAATGGATTAATAGCGTAACCATGCGTTAAGTCAATTATTACGCCAAATTAACATCACCTATCCCGTATAGAAAATTTTGCCTAACAAACCTGGTAAGTAAGTGAAAGAGTTTCGAGGTCTCCATATCTGTCCTTTAAAGATATTGGTGGCGACCTATAAGTAATTTGGAGTCTTCTGTTCTTGTAAGTCAGTGTAAAGTGTAATCAGGGCGAGTGCGTAAAAAGATCGCACGCAGTAAGTAGAAGTCACGTGGTGGAAATTGGTAAGGTAAAGTAATAGAACGTAACAAATGGCGACTTGCTGCCAGGATCCGAGTATAACTTTATACGAGGTAGACCTATTTTAAGCACAGAAAATAGGATTTGGGTAACGGCATAAGTTGTGAAATTACCGTATATTTACGTTGAATAAGGTTATGTTTTGGTAGTGTTATTGTGTTTACTTTTACTTTTGATAACGATTGTGTTAGGTGTTTTATTTTTATGTGTGTAATTATTGAATAATAGAAGGATAATAGTGGTTTTTTTTTTACATAAGGGGTATTATATAAATAATTTTTTTTTAACATGGCCGAGGCACAAGTTAACGATATTGGTTTCGCGTGGGATGAATGGGAAGGCGAATTCAGAGGGATTGTGGATAGAATGACGGACGAGGAGTGGGGTAATTTGGATGATGATTTGACACGGATGGAAGAACAAGAAGAGGGAATATTCGCCGAAATTAAAAAACATAGTGAGGATAAAGGTAAGATAGTTGAAGTGATAGGAGTAGAGAATAAGACAATGAATAGTCCTAATGATAATTATGAGATTATAAATGTGGTAGAAAAAGGTGGAGAGACAGACCAATTGAACAAGAATAAAACCGATCAGGTGGCAGATAATAAGGTAAGTAACGATGATTTGAGTGAATCTGATAAGACGCATATGATGAAGATGATGATTATGATGTGCAAGGAGATAATAAATTCACAAGAACAAATGATCAACGATATGAAAAAACAAAACGAGGAGTGGAAAAGAGATAGAAATAAAGTAAACGAGAATACGAACAATAATAATGGTAACATAGTTGAAGAGATAGTGTTAGAGAATAAAATAGTGAACAGTGATGATAATGATGAGAGTGTAGGGGTGGTAGAAAATGATACAAATAATAAGGTAAGTGATGATTTGAATATACCGGATAATAATAACGAAGAAATAATTAACAAGGTAAGTTACAGTTGTAAAAATGAATTAATAAGTAATCGTGATAAGATAGTGGAAAACGAGCTATTTAAAGGTGATATAATGAAAATAGATAGTGATGATGTAGAGATAGTTAGAGAGATAGTTAGTGAGAGTGAGAGAGTAATGGGAGTAGGGGGTTGTAAAGGAGTAGTAATTAGTGTTGATGAATTAGAGAAAGAGTGGAAAGAGAAGTTACTGGTAGAAGGGTTGCAGAGGGTAAAATTTTCCCATGGTGTTGTGGGGGGTGAAGAAAGGTCTTCACGAATGTATTGGGTAGATAAGTGTTCTACCAATAATTGTCCTTTGAATTTTTGTGTTGTTCCTGGCAGAACCAGGAAGTGTTTTAATATAGCAGTACCCTCTGTATGGGATGATAGAGAAAGAGTGAAATGGGGTGAGAAAGAGTTGTATGTTGATGAGGAGATAAAGGTATTTAAGTCAAATAGAGGTTATGGAGAGTTGATAGAGAGAATGAATATTGAGAGAGTAAGTAATATTGTAGACTTACTTTGTTGTGAAAATAGTGCAGCAACAGATGATGAAAACGGTGATAATTATATTGAATACTTACCTGTACGTAGGATGGGGATATTAATAGCAGCTGATTCGGATAGTAAGGAGATAATAAAATGCTTCATTGAGACAGATAATAATACTGATGGTGACAAGACCAGAATTCCGGATGTAGACAGGTTATATGATTTAATAATAATGTGGGGTAAGCCTGTAAAACATTGTTACTGGGTAATGGAACCATTTGAAAAAACAGATAGTTATTATAATAATAACAACAACAAAATGAAAATAATTAAAAATGAATTGTGTATAAATCAGAAAAGATTATTGTTTGATGATGGGGGTTAGAAACAGTGAATGAACATTTTATTATTTTAGTTTATGGTGATGACCTTGCTAACTTATGAAATGAGGTGTGGTAAACAGAAAAATAATGACAAAAATTGTAAATAAATTGTGTTTGTGTTGCTATGTATTTTATGTAAACAATGTGTGTATGTAGTAGAAATTGATTTAATAATAATAATAATATTTTAGCAGACTAAATAAATAATGAGAGTTGGTAATAAATTAATTGTAATTGTTTTGGAAGAAGGTAATTTAAAATAACTTAGTGTTTTTATAACTGATTGAATTAAAATCAATTATAGATGAATTAATTGATTTAAATGTGGTAGAAATAAATTTTGATAATGAATTTAAATGATGTTTCCGAGATGTGAACTTTAAAATAAATAATAAATGAGTAAATATAAAATGTGTTTAGTTGTGGAGTCATATGATTGTTATAATGTTTCAGAAGATACATGGAGTTGTGTACGCTATATTTGTTGTAATGAATGTTTATATTTTGGAATTTATGATAGTAATCATGTTGTATTTGAGTATATGACTGACCATAAGTAAGAAAAAATGTGATAATGATTTTGAAGTAAAATAAAATGTTTGAATAATAAATTTTAAATGAGTGTAAAAGGTTATAAATTAATTTGAGGGAAGTTATGAATTTTCTAGTGTAATTTTCAATGGTTAACTTAATGTGAAATGTTGTAAAAGATAGAGTTTGGGTGATAATTATTATAATAAGGCATTTAAGTTGGTCAAAGTTAATTTTAAATGGGTATTAGACGAAATAAGATTTTTGGAATATAAGTAATACAGAAGCAGGTCAGTAGTAGGGACACAGTAGCGATAGTGCATGTATGTAGAGTAATGAGAGTGATGTAATTGGAGAATAAACAGGTGATGGTAAAATTTTGTAGTGAAGGTGGTGTGATAAGGAGTCCTCAACGCAAGGCGTTGTGGCGGGAGGTGAATAGTTTTAAATGGGGTTTGGCGGAGTTACCTGGGAAAAGGCCAGGAACTATTAAGGGAATGAGTATAAGGGAGGGAACACACATCCTAAGTACAAAGAGGATATTTTGTAATAAGAGGAGAATGATTTAAGGTGATTTAGAGAATTTAATGGAAGTATATATTATTGAGAGATTGGTGTCACCCTATGTAAATCTGTTAGTGGTTGTTAAAAGGAAGAAAGGGGGGTAAAGTTATATGGATAAATGCCCATTCGATAAATTAGATCATTATAAATAACTGAGAATCACCCTAACCAATTGATGATGAAAATGATTAAATAGAAAGTCATAGTTGAAACGTAATAATAAAAGTAACAAGTTAAAGAGTTAATAGAATTTAAAGCTAAAATAAGCTGTAAGTTGTGTAAATTTTTTTGATAGAATATGAATTTGAAATGTGATGTAAAATGAATGTTAATAATAAATTTAAATTTGTGGAGAATTTAATGGTACAATAAATGATAAATGATTAAAGGTTGATACAAAAAGAGTTAATAGAAGGTTCAAGTTGTAATGTTTATAATTTTATATGCAAATTTAAAGGTCAATTGTTTATATTAATGTACTGATGTTAATGGTCAATTTGAGTGTCAATTATGTTGTATATTATTATGTGTTATGTTAAGGTATAGGAATTTTAAACATGAATTATATGTTGTTTTTTAAAGTGATTCCCCATTTTCGGGCGGTCACGACCTCACTGAACCCTGACCGTGGAATTGGCTCAGCTTTGACAGCTATGGTCGGGGCTCATTGCGTCACATTCTGCCTAAACTGGCCATAGCTGTTATCGTTGTAAGAGGTGAATTTAGAAATTAACCGGGGGGTAGATCAGGGGAATCACCAGAACTATGGAACAGCGGCTATCCATCGAATGGGATGGTTTAAGGGCATACACCTAAGTTTAGTAGGATTACTGGTGTCCTCGGACATCAGTAATTCCGAATGTTTTGTAACGCCGAAGCAAGAACGGGGTAGGCAGCGTCTACCCCCAATAAACTTCAGTTCTTGTGGAGGCAACTGGGCGCTACAGTCCAGGGGGGGAATAGAGTGTGTGGAAGGGTGCTGGCCACGTTACAGGCCAGGTCATTAATGTAGTATTTTGCAAGTAATGTTGCAAACGTTGAATTTTGATAATGAATTTAGATTTTTTTGAAGTTTGAATTGAATAACCAATGGTAGATGATAAAAAATATTGAATGTAAATGCAGAGATGACATGATGATAAAATAATTGGAAGATTTAAATTGGAAATTGGAATTAAAAATTGTGTAATGTTGGTAATTTCATCCAAATCGAGATGTTTATATTAGGTTAATTGTGTTTACTATATATGTGAAACTTTAAATGTTTAACTGAATATAAGTATATGTAGTGTATATTGTAAATAGAATACATTGAGATACAACCAGTACTTTGCTAAAAGGCGAACCAGTACGACTAACGGGAAACGAGTCAGTTGAAGATGTGGTATGTTGAAAAGCCAGTAATTGATATTTTTTATTGAATGTTATAGAGTTTGGTGATACTGTGGCGGGTGCCTGTCTGATTTTACGGTGTTGGGATCTCGAACAGAGAAGTCCAGTAGACTCATGCAGGTGCAGCCACAGTCGCCAGACTAGGGGGGTAAGTTACCCATGATTGTAATAAGGATTAAAGGGGGGTTGTTGGCGCCATATCCTCACTGATCCTCTTAGGGTTTAGCAATGAGAGTTTTTCTGTTTCGGCAGAAAACCTCTAATTGGGGGGGGGTATTGTAACGGTACAAACCTATGGGATTTTGTAAATTAAATCTTTTCAATTTTTTATTCAACCAAATAAATGTTATGAACCAACTATAGCTTCGAGACGGGTGTGACTTGGTAAAGGAATGCAGGTTATCAGCGAGGGGGTGCGTTCACCCACACGAGCGCAAACATCGGCCATGTTCTCACAAAAAATGGCACGAACATACATTCCAACACCGAACCTGTGATGGGAACAAAGCTATACAGAATATACATTGACGGTGACGCCTAACACCTGGCCGGTTAGGCAACCAACGCACACACACAGTCAATCGTCACATGGCAGTTCTCTACAACTTATCAAAAAGTGCAGACGTCATTTCACAGTAGCCTCGGAAAAACTTTGGTAGACCGAAAAAGTTAAAAGTAGGTCTACCAAAGAGTGTATCATAATAAAACAACAGTGGTTCAACCGGAGGAACAGTGTATAAAAAGAGTGGAGTGAATGAAAACTGGGAGTTAAGTAAAGAAGATGGAGTAGACATAGTGCGCAATACCGGGGACTTCATACAGTTAAGTAAAAGTGAAATTTATAATAATTGGCCAAAAGTTTATAGTAAACAGTAAATTCATAATGAGCTCATAAATAAAACGGGGGATGAAACTAAGTAATAGAGTGAGAGTGTGTGTGTATGTAAAACAAAAAAAAGTAACGGGGAAAAAAATAACGTAATAGTACTGGTTTATAAGTAGGGGTTATTACAATAAGATATTATGTAATAGATGTAAGTAGAAACAAGTATAAAAATAAGAGAAAGACGGAAGTAATAATATTGAATTTAATAATTAAGATTTGTTTTACAGCATACAACCATGCGTTAGCGTAGTTATTACGTCGTTACCATTTCCTAGTGTTCTGTGCTGAAAAATTCGTCTAACGTTTCCGGGAATCTTCTGAATTGGGGGGAAGTCAGATTGCAAAATTATCCCGTTTTAATTAAGGTAGAGTATAAAGGTTTCCATATCTGTCCTGCAAAGATATTGGTGGCGACTCTGAACTTCTGATTGGAGTCAGCGAGAAAAGATCACAGGTAAGGTTCTGGCAGTTTTTATTTTATTTATATATTTATAATTTGATTATTTCTTAACAAAGGTCGGATGATTATTTCAACCAAATTTGGGATAAATCAAGGGAGTTTGCTAAAAATGTAGATGTAGAAGAGCCAAAAGACTTTAATACTAGAAAAACTGTAGTACAGTAGAGCGTCAATAATTCGGACGTCAAAAATCCGGACCGTCGATAATCCGGATTCGATTCTGGCAACAACAAAAATCGCATGAAGTGAATATTTGTTTAAAAGCGTCGACACAACTGTAAAACTCGCTGTGCCCTACAGAATGGAGCGCGAATTGCGTGTTGTGTGGAGGAGGGAGGGGCAGTGAAAGCGGGAGAGTCAAGGTTGCACAGTCACATGTATACCTGCTACCCTGCCACTGTCAGTCGCGTCAGGCCACTGACCTCGAGTATTGTTCTCTGTGCGTGCACTAAGTTTTTGTTTACCAAATCGGTCGTTTGTGTACAGTAGAGTGTTTGTGTGTGTGTCGGTTTGTCTGTGTTTTGTTTTTTGTAACACATTACAGTACTGTTCTGTACCCGTGATGGCATCGAGTTCGAAGAAAAAGCACACTTTTTTAACCGTTGAAACCAAGTTAAAAATTTTAGAAAGGTTAGGAAAAGGTGAAAGTGGGGTATCACTTGCAAAGATTTATGGGGTAGGAACTTCTACAATAAGTGATATTAAGGCGAAAAGAGCCCAGGTGGAACAATTTGCATCAAAACTGGACTCTGAAGAAGGGACGCTGAAAAGAAAAACTGCACGTTCAGCAAACAACAAAGCCTTAGAAGACGCAATGTACATGTGGTTCACTCAAAGGAGAAGCTTAGGAGAGCCAATTTCAGGCCCATTGATTTGTGAAAAAGCCTTACAATTTAATGAACAGCTTAATGGACCAAAAGATTTCAAAGCCAGTTCTGGCTGGCTTAAGAACTTCAAATCTAGGCACGGGATTAGAGAGTTAGACATCGAATGAGAAAAACTTTCCTCAGATTTAGAGGCTGGAAGAGTTTTTAAAGAGAAGTTTATTAAGGAAGCACTAGAAAAAGGTTATTCTAGGGATGACGTATACAACGCCGATGAGACCGGGATAAACTGGCAAGCCCTTCCACGCAAGTCGCTGGCGTCAAGACGCGAACAATCCGCTCCTGGGTTTAAAGTAAGCAAAGAGAGAATAACGGCTATGGTATTTGCTAATGCCAGTGGAGAGCACAAGGTAAAATTGTTAGTGATTGGGAAGAGCAAAAAACCACGTTGCTTTAAAAATGTGCACACCCTTCCTGTTTCGTACACGTCTCAGAAAAGTGCTTGGATGACTTCAATCATTTTTCTTGATTGGTTTAAAAATGATTTTATCCCTAGTGTTACAAAATTCCGTGAGGAGAAAAAGAAAAGTGGGAAAGTTCTTCTTATCACTGATAACGCACCCACACATCCCCCTCTCGAAGTATTAAACGAAATCAATCAGAATTTCGAAGTGCAATTTCTCCCACCTAACGTTACTGCAACTCTGCAGCCAATGGACCAGGGACTGATCGAGAAAATTAAGAGGATCTATAGAAAGCAGCTCCTGCGTCGCCTTTTATTGGCAGAAAAGGAGGAAGAGAGTGTAGTTCAGTTTATAACAAAGTTGAACGTTAAAGATAGCATTTACATGCTTGGCGATGCTTGGGAAACTCTCACCAAAAGTAATTTGCAAAGAGCCTGGAGAAAATTATGGCCTGATGAAGAAAGCATGATTGAAGAAAATGCAAATGAAAATAAAGATTGCGTTGTAAACGAGGTGACAGAAATCTGCAGCACGATCCCGGGATTTGAACAGTGTGACGAAAATGATGCCAGTGAGTGGTTGGCTGTTGATGACAACGATCCTGGGTACCAGATTTTGAGCGATCAAGAAATAGCTGACATGGTGTCTGAAGGTATGTAGCACTGCTTAAACATACAGTAGGCCTACTGTAACTTTTTTTTATTTTAGCCAAACAAACTGTTTGCATTATCTGACGCTGTACTGTTAGTCGTTTTAAATTCACTGTTCTATTTTTAAAATATTTAGCCAACTTTGCACTTGTTCATTTTTTCTATAAAATTAGAAAAAGAAAACATTTGTTTTGTTTGTTTATTTAGGCGTACTTTTTCATTTTAAGGGGACGCAGAAACAGTAGAATCTGATGGGGACGAGAATGAAAATGACATTGAAGAAGCAGGGCCGACACATTCCGAAGCATTTATGGCAGCAGAGACACTGATGTCATGGCTTGAAAAACAGACTGAGAGCACACCAACCCAGCTCATTCTCCTAAAACGAATCAAGGACTTAGCTGCAAAAAAACGAACCACTTCAAAAGTCCATAAAAGATTTTTTAAAAGCTCAAATACTGTATGATTTACTGTAGGTATTTTTATTACTGTATTTTATTGTAGGTCTAGATTTACTGTACATAAAATAAGACAGTCTGTAAATGCAATACTGTACATACAGTATTTTTTTCTGTAATTGAAAAACGTACAAATTTAACTAAATTAATGGTTTTATTCATCCGCTCCACTTCTGTAACCATCAGAGTGAATTATGAACGATTTTAGCAAGTTTTTTTTTACTGAAGATGTTTACCGGCGATTTTATTGGTTCATTTCGAAAATCCTGACAATTTGATAATCCGGAAGGGGTCCGGTCCCAATTAATCCGAATTATTGACGCTCTACTGTACCTAAAAAACTGAGTGACTACTATACAACATTAGCCACTTGTTCATCTGAAGACCGGGACCGGGAAGTAGGCTCTCTTCCTTTGAAGACAAAATATAAGAAAGCTTACTTTCAAATTATAGATTCTATGAAAGAAGAATTCAGCTCTAGATTTCAGCAAAATGACTTTGTTTGTAATGCTGCAGACGCATGTAATCCCAAGAGTAATTCATTCCTGTATTTCAAGTATATTGAAGCATTTCCACAAAAGTACGAGGCATTCTTTAAAAATAGAACCAAACTGAAATCAGAAGTTGATCTACTTAGGAACATGTTTCATGAAAACAACATGACTTCAGCTTCGACTACACAACTATTTTTTGAACTACAGAAAATGGAGATTGTGTTTCCGGAACTATTAACATTAATAAAACTTGTATTGGCTCTACCCATGACATCAGTGACTGCAGAACGTAGTTTCTCTTCTATGAAACGAATAAACAATGAATTATTTAAGGTCAACAATGAAGACAGACAGACTTTCGAATTTAACACTTCCCTCTATTGAGCGGGAGCTAAGTAAAAAATTGTTACAAGATCCTGACGAAATAGTGAAGGAATTTTCAAAGATAGGCAACAGAATACTCAATTTATAGGGAACGTACTATCATCATTTGCTCATATATTGTTTGTTATTCATCTGCATATATATTGTTTGTTATTCATCTGCATATATATTGTTTCTTATTATGTATAATTACAAATTACTTTTCTTACGTGCAAATATTATGTTTATTCCCATCTACTACGGTGCCCCCCCCCCCACTTTACAAGCTCTAGAACCGCCACTGCTATTAGTATATACTTCCTTAGTAAGATTTCTATATTAAGTATTGTTATCATACATAAATCTGTAAATTAATTTTATCAACAAAAGAGAACCAAATGTACTAATACATATTTAAATCATATTTATAATAGTTTCTCCTACATATAGAGATTTAGGCGGACAGACAACATACAGTAAATACAATTATAATTGTATACTTAATTATCTAGTATACGTTTCAAGGGCACTCAATGATGAATGATGTTCTATTACCCATCATTATGAGCCATCGATCAGTAAAATTCAATTACTTTTTTAAAAAGTCTTGTACAGAAAGTTAAAGTTTTTCATTTTTGTGACATAAAACGATTTCTTTATTTATATGTTCATAATATTCATAACGATCCTTTGTGTGTATGTGCACTTGCATGTCCACACACATAAACTCTACAATTAAGTTCTCCAAACATAAAATTATTTTATCCAAAGAAAATAAAACTCACAGACTGACACCATCGGATACAGAACACATATTGTAAAAAAATTTACTGTAATAACAAGTATATCAGTGCAAGAAGCTGTGAAATAATAATTAGAAGTTAACCATCTAATCTCTGTGTGTGTGTGTGTGTGTGTGTGTGTGTGTGTGTGTGTGTGTGTGTGTGTGTGTGTGTGTGTGTGTGTGTGTGTGTGTGTGTGTGTGTGTGTGTGTGTGTGTGTGTGTGTGTGTGTGTGTGTGTGTGTGTGTGTGTGTGTGTGTGTGTGTGTGTGTGTGTGTGTGTGTGTGTGTGTGTGTGTGTGTGTGTGTGTGTGTGTGTGTGTGTGTGTGTGTGTGTGTGTGTGTGTGTGTCATATATATAAATACATATAACACTAATGAATCACATAATTATCATTACACTTTATATTAGAATTCAATTACTATGTGTAGAATACAAACCCAACCAAAAAAATGCACATACGGATATGGCCACAGCTAAATTTTAAGTGGTGTGAGAAAACATACAAAGAATGGTGAGAAAAATGCAAGTCTGACCACAAATACTGCAGGATTTCTAGCTGCACGAAAAAACGTTTCGGCTTCAGCATGAAAAACACATGTAACTATAGCCATAAAGCCAGAATACGCAGCATGGGACTACACAGAAATTCTGCACAGAATCCTACTCAAGGCCATGTTTCTACTCAACATTATCTTACATGTTAGCATCAACTAGAGAAAACAGAAGAACCCATAAAAATGTTTGGTTTAAAACTTTAAATACATGGAATTTCATATATGACCTACAAGTTACAACTTAAATAATGAATAACTTTCACACACACACTTATGATTTCTTGTGAAACGTCTAATACATACACTACACATTATTTTTTTCTGTTCAGTATTCTGTTTCTTATCTTGCTAAAAGTTACTGGGCTATTAGGCTGTAGTCGTGAGGCACCCACGAGCAGCCTTTACATTTCAGAGTTATTGTCCAGTAACTTTTAACAATATTGACACCCGCCATGAAAGCTTACATTCTTCTATACATACTATTTGTTGTGTCACATGCATTTTTAATAATAAAACTGATTAGCACTACATGTGCTTTTTCAATTTCCTTACAATCAAGAATTTTAAAATAAAGTGTGCAACGATAAACACCAAATTATTTTATATTACATAATACATGCAATTAAATTCAGTTTAATTATTCTGGTGTACATAATAAATACATTTAAAACTTAAGTCATATGATTATATGGCCAACTAACTTGTAAAACAGAGGAACTCATTATTGGAACTTACATTATACGACCAATTTTTAAATTCTCAACAAATGATTACTGTGCCAACAGAGGTGATAACTGTGATTGACTTCATAACTTACATGTCCATAAACCAGACAAATGATAATTACAGCCCAGTGTTTGATAACACAAACCTATATGGTTTTACAAAATGTTATCAGCACAAGATAATAATCATTATGCAATACAAAACAGACAACATCTGAGTGACAACAAACGTCAAAATTTCATATTTGGCTAAATAATAAACAACGTATTTATATGACACTTTAACAGTGACACTTTATACGACAGTAACAGCGATAGTTTATATGGAAATAAAAATGATCCATATATGGCTACATAAAATATTTGTGACGTGTGTGTGCGTGCACACGTGCACAAATATTCATGCACACACTGTGCTGTTTCTATTCTGGATGTGACTGCATTCTCCTAATCCTTTCTCTGCTCTGAAGTTTGCTCTAATGTCATCCTAGAGTGTTCTAGACATCCTGAGGAAGATACTGGAATGGATGTCAAATATGTGAAAGGAACAACAAGAAATACAGTTTTCTAAAAACTGTCCCAATAGGACTGAAAATAAAATGAGTATAATGGAATCTCATGTAAAAAGGAATCAAAAACTGGATCAAGTTCCATACTTCCCACGGGTGTGAGTAAATTAGACACATAATAAAAAATACTCGTACTCCATGAGATAACCTACATGATATGGCAGCATTCAGTCTGCATTATGTCAACAAGGTCCGGCATTTACATAGTTTCCAGACCATTCCAACGTGCCAGAAACTACGCAATTATTCTCGCCACATCACCCTGAAAGTGGTAGATTATTCTTAAACTGGGTGGGGTATAAATATAAGTACCAGTAGCCAGCAAAGATAAGTTTTGGGTCAGCATGGATATTGGCATTGTGTGTTATTGGAGTTGTTATTGTGACTTGCAGTTTAGTGTAAAGTGACAACTTTATTACATTATGCTACACTGTTAATAATGTGACATTTATTTTTGTTACATTACTGTGTGTTGGACAATCTTTTGCTTGAAGAATTGTATATGAGTGCCTTTGTTTCTTTCTAACTGTAATTAAAGTTGTAATTAGTGATTCATCTCCTGTCAGTTATTCTGGCTCCACTGTATGAACCAATGCGATCTTCGTAACGTGGTGACAGAACGGGATATAGGATCTTAACAGTGGCAACAGAACGGGATATAGGATCTTAACGGTGGCAACAGGGGACACTTCATGAAAGAGCAGAGCGCATAGTAACTGATTTACAATAATGGATACCAGTCAGATGATGGAAGCTTTCCAAGTGCTGCTATTGCAGAGACAGAAAAGGCAAGAAGAAGAACGTAAACGGGAAGCAGAAGAAGCAGAAAAACAACAGGTTGAGAAACATAAGTATGAAAGAGAAGATGGGGAGGAATAACAGAGAGGGTTAACCTGGGAACACAGTAACAGCAGAAAACACTGTTGTTCAAGTCAGAGGAACAACAAAAACAAGAATGTAAGCAGAAATCAGAGGACATAAAAAATGTTGAGACAGGAGTAAATGCAGTAGCAAGATCATATCGTTGCAGAGCTGGATCTGTTATGAGGTAAACTGAATAAACACTAGAATATCTGATATAGAAGAGTCAATGTCAACAAAAAATTTATGAAATAGAGTACTCTATAACAAATATGAAAGGTCTGGTGTCAACCATAAAAGAGCCAATTACAAATGTAAAAGAACATATAAAAACAGAAATCGAACAATTAATGAAAACACAGCCATGTATTTCAAAACAAGTTACCCAGACAGAGAAATATGCAGAAAACAATAGTCCCTTTGCCTGCACTAGGGCCAGTTTATGTCAAGGCCCCAGTGGCGGCTGGTGTTATGGTTCCAGCGTTGCACAACCACCAATATAGCTAATATAACTAAGCTACAAAATAATATACGAAAACATTAAGCAATTAAAAGTATCATAAATGTCAACGGAGAGCGTATTAGATCTTACGCCCTAATGTTCGCATACAATTCAAATGTGGCGCACAGGCTGGTGGTTGTAGGCCGTTTGCAACTTCAACAGTATATGGCAGAGCTTACCACACAAACACATGGGGGGACGTGTGCGACTCTTCACAACTGCCCTATGCTCCCAATGTTACCTAGGCGGTTGCAAAGTTTCTGCAAAGCAACCACAGTTTCTGCTGTAGCGCAACTTTGTGTCATGAAATCAGCACAGCCTTCTTGATTTACACGTTATGTCAGGTTTAGTGTTTACATTGGTTCAAGGTAAACGTTATCCGTTATGTCAGGTTTAGTGTTTACATTGGTTCAAGGTAAATGTTATCCGTTGTTTCAGGTTATAAAATTACAGTAGAACCTCGCTAATCCGTCACCTGTGGGACTGGGGGTATGGTTGGAACGCAAAAAAGGTTGGATTATCAGAAGAATACAAAATTTTTATTATTTCATTAAATGAGACAGTCTAAAATAAAATAAAACTTATACAGTAGGCTACCAGGCTATATGATTGGTTATGTACAATAAATGATAATATGTACAGTCCAGCAATAGTGTAATAAAAAACAAAAAACACATTTTATTGGTAAAAAAAATCGGTAATGTTCTTTTGTTTGGCAGACGACTGTCTAGACTTAGCTGCAATATTCCTCCATTTCTTGATCCACAAGATATCCATAGGTGTAGAGGACGAGTTCTGTTCGATGTACTGAAGAGCAACATCAAAAGCTTTCTTGGCTTCCGTATGCGATACATGGGCAGGTGGTTCGTCATCATCATCAGGGTCTTCATTTACGGTTTTGTTCATCAACTTGCGAAATAGCGGCAACAATCTGATCATCATTTCGTTCTTCATTTGTTTCACAATCTTCATCACATTTAGCAATCCACTCATCAACGTCATTTGCTTGGATATCATGTTGCAAAGTTTGTAAGTCGTTGACAATTTCCAGCATATCTGTGTCTTACTCATTCCCAGTTTGTTCACTCTCGATCATCACTTCCGGCCAAAGTTTACGCCAAGATTTTTGCAGTGTGTCAGGTTTCATTTCATCCCATGACTCAGCTATTGTGTAAATTGCATCTTTGATACTAAGGGATTTCATAGCTTCAAAAAAGTTACAGCCTTCTCCTGTCTTTTCCAAAATCGAGCTGATGTACTTTCTGCGATAACGCTTTTTCAGCCACTCGATCACTCCTTGATCCATTGGTTGGATAAGGGAAGTTACATTGGGTGGAAGGAATGCAGCTTTTATTTCTCCTTTTATCAATTCTTCTTCAGAAGGGTGTGATGGTGCGTTATCTAACAACAACAGAGCGCGAACAGGAAGTTTTTGGGCCTTTAAGTTTTTTTCAACAGCAGGCACAAATTTGTCAAAAAACCATGACTTAAAAAGTGTACAGTCCATCCAAGCTGATTTTTGGTTGCGGTAATAAACTGGTAGCGATGATAAATTAATGTTCTTGAATGCCCTTGGCGTTTTGGACTTGTCAATGACAAAAAGCGGAAGCTTGTGTGTACCGTTAGCATTGCTGCAAGTAGCAACGGTTAGCCTGTCTTTGGCAAGTTTTGATCCTAGTACCACGGTCTCATTTGATGCAGCAAGTGTTTTTGTCGGTAACATTCTATAGTTTAGGCCAGTTTCATCTATATTATAGACTTGGTCAGGTGCTAATTCATTTTCTTCAACAATTTTTTTAAATTTCAAAGAAAACTCTTTTGCTGCCTCGTCATCAGCTGATAGTTTTTCACCTGATACTGCGACATATCTAACGCCATGACGGGTTTTCCACCGATCTAACCAACCTTCACTAGCTGTGAACTCACCTTGAACTTCCAATTTTTTGTGAATTAGTGCCTTTTCTTTGACAATAGGCCCAATAGCGGTGTTCCTTTCCTCCTTTCTTGGCAAAACCATATCCATAACGCGTTGTCTAACAGTTCCAATTTTGGCTTTTTTAGTGTTTTGCGACTTTTTAGTGCTTTCTCGCCCTCTACCGTCACCATACAAGATTCAATATCCTTTCTATTTTTCCTCCAGTCCTTTATTGTAGTAACTCCCACATTGAGTTCCTTAGCAATATTTGGAGTGATTCCCCCTTGTCCAGTCTCTGTAGCACTTTTAATTTTTCACTTAAAGGAAGTACGTGTTTACGTTTTGCTCCTGACATAATGCAAAAACTACAACAGTATGCACACACAGTACTAAAAGTGTAAAAAAATATTTGTAAACACTAAAACTGTCACCAATTACTACGTACACCAATTCACACAGGACGAGTAATTAGCACGCACTAGACACTAGATGCCGGCTCACTGAGGCAGCAAAACAACTGACAAGTATGTAAACAAGCTGGTGAGTCATCAACAAGTCGGTGCCTGAGCCGCGGTCGGACCAGCCGGGGGTCGGACTTGAGAGGTTTTACTGTATAGTAATAATTTTGTATAACTGTGATTATGATAGTTTAATGTCTTTTAACCGATCTCCCAACCACTCAACCAACTACTACAACCACCAAAATTTGGAACCACTAGCTCCCACTGCAAGACCCCAACATTTATTGGAAGCACACACTGGGCGACAGACATATTTTCAGCAATCTGAAGTCACTGCAGGACCACATCATCGGATTCTCGCTTTCTCGCTTTAAAAGAACCCATCACATAGCTTCTACACGAAGTTCCACCTGATACCAGAACTGATAAAATCTAGAATTACAATATGCTGATAATATTTGACACCATGTACAGCGCTTAGTTGAAAGCAAGATGACAGCGTTCTGGGGAGTCTTCAAGAGTTTGAAGCAAGTATCAACAGACCAATAAAACTGGGCTATCCTCAAGCATCAGAAAATGCAGTTTGCAATGCAGATATTTACAGATATAATGTCTGAAAGAGTGAGCTCCAGCAAACATTATGAATGGTAAGACACCAGAATAGCGAAGATGCTCTTGCACATGGACTATAGTTTAAGGCCACCAAGTCAGTGTCTGACTGGGCCAATCATAAAGTACTAGCAACTAAAAGATCACAACGTCACAGACAATGAAGACGAAGAACAGGGAACACAGACCAAATAATCAGTATCACAGTACAAAGGATAAAAGGAAGAAAGTATACACACCCAAAGTGTTATAAATGTGGGAAACCTAAACGTCTACAAAGAGATTGTCAGTCCAGATATAAGTCATGCAAACGGCCAGGATACAAGGAGTAGTTAGTACAATGGAGTGTGTGTTGACTAACTGGAGGAATGAAGCCCCTATATAACGCACAATTTCTACACTTCAGAAAAAACAGCAGAGAGCTTGGAAACAGATTCATTCAGAAAAACGCTGACCTCAATTATAGCTGACATGGGTACCAGTTTCCACTGTACACCATGATCTGGAGAAAATCTCATGCCAATTTGATGCTCTTACACTTTGTGAACAGCTATTAAAGCATTCATAGTGTGGACATTATGAATTTGTATGGGTTTGTAGTCGACTTCAAAAACAATGTCCTGAGAATCAGGCAAGAAGAAGTAATGTTCTCTATAACAAACATGTCAGAAAAATCAATGGACATTACAAATCAAGTGGCCATAAGTATCCCGCCAAACTCCGTAAAGTCATCACGATTAAAACCGATACTATGGGGAACCAACCTGTGCTCTATATTTGGACCACAGGTAGTCACCACACTGGGTATACTAACTGACACAAATTTAGTAAAACCAGACACAATTGGAAATGTTCCTATTAGAGTAGCAAATATTATGGACCAGGCTGTCACTTTACAAAGCAATACACATGAGTAAAATTTCTCCTGTGGGTTGGGTAGCAGGAAAGACACAACAAAGACCCAGGGCTTCAAACACTTCAAAATTACCACAGGAACTTAAGGAGCTGTTGAACTGATATTCTTCCTATATTCTGTCAATAGCTAAGGTTACAGAATTCAGTCAGTTTTTATATGAATTTAAAGATTTATACAGTATAATTATAAAATAATTATAGCTTTACGCTTCTTTCAGAATTGTAGCCAAAAAAACTACAACTCTTTCACTTGATTTCAAGCTTTTCGACCTTTTCAATACGGAGTGATGAATGTATAACATGTATTATTATAATATGTTATATATATTATAATATACATTAGTTACAAAGAAAGCACATCAGATGACAGACGGGTGTTGGAGTGGCAACCGTGATTATTACATGTTTCACTTTACAATTGTCTGTTTTTGATCTTAAGATTAGTAGCAAGGATTGTTGGTTGTCTAAGGGTGACAGACCCTCTTGGGTTTTGTTGTCCTTGCATGTCCAAGTATCACTAATGATTTGTTTACACTATTCCAACCGGAACAGTAATATTTTAGATAAGAATTTTACAAATTTTCCCCCTTTTTTGCCTGAACCTGCTTTCATTTGTTATGAGCTACATTAGACACACCCACTAGGAGCGGCGTCAGTTCTTTTGGGGGGTTTATTGAATTGGTTGACACATTGTTGTTAGTACCACACACACAACCTCAATGTGTCAACCAATTCAAACTACAGCACTAATCGCCAAAGTGGAACTGACAGCGCTCCTGGCGGCTGCTTTTGACAAAGCTCACACGGAGCAAAAGCTAGTTCAGGGGAAAAAGTAAACTAATTTTGTTATTAATTTTCATGGCAAGGAAAGGTATCCCACAACATCTAACTATAGCAATACAGAGTCTGTATATGGAGAATAAAATCTTAATAGAATCAGGGAGACCGAGAACAGCTCCTAGAGCTGGTCTGATCAAGTGTGGAGTACGACAAGGGTGTCCATTATCACCTTCCCTTTTTAATTTATATATTGATGATGTCATACAAAACTGGCAGATGTGTCTTCCAGACCATTTTATGAATGATCACTCTACAATTGACACTTTGTTGTTTGCGGACAATAAGGCTATTTTGTCGGACTCTGAAAACAGAGTGCAGATGGGTATACATTTGTTAAATGGAATCTGCAAAGATTTTGGACTGCAGATATCCAAAATTAAAACCAAGGGGATGGCTTTTTGTGGAACTGATCCTGTACAGGCAAAAATTGTTATAGATGGTACTGTCTTGGAACAAGTTAGCAGTTTTTAATACCTGGGCTACAGTGTGTCTTATAATGCAAGCAACGATGCATAGCATATATATACAGGACACAATGTGTCCTATAATGCAAGCAATGTGGTGCATAAGTTACATAAGTTCAACGTTATGTGCGGGACCATCAGGCGAACCCGTAAGTCAGCAAAGTAAAGTAACATGCCTGAAATTCTACAAGGTGATGGCTCTTCCCACACTTCTTTATGGGTCTGAGAATTGGACTTTAACGAAAGGCCAGGAACTGAATATTATGAGTATACTCGACAGGATCGCCCAGTATCGGTTGAATTGGTGGGAGTATCTTTGCCAAATGGATGACTGCCGCATCCCCAAACAACAACTATGGAACTATAAGCCGAGGATACGGAGAGGTGTAGGACGTCCAAGGAAGCGCTGGAGTGACCAGCTGTAATATTTGCCTATTTGAGACCAGAACAAACCATTCTTGGTTTAAATCTTGAGGATGATGATGATGAATTTTTATCTAAAATATTGGTGTTTTGGTTGGAATAGCGTATTCAAATCATTGATGATGGATAGTCACAATTACTGGGGATCAATAGATATAAAGAGATAGGGGAAAGTTATTCATTAATTTCAATTTGTCATAGTTTGAGTTTCAGTTCTACAAGGCAAATGAAAACTGGTAATCGCTCAACTGAATGATTCAAAACTTAGTAACAAAACTCATTAGGACTTGCTTACAGAACTTCCTGAAGTATTGAAAACTGAGAATAATATAATTTTCCATTACAGGATGATATAAATGAAATAAATAAGAGCATTTTTATAGTTTTAATGTTTAACAAAATAATATGAAGAAATCTCAATTACATTCTGCAGTATAGTTTATATTAGCCAATGTTACGTCTGCAAGCGTCCTGCGTCTGAAACATGTCTTTCATTTCATTTGATATTTCACGAAGAATAACAGTAACATAAATTACTCTTTAACAATTATGCCATGTCATGTCTTCATAATTCAATTTACATTTAATTACATTTTAAGTATAGTAAAACAAACCTGCATGGATAATCAATATACAAGTACCAATCAATACACATGAAATAACTGTCCAAGTACAGTAACTACTATTGTATTGTATGCAATGACCTTTAGTGTCCCTGACTTAGAGCTATCAATACTGCATTTTACTTACAGTCTTGTCTATTTAAAACAACATTTACAATTCTACACACACACATACATACAGAGTAAAAAAAAAAAACTAAAATAATCTTTTAGCTATCTAAAGATTCAAAATTAACATATCATAAGAATAATAAACAAGCTAGAATTCTGCTTCTTTTAGTTAAACTTGAGAAGAGATACCACAAAAAATAAATACAAATTTAGACACACAGATTCTTCAGATTTCATATCACTTTGAATAAATTACTGTACCATAAATTAAATATATATTATTGAAGATTAATCCATCTGCTATGCCTGATCATAAACCGGCCAACTGTCCCTTCCAATTCACAAATCTTTATTAAAAAGTGACAGCAGTCAGAATTTGTTCTTCATCAGTTCAGAAAACCAGTTTATGTACACAAATTATCACTACTGACTAGAAATGTCTTCACACTTATGATTCTGGTTTTATTATTTTACTAACGCATCTCAAGTTTGTAAAATGCAGACACATTCTTAGCATATTAATGATCATTATTTTAGTTAATTTTATTTTTACAAACCCAGACTTTACGTTTTGCCAAATAAAAAGTATGTGGTCTCTTTTTTAAGAACTTCAGTACACACGGTCAATAAGTAATGGGTTGAGTCCGCATAATTTACAGACCCAGAAACGTGGGGAGGTCAGACTTCAGGCACTTCACTGACTTATACTACAGTTTTGAATCAATTCATCGGATTACACATTTGGAAACATGCCACGTGTGCTAAATATGAAAACAGTCGCAAGGTGTTGAAACCATGGCATAACTATTTCTTTTATCTAGCAAAGCCACATTGAAGACCTTCAAGACCCATATCAGTACGAATTTCTAATAAAGCTGCAGTAAACCCATTTTCATTAATCACTTTACTAAAATAAAAACAATATTAATTGATGACTCGTTGGGCACTTGGTGAAACATATTAATACAAAGGTTTTGTAAAATATATAAAAACACTTGGTAAGTTTCACAAATTTTTTAATTAACTCTGACAGCTGTTTCGACTAACTTAAGCCATTGTCAAAGAGTGAGTGAATGAAATTACTGAACACAGGATGTTAGAGTAGTGTAGGTGGTAAACATCTGTTTAGGGCGTATCTGGAACATCTGTGTTGTGATGGCGAGGGGTGGGGAGTGTGTGCATGAGACAAGGGAAGGTCTGGTGTCTTTAAAAACTAAATACAATCATGAATGCAAAATATAAAATTAACTGAACTAAATATAAACTGAATGCAAAATTTAAAATAATGATGAACATTCAAAATAATATAAAATAAACTAAACTAAATAACAGATTTTAATAAAGGGATACACAAAATTCAGTCTGTTCATTGGTTAAATTTTTGTTATTTTTTATTGCTTTTTTAATTTCTAAAATTTCTAACAAATCCATTTTTCTACCTTTTTGTATGTTGTGGAGTAGTGTTATGTTTTTTGTGTCTATAAAGTGATTGTGTTGTAAGCAATGATCTGCAAAACCTGTATTAGATGTATTGGTTAAAATCGCCTTCTTATGTTCAGAAATGCGATGTTTCAGAGCACGGCCACATTGTCCGATATAAATAGCATCGCATTCTGCACAGTGTATTTCATAAACTCCATTTTTCTCCAGTGTATTAGATTTTTCTTTATTATTGACTAGTAGTGAAAAAAGATTACGTTTGTTTACTGATACCATGTTAAGACCATGGTTTTTTAACCTATTATTAATCTTATCTGTTATACACGGAATGTAATTTGTTAAGTGAAATTTTTTGTTACCCTGATCTGGCTCTATGGAATCAAATTCTTTTAAAGTAATTTTCTTCTGTTTTTTAAAATTAAAGAGTTAATTATTCTTTCATCATAACCGTTATTTACAATTTACACTTGAAACAGAAAATATGAAAAGTTAAAATTTTTTGGATCTTACCATTACTAGATCACAAAATAATCTTAGTTTTCAGATATATAGAAAACCTACTTTTACAGATACCGTTATACATAAACAATCACTAACATCATGGCACATAAAATTAAGCAGTTTTCATGCAATGGTTAATCGTCTCCTTATAGTTCCTTTATCCAAAGAAAATTTCAATAAAGAGGTAGATATTATAAAAGCCATAGCACAAAATAACGGTTATGATGAAAGAATAATTAACTCTTTAATTTTAAAAAAACAGAAGAAAATTACTTTAAAAGAATTTTATTCCATAGAGCCAGATCAGGGTAACAAAAAATTTCACTTAACAAATTACATTCCGTGTATAACAGATAAGATTAATAATAGGTTAAAAAACCATGGTCTTAACATGGTATCAGTAAACAAACGTAATCTTTTTTCACTACTAGTCAATAATAAAGAAAAATCTAATACACTGGAGAAAAATGGAGTTTATGAAATACACTGTGCAGAATGTGATGCTATTTATATCGGACAATGTGGCCGTGCTCTGAAACATCGCATTTCTGAACATAAGAAGGCGATTTTAACCAATACATCTAATACAGGTTTTGCAGATCATTGCTTACAACACAATCACTTTATAGACACAAAAAACATAACACTACTCCACAACATACAAAAAGGTAGAAAAATGGATTTGTTAGAAATTTTAGAAATTAAAAAAGCAATAAAAAATAACAAAAATTTAACCAATGAACAGACTGAATTTTGTGTATCCCCTTTATTAAAATCTGTTATTTAGTTTAGTTTATTTTATATTATTTTGAATGTTCATCATTATTTTAAATTTTGCATTCAGTTTATATTTAGTTCAGTTAATTTTATATTTTGCATTCATGATTGTATTTAGTTTTTAAAGACACCAGACCTTCCCTTGTCTCATGCACACTCCCCACCCCTCGCCATCACAACACAGATGTTCCAGATACGCCCTAAACAGATGTTTACCACCTACACTACTCTAACATCCTGTGTTCAGTAATTTCATTCACTCGCTCTTTGACAATGGCTTAAGTTAGTCGAAACAGCTGTCAGAGTTAATTAAAAAATTTGTGAAACTTACCAAGTGTTTTTATATATTTTACAAAACCTTTGAACCTTTGTAATAAAAACAATGTTTTCATATAAACTGTTTGAACTGTCTACACGTATTCTAATTATAATTCTCTGTATCAACTATTCTGAAAAGACACGTGAAAAGATTCAATTTATAACCAGCTTCCATTATAATAATAAAATAGTGATGACATAGACAAATATCTTAACAGCTAAAAACCTTTTGTCATTGCATTGCATTATGGATGTGGGGTGTCTTTGCACCCGTGGCTTGTTTGCAGCATCTGGAACGTGTCCAATGGCTGCCAGAAGTAAACCTTTTGTCAAAAATATCTTACCCTACATATACATGAAACAGAGCATTCCTTTCAAATCCAACAAGTAAGAAGCAAGAGAATAAAGTTCAGACCATGAGATGATGACCTGAGACATGTTAAATATTGGACTAGGTCTGATAGGTTCAGAAACAGAGACATGTGGTATAATTTACATACACAAAATCTAAATTATAAGGAAAAAAGTACAGATATATATGGTAAAATACTTAAAAATGAGCAAGAATAAATACCTTTAAAAATGAGCAAGAATAAATACCTAGTGAAAGCGTTTATAAATATATGAACACAATAAACATATATAAGTTAAAGTGTTTATAATTGTAAAAAAAAATAAAAAAAAATGGTATGTCTAAGACAAATAGGACTAAAACGGTAATTACCTGCATACATGGAGAAAGTGTACAGACTCTGCACTTGCAATGATGACAATTTGATAAGAAAACAATTATAATAATAATTGGAATAAGAATTATTAAAGACTAGGAAGGTGTGAACAAAAGAATCTTAATTGCGTTTAACGACTTACATATGAACAGCAGACACCTCGAGTTTAACTAATTTGGCACACTAAAACTGCAACATAATGGATAGTTTTGAACAAAATGTGTGGCTGTAACCTCAACAGTTTAATTCTTGAGTGATTACAATGACAGAGAATTTGGGAATTTTCTAGGCAGGAAAGTTAATGTTAATGACACATACTTTTTGGTCAAACACACAAAAAACTCGTTTTATATAGTAGCTTATTTTCTGTTGTCTTTATCATACACAAAGTAATTCATACTTTGTAATACACGAATAATTTTCAATATTTTGTCACACAATACAGAGACACTTAAATAATTCTTGGATTTCGTTGTCCATGACGTGTCCGTTACTTAACTAAATATCACTATAATATTGACGACTCGGAACACTAAGTTTTTTATAAGTAAAAACGTAAAGTTTTACCTTACAGCCTAAACTGACTTTCACCTATAGAAGGCTTCATCAGAGCCTCTGATGAAGCCTTCTATAGGTGAAAGCCGGTTTAGGCTGTAAGGTAAAACTTTACGTTTTTACTTATAAAAAACTTAGTGTTCCGAGTCGTCAATATTATAGTGATATTTACTTAAATAATATTTTGTATTTTTTTGGTGAAGGGTTTGTGAGGATGTGAGGATCAGTCAAAAATATAACACAAATTTTAACTTATTTGTGTCAACATTTCGACAATGTTTATTATCATCATCAGGACCTGTGTAGGAATATAAAAGAAATGTCATAGACACAACAGAACAATTATTTGAGCGAACGTGTGTGTGTGTGTGCGCGCGCGCGCGCGCGCGTGCATCATACACAGTTCCGATGATGACAATAAACACTGTCATAACGTCGACACAAATAAGTTAAAATTTGTGTTATATTTTTAACCGATCCTCACAAAACCTTCACTGAAAAATTCATTGATTGACGATCACTACGAATTTAAGGATTTAAATATTTTGTATATTTATATGGATTCAAATGTTACAAACTTTTGGGACCATAACAGTAATGTGCTTTATGTTTTATAACTACTTATAATTTATAGTTAAAGTTTTCATTTAATATTTACATTTTGAATGTATTCTAAAAACGCAATATAAAAAAAGGTAAGGTTAAGGTAAGGTCAGATAAGGTTCATAATTATGAAGCACATTTTAAAAACTGGAAATAATATACCGAACTGTTATAAAAATGCAAGCTATAAAAAATGTCTAAACCAAAGCACATGCTCAATTCACATTTATGCAATTCCTAATACAATCGTTCTGAAAATCTTTACTTTTAATCTATTGAAATTCATATATGCAGACAGATTTTCTCTAAATAGTATATATAAAATTATACTCTTCTAGGTGAAAGATTTTTATAGGAGATGGAAATAATTTTTATTGAAGTATACAAAGGTTTCTTATTAATGACAAGATTTTTAGCTCTTCGTGTATTAAAAGTCACTTGGATAATTAATTAGATGACAGACCAACAGACTCACTAATCAAGCAACATCCAATATATCATCCATCAAGAAAAAATTGATGGAGTACAAAACCAATTACAAGTCACACAAATAACAATAACTAACTCTTATATAAACATTTTTGATAGACAAGATACAATTCTAAAGTTGCATAATGTTTAGTTTATTTTTTTATTGTCATTTTCTTCAAAGACAGGTACACTTTAAAAGCCAGCCTTTGTTTTTATACAAATCCCACTGCTATGAACAAATAAAATAAATTTGTTACAAACACATTCTGTGTGCTTTGTTTATAGCAAACAGAGTGTTTACTCTGATGACATCATAACATTTTTGTTTGAATACCAGTTTTGTAATAATTTATATAAGAAGAGGTACACATTTATATGTTTATATAAAGAAAAACAACTTAAACTACCAATACCATACCTCTTTAAAACAAACAACTGCTTGAAATTAAAAAGTGACTTTCCAATTATGTAAATGAGACATGAAAAGAACTGATGGTACCTCAGAACTGGTACACTTCCTGTAATGAGAATGAGATAGGCATTGTGCACTGGTTTGTAACATTACCTGTATAATGTAATATATGAAAGTCTACATTGTTTATACATACATATGTCAATTTATTTAAATGCAATCACATACATTCATCCATTTATGTGGAGATTGTACGTACTTAAGTAAATCTATCATGTGTGTGTGTGTGTGTGTGTGTGTGTGTGTGTGTGTGTGTGTGTGTGTGTGTGTGTGTGTGTGTGTGTGTGTGTGTGTGTGTGTGTGTGTGTGTGTGTGTGTGTGTGTGTGTGTGTGTGTGTGTGTGTGTGTGCGTGTGTGCGTGCATACAGAATGTGTATGTGTATAGTGTATACTAAACATGGAATTGTATTTAACGTATTTTCTTTAATTAATGTTTTCTTTAATTGACATTTATATTCAGATTACATCAAGAATAGCCTCAAATTTGAATTAAAGTTTGTATACATCAAATCCAAAGTTATAAAATCCAAAATTTTATATAGCCTCATATATACATGTTTATATATACATACATTATACTACTAGATGCATTACACACACACACACACACACACACACAGTTCAAGTACTTAAAATATATTTCATACTACTCCATTTGAACTTTGTAACATTTATATGACATTTTAAATACCATTAACCAATGTGAGTGTGTGCATACATACACACACACACACACATGCATGTATAATCCTAACATCTGATAACCAAACATATCCCCACAAAAGTTACACATAAACCAGATGCACATAAACCATATGAAAGTGTAATGTAATTTTAATAAATTAACAAAAAGGAAGAACAAAAATATAAATTAGCAAAAACAAAATATTAAATTTTGTTGAAATGGAAGACTATCGTACAAAAGGAGATCAGCAATTATTTTTACTAAGCCAAGCCTCTATTATTTTACACATTTTTTATTTAGAAAGAACTTTCTGACTGTTAACTTTATTTTTTTTATTAGAAATAATGCAGTTAAAAAATTGGTCTAAAAAACTCTAAAAAACTTAATTTGCAATTACATTTCACAATGTAATAAAGTACATTAATACACATAGTGTTTTGTGTTGGCCAGTCTAATTCTCTTGGCTACAAAAATTAATTGCTCTGAGTTATTGTAATTACAAGTTTCATTCTTTTATCTAATTTCAGTATACAACAATACTGTTAATTTTCTATTCCATTATTGAGCTACACGAATCCTCATGTTTGACAATCTAGACCTCCTCTGACCTCAATCAGATTATCAATCTAATGTACTTATATAAATATTTTTAAAAATAATGAATTCAAAAGACAAACTTTACATGCATAATAATGATCCAAAATTTCTTCTAAAAAACTATATACACAACTGATTAACTTATGCACAATATACAAAATTTATAATATGGATTAGACATCAATAATACTGTTTATTGTTTTCAATTTGATAACTTTAAATTTTTCATTTACAAAAACTGTAAATCTTCAACTTTTCATTTACAAAAACTATAAAACCTATCTTTCCACTTTTTACAGCCAAACCTTGTTTCACCTGTAAAACATTAGATAAATTGTAAAAATATATAACAATAAATATCCACATTTAACGGTGCATACAGAACTAATCGACACCTACAATTCTGCAAAACGAGCAATCCACATTTCTGTTGCACAGAACTGCACAATATGCTCTCTATTAATGATAAAAATGCGTTACTATAAACTACACTGTGCATACTGAATAAGTTGTGAGATTCTTAATAGGAAGTTCAGAAACAACTGCCAACTTGAGAAGTGGAAAAGAATGTCCAAACAACTAATTGCTATTATTCACCTGTAACGACAGTGTAGAACCATTTTTGATCATCTCACTAGACAACATTCATTGGAGACAATTTTAAATCACCTCACACAACAAACAGGACTGAAGTAGAAACCTACAATTTAACATTCTAGTGTAAAAGTGAAGTGAAAACGGCAGATAACATCCAGTTTCACACCGTTATTCTCTTTCCTTAATTAAAACCTTTGCACGCGAGAAAACACACACACACACAACACAATTATTTATGCTCTGAGTAGTACACACAGTCAAGTTTCACTCAACGTTCTTCCTACTTCTGTTTTTACACACACACTCACACACAGTGATTTTTATCAACATGTTTAACTTTTAATTTATGATTTTCAAAAAATTTCTTTCTTCCAGAATATATTTCACGTTAAGTGATTCGCATATATCATGACATCTGATTAATGACACACATTCGCGCTGCTTATATTAGTGCAGTGCTTCCTTCTATCACATCTGACATAACAGATATTTGCTCTAGTAAAATGTTCACATATTTCCAAATGTCTGTTTATTAACAGACACATCATAACAATATATATGTTTAAAATCCTATGCAATTTTGACACCACATCTTACCAAATTAAAAAAAAAAAAAGTTGTAGAATATTTCTATAAATTGTATATCACAAGAAAATTAAAAAAAAACTATATTTTTCCTAATTATAAGTATAACACTACTGACTCGGAACACAAAGTTTTTTATTGGTAAAAATTGAAAATTTTTACCTCAACCTGAACCAGTTTTCATTTATTATAAGCTTCGTCAGAGGCTGCCACTGGGAGTGCTGTCCGTCTGGTTCTTGTTGACGGCACAACATTGAAAGATCAATGTTGTGTGTGTGCGGGGTGTGATATGTTCGAATAATATGTGTGATTTGAATTATGTCTGTTCGTTTAGGATGTCGTTTTTATGTGTTTTTGTGTGTTTGTACATTTCCAATTGTTCAAGAGTGTCTAGTTTTTGGCCTTTTGTGTGTACGTGTAGAATATCCATGTTATAGTCGATGTTTGTGTATGTGCGGTTTGCTTCAATGAGGTGGTTTGCAAAGGTGGATTCGGTAGTGGGTGTAGTTCCTTTCTTTGTTCAATGTATCTCTGTTTGAAGCAACATCCTGTCTGGCCTATGTAGAATTTGTTGCAATCTGAGCAATTTAGTTTGTAAACACAGGTAAATCAAATTTGTTTTGTTCTTTGCGTGTGGGTTTTGATAGTGTTTGTTCTGTGTTTTGTTTGTAGTTTTGTGTGGATTCTGTATCCTCCTTTTTTAAATTTGTAGGCTATTTTTTCATTGCGGTTATTGATCTATGTTAGTGTTATGAATTTGTTGTTTTCTGTCTCTATCTGTTGTTTGTTTTGTGTAGGAGTTTATTCACTATTGTTCTGTTGTATCTGTTGGATTCTGCTAAACATTTTCTCATGTTTAGTTTGTCTTTGTAGTCTTTTTCATCCAGTGGGATGTTGTTTAGTCTGTGTATCATAGTATATTTTTGTCATGGTATCATGTTTATTTTTCCAACTATAATCTTTACCTATTAAATTCTAATTTACCATTTAGATCTCTTTATTTAACTACTTATGCAAATTTCCTTTCAAATTTTTCAAAAATCTATACTTATATCTTGGACAGATAATTTGGAACAGATTTAAGTTTACACTTTGTCATACTGTAGGCTATTTAGAAAACGTGGGGCGGTATTAACTCTCAGTTTCTATGTAATTCAAATTAAAAATAACTTTGATATTTAAACTTGTTTCAGTTTTTGTGAGTAACTTTCTTGTAGTCTACTTTATATTTAATACATATCAGGAGCTCGGAGGAGAAACGGCGAATCAAAAAAAATCAATTTTTTTTTCAGAATCCTATTTTCTGACATGTAAACAACATTTTCATTATTTTCATTCAATTAATTTAAATTATAGAATATTCTTAATTTTTTTATTATTTATATTTTACTTATTTCTTGGATTCCGTTGTCCATGACGTGTCCGTTACTTAACTAAATACAACTATTATATTAACGACTCGGAACACAAAGTTTTTTATAAGTAAAAACATAAAGTTTTACCTTACAACCTGAACCGGTTTTCACCTTTAAAAGGCTTCTTCAGAGGTTGCCGCTGGTAGCGCTGTCCGTCCTGTTGTGGGCGACAGAATCGAATTTCGAAAGATCGATGTTGTGTGTATGGGGTGAGATGTGTTCGAATAATGCGTGCGATTTGAATTGTTTCTGTTCGTTTAGCACGTCGTTTTTATTTGTTTTCGTGTGTTTGTATATTTCCAATTGTTCTAGAGTGTCTAGTTTTCAGCCTTTTGTGTGTACGTGTAGAATGTTCATGTTATTGTCGATGTTTTTGTATGTGTGGTTTGCTTCGATGAGGTGGTTCGCCCATAACAGGACGGACAGCACTACCAGCGGCAACCTCTGAAGAAGCCTTTTAAAGGTGAAAACCGGTTCAGGTTGTAAGGTAAAACTTTATGTTTTTACTTATAAAAAACTTTGTGTTCCGAGTCGTTAATATAATAGTTGTATTTATTTTACTTATTGTTAACTATTTATAAATAAGTGTAAAATAATCAGAATCTGTGTTTTAATACTGAAATACACATTTATTCACCCTTTCTATCCTAAGAGTATTCACAAACTTTAAACACCATTTCGCAAGACCATGATTTTCATGTTCACTCTTTCTACTCCCACAGCTCCTGATATGGAAGTACACTGTATTAATTTGCATTCTTCTTTTCAATTTGGCTAACAGCCTGCCTGTTCCATTTATCAGAGGCAAAAAATCTTTCCATCTTTTCTCAGTCATGCAGCCCTGACTGTCATAAGTCTTTCTGTTGACTTATTATCTTGGCGCACTCTTACTAATCTATACTCATTCAGCCTGTCAGTATGTTGGGTCCACTTCATCCTTCTTCTTGCCATCCAATCTTCTGTGTTGTCCTTACTGTAAAGGCAACTTTAGAATTCTCATTTCCCTCTAGTTCTTCTCACCTGCCTAGTTTTCCTCTGTAATCCTATAATTTCTGATCCTCAATTTACAATTTTGCCTTCATTGTACCACTCCTTATGTCTGCAGAGTATGTTAATACCAGCCTTGTTACTTATGTTCTCAGCTTTGTCTCATGTTCCTACTTGTGGATAGTACATTACTATAATTTTTACACACCCACACAGTGATGTTTAAATTTTAATTTATGATTTTCAAAAAATTTCTTTCTTCCAGAATATATTTCATGTTAAGTGATTCGCATATATCACGATATCTGATTAATGACACACACTCGCACTGCTTATATTAGTGCAGTGCTTCCTTCTATCACATCTGACACAATAGACATTTGCTCTAGTAAAATGTTGACATATTTCTAAACTCCTGTTTATTAATACACACATCGTAACAATACTCCTTGTGTCTGCAGAGTATCTTAATACCAGCCTTGTTACTTATGTTCTCACCTTTGTCTCATATTTGTTACGCCAAATCATATGACCCAGGCTGCCAGCTATTCTATTATCCAGCATGATTTGTTCTTAAATACCCACCGGAGTTCTTAAGATGCACTCCGAGGTAATTTATCTGCTCAACAGGTTCATTACTCAGGAAATAGTAATTAGAAACAAAATTAAAAGTTAATACACATGTCAAATTTTGTTTCAAAGATGTTTGCCATCTATAGGGCTGTCAGAAAACGAAATATAAAAGTAGTGAATTATTTATACGACTGAAATTACAATCTACATTTCCTGAAATAATTTCAAGAATTTTACCATTCTATAACATTTGATTTAAATACTGTATAACATTTGACGCCAGGCCCTTAACATAGTATTCCTTTGCCCATGCCGGGCCATTTTTGCATATATTTAAAATGTTGTATCTTCTAAACTATATAGTAAACAAATATACTACCTATGTGTTTATGAAAATCTTAGTGTCTTCTTTAAAATGGTGTATACTATATGTCATTGTGTTGGTTATTTTCCCTGAAATTGCTTTTAGAAAAAGTGACATTTTTGGAAGAAAAAAATTGGCCAAAACACTAGTTGTTACTAGAAACTCGCAATTTTATTTTTACTTGTCAGAAATGGATTAAACAATACATTACATAATGTTTATAATATACATTGGTTTATAAACTTTTGTAATTTTTTTATAAGAAACGCTTGTCTGACATTTTGACACGTAAGTGGTGTTTAGCCAACTGACATAACAGTTTACCGCGCACTGTTTCATGTCAACTGAACCTAAGAAAGGGAACACATATGCGATCTAGCTGATGATTTGGGTACTAAAAGGCCTGACATCATTTCAAAACAGCTCCAAGGATGTCTTTATACATATGGAATCATGCAAAACACATTTAAACTTCGGGATGTCAATTGACATCCATCGGCATTCTCGGAAGTTTTCAAAGGATGTCAACTGACGTCCATCGGTGTCAAAAAAGTGTTATACAACAGTGGCAGCTTGCAAGTAAAATGATTTGTTCCATTTGTAATCCATTTTGTTCAGCACAAAACTAAAGTAACTAGTATGCTCCCTGAGCTGCAGAACTCACTCACATTAACAACACACATGCACAACAACACATAACAACTTACATTTATTATTAGATTAATGTTGATATTATATAATTTTTAAATTATAAGAAAAAACACAAAACTCCTTATTACTGTACTATATATTGCAACGATACAGCCATATGCTGTATTGATCATTGATTTAAATAAATATAAAATTTGTAAATTATTATAAGTTTGGGGTAAATGGACAGGTCTGGGATTGTAAAAATGTTTCATTGTTATACTAAGGGAGAAATTAACCTGTTCCAACAGGCAAAGAACACCTGCTCGATTGTAAGTGTGCTACGCGTGTATGTTGTGTGTGTTAATGATTAATGTACAGACAGGAATCTCAGCTACCATCCCCAATTAATTACTAAAATAATTATTTTAATTCACTGTGTGAAAACTAATTAGTGTATAAACAAACAAAAGGCACCAAAGTGTGTGTAAATTTTATAGGTATCCACAGTAAGAAAATGATGTTAACAGGACACACTACACGAAGTCAGTGCGAAATAAATGTGCCAAAATATGCAAATTACACTAAGACACTCAAATTAATACAGTGAGTGCTTAATCAAATTAGCTATGATTTTTGCTATCTCAATTCTGTACAAAACATTGCCATTTGCAAAAAATTGCAAATATATGAAAAGGTTCGGGAGTGGGGGCTATCATGTGATCTGCAGGTCTCGACAGGACAATTTCAGAACCAACAGGTGCGGAATCTCGAGAGGGTATAAATTAAGAGTTCGACTGGAAGCCCTTCTCTTCTTAATAAAACACAGTTGCAGTCGGACATGCTGCCCGTCGGCAGAACAGTTTTATTTTGTTATAAGTCTCATCTACGAACGAATAAAGACATTCAGTAATTATGTTTACACTATTTCGGGAAACGTAGAGTACCGGGACCGTTACGGTCAGCAAGAGTATCAACAGAGAAGCTACAAAGAGCAAAACACGAGATGCTAGACGTTAGGAGATGCTTTTTAGACGCCTAACAGCCGAACGAGATCCACCTTGCAGCAGATAGTAATTCTCTAGGACGGACCACACACTGCTAGAGAACGACGCTGGATTCTGGACATATCCAGGACCATGCCAAGCCAGGAGTAATGGAAACCCAACTCTGGACAAAGCTGTACCCCGTCAATAAGTAGTAAGGTCATCAAAACTCGAGGTGACATGCGTAATGCATTTATAAATGATTTTTTTGTAAGAGCTCATAAAGACTATATAAAGAGACAATGAATTAAAACAAAAAAGTTTATAATTAGGTAAATAATGTAATAGAGTCTTATGTAAATGTTTTAGTCGTAAGAATGAGCGATCGCATATAGATAAATACAAAAAAAAAGTTTAATTTTGAGATAGTATATTTTTTTGTATCAAAGTAAAATAATTTAAATGATTTGATATTTGCATTTTGTAGAAAAGAATAATTTAAATTTTGAATATGAAACAATGCCAGTCTAAGAGTAATTAATATAATTTTAAATTTATTTTTAAAAACATTGGTATAGACTGAGCAAGCTGAGGTCAGATCTGAGTTAAATGAATTCAATTAAAATAAAACTTAATTACATTTAAATTTTATTTTTCTTTATTAAATCAATTTGAATAAATGTCTAGATTAAGATTATTAACATGTCTAGAGGTAAGAGTGTTTTAAATGTGTGTAACACCGTATAGCTTAAGAGATGAACTTAATCATGAGTGATATCTTGATTGGAAATTATTAACAATGTTTTATTATTTATAATGCTTGTTAAAACAATAAACATGAAATTTTAACTACTCATAAATTTACTACTCTTATTATAGTTACACCTGGTATTGTTATAATTATTTACAACCTGCATATACAAAAGGTATCGTATAATTTTGGCTCCCAAAGAACGTGGGGCCACATAAATTACAGTATATCAAATTTATGTTATGTATCGTTGTATAATTTTGGCGCTCCAAGATCGTGGGGCTCCACAAATTAAAATTACATTATATAATTTGTGTTGTTATAATATACATATTTTTTTTTAGTAATATAACAATTGTAGAGCACGGAATCTTACAATAAACACTATTAATTCCAAACATTTGGATTTGGGTTACAATTTCCTTTAGTCTGACACCCAGCTGGATTTTTATAACCTACTTGAAGTTTTTGATCCTTTTTTGGGGGGTCTGGGATCCATAACATTTTAAATTTACAAAACTGTAGGCCTACACTACATTCAGATTTTGGTTAAAATTTTCTTTAATTTGATACTCTATATGGAATTTGGGATTTTATCAAAATTTTGAATCATTTTTGGGCCCTGACAAACCAAAATTTTGAAAACTTGACACTTAATTCAGATTTTAGTTAAAATTCCCTTTAATTTAACATACCACATAAAGTTTTGTAAATTTATCAAAATTTTCACCTACTTTTGGGCCCAGGAAAACCAAAATTTTGAAATTTTCAAAAATAAACACTACATTCCAATTATGGTTAACATTCCTATACAGTTTAGCTTTACATAACTGCATAATGCTTTAAGAAATTTAGAACAATCACACAGAATAATATTATATTCACTAGAAAGTAAAGTTGACAATCAGGTGCTGCCTTTGCTTACAGTAAGTAGTGGTACACACTGCAACTCCAATGTTAGCAAAATATCTAACTTGGTGTTAGAAAACAGCTATCACTATGTACAGCTGTGTTATCACTGTGTACCGCAGGTAGGCAAGTCCGTACACAAATCAGGACGGGCGCTACCAGTACTGTTAAAATATTGGTTTCTGGAGACTGTGGAAGGTCTCAGCCAGTTATAGTTTAACCTCCTACAGTTAAAATACAATTCACTAAAAGCAATAAAATGTGTGATTAATAAACACTTTTTTCCATCTCAGCTAGCTATGGACCATGTTATTTCAACTGTTTACTTCTTGGGATGTTTAACTTTTGCTCAGTATCCCTGCATTCATTTTTAGTGCAGTTACTTTCTTTCTTCAGTCCCATGTCTTGCCTGGCCTCATCATGGGCTCTTCCTAGAAACTCACAGGATCACATTCCCCGATGTCTTCATGAGTGATCCCCACTTCTGCAGATCCTTATCACCTCCATGAACTATCCTCCTTGGTTTTCTTACACAGATCTGATTGATCAATCTCTCCAGTCTCTTTTGTCATGTGACTATAGAAGGCAATACTTTTTTCTCCTGATCGAGTCCATTATCTTTTCCAGATGTTTGTCTAGTTCATGGTTGTACCATCTTCTGTACTTACAGATTTCCCTGAAAATGCCCAAGATTTTTCTCAGGATCTTTCACTTCCTTTGGGTTGTAGTTTCTTGATCAGACTTTTTATGTTAATTGTGAGGCATTCCATTCCATACACAGCCTCCAGTTGAATGACTGGAGAAGTGTCCGAGTTTGGAACTGAAAGATCTGGAAGGTGCAGCTCATCCCTATGTTACTGAATAATAAATACTACTATTAATAATATAACTGACAACATGCACCTATTAATATTTTGCAATATTACTGGTGGTTCTACAACTACACTTACTGTAAAGACATCGCTGATATATAATCTTCCATACATTTCTAATCTTAATTTTCATGTATATACAAAAAAAGTTTGTGTTTTGGAAATGATGAGCTGCTAATTATATTGGTTTATTTCACCTGGACAGGTTCTTTCATTTACAGCATGCTGAGTTTTGGAAATTCTGATCTGAGCCTCTAAAAGGAAGCATCAGTATTTCCCAATTTTTTGTAAAAAAAATCTAGTAGAATCCAAAGGATACAACACAACAATAGTCAATAAACTCCTACACAAAACAAACAACAGACAAAGACAGAAAACAACAAATTCATAACACTAACATACAACAATAACCACACTGAAAAAATAGCCCACAAATTCAAAAAAGCAGGATACAGAATCGCACATAAAACTACAAAAATAGAACATGCACTATCAAAACACACACACAAAGCACAAAACAAATTTGATCTACCTGGTGTTTACAAACTAAATTGCTCAGATTGCAACAAATTCTACACAGGCCAGACAGGACGTTGCTTCAAACGAAGATACATTAAATACACAAAATCACTACACTACACTACCAAATCCACCTTCGCAAACCACCTCATTGAAGCAAACCACATATACACAAACATCGACAACAACATGGATATTCTACACGTACACACAAAAGGCCGAAAATTAGACATGCTTGAACAATTGGAAATATACAAACACACAAAAACACATAAAAATGACATCCTACATGAACAGACACAATTCACATCACACGTATTATTCGAACATATCACACCCCACACACAGAACATCGATCCTTCAAAAGTCGACGCCGTCGCCAAGAACAAGACGGACAGCGCTCCCAGTGGCAGCCTCTGACGAAGCTTATAATAATCAAAAACTGGTTCAGGCTATAAGGTAAAACTTTTATGTTTTTACCAATAAAAAACTTTGTGTTTCGAGTCGGTAGTGATATGCAGTCGAGCTTCCATATAACGAAGTGTCACGGGGCACCGAAAAAAGTTCGTTATATGGAAAATTCGTTAAATAGAAACAAATGAAAAATGGTTTGTATGGTCAACCAAAAAACAAATAAAATGTATGTCTTATTTTATGTGTGTATGGTCGAGTAAAAACACGAATAAAATGTATGTCTTATTTTATTGATAAATAGACAATCCATAAAATAAAAGTGATAACAAATTGAATTGTGATTGAACAGTGAAATTAAAAATAACTTTCCAGTGAAATATGTTAATTATAAAACTGGTTTTATTTAGATAACGTAATTACGTATTATAAAGTATTTTCTAATAAACCATGAAAGTAATGAAAACACAAATTTAAGAGACAACGAAATTAAAAGCTACGCTATTACATACAGTTCTTATTTTGAAAAAGAATCTGTTATCTTAGCTTGGTTATTTATTTGAAAAGATCGTTCTGTTTTCAATGAATGATTCAAGTTTATTTAATGAGAAAAACATCTCATCCGGTACATTTTCTGGTGACATATTCCGTTTCTTATCGTCTTAAAAGCATTCAGTAAATTGTCGGTCGTAACCTTGGAACCAGCTTTTTCTTTTTCGTCTTCATTTTCTTCGAAATCTTCACTCCTATTATTACTTTGCGATGCTTCAGCTTTTCTATCATTAACTTCATTGGTAATCTCTTCATCATCTGGTAATGCTGCTACTTCAACGCAACGATGTGAAGATAGCCACCTAGTTGGACATCTTTACATAAATTAGAACAGTTTTCTAACTTCTCCCAGGCGTCTTAAAAATCTCAGGAATCTCGTCCACATCTGTTTCCGAGTCTGCTACATTCTCATTTTCACGTTCCGTTTTAAAGCCTGCTTTTTTTGAAGCATCATGTTATTGTTTCACCCATGACGTCCTGAGACCATGCTTTTGAAACAGCTTCAATGCATTTTTTTCAATTAAATTAATTTACTGGTGTTAAATGGTTTATTATCATTGATGGCCTTCAAACCATTTGCAAGAATTCACTTGCGATAATGGACTTTAAAATTTTTAATAATCCCCTGGTCCATAGACTGAAGTTTTGCGGTCATGGCGGGGGGGAAACAACCTTAACATTTTTACATATCTCAGAAACAGTTCGTGGTCTGCAGGGCAATTATCAACAAACAATAAAATTTTTTGTTTTTGTTTAATCATTTCGTGGTCAAGTTTCATTAAAAATCTTTTGTAGATTTCAGTAGTCATCCAGGCTTCTGGTTAAAATCGTACTCTGTTTCCAAAGATTTAACTGCTCGGAAACTATGTGGCTGTTGACTTTTCCCTGTAATCAGTTTTAACTTTTCACGTCCGCTCATATTCGCAGCGACCATAACAATCACCCTCTCTTTACTATGCGTCCCGCCGAAACATCTGTCTCCTTTGAAGGGTTTTATCAGGAAGACATTTAAAAAACAGGCCGGTCTCATCGGCATTAAAAATATCGTCATCGTTGTATTCCTGCAATAATTTCGGCAAGACATTTTGTTTCCAAAACACAGTCGTCTTCTTTAACATCAGTACTCTTGCCGCTGACACATTTTTGAAAAATGTCGTGACAGGATTTAAACTTATCCAACCACCCCGTACTGGCTTGAACATCAGAATAGTTTAACATTTTAGCAAATTCTAAAGCTTTCTCTTTTATTAATGCTCCCGATACAGGAATATTTTTTTCATGGAACACGGTAAACCATTTAAGAACCGCCTCGTCTAAATCTTCATAAACACATGTTTTAAAACGTTTTTGATTCGTATTTAACTGCTCAGCATGTTTTTCGATTGATTCGCGATTCTTTAAAATGGTCGATAAAGAATTTGCTAGAATACCGAAACGTAATGAAAGTTCTCGTTTCTTAACTCGACTGTCCACTTCACTAAGAATCTGCAATTTTTCTTTGATTCTTAAAACCTTGCTTTTTGACATTATTGAAGTCACGCTGACAGGTTGACAACTACTGTATACAGTAAATCACTTGAACTCACTAAAACAGAGAACCACACTAAGACAAAGACGAAACCAAAAGAACGTATGTAAACTGTGGAGCAGTAACAGACGGTGGTGGTGGGAGAACTGAACGAGAACATGTAGACGAGTGGGCAGGATCACATTGTTTAAAAGAACCCATTAAACAGGAGGCAGACCTACTACATATGTGCAGGAGGCAGACCTACTCATAAATAGTGCTGTCGTATGGAAAAAAAAAGAAAGTTACTGTTTTCCAATTATTTGAGCAGTAAATTTATGGGAAATTCCAAGTAAGCTGTGTCGAGACAGTTCATCTAACAAACATGATGCAAGCGACTGAGGATCATGTTTAGGAGAAGCAATGAAACCCCAGAATCTTTGAACCTGTTTAACTGTTTCTCTGTCAACGATACACTATGACCATTTGAAAAACATTAGCAACATCAGTAGTCTCATCAGCAATTACAGCCAAATAATCCGCTTCTTGTATCTTATTCGTGGCATATTTCTAACATTATATTTAAAAAATCACTCTGAATGGTTTTTGAGGTGCCCTTAAATGCAGTTGCTTCCTCTAAATGATTTTTCATTGCTGTGTCAAGCTCAGAACTGAATCCAAATAAGCCTCGAAATACACCAGGATCTAATGAAGATTCAGTCTCACTATGACCCCGCAAAGCTAATTCAAAATCTCCACAGAAGCAAATACAGTTTATTATTATATTTAAGACGTACCGATTATTGCGTGCTCTTTTGTTGTGTAAAACAATATTTCGTCTATATTCACTGTCCAGCTGCTGTGCTATAAGTACCAAAAAGAGAAAACTGAAAAGCATTCTTTATATGTACACTTAACGCCTCATGATTTCTTATTTTTTCAGCTAGATGATTAATATCTTTCATTCTGAATTTCGTCCAGGGGTTCCCTCCAAACAATAAACATGGAAAACAAAATAAAGAATTTCTTTCGTCACAACCACATAACCAGGTAGTATTTTCATAATATTCTACTTTAAATGATCGACTAAATTGTCGTACCGCGCAGCTTTTGTGTTAGTGTGACGGTGTATGGCTAGTACTACGCGCCACCAGCTGCTAGTTGCGGTATTCACAGCCAGGAGGCGGCGCTGTTATCTCAGCGCCTACTCAGTTTGCTTCACGATGCTGAGTGCAGCACGCCGTACGGAACCTCCGCCGGGAATTGAACCCAGCACCACGAGCGCATCAATCGTCCGCGTTAACCACTAGACCACCTGGAGGCTCCCTCATCTTATATACAACTGTTTATTCTATGACGGAAATTATTTATCGCTGCCATTTTATACTGCATTGGATGGTATGAATCATTTGGTATTATAACATCCGTATATGTGCTTTTCCTATAAATGTCAAATTTTAGTTTATTTTCTCTTGTTATTCTTATGTTTAAATCTAGGAAATTTATTTCCTTGTTTCCTACTTCCATTTTAAATTTTATACTCTCTTCTAATTTGTTAACCTCTTCAAAAAATACCTTTAATTCTTCATCATCGCCCTCCCATATTAACAAGATATCGTCTACATACCTCATCCATTTCTTAATTTACATGAACTACTTTGAAAATAAAATGTCAACGGTGAAAAATAAAGACAAAATTAGGGATAAATAATTTCTGTCATAGAATAAACAGTTGTATAGAAGATGAGGAAACAGAAAGAAAGAAATAGAAAGAATAAAAATAATTGTAAAAAACAACAAGTATAATACGAATGTAGTAGATAAAATATTTAATAATATAAAACGAAGAGAAGAAACAAAAAATGAGAATAGTAAAGAAAAGAAGGAGTATAAGGGATCCATATCATATATAGGTTATAACACAAGAAAGATACAAAAATGTTTTAGAAAATATAATATAGAGGTAGCGGTTAAAAAATCGAAAACTGTGTTTGATATAATAAAAACTACGAATTTTGAAGATCACATATTGAAGAAAAGTGGAGCATATATGCTTAGTTGTGGGGAATGTGACAAAGTGTATCTGGGCGAAACAGGTCGTCAATTTTGCCAGAGATTTAAAGAATATAAGAGGGGTGAAGGAGAGTTAACGACGAATTCATTATACGCTAGGCATTTTATAGAAGAAGGATATAAATTCACATACCCAATTATAAATTATACGATAATAAAAGTGATGAGTAAAGAAAAAGAAAGAAAATTAAAGGAAGAAGTGGAAATATTAAAAATAAGAAATAAAGATGAAAAAAGACTCATGAATATAAAAACCACATTTGAAAATGAAGAAATATTTAGCAGCTTATTAGACAACAAAGAGTAGAAGATGAGTTAACGTGAATTGTAACGGCTACAAAATTGGTAATGTAAGACAACCCACTATGGGTGGAGCTAAGTAAGACGTTACTCCGTCAGGGGGCGGGGCTAGATAGGTCCGGTAGAACGGTATGTAAGAAGTGAACAGTTTCATACTTCTCTGTTGGTAAATGACCTGAAGATGGCTTGACTGCCGAAAGGGCTCGTCAATACCAAAGATAACATAGTGGTTTGTACAAAATTACTAGTAGAAATAATATTTTTATTACAGGTTGCAAGTTGACATTTTTCTTTGAATAATTCAAAAATCCTTATTTTTACTTTTAAGAACATATTCAAAGCCACACCACAAACATGCATAAGTATAGATATACATTCACATGCAGATGTGTGTGTGTGTGTGTGTGTGTGTGTGTGTGTGTGTGTGTGTGTGTGTGTGTGTGTGTGTGTGTGTGTGTGTGTGTGTGTGTGTGTGTGTGTGTGTGTGTGTGTGTGTGTTTTACTCTATACCATTATGCTTCTTATTAAAAATTATTGAATTCAAGTAAATATCCATGGCAGACTTGGTAGTCCCTCAACAGTAATTAAGTTTCTACATTAAAGATGTGCTGTTTTTTTTCTCAAATAAGAAACATATTTTAAAGCTTAACAAAACTACAACAGAAAATGTAGCTCCAGAATGGAATAGCCCAGAAACAAATGAAGTCTCTTTCTATATATATATATATATATAAAATTTCTTAAGAAGTAACTCTGACATTCTTGCAGGATTTAAATTCATTTAGAAATATCTGAAGTTACTGATACACTCAGTGAAACGACTGTTAATCAATCAACAGGTTAACTAAAACAATAAAGAAATGGACAATCTACTTGCAGAAGTAATTATAATTTGATTGTATATATAAAACAGATTGTAACGGTACAAACCAAGAGGTTTAGTTTCATTTCAAAATAATTGTAAAAAATTTGTAACCAACCCAAGCTGAACAACGTTTTGATCACGAAATTTCGACTTTTTGAACACCTTGTAGTTAATGCGTACCAAGCCGTGCGAGGCACAAGAACAATTAAGTCTGGGAATGTAAATGGTCAAAAGGGGTGCGAATTCATGCGTATGCGCGCGAGTCGGCCAACGGTCACACGATATAAAGCACGTACATACATTCCAGTGCCGAACCTGTGATGGGAACGAAGTAATACAGAATACGTTGACGCGACGCCTAACACCTGGGCGGTTAGGCAACCAACGCACACACACAGTCAGTCGTCGCAGAGCAGTTCAGTTCGTCACCATTACTTAAACAATACAGTTGAATACCAGTCGGCAAACAGAGCGGACATAAAACTAACCGTAGCCTCGGACGATTTTTTGGTAGACCAAAAAGTTCTAAGTAGGTCTACCAAAAGGTGAATTTAAACCGTATAACAGCAAACAGTTTATAATACTGCCAGAAAAATGTTCAGAAGTGAATGCGGATAGTTCCGTGAAGAAGACGAAAACGATATAGTGCACTGTAGTTTAAACCATGTGCCTCCAAATACAAGGAGGAGATAAAGTTACGAGTTCGTATATTTTTTGGCCAGAAGTGTGTCGGTAAAAAGAAGTGGTAATGAGCTCAATAAACGGGGTTTAAAAACAAAGTGTAAAAAGAACGAGAGAATGAGTGATGTAATAAAGGGGGAGAAAGAAAATATTAAGGAGAGTACTGGTTCGTATAATGTATATAGAATTTACATATTTTGATATTGTAACCTGATTAACAAAACTATAGAAAATGTGAAGGAAAAGAAAGAAGTTAATTTTATGGTAAATAAAATAGTATTTGAATTATCATGAATAAGTGTTAAACTATGTTATTACGCAATTACCATTTCCTATTCTGTGCTGAAAAATTCGTCTAACGTTTCCGGGAATCTTCTGAATTGGGGGGAAGTCATATTGCAAAATTGTCCAGTTTTAATTAAGGTAGAGTATAAAGGTTTCCATATCTGTCCTACAAAGATATTGGTGGCGACCCTGAACTTCTGTTGGAAATTATAAAAAGGTAAGTCAGCGAGAAAAGTTCGCAGGTAAGGTTCTGGCAGTTTTTATTTTATTTATTTATTTATAATTAGGGTGTTTCTTAACAAGCTATAAAATTGTCCTACATGTTATGGACGTCAACATACTACATCAATCCAGCGATGAAGATAAGGATCTAATAGATAATATACCCTCAATAGGCTATGCAGTAGGCCCTGTGTCTCTTGGAAGATTATGACGTATTTGGATAAAAAATGATGTCGTTCCCTTTACAGGTATAGTTATTGCACAACTCACATAATTGTGTTGCACGTGTCATCATGTAAAGTTGATACAAATTTAATTTACCAAATTTTTTAAACAAAAATAAACATTAAAAACTTTTACTATTTACATTAAATGCACAAATACTAGGCAGACGTTAAAACCTAGCGAAAAAACAGTTGAATTAACATGGTCCATAGCTGGCCAAAATGAAAAAAAAAAATGTATATAATTATCTTGTTGGTACATCCTCTTCATTCACTTATTTAGAATATTATATATATATTAAACTTTCACTGTGAACACTTGCTTTTTGGTTTTGTTTCCCAGACGTTTCGACGTGGTGTTCATCTTCCTCAGTGGGATTTAAAATACTGAATGTCTGTACAAAGTAACGTTATGGGTTGTAGGTGTGTGTGGTGGGGGTTGCTGGTGGAAGGGAATTGGCGCTGGGATTCAAAGTTTGTTAATAATTAAAAATTTACCTTAATAAACGTCTTGCGACTTCTTCTTATTTCTGTCCTGACGCGTTTCAAAACCTAGGGTTTTATCTTCAGAGGAATCACTCTTCCATCGTCAAACATTAAAAAGTAAAGACACAATGACACATATACACATAATTTAAACACAAACTTAGGCCTTTTCACATTGCACAGTGCGCACTGTATGGAGGTCCAGTTCATAGAGGAAACAATGTATTTGAATTATCATGAATAAGTGTTAAACTATGTTATTACGCAATTACCATTTCCTATTCTGTGCTGAAAAATTCGTCTAACGTTTCCGGGAATCTTCTGAATTGGGGGGAAGTCATATTGCAAAATTGTCCAGTTTTAATTAAGGTAGAGTATAAAGGTTTCCGTATCTGTCCTACAAAGATATTGGTGGCGACCCTGAACTTCTGTTGGAAATTATAAAAAGGTAAGTCAGCGAGAAAAGTTCGCAGGTAAGAACACAAACATGTTCAAAGTTAACAACATGTTCAAAGTTTGTGTTTGAATCAGTGTATCGAAAAGTATGTGTGATCTATAATGTAATTATTCATTTAATATGTTGTTTGGTTGTAGTGTGTGATATCTGTATATTTCAAATTGTTCTGCTGTGTTTAGTTTTCTACTTTTAGGTAAGTAGTGTAGTATTTCCATGTTGTGCTCTATGTTTGTGTAACTGTGGTTTTTGTTTTGTAAATGTGTGGCGAATGTGGAATGTATGTAGTTTGTGGTGAGGGCTTTTACATGTTCAGAATATCTAGAGGAAAAAGATCTTCCCGTCTGGCCGATGTAGAACTGGTGACAGTCATTACAGTTTAATTTATAAACCCCTGTTTTGCTGTATGTGTCTGTGTCTTTGTTAGTATTATTTATGTGTTTCCTGATGGTGTTGTTAGTTCTGTAGGCTACTTTATAATTGTGTTTCCTAAATGTGTTAGCAATTTTGTGTGTGTTGGAATTGTAGTATGTGAGTGTGATGTATTTACTGGGTTGTGTGCTGTTGGTCTTATGCGTTTTACTTTTTGTGTTTAGGATGTGTTTGTGTAGTTTGTTTATTAAATCGGGATTGTATCCATTTTTGACTGCTATATATTTGATTGTGTTGAGTTCTTCTTGGTAGTCATGTGTGTTTAGGGGTATTGAAGTGAGCCTATGGAGCATGTAGTTGAAAGCTGCACGTTTGTGTTGAGTTGGGTGGTTGGATGAGTTATGTATGACCATGTCTGATGTGGTGGGTTTTCTGTATATTTTGTATGTGTGTGTGTTGTTTGTTTTGGTAATTGTAAGGTCCAGGAAGTTTATGCTATTGTTATGTTCTAATTCAAGTGTAAATTTTAATTTTTGGTGTATAGTGTTAATATATTTGTGGAAATTTTCAATTTGTCTTTTGTTGCCGTTGTATAGGAGTAAAATGTCATCAATATATCTGTGCCAATATATTATTTCGTTGGTGTATTTGTTATTGTTTAATATGTGTTCTTGTTCTATGGTATGTACGAATATTTCGGCTAGTATACCTGATATAGGGGAGCCCATGGGTAGTCCATCTGTTTGTGTGTAAACTATGTTATTGTGTGAGAAATAATTTTGTTCAGTGATTATTTTAGTGAGATGGATGATCTCTTTAATGTGTGTTTCAGGTGTGTTATTTAGTTTTAGTAACTGTTCTAATGTGGTTATAGTTTCTTTTATGGGTAAATCGGTGTATAGGTTTGTTATGTCAAATGAAGCTAGTGTTGAATTGTGTGGAATGTGGACATGTTGAGTTTTATTCACCAGATCTAAATTATTTTTGACGGAGGTGTTGTTTGTTAAATTTATGTTATTTCTGATTAATTTATCTAAGTGTCTAGCTATTTTGTGTGCAGGTGCTTGTGTGTTGTTTATAAGTGGCCTGATGGGGATATTAGGTTTGTGTAATTTTGGTAGTGCATTCAGTGTAGGGGGGTTTGGTTTAATTTGTTTCAGATATTTGATGTTGTCAGGTGAGATTATGTGTTTTGTGTTATTTATGATTTTATTTATTTGTTTGTAATATTTGGGGTGGGGTCTTTATTTAATTTGGTTATGTTGTTTTCAGTAAAAAATGTTTCGATTTTGTTATTTAAATCCTGTTTATCTATTATGACGTTTATGTTACCTTTATCTGCTTTGAGTATGGTTAGGTTGTGTTCTTGTAATTTACGTTTTATATTTTTTAGTGTTTGGATTTCGTTGTTACGGTGTTTTTGTTCATATTGTTGTGTGCGTTGAAATTTACGTTTTATATCATGCCGTATAGTGTCATGGTCTTTGTTATGCGTGTGTTGTATGGCCGTTTCAGCATCTATGACTATGTCCTGTATATACCTTTTATTATTGTTGTTATTGGTTGGATTGTTTCCTAAATTGTGTTTTAGACCTTTATCTAATAGGGTTATTTCATCTTTAGTGAAATTGGTCTTTGTTATATTTACTGTACGTGTGTGAAATTTATGTGTCGGTGTAGGGACTGTTTCGTTTCTGCGTGTTAAGATGTTATTGATTTTCCTGTTTTGTCTTTCTTGTATTTTTAATTGGAGTTTCTCTATGTTGTTCCGTGTATGTTGTATTATGTTTTCGACTTCTATGTGGTGTAATATTTGTGCAAGTTTTGCGTGTAGGTTGTATGCTGTTTTGTTTAGTGTATCTTTTTTGTAGTATAAATCCTTGATTATGTTGTCCAGGTGTATTATTTCGGCTTTACGTTTAATTTGTATTGCGGCGTGTGTTTTATTTTATATAGTGATTTGTGCATGTGTGGGTATAATGTTGTGTTTGCGGCATATTTTGTTGTGTGCGATGTTCAAGGAAGTTTTTGTTACCTGTACTCTGACATTTCTGTATTTATGGATGTAGTACGCTGTGTTGGTGGTGTTATAATTATCTTGTTGGTACATCCTCTTCATTCACTTATTTAGAATATTATATATATTGTAACATAACAGAGTTGAGGTTCCCCCACGTTACATAAAAATTGAATGAAACATGGTCAAGGACCATACCCTGAATTAAGGTTGCTCAGTAGTTAATGTATCTGAGAAGTACCTCAAGTCAAAAGAGGCGATGACTAATGTTAAATATAAAAAACCAGACCAATGAATAGTTAAATATAATAAAATGCTTGTTTTTATACTGTAACTTAATGAGGTTTACAGAATATTTATGTTATATTTTGAGTAGTGTAGAAATGAACTGATGTTGTTTAATAGTAATACTTCATCAAAGATTATGGTTGTATTTATGTTAAATTTGTCTTTAGACAATCAAGTATAGTTACCAGTATTAGGCATTATACTAAGTTTAAAGTATTGTCTAAAGTTGAATAATACTGTTGTTTTAATTAATGTTTGTAAACTTGGCCAGGAGGCTGATCAGTGTTTCATGTTTGACAAGTAGTTCTGACAATTATATTATAAATTAATGAAGGGTTCCAGAACCAGTTAATTAATGTAATAAAGTAACCACCAGTAAATTAAAATTAATGTAATTAACCATGTAACCAATAATTAATTGTACAGTAGGTCAGGTAAAAGAAAATTAAGTTAAAGAACCAAATAATGTTATAACGGTTGTAAGAAAATCTATAGGCCTAAATTCCATATTAGTGAAAGGAAATTAATACCTTTTTAAGAAATCCAGTCCAACGACTATGGTAAAACATTTACTGTTTAAGAAGGAAGGTTAGGGGAGAATTTTAGGTAATTTAATATTAATCCAAGCATGGAGTATTTTATTGGAAAATAGTAGTAATATTCTATAATGCCGGCTCAAGGATATTTAGAAAAGGTGGTTGTTAAGGCAACTGAAATGGACATGAGTTGTTTATTTGAATGATTCGTGCTGATTGTTACAAGCTATTAGGTTGAGATGGCCCGATATATTTAAAAAATATGAATAATAAATCTGGAAGAAATATGAATCAAAATTGAAAAACCCTTTTTGAAAAATAATTATAACTTAATGCTGATGAGTAATAAAATTAAATAACCTTCCAAATTGTAAATGAATACATTTAAAAAGAATTGAAAGCCTCTCACCTCATTCACCAAATAATTCCGCTGGATTCGGTATTAAACCAATTCCTTCTATAAACAGAAGATCAGTTAAAAGAATTAAAGCCTGAACTAACGGAATTATTGAAAATACCAGAAGACCTAGTTTGGCAGAGATAACCTTCACTGGCAGCAGAAGAAGCTGGGATCCTAATTTCATTTCACCGGGACCGAGAATTAACAAGATCATAGAAGAAGATCAGAAGTCCGAAGAATTCCTGAGAGCTTCCCATTCCTCTCCACAATCAATTTTATTAAAGGCAGAACACTTTTACTGGATGAAGACAAATTAATCTGAATCTTGGCAACTGTTTACAGACGTCCACAGCCAGTCGAAGCTTTCGTCGACTCGGTAAAAAAACAACCTATTTTAATTTCACTATATTTAGAGTAAATAATTTTGTTTTGTAATACTTGAGTAACCTTAATTGTGCATTTTACCTGGCCTTACTAATGGTTCCAAGAACTTTACGAACCCTGGGATAAGAACTATTTATTATTATTTTTCATTTGTATAAGTCTATGGAATTGGATTGATTGATAATCGATATATTTCTGTGTGATCGATTTGATCATATTGTTATTTTGGAAATCACGGTTACTGTGAATTAATAGATAAAATTAATAAAGCATCTTGATTGTATGAGATTATATTTGAAGTTATTGCAGAATAGATACTATAAGTAGTGGTTGTAATAATTTACAATAATAGGTTTATTCTAACCCGAGGAATAACTAACCTATAAGTACGCTTATTACAAGTGGCAGCGCTAAATACTCAGCTGGTGGAACGGGAGATCGAGGAACTAGCGCGTTTTCAGTGCAAACTTTGAATAGAATTTCCTGACGTCGAGTGACTAGGGTTGACAAGAATATTCATTATATTCAGTTAATACACGATACATATCATTAATATTACCCAACCACTGAATACTAAGTTAGATCTATATCGTAGTACGATTATAAGTTTAAAAAAAACATCATTATAATTATATTTGTCTAGTAACATATTTTCAGGAGGTTTCATCGGTCACAACAGAAAGACATATTCATTAATAAATAAAATATAGTAACACGTTTAATTACAAATTGATGCTCACAACGTGGGGCATCATCATCTCCTCTTAACACCGTCAAACGTGATTCTTTACAAATTGACGACTACAACGTGGGGCTGAAATAAGAAGGACTCCCTTATAAAGTTGTTCATTACAATTTGATGCTTCCAGCGGGCAGCATATAAAGTAATAATATACACGGAGTTTATTACAAATTGGCGCTCAACGAGTGGGCTTGAGTTAAGTAAAAAATAATACTAATTGTTACTTAACTTGAGCAGGCAACCATTAGAGGCATAGGAATGCATAATACCAGAGGCAGATCGAAGAAGGGGGCAGAAGAGAAGGAGAAAGAAGAAGGTGGACAGGAACGAGAGATAGAAACATTTACGGGCAGTGAAATGGAACAAACCATGGGTGATAACGAAGAAAATTGAAGCAATTATCATAGAGAAGGAAATAGTTGAAGAGGATACCCAAGGGGACCAACCAGATAAAGAGGAAGCCAGGGGAGGATTAAATTGGGAAAAATTAATGGAATTAATGAGTAGTATAAAAGAGGATAATAAACAAAATTCAGAAAGGCTGGAAAATAAAACAGACAGTATAAATGAGAATTCAGAAAAGCTGGAAAATAAAATAGACAGTATAAATGAAAATTCAGAAAAGCTGGAAAATAAAATAGACAGTATCAACGAAAACTCAAAGAAACAAACTGAAATTTTGAGTGAGAATTTGATCAAATTAATGAACGAGAAGTTTGACAGAAATAAAGAGGAAAATGATGAGAATAACCGGCTGATAAATGAAAGCTTAAACCAAATCAATGAAAGGTTTAATAGAAACGATGAGAGCTTAAGGCAGATTCAAGAAAATCACAAACAAATTAACGAGAAAATTGAAAATAATAATAAGGAATTACGGCAAATTATAAATGAACAGAACCAAGCGTTGAGGGAAGTTATCAATGAAAGGGTTACAAATGTCAATGAAACACTCAATAAAAGGGTAGATAATAATGAAGCGGAAGTAAAACCGCAAATAAATGAATTTAAGGTGAGTCTGGAAAAGACAGATGAAACCATATTACAACTGCAATGAAAGTAGAGGCCAAAATTAATCACGGGGAAAATACCAACAAAACTATGATAAATCAACTACAATTGGAAACACAAGAGAAATTGGACGAGGTACAAATTAATATAGCTGGAAGAATTGAATTGGTAAATAACGAAATGACACAAATAAAAACCCAAGTAGTTCAACATAAAGAGACTATAGAAAATATAAAAAATCAGGAAATAAGTAATATGAAGGAATCAATAGAGATTTTGCAAAATAGACCTAGCACATCACATAGCTCCTGAGCATAAAGATAATATCAATTTTAAAATTTATAGGGGAAATCCCATAGAATTCCTGGAGAGAGTAGACGAATGGTTTAACCGAATTAAAGTAACTCGATGGAACATAATAAACAGTTATTTAGATGAATGCTTCAAAAGTATAAATGATAATTGGTGGTCGGCTGTCCGGAATGAACTTAGTGATTATGAGGAATTTAAAAGGATGTTTAAATCAAAATATTGGTCGGATTCTGTACAGAACATGATTAGAGATAACATTACTAATGGGAGATTTAATGTTAATCAAGAACAGTCCCCAACTACTTACTTTTTGGGAAAGGTATGTTTAGCGCGTCATTTGGAACCGCGGATACCAGAGGAGTGTTTGGTGAATAAATTGTCATACCATTTTGAAGAAGAAATAGTTCGTGCCAGACGCAGTGGACAAGTAAAGACCATTGAAACAATGGAAACCTTATTAGCCAGTTACGAAATGGAAGACTATTATCAAAGGTCTCGACGGCAATGTGAATATTACCACATAAGAAGGGAAGAGACAAATCAAGAGTAGCGTCCAGGGACAAATCGGTTTAACAATAATAACTATCACAGAAGGGTGAATGACCAATTAATGAACAATCGTAATCGTAACAATTATTACCCAAATAATCACTATACTAATCATGAGAGTAACAGATACAGAACAGGCCGCAGGAATTGGGACAATGGGAGAGAGTATTGGAACAATAATCGTGCCAACAACGACCAACGAAATCTACCCAATAATAGAAATCGAGAGGAGGATCTGCCTAGACGCCAAGAAGCCCATTGAGATTTTAGACCTGATGATGGCAACCCAGGGACCACTGCAAGGGACGATCGTCCGCAGGATAGGATGGAAAACTAAGTACAGCAGTGGAAGTATCTAGTAACCCCTCGCTGCTGGGATTGGAAGGGTATACACAAAAGCATAAGGAAATTAATCAAATTATAAAAATTACAAGGAACAATTATTTAAAGGATATACGAAATGATTTAACGGAAGAAGTGTTACCGTCAGAGAATAAAACTGACAATCAAATTATATACATTATGGCTGAATTGCAGGGAGTTATGACAGAGATAGTAATTGATACTGGCGCGAATGTGTCGCTACTGGACAAGGTAGAATATAACCGAATAAGGAAGAAGTATAAGAAAAATATACCAACATTACCAGTTAACAACATGGTTATTATAGGTGCTACTGGCAGACCAAATAAAACAATACGGCAGCAAGTAATGATGAAAGTATCTAGTGGAGGAAAAACTATTCCTATGGTGTTTATGGTAGCCCAAGGACTACCATTTAAAGCAATGCTAGGGTGTGATACGCTGCGGCGCCACTCAGCTATTATTAATATGGGCAGAGGAAAAATAACCCTGTACCATGAAAATGGAGAATGGTCAAGTGAAATAGTGGATCATAAAAATGCCACTCACCAAAGACATTCTTTTACTTTGATGCGTGATGATGAAATGTGTAGCGTGACAGATGTATGCATAATATTGAATGGCAATTGATCATTAGAATAATGAAGTTATAATGTTTAAATTTGGAAGAAAGCATTAAGTTTAATATAAATAAATTAATTCATAGCAACTGTGGAAAGAAATCATTATTATAAATAAAATACAAGTTCAAGTAAAAAGAGTTACTAGTGATGAGTCATCCAAAACCAGTCTCATAACCAAAGGTTTTCAAGGTATAACCCAGGAAGGTAAAAAGTAAATAACCAAGCAGTACAGAATATGACCAAACCCACAACGAGGGAGAATAAATAGAATAGAAACCCTAAAATAAGCCAAGATCAAACAACACAGGTGGTGTATTTCTGAAATCAAGAAGAAGATGGAGAAGATCCCAAGAAACCTGATGGCAACAAGAAGAAGATGGAGAAGATACCAGTCCCAGAAGGCAGGAGAAAAGAAGACTGAAGAAAGAAGAAGAGGGCAGCATCCTGAAGAAGATGTCATGCTCTTATAAAAGACACCCAAATCCCTATATCCCCAAAATAAATATCTAAAAACAAAAGTATAACGAAATAAAAACCACATGTATACAAATTTAAGAGAGAGGAGTGTATAAAGTAAAAGTTTCCTGTGAACTAAGATGAAACAATAATATAGTACCCATGGAACAAATCTCCATTGAAAAAACGCTAACCAATTTATTATGTTAATAAGACTATACGACCATTTAGCATTAACATAATATATAAGTGCAAAGTGAACCAGTGATAGTTTTGGGTATTATAAAAAATGAACCTTGTGTTTCATTCTTGGCAATCACAAACATTGGATGCAATGAAATATGCATTTTTCAATGACTTAAAATGTGTACTGTGACAATATGTTGTTCATAAGACATGAATCTGTTTAAAATAACATTTTGTTTTACATGAAAAAAGAAAAACAGAGTTCATAATACCTTTTGAACAATTAATACTATTTATTTGTTAATGACAGGGTGCAATTCCCCAAAGACAATGTATAAAAGACGGTATAAAAACTGTAGAATCCTACTTATAATAATAGTTAGAAATAAGAATATAAATATAAGGTTTTTATGTATATAGTATAGGAATGTTTAAAAATGTTTTAGATATAAGGCCATTTGTTTGGGTCTGAAACAACTAACATCAGAACTATAAAAATAGTTACCACTTGTAAATAGTAGAGAGTAATTAAGATGTTAGTTAGTAAAAAACCTTTTTTGTAAGCCATATTTCCATGTTTAGAAATAAGGATTTTGTTGCAAAATGTCTGACTTGAAGACAATCATTTATTTAAAAAAAATATTCTTTATTTGTTTTAACTATTATTTGTATTGTAACCAATACTAATTGTCTTTGTGTAATTTGAAAACATGTTTAATTTATAATACTATATGTAAAAGTCAGAGAGGGTATTACACATCATATATTGTTTGTAAAATATTTTGTAAGAAAAATTGTTAAAAAATCATAGGCCAAAAGAATGGAAACCAAACTTCATCAAAACAGAGAAATTAATCATTTAAATGCGAATAAACAAAAGGGGTTTAGACAAAATAAACTTGAGATCATGCCATATAATTGCACATACCATTTAGAGAGATTTTAATAAATATATTCAGAATTATAAATAAAAATGAAAATGACTAAACTCAGAAATTTGGACATGGGAGTCATATATTCCAGAATAATGTTTCAGAATACAACTAATTCAATTAATTACCAGAAGATAAGGGAATATGAACCTTTTAATACAATATAGGATTATTAATATTAAATATAACTGATAAAATGGCTGAATTTATATAATGACAGGAAGTAAATTTTGATGTTTTGACTTTTCAGAGTATACCAAACTGAAAGTGAAATTACTATTTTTTGGACAGAAAACACTATAAAATGGCATTATTTAATCTGAAAAATAACCAGAATGAACTGAAAGATTAATTTAAATCAAATCTAGTGAATAAAATTGACAAATAACCAAAGTTTAGGCATTCATATAGTGAAAATGTAAAAGTGTACACAGGATGTGAAAAATATTTGAACAATGTTAAGGATAATATTATATGGGCTAAGAGTTTAATTGAAACTGAAGGAAACAGTTAGTTGATTATTGGTATTTGAACGGGTAACATAAACGAGAGTTTTGTGACGATCTAACCTATTTTTACAACATTAAAGATAAGTGGCGAACAGTACGTTACGGTAAAGTCGAGAGTGAATTATAAAATCTTTCCAGAACCTATACATTGTGACAAAAACGATCAAGAAACACTAATTAACACTAAACAATACATTTCTACTCTGAAAAACACCAGAAAACTGTATAATACCTTAACCAAATTAGTGTCGGAATTGGGAAAAGTGTTTTGACTTATAATTACACAGACATACTAAATACAACCCAGAATCACTACACCAGTCACTACACAACATTTAACAAGAGATTTGCAGACACAAGAACAGGAATTTTGCCAGAAAATACATTATTTGGAATGCAGCAGGAACGAGCAACATTTTGATCAACTTGACGGCGGCCATTTGCTTTGACGATCCCAGTGCCTTCTTCTTAGTTCAACTCAGCTGTTTGGTGAAAACAATTATTATATTTACAAATTATTATTCAATGTCTGTGTTTATTAATAACTATTAATTTGATTGTAACGTTATACTTTTTAAATATTAGCCCGATTTCTCTGACTTTGGTAATAACTGGCTGTTTAAAGAACCCTATATAATTTTTATAACATATACTTGTAACTTTTTTCGATATCCTGAGAATCGATACTAATCGATAAGAGTCAATATTGCTGTTACTTAATAAAACATTAATACTTTTCAATACTTAATAGCTCTTTATTTCTTCAATAATACTAATTACCAATAATATAATTCTAATTGATAATCTACAAGGACTTTACCACCTATAAGTGAAGATAACCTAAAAAATAAAAAGGTAAACAAGTATCGATTGGTTTGAAGACAGTCTTATGAGTGGTGATAGCTTATTTAAAATATACTAAAATTTTAATAAAAATTTTCAGAAGAGCATTACACTGTTTAAAACTTCACAGCCCTATATTAATTAATTGATCCTAATTAATTAATTAATAAAATTTAAATTTTTTTTTTAATTATTTTTTTTTATAAACATAAATTTTTTTTTTAAATTTCCTTCAAAACAATAAATTTTGTTTTGAAACTTTCGGCGAAGCTGAACATATATATTCCTTCATCAACTTTACGCTACTCGACCGGTCTTGCTACCATTGGGACTCGACCAGCTGGGAAACTTAAGGAAGTGTTTCAGGCCAGTAAGACGTCGAGAGCCACACCAATCACACCAATTAAACATTACAACTTACAGTATCACATATCAATTATTTATTTTATTACAAACTGGCTAGCCCAAAGAGTGGGGCTTGATTACATCGGAGTCTCATACTCCACAATAGCTTATTATCATCAACACCTTAATATTTGTATATATATATATATTATTACAAATGGAATATAAAGCACCTTTTGAGGAATTAACCTATACTAAAGAGAATGAATGGAAGGAAAAATTGCAAGAGATTTATTTGTTTAAAACTGTCAATAATAATAATAGAGTAACACCTGAACAAAGGAATCAATTAATAAAGATTTATAACAGATATAAAAAAGTATTTTCGGATGTGCCAGGGAAAGCCAGGAATTTTATTTGTGAATTGTCATTTAAGCAACCTATTAATTTTAACCGTAAATCATATCCTATACCCCAATCCCTAAAACCAGCAGTGAGAAGGGAAATACAGAGTATGATGGAACAGGACATAATTGAATATAGTTCATCACCATACACCAGCCCTATAGTAGCTATAAAGAAGAAGGATGGTACAGTACGTTTATGCTTAGACGCCAGGGAAATAAATAAAAATATAATCAATGATAGAACCTCACCAGGAGAAATTGAAGAGTTAATGAAGAAATTTAAGAATTGCAGATATATGAGCATTTGGGATGCTGTTTGTGGATACTGGCAGGTGGAGTTACATCCCAACAGTAGGAATTATGTTGCCTTTATATTTGAAGGAAGAAATTATCATTTTAAACGTCTTCCTTTTGGGTTAGTAAACTCTGTGGCGGTTTTTATTAAGTGCATGGACCAGGTTCTGGGTGAAGAAGTGTTAGCCTTCACAACAGTATATGTTGACGATATACTAGTAACTTCAACCACATGGGAGGAACATTGCCGACGTGTGGAAATGGTGTTAAGCAAGTTAGAAAAGAGCAACATTACATTGAAATTGAATAAGTCAAAATTAATAACAAATCAATTACAATTCTTAGGGTTCATACTCTCTGAAAATGGAATATCAACATCCCCTGAAAAAGTGGAAGCTATTCAGAACTTCCCCAAACCTAAAAATATTAGACAGCTACAATCATTCCTAGGAGTGTGCAACTATTACAGGAAATTCCAAAGGAATTATTCCCAATTAACAGCAAGATTTAAACACTTACTGTCATCTAAACATAAATGGAAGTGGAAGGAGGAAGATGATGAGACATTCATTTTAATTAAAGAGAAATGTTTACAAAATATCATCCTGCGCCATCCTGATTTTGATAAACCATTTTTTATAAATTGTGACGCCAGTGATGTGAGCCTGGGTGCTGAGCTATATCAGGAAGATCCAGAAGGAGACCACCAAGTAATAAGTTTTGCCAGTCGAGTCCTAAATCAATGTGAAAGAAATTACAGTGTCACAGAAAAAGAATTATTGAGTGTTGTATTTGCCTGCAATAAATTCCGCACATATGTATTAGGTTATCCTTTAACCATAAGGTCTGACCACAAATCCATATCATTTATACAGAGATGCAAACTAAACCACGGCAGATTAACCCGATGGATTTTGGCTCTCCAGGAATACAACATAACATGGGAATATGTGCCAGGAAAGCAGAATACTGTCCCTGACGCTCTATCTAGGGTAAACCTGGAAAATGGTACTTTTGAAATTGAAAGAGAGGATGTTGGAAAAATATACCTGATAATATCAGCTAGAGAAGAATTAGTAGAAGTGCTGACCAAAATTCAAGAAGAACAAGCAAAGGATCAGAGATTGTCCACTATACAAGAACGCCTCCGGAATAATGATACTATAATTATGCAATATTATCAAAATTATCAAGGATTAATCTTCATAAAGTCTCCTGTTGAAAAGAATAAATGGAAATTATACATTCCCAAATCTACAGAACCATTAATAATAAAAATTTACCATCAAATGTATGGACACATGGGTTCCATCAAGGTAGTGAAGGCACTAGAGGAGCATGTATACATTAAGGGTTTGAACAAGCAGGTAAGGGAATTAATAAAACGATGTGGAATATGTCAAAGGGTTAAGGTAAACAATGAACGGAAGGAGGGAGCTTTAATAACTATTACTTCAGAAAGAAAATTGGAAAAAACGTTTCTTGACATTTGTGGACCTTTCCCACGTAGTGGAGGCAGACGCCGATATAAATACATTGTCATCATCTTGGACCATTTCACACGTTATATGAAATTGTATCCCATCAGCAAGGCATCCACCAATGTTATCATCAAGGTCGTCGCTGAAAAGTACATTATAGACGTAGGCACTCCATATTCCATAATAACGGACCATGGAACCCAGTTCAAGGGTCGGAGATGGAAGTTAGAGATGTCCAATCGAGGAATTGAAACATACAAAACTTCAATTTATCATCCTAGTAGTAATCCAGCAGAAAGGGTACTCAGAGAGGTAGGACGAGTACTTCGTACTTATTGTTATGATAATCATAGTAAATGGAGTGAATTCTTACAGGAAACCGAAACCTTTTTAAATGTTGCTCATCATGAAACCATTGGTGTTACACCATACCAGATGATGTTTTCAAAACCACAACCTCGAGAAATTACCAATTTAATACCATTCCCTGAAGGACCTGAAGAAGTATTGGACCTTACCCATGTGTATAGTAGGCTACTTCACAAAATGGAAACCCGAAGAAAAAAAACAAGAAGCTACCCGGAAAAATATTATTAAATACGACATCGGAGAAAAAATTCTGATAAGAAATCATCAGCAACCAAGCAGTTTCGAAGGAATAGCAAAGAAATTGTTGCTATTATATGTTGGACCTTTTATAATAAGCCAGGACAATCAGAACAATACTTACGTAGTATTGGATCCCGCAAATAATAGGGTGAAAGGTACATACAACCAGTCGGAAATAAAAAAGTATTATGAATAGTGGAACCAATTGGTCAGATACAAGTTGTGCGTTTATTTCTTACTAAACTTTGTTTATACAAAATAAACTTCTTTCGAGGGGGGGGTGTTATGTAACGTAACAGAGTTGAGGTTCCCCCACGTTACATAAAAATTGAATGAAACATGGTCAAGGACCATACCCTGAATTAAGGTTGCTCAGTAGTTAACGTATCTGAGAAGTACCTCAAGTCAAAAGAGGCGATGACTAATGTTAAATATAAAAAACCAGACCAATGAATAGTTAAATATAATAAAATGCTTGTTTTTATACTGTAACTTAATGAGGTTTACAGAATATTTATGTTATATTTTGAGTAGTGTAGAAATGAACTGATGTTGTTTAATAGTAATACTTCATCAAAGATTATGGTTGTATTTATGTTAAATTTGTCTTTAGACAATCAAGTATAGTTACCAGTATTAGGCATTATACTAAGTTTAAAGTATTGTCTAAAGTTGAATAATACTGTTGTTTTAATTAATGTTTGTAAACTTGGCCAGGAGGCTGATCAGTGTTTCATGTTTGACAAGTAGTTCTGACAATTATATTATAAATTAATGAAGGGTTCCAGAACCAGTTAATTAATGTAATAAAGTAACCACCAGTAAATTAAAATTAATGTAATTAACCATGTAACCAATAATTAATTGTACAGTAGGTCAGGTAAAAGAAAATTAAGTTAAAGAACCAAATAATGTTATAACGGTTGTAAGAAAATCTATAGGCCTAAATTCCATATTAGTGAAAGGAAATTAATACCTTTTTAAGAAATCCAGTCCAACGACTATGGTAAAACATTTACTGTTTAAGAAGGAAGGTTAGGGGAGAATTTTAGGTAATTTAATATTAATCCAAGCATGGAGTATTTTATTGGAAAAGAGTAGTAATATTCTATAATGCCGGCTCAAGGATATTTAGAAAAGGTGGTTGTTAAGGCAACTGAAATGGACATGAGTTGTTTATTTGAATGATTCGTGCTGATTGTTACAAGCTATTAGGTTGAGATGGCCCGATATATTTAAAAAATATGAATAATAAATCTGGAAGAAATATGAATCAAAATTGAAAAACCCTTTTTGAAAAATAATTATAACTTAATGCTGATGAGTAATAAAATTAAATAACCTTCCAAATTGTAAATGAATACATTTAAAAAGAATTGAAAGCCTCTCACCTCATTCACCAAATAATTCCGCTGGATTCGGTATTAAACCAATTCCTTCTATAAACAGAAGATCAGTTAAAAGAATTAAAGCCTGAACTAACGGAATTATTGAAAATACCAGAAGACCTAGTTTGGCAGAGATAACCTTCACTGGCAGCAGAAGAAGCTGGGATCCTAATTTCATTTCACCGGGACCGAGAATTAACAAGATCATAGAAGAAGATCAGAAGTCCGAAGAATTCCTGAGAGCTTCCCATTCCTCTCCACAATCAATTTTATTAAAGGCAGAACACTTTTACTGGATGAAGACAAATTAATCTGAATCTTGGCAACTGTTTACAGACGTCCACAGCCAGTCGAAGCTTTCGTCGACTCGGTAAAAAAACAACCTATTTTAATTTCACTATATTTAGAGTAAATAATTTTGTTTTGTAATACTTGAGTAACCTTAATTGTGCATTTTACCTGGCCTTACTAATGGTTCCAAGAACTTTACGAACCCTGGGATAAGAACTATTTATTATTATTTTTCATTTGTATAAGTCTATGGAATTGGATTGATTGATAATCGATATATTTCTGTGTGATCGATTTGATCATATTGTTATTTTGGAAATCACGGTTACTGTGAATTAATAGATAAAATTAATAAAGCATCTTGATTGTATGAGATTATATTTGAAGTTATTGCAGAATAGATACTATAAGTAGTGGTTGTAATAATTTACAATAATAGGTTTATTCTAACCCGAGGAATAACTAACCTATAAGTACGCTTATTACAAGCGGCAGCGCTAAATACTCAGCTGGTGGAACGGGAGATCGAGGAACTAGCGCGTTTTCAGTGCAAACTTTGAATAGAATTTCCTGACGTCGAGTGACTAGGGTTGACAAGAATATTCATTATATTCAGTTAATACACGATACATATCGTTAATATTACCCAACCACTGAATACTAAGTTAGATCTACATCGTAGTACGATTATAAGTTAAAAACAAACATCATTATAATTATATTTGTCTAGTAACATATTTTCAGGAGGTTTCATCGGTCACAACAGAAAGACATATTCATTAATAAATAAAATATAGTAACACGTTTAATTACAAATTGATGCTCACAACGTGGGGCATCATCATCTCCTCTTAACACCGTCAAACGTGATTCTTTGCAAATTGACGACTACAACGTGGGGCTGAAATAAGAAGGACTCGCTTGTAAAGTTGTTCATTACAATTTGACGCTTCCAGCGGGCAGCATATAAAGTAATAATATACACGGAGTTTATTACAATATATATATATATTAGACTTTCACTATGAACACTTACATTTTGGTTTTGTTTCCCAGACGTTTCGACGTGGTGTTCGTCTTCCTCAGTGGGATTTAAAATACTGAATGTCTGTACAAAGTAACGGTTATGGGTTGTAGGTGTGTGTGGTGGGGATTGCTGGTGGAAGGGAATTGGCGCTGGGATTCAAAGTTTGTGTTTGAATCAGTGTATCGAAAAGTATGTGTGATCTATAATGTAATTGTTCATTTAATATGTTGTTTGGTTGTAGTGTGTGATATCTATATATTTCAAATTGTTCTGCTGTGTTTAGTTTTCTACTTTTAGGTAAGTAGTGTAGTATTTCCATGTTGTGCTCTATGTTTGTGTAACTGTGGTTTTTGTTTTGTAAATGTGTGGCGAATGTGGAATGTATGTAGTTTGTGGTGAGGGCTTTTACATGTTCAGAATATCTAGAGGAAAAAGATCTTCCCGTCTGGCCGATGTAGAACTGGTGACAGTCATTACAGTTTAATTTATAAACCCCTGTTTTGCTGTATGTGTCTGTGTCTTTGTTAGTATTATTTATGTGTTTCCTGATGGTGTTGTTAGTTCTGTAGGCTACTTTATAATTGTTTCCTGTGTTAGCAATTTTGTGTGTGTTGGAATTGTAGTATGTGAGTGTGATGTATTTACTGGGTTGTGTGCTGTTGGTCTTATGTGTTTTACTTTTTGTGTTTAGCATGCATTTGTGTAGTTTGTTTATATAGAAGTCAAAAATGGATACAATCCCGATTTAATAAACAAACTACACAAAAAGTAAAACATATAAGACCAACAGCACACAACCCAGTAAATACATCACACTCACATACTACAATTCCAACACACACAAAATTGCTAACACATTTAGGAAACACAATTATAAAGTAGCCTACAGAACTAACAACACCATCAGGAAACACATAAATAATACTAACAAAGACACAGACACATAAAGCAAAACAGGGGTTTATAAATTAAACTGTAATGACTGTCACCAGTTCTACATCGGCCAGACGGGAAGATCTTTTTCCTCTAGATATTCTGAACATGTAAAAGCCCTCACCACAAACTACATACATTCCACATTCGCCACACATTTACAAAACAAAAACCACAGTTACACAAACATAGAGCACAACATGGAAATACTACACTACTTACCTAAAAGTAGAAAACTAAACACAGCAGAACAATTTGAAATATACAGATATCACACACTACAACCAAACAACATATTAAATGAACAATTACATTATAGATCACACATACTTTTTGATACACTGATTCAAACACAAACTTTGTATCCCAGCGCCAATTCCCTTCTACCAGCAACCCCCACCACACACACCTACAACCCATAACCGTTACTTTGTACAGACATTCAGTATTTTAAATCCCACTGAGGAAGACGAACACCACGTCGAAACGTCTGGGAAACAAAACCAAAAAGTAAGTGTTCACAGTGAAAGTTTAATATATATATATATATATATATATATATATATATATAACATTTATATGTTCTCGTCATAACATTTATCTGTGTTCCTTGTGCAGTTAACAATATTGTATGTAAATTAGCTAACATAAAATTCATTTATTATTAAATTTTGTAAGCGGCTGAAATAAGATTTCTCAGGCATGTGGCAGGGTATACTCTCCATGATCATAGAAGAAACATAGATACACGGCAGGAACGGAATATTATGAGTATACTCGATAGGATCGCCCAGTATTGGCTGAATTGGTGGGAACAACTTTGCTGAATGGATGACTGCCCCATCCCCAAACAACTCTGGAACTATAAGCCGAGGGGACGGAGAGATGTGGGATGTCCGAGGAAGCGCTGGAGTGACCAGCTCTAATCTTTGCCTATTTGAGACCAGAACAAACCACCCTTGGTTTAATCTTTGAAGATGATGATGATTATTAAATTTTGTATACATTCTTATGAAAAATCGCCATCTTTAGCTTCATAGGAGACTACTATAGTGTAGTCAAAGTTTCTCTTAGCTGATTATGCCTGCAATTAGTTCAATTAAAAAATAAAAAGAGTCCTTAGTAAACTAAAATTTTGCAAAACACATGATTTTCTATTTTCGGAGTGTAAATGAGTTTTAAAAAGTCCCCCAGGGTCCCTCAATTACAAAAATGTACATTTGTGATCATTTTGAAATTTTTTCAAAGAAATATTGAAAATAGGCCATTTCTCCAATAATCATTAAATTTTAAACATTTTTTGTTATTTCAATTTCATTCAAATTTCTTGAACCTGCCTTACTCCAAAATGTTGTTTCAGGTTTACTAAGTTAAATAATTCAAATATCAAATTACTTTTAAAATAACTAAATTTGAAGCTGCACAAAAAGGAAACAAAATACTAATATAAAACAGATTAAAAAATAAAACGCAAACTCAAATACATTACATATGATAAATATACAGTAAGGTGTATTCTTTATGAAATGTGAAATTCTTTGATAACATAGGCTAGTCGGTATTAACACATTTTATACAATATTCATTAAAAAAAATCCTCCGCTCAACAGTCCGTTGAGGACCAAGGCGTACCGCGCGGCTTTTGTGTTAGTGTGATGGTGTATGGCTAGTACTACGCGCCACCAGCCGCTAGTTGCAGTGTTCACAGCCAGGAGGCGGCGCTGTTATCTCAAAGCCTACTCAGTTCTGCCTCATGACGCTGAGTGCACGCCGTACAGAGCCTCCGCCGGGAATTGAACCTGGGACCACGAGCGCATCAATCGCCCGCGTTAGCCACTAGACCACCTGGAGGCTCATACAATATTCATAAAAGAAGTTTAAAAATGCTCTAATAAAATAACAACTGACTTAAATAACTGCTTTTTACTGATATACTCTCTGACTGTGATATGGCGGCAGCCAATATGGTCATGCATGCACACCATATGTTGGTGTATATTCTATATATTGGTGTATATTCTATATTAGCTAATACATTGTTAATTAGCATCAATCACTTGGAATGACATTTAGCTAGTATAGTGTAAGCAAGCTGCACTACAACTATACTTCACTCGCACTTCGTTGCTTTCACGGTCAGGGCTGACATCAATTGATAACCTCTTGTTTCTTGCAAAATTTGTCCCCATCTAGTATTCTGAATCCTTAAATGTCATTTAATTTCCTCTTACCAATTTCCCTAGTTTCCTACATTCATATATTTGCAAACAGAATTTCACGATAATTTCAAGTCTGGTCCATGGGCATAAATAAGAGTACTCAAGTCAAGCATGTACATCAACTTACAAAATGAATAAAACCTTAAAAATTTGTTGGTGGAATGTCTGTCTTATGTTATCCTGATGCAATGTTTAACACTTTGTTCAGTCTAAGAGATATCATGCTGACCCGTATTACAACACAAAAAAAATGTTTCCCATTAAACCAGAGCTAAAAATCTGCTGTTCTCAATTATTTGCAAAAGTCTGTTAAAACCCCATTAGATTTAAGTTTTTATAAATACACTCAATGGTACTTGTCCATTATACGAGACAGTGAACAATATAAATGACAGTATCAGTAAGTTTAATATGAAGAGATTATATTAATATGCAATTATGGCAGTGCAAATTAAGAAGTTTATTGCACTTCTAAACAGCCATAAGTCTTGAAGACCCTGTCTACAAGAATTTTTTTGATTTTTGTAAAAGGTTCATATAGCCTAATTTTTATTTCAACAAAATTATGTCTTATGCTTGCCATAAAGACATTACAGGAAAGAAAGAAACTACTACTTTTCCCCGCGTTCTGATCTCAGTAGAATGAATGTGAAGGTTTACGCCGAGACGGCAATGGATAGGAGACATTGGCGAAGAATGGTGTTAGGAGCCAGGGCCTCACGTTGGGTTGTAGTGCTAAAGAAGAGTTCAGATTCTAACCAAAATACTACAGGTGGGTGGATTTCTATTCAGAGATAAAGGACTCCCACATGTCGATTATTGTCTAAATGAATTAGCAACCTTCAGAAGACCCTACTGGGGAAATAACATAAAGTTACTCTCGTCTAATAAACTAGGGATTGACACCCATTGCTGTAACACGTTGAATTTAAAGAAACAAAGTGGGGTAGTATATAGACAAAAATACACACCTGCCATGCGTTTAGAAATTCAAAGTTAACTGAAGAAGAGAGAGATACATCGTATTGTATGTCGTATTTATAAGTGGCCAAAGACATAGAGACTAATGACAGTTTTTTCTTCTCACTTACACATTTCTTGCCTTTAATAAAATATTTCCATCAAGTACATTATAGGGAAAAAAGATCAGTTGAATATAATTTTTTTTGTTACAAAAAGTAAACAAACCACTACAAGAGACAAGCAAATGAACAAAAAAGCCACTAACTGGTAAAAGCTCTATTTTTTCCACTTATGTTTAAACTGGAATTTAAAATCTGTCATACTGAGCAGAGTCTCTGCTAATGTGGTAACACTGCTGTTGACATAATGTATACAACTGCAGGTTGCTACATGGAAAATTTGTAGGCTACCTCGAAAAGTCTGAATCATTTTTTTTTTGTAGCAGGATTACAAAACATTGTATCTTGTTGTCCAAACTGTAACAACCAAGTTGTCACCTTGTATTTTGATTATACTAAAAAATTAGTATACCTCCAGTATTAGACACTACCATTAACAAGCACATTGGATAGTTCTCAGTCACAATATGCACGCACTGCGTGTGTGTGGCCAGTAGCATGAACACAATTTTTCAAGTCAATTGAATACAACCAAGTGTAATCATCATGGTTTCAAGTGTAACCCGTTCTTACCTATCGTTGATTTGTTTATCAGGTTTTTGTTTAAGAAAAATCATGAAATCATGGAAAGTCATGACTGGATACTAATTACATACAGGCACTGCAAGCTAGAGATAAACTAAAAAATTTGTTTGTAATTGTGACATTTCTTACGTAACTCACTCTTATGCAAGTCTCACACTCACACTCACACACACACACACACAACTACTGATTAATTTAACAGCAGGGTTTAATTAAAACCAAACTTAAATGTTTACAGTACGTCATGTGAGTGAGATTAAACAGACAATTCTCTAATGAACCTATACTAAATTACTGAGCACTAATTTTAATACATGTGTACATAAGTGAAACCCCAATAAGTTTATGAAATTGTTTCTACAGTACCGTACTTTGAAAAAGTTATTCGTTTTAGCTTACAACCGTTTCAGTTTAGTATCGATCAAAAACTGTTGTGTTGATAACACTATCCAAACTACATGGGACATACGAAAATCATACGTTTTCATTAAAATTTATATACATCTCAAGTTAATTTATTTTGTATTTAACTAAAAAAATTCGGGTTACAAAAAATAAATGAAAAACTTAACCGCACTTCAAAACGCATAAACCTGAATTAAATACAACCTACCCTTTCTACAGGTTTGTTGCAGGCACGTACGTCAACCATAGCATTTGACTTTCCTTTCTCAAAAAAATTCAGATGGTTTGATGATTCCTCTATAAGCTTACAATTTACTTCTGATAGACAACTCATTTCTGCGACAACCTTTTGACACAAACCTATCAGCGCACTGTCAACGATCACACGCTAATTGTTTGGCTGTTGTCTAGGAAGTGGCCGGTGGGGATAAGTAATAACCAAGTAAAAAAATGTACATGAAATATAAATACATGTAAGACAGTATGTAACAAAAGAGATTTTTAAGTTTGCATCTGAGATTTATTTTTTGTTGTCTTTAAAAACTTTCAATTCGTTTTCGTCGTTCTATGATTGATAACAGTAAAAGAAATTTGATTCTATACTATTTAGTAAAGTTCATAGACATACGACTCGTGTATTGAACCGCACATGGTTTGGCTTCTGGTAAACAGAATCGACTTCATGAATATATACATGCTGTACGTGTTTGTAAACCAGTTAATTAGTCCATTTCTACATTAAAATACATTACAGTGGTACTAGTGGTTTCAAAATACTTATTTATTTATTATAAATGTAAATGTTACTAACACGTTTTGAACTAAACTTATTTTGTTGTTTCACGGGATTGCTGAAACATCGATGACGTCAAGGTTTGTGAATTGTCAATAAACTGCAGCCAACAGCCAAAGATCTAGTCTTATTCTAGATCCTTCCATACCCCAAGGTCGGACGGCTCTCGACTGTTCTGTAATCTGCATTTAGTTTCAGACTTCCTGCAAAAGGCGATCAGTTGATTGTAAGCAATTCTCGTGTGAGTTTTTGTAAAAGGTGCTTTTACTGTGATTTTTGTTTTGAAGTATTAATTTATAAGGTATGTGTTTTGTGCATTTATTATATAAATGTATTTAAATATTTACAATATTGAAAGAAATATATATATATATCTCCACGTTTGACGAAACAAAGAAATTACAGTAATCGTTTTTATCTTGTGCATTTTAGATTGATTTTGATTTTTAGATTGGATTCGTGATTTTTGTTCGTTTAGAATTTGTTATTCAGTACTACGCAAATTACATAGGTACCGTAGTTCTTCAAAGAAAATATCTACATATGATTACTTCATAGGTACGCATTTAAGTTTTCATTTAAACTGCATTAATGGATTTTTACTCCTAATTAACTATTACACGTTTAGTTATGGTTCATGATTAATATAATTTCGTGTTAGTTTTTAATTCAACGTGGAACGTGCTTTTGTGAATAATACTGTAAATAGTATAGTTTGTCGCCAGTGGTATTCTACATTTGTAAACTATTTTTACGTTTATTTTATACTTAAAAGCCGTAATTTGGCTGTATACCTGTCGAAGCCATTTTGTACATAATGTTCAGTTGACTTGATGAACAGCTAACTTGCCTCCTCCAACGAATATTTTATATTCGTTATTTTTTATGTAACTGTTTTAAAGGATGTTCAGAAACGGTTCTAAATTTGTTTTAAGTAAGACAATATTCGTTATTTTGTTATGGGGATCTCTCACAATCCCTGTTTAATTTACGTCTAGGCCTACTTATGTCAGTGAGATGACATTTTTATTTAAAAAAATAACTTTTGTAAAATTGTTCATTATTAAAGCCAGCCTACTTGACAATTTTTACTTTTGTAATTTTTGTAACAAAAAATAAAGTTGGTCACAGGAGGGTATGTAAAGTTTATTGTAAGAAAGGGGTTCTAACAGTAAAAAGGCAACTTTTTAACTTTAAATTTTATATTTTTGCAGGGTTGACTGACTGTGATTATAAAGTATGGTTAAAGAAACTACATATTATGATGTTCTGGGTGTTAAACCCAGCTGTACAACAGATGAGTTGAAAAAAGCATATAGGAAGTTAGCACTAAAATATCACCCGGACAAAAATCCAAATGAAGGGGAAAGGGTAAGTTTATTTAAATCTTATTAACATTTAATATAATAGATAATGAACTGGTGTTTTGTATTGTGATGGGAGTAATTAGATAAGAAGAATTGGGTAATTATGACATTTCTAGCCAATGCTGGTATTGAAGTGAAATATTTTTTTCCTATTCTTCTATGTTATATAAACACGTGAAAAATAATTTTAAACGGCGGTCGAAGCTATTTACGAAGAAAAAAATAAAATAATTACTCCCATAAGCATGCATGGAAAGGTGAACGAGCGCCATATTACCGCCAACATTACTACTGCATTAGCCTCCGACACCTTTGGCGTCTCTGGTTATTAAACTATACGTACCCCAAATAAAAACCATGTTGCAGCATGGAAATAGTTTACGGCCTCGCGGGTAACTTCCCGCGGCCTACTGGGTTTTCGGCCTCGGATCTCGTTTAACAATAAACATAGATTTATCATGAATTATTATTACCTGTGCTTGAGAGAGAGAGAGGTTAAATGTCATTTGCCACAGTTAATATGGCGCTCATTCACCTTTCCATGCGTGCTTGTGGGAGTAATTATTTTATTTTTTTTCTTTGTAAATAGCTTCGACCGCCATTTAAAATTATTTTTCTCTTGTCTATATAACATAAAAGAATAGAAAAAAAATATTTCACTTCAATACCAGCATTGGCTAGAAATGTCATCATTACCAAGAATTGTTTTAAAAGCTGAGTAGGGAACATAATGGTGTGTGTGTGTGTGTGTGTGTGTGTGTGTGTGTGTGTGCACGCGCGCGCGGTTTAAATAGAAACAGATGTGCAGACGAAGTGACAAGTTAAGAAGATGTCTCTTAAATCATACTAGGAAAAAGAAAGCTAATTAGATCTGCTCATTCTGATGCGGAACTGTGTCCAGAAACTAATCAGTGTAGGGAAATTAGTGGAGAAAAGAGAAAAAGGGAAAGAAGGTGTGCAGTGATGATAGTTCTCAAGGGGATACTACCAGCAGCTGACAAGACCTGCACAAGATAACACGCCATGAAAGATGCTGTTCACCTAAAAAGAAGACTTTTAAGTGTGTATATGTGAGAGAGTTCAGTATGAGAAAGTCATTCTTTGCCATGACATTTATCTTTCAAGTGTGTCCTCTCATTATACTAAAACTGGCTCAGAATGCTGAAGGTGTAGGTGTTTTTGTGAACTTCATTATTCCCATTCAGATTTTAGTTAATTGATTTCCATCTCATGCAGTTTCTTCTTCTTCTTTCATATATTGTTTATCTAGTAATGTGCCTGCTTTTCTTTTATATTGCCTGTTGTAACTTGGAGTTTTGTGTGGCTTATTAATCCTTACAAATCGGTCTCATAGATAGAATATTGAGGGGTTAGTGCTAAAACTACCAAAGTCCAAGCTTTAATTATGCTAAAACTACCAAAGTCCAAGTTTGAATGATGTTTCAAAAACACATTTTGTATTTATTTTTATTTTTTAACAGCTATTTATTCAATAAAAACTATAGCCTAAATAATAAAAATTAACATTGAAAATCAGTTTTATGATTTATCATTTCACTTGAAAACTATTAATTTCAGTTTTCTGTAAATTCACATGAGCAGGCTTAAGTAGTTTTACCAATAACCCCACGATATGTTAAAAGAGTTCTATCCAGTACTAATATAGTGGGAATTAAAGATATATATATATATCACAATCTTATTGTTGTAGGAAAAGGCAATGAGGGGGAGGATTGATACTTTTGAATTTTTATGATCACCACATACTAGTATTGATCACTGACACATTCTGCAATGTATATCATTTCAATAACCTCACTTGGCCAGACTAATTCACAGTTAGAAGTAAGAAAAACTGGCTTTATTTACTTATAATTAAAAAGAAACTGCAAAAAATAATTCAATGAAACCAACTTGGACCTAACCCTGAACAGGAAAACGGCCATATATTAACATACATCCTTTACAGTAGCACTGAATTCAGACATAAGTAGAAGTGTATGGACCGAAATTACTTCCCACACCATCATGCATTATTATAGCGTTGTTTTATCCCGTGTATCAACAAAAACGTTCAATGCAAAAGGTTTTAAATGTTATCAACAAAAAAAAAATGATTTGACACCCATTGATCTCAGATTTTGATGAAACTTGGCATGTTTGTTCCTTTCGTGGACAGAGTAACCATACCAAATTTTATTGGTGTATCTCAAAACGGTTTAGGTTTTACAGCCTGTTAAAGTTTGTGGTTTTATAGATCGGACGGAGGAAGCTAAATTTGTTTTCTGATGGAAAATAAATTATATCTTCCTTGTTTACCAACCAATGTTGATGAAAATTGTTATGAGTATATTTTAATATGTAAGGAATGTATAAATAAACAAACTTTTTTATCTTTTTACACACCATAATTTTACTTACCCTGATTCCGTTACACTTACCTTTTATATAAAAACCCCAGAAGATTCCAAACTCGCTCAAAGGTCGCCACAATGTTTTGGGTTATACATCGAAACCATCATACTCACCCTTAATTAATTTAGATCATGTAATGCCCTTAGATCAGAAAATTCACAAGTTTCGTTTAGACGAATTCTCGATGCAGAACTCGTGTTATGGGTGTGACGTAATAATTAGTTTTAACACATTGTTATGCTTTTTAAACGAACTCTTTTATTGCAATCACTTTTAAAATACTTCTTTCTTTCTCTTTTCTTTATGAAATGTTATTTACTCTTTATCATATAAAATTTTCTTATACTACTCTACATAAACAAACCAGTACTTTTACTTTTTAACGTTTTTCCCTTATTTCCTCACACACACTCTCACATGCAGTTACAGATTTTCTTCTACCCCCCCTTTTATTTAATGAGCTCTTTTTACCAATAGTTCTAATTTCACTTCAATCTAACATAATTACTTTCCTGTTTTACTCATCCGCACGTGCTGTTCGCCATTGTTCGTCCATACTTTCACTTTCGCACTGTATTGTCCAACTCTCTTCTTTATTCCACTAATTTACATTCAAACGAAAACTGTTATTATTGCTGAATCATGGTTTACTGTTACTTTTAAATACTTTTGGGCAGGCCGTGCGTGCTTACATGCACGGCCTCCTGTCCCTAATTCACTGAGACTGTTCTACTATCGACTATGCTGTTTGATGAGTGGTGACGAACTGGCCGGCGTCACCTGCTTCCATATACCATATGACGCTCAGGGCGTCACCCGCATGGTCGTAAACGCGTTCACTGATTGGCTGGTTTAAAATGTTCTGGAAGCTGGGCCAGCGAATTCTGCAATTTTTGACGCCTCATGAAATTGGCATGTTACAATTGCGCATTTTCCGTAATTCACAGACGTCCTGAGTTGTAGGTGATTAGGTAACTCGTCTCCTCAGACTGGCGCCGGACCCAAACACAGACAGGTGTTTCACAATAAAATTATATGCATTTTTGTTAAAAAAGAGGTTCCCCAAAGGTTGAACACTGTATGAATTAAGACTTATTACAATTATTGAAAATATTTACTCTCCTGATCTGTCCCGTTACAATCCCCCCCCCCCAATGAGAGGTTTTTATGCCAAAGCATAAAAACTCATTGCTAAAACCTAAGAGGACCAGCAAGGATATGGCGCCACGACCCCTTAACTTCTTACTAAAATCATGGGTAACCCCCCCCCCCCCGTCTGGTGATTGTGGCCACTGTATCACCAGACTCTGAAACAATTCATAAAAACATCATTAACTGGCCTTTCACAATACCATATCCCCAACTGATTTGGTTTCCTTTTAGCCCGTACTGGTTTGTCTTTTGCAAAGTACTGGTTTCTTATTTAACTTGTTAATATACAAATACATTTGTTCTACATTTATACACAATTACCTAATACGCAATTCAACATTTTATGTTTCACCAATAAACATGATATAACATAATAAACATTACCATTACAGTAGAACCCCTCAAATCCGAAATCCCGGGAAATCCGAACATGATTTTGAAGAAAAACATTTGAAAAAAAAAACAAAGACATAAGAAACACATTTATTATTACATAAAACTATCATATGTAACCTAGTTTTACGTAAAGAATCATTGAAAAATTAATAAAGTATGTACAAGAATTGCTACTTGCGTAAAACAGGATTGAAATGTAAAAAATATTGGAATTAACACTGTATAAAAACAACAACGTCATACAGCATTTCATTAACATCAGAGCTGAATGGCCAAGGAAAAACACAAAAGAAACACACACAAACATTACACTACATTTTTTCACTTAAAATCAGTGATCTTCATCTGGCGAAGTGACATAAACCTTCCCGAGGATGCGATGTTGCGCCAGCGTCGCATAAACATGACATCATTGGGTGTAGCAGCTTCGTGTTGTTCTACGTAGCGCAACGCTATGTCGAGAGCGACGGCAGCGTCAGAATGAGTCACGTTTGTTGAGGCATCTTCTCCCTCGCTATCGCTACCTGATACATTGTCGTCTAGTGCTGCCCACTCCTCCAGACAACCTTTTTCAGCATCCTCACATCCTGGTACTTTTTGAAAGAGATGAAGGAGCTCAGTTACATCATCTCGTGTTGTAAGTGGTGTTTCCACAAATTCGAGGCTGGGCCAAAGCTTCGTCCAAGATCTCTGCAGTAAATTTTTACTGGTATTGTTCCAGGATTCTGCAACCCAGTAAATCACATCTTTTATTGTTATCTTCTTTAGCTTCTCAAGAATAGAAAGAGAACAATCTTCTTCAATAAGAGTTTCAGAAGCATTTTTCTGTAGCTTAGTTTTATGTTCTGTAGCACACCTTGATCCATAGGCTGCAGCAGCGATGTCACGTTAGGTGGTAGAAAAATTGCTTTTATGTCTCTGCACACCAACTGCATGTCTGAAGGATGTGACGGAGCGTTGTCTATCAAAAGTAGAGCTCGAGGTGGCAGTCCGTTTTCTTCATTAAATCTTGTTACTGAAGGAACAAATTTCTTTTCAAACCACTCCTTAAAAAGATTACCAGTCATCCACGCCTTAGTCTGATTTCTGTAATAAACAAGGAGAGAATTCATGTTCATATTTTTAAGGCCTCGTGGCTTGGCAGATTTTCCAATCACCATTAATGGTAGCTTGTTTGTTCCCGCGGCGTTACTGCAGGCCAAAACTGTGAGACGCTGTTTGTTTTGTTTTAAAGCCTGGCGCAGAAGATTCCTCTTTAGAAGCAAGACTTTTAGTGGGAAGTGCTTTAAAATTCAATCCAGTCTCATCCGCATTATACACTTGGTGGGGCGAGTAATTTTCCTACAAAATCAAATCGGCGAATTCATCTAAATATTCTTTTGCAGCAGTATTATCAGCTGATAACTTCTCTCCGCTTATCATCAGTTGTCTGATTCCATGCCTTCTCTTCCATCGATCCAACCACCCATTGCTAGCAGTAAATGCCAAATCTCCGTTCATTAGTTTGTTCAGCCGCAATGCCTTTTCTTTAATTAATGGACCACTAATAGGAACTCCTTTCTGCCTCTCTTGTGTAAACCACAAAAACACTGCTTCATCAATTTCTTCATTTACAGAAACTTTTGCGTGATGGCGTTGTTTCAAAGTTTTTTCACTTGTTGCACTGCAAAACTGTTCAATTTTCGCACGATTCTTTTTCCAGTCACTGATTGTTGCCTTACCAACACCAAATTCAACAGCCAACTTCGTCAAACTTTCCCCTTTGTCTAGTCGCATTAATACTTCGAGTTTTTCTTTTAAAGTACAAGAACTATGTTTTCGTTTGCTTGCCATAATTTAAGAAAACTAAAAAAAGAAAACTCGAACAAACTATGTACACTGGATGGAAACAGTAACAGCAGACAAACGCACAGGACAACAAACGCCAGAGGACTAACTGGAATACAAAGATTTCTAGACCTATTGTAGTAGGACTGGGCTATTTTTAGCGCACTTCCGCCCGACAGCAATGGTGATTCACGGGCAGTCAAGGTCAGCAACCTCCAGGGGCTTCGTCTCACCCCTACGCAACATTACTGGGCGGCGCGTACACCGTAACTAGTGTTGAGTACTATGTATGCAGATTTTTCGGCTAATCTGAACTTTTCCGAATCCGAACAGGCTACAGCCCCAATTAGTTTGGATTTGAGGGGTTCCACTGTATTACATTGAAATAAATCTTTCACCTTTGAATTTGCATAAAAATTACAAACAAAACATTACCACCTTAGTATTCAATGGTTACACTATGACTTCAACTCTGAATTTCTATTAAACATTTCAGTCATTTAATTTTACTTGTCTACCATTTATTATCCACTTCAAATCAAAAAATAAATTATTCAAATTTATTACACATTTTTTCATCTTTTAAATTAATTACAACATCTCTTTTAATTAACTACTTTAATTGCATTATTTAAAACCTTTCCAATTAATTTAATCTTCTTACATTGATTTAATTTCACAATAACATTCATTTACCATTTATTATAACCCTCAAATCAAAAACTTTCAAATTGATTACCAAGATTTCTATCTTTTAAATGAATTTAATTTTCATTATAAACATTCATAATTACATACTGACAATTATTCAAATAAAAAATTTATTACTATCATAAAATCAATTGGAACTATAAATTGGTTACACAAAATATAATATACACATAACACCATGTATCAACTGATATCATAACAGCCTAACCTTATACAGAGAACATGAAAACATAATACAACTTTAATTTCGACCATAACAGCCTAACCTTATACAGAGAACATGAAAACATAATACAACTTTAATTTCGACTTTCTATTGAATCTTCCAATTGTTACATTATAATTTCTACTGAGATTTTTTTTTTTTTTTTTAATTTCATATTCTCATTTATCAATAAACAGGTGGCTCCCTTTCAGCAATAATAATCTGTTTTATTCTACGGGTATTTAAACCTAACCCCACTCTCACCTTCTTCTTTATATCAACAACTAACGGATTTGAAATAGGGTGACACCGCTCTCTCAATAATATTTCCCTCCACTATTTTCTCTAACTCTACTTGAACCTCTTCTTTTAGAATAGGGCTCCGAATAATTTCTTTGTACAAAAGGTGTGTGTTCCCGTGCTTTCCGCTACACTCCTAGTTCCTAGCCCTTCCAGGTAACTCCGCCAACACCTCTTTAAAACGGTCCAAATCTGCCCTCAACTCCTCACGTTGAGGTCCCCCAACAGCTCCACCCTAATTTTTAAAAAATTATGTGCTCTATTCTCCCATATTCGCTGTTTACTTTCATCTCTCCCTTTCCCCCTGCCTACAGTCACTCTCACTTCTGTGTCCCCTCTACTGGCCCGTGTTTATCTCACTTTACCTCCTGAAATTCTTATGATGTGAGTTAGTGCAAAACTAACTCTGACCGGTTTAATTTCATTGTCTAACTCTAACATCCATTTACTGAAATCAATTACTGTTTTATTAAAAAATCGTTACCCAAAATCCAACTTTTACCACATTTTAAATTCATTTAAATCCATCTTTTCAATTAATTTAATTTAATTACGTTATTTGCAATAATTTAAATTACTTCAATTACATTATAAAATTTCAATAATGTCAATTACTTTATCAAAATAAAATATTGTTGTTATCAACTCACTCAAAACTGTAAACATTGCTTACACAAACTGCCATGTATGCACACAACACTGTAATTACTTTGATTGTAATATCTTTACCATTACATTATAAAATATTAATAATTACATACTGTTAATCATTTCATCAATTATCATTATTATCATGTACTCAATGAGAATTATCAATGTTAAGTACCCAAAATACAATGTACATACACATAATATGACCTATTATACAATCCATACTGCCTGTAATCTCAATACATAAACACCTTTTACGTTTAATTATTTATCATTTATTATACAATTCAATTCAAAATAAATTTCTCAAATTTATTACCAAAGTTTCATATCTTTTAAATTAATTAACCCATCTCAAATTAATTTAATTCCATCATTTTTCAAAACATTGTAAGTTACTTTAATTACATTATTCAAAACAATTTCAATTCATCGAATTTCCTTATAAAATTCACAATTACATCCTGTTAATTATTTAGTCAAATGAAATATTATTATTATTATAAAATCAATCCCTACTACAACCTTTGTTACATAAAATACTGTGTACAACATAACCTATTACACAAATACATTTAATACCAATACACATATATATACAATGTTTTACATTAATAGTCATTGTTTACCAAAAAATCATTCCTTTATTCAGCCAATATTTAAACCCACTACTTTCACATAATTAAGTGTTCATCGATAATAAATGTCTAACCATCATCATCAAAATTTAGTCTGATATTATTCCAACACTTTTCATTTTTGTTTACATTTATCATATTATCTTTTTTTTATATAATACCCATTTATACCCAGGTAAGTGCTTATTTTCACAATACTCATCATTTGCTACTGTGCTGTTTACTTTATAAGGTAAGTCTTTATTTTATTATCTCTCTCACTATTTATACTCTGTCTTAACTAACTCTTCATGATCTCTATTCACCTTACACACAAAAACAATTTATTGGACTATTTGCCGATCCATTGTCACCCAAATATCCTATTGAGAAAATCTTATTCTCTAACAACACTTGTGAAGCCTTTTCTTCACATATAACCCGGGAAAATCTGCCCCCTGCCCACGATATTCACTTAAACTCTCTTCGTACTCCCTCACTAGTACTCCTCTAACCTCAACTCCCAATGTATTCTCGTTATCACTACCACTACCATTACTTACTGTATCATTCTTAGATACCCCATTTTCAACTATATTATCATTATTACTTGTTATTTTGCTATGATGGTTATCATTATTTTCATTCTCACTTACCTTGTTCTCCACCACTTTATTATTTATATTCTCGTTACACTTACCTGTATCTATTTTCCTCACTTTCATTTCGTTCTTTCATATTATTAGATAGTTTTGCCATATTATTAGTTATTTGTTTTTGCATTCTACATAAACAAACCAGTACTTTTACTTTTAACGTTTTTCCCTTATTTCCTCACACACACACTCTCACATGCTAGTTACAGATTTTCTTCACCCCTACCCCCAAGAGTTTATTTAATGAGCTCTTTTTACCAATAGTTTTAATTTCACTTCAATCTAACATAATTACTTTCCTGTTTTACTCATCCGCATGTGCTGTTCGCCATTGTTCGTCCATACTTTCACTTTCGCTCTGTATTGTCCAACTCTCTTCTTTATTCCACTATTTACATTCAAACAAAAACTGTTATTATTGCTGAATCACGGTTTACTGTTACTTTTAAATACTTTTGGGCAGGCCGTGTGTGTAAGCAAAACACTTACTTACACGCACGGCCTCCCGTCCCTAATTCACTGAGACTGTTGTACTATCGACTATGCTGTTTGATGAGTGGTGACGAACTGGCCGGCGTCACCTGCTTCCGTATACCATACGACGCTCAGGGCGTCACCGGCATGGTCTTAAACTCGTTCACTGATTGGCTGGTTTAAAATGTTCTGGAAGCTGGGCCAGCGAATTCTGCAATTTTTGCCGCCTGATGAAATTGGCGTGTTACAATTGCGCATTTTCTGTAATTCACAGACGTCCTGAATTGTAGGTGATTAGGTAACTCGTCTTGTCAGACTGGCGCCAGACCCAAACAGACAGTTGTTTCACAATAAAATTATATCCATTTTTGTTAAAAAAGAGGTTCCCCAAAGGTTGAACACTGTATGAATTAAGACTTATTACAATTATTGAAAATATTTACTCTCCTGATCTGTCCCGTTACAATCCCCAATGAGACCCCCCCCCCAATGAGAGGTTTTATGAAAGCAATTCATACAATTAAGACTTATTACAATTATTGAAAATATTTTCTCTCCTGATCTGTCCCATTACAAATCCAGAAAAAAATAAATTACACCAGCAAGTCATGGTAAGAAATTACACCAGCACCTACACATGGTCAGGAAAAAATCCTAAAATGTTAGAAAATTTTTAAATGAAATACGGAGTTCCACGCTAAGTGGAATATCTTCAAAAGGGAAAAGGATAATCACAATTTTTTTAAATTTTTGTTCTACAATATATACTCTAAAATAAAATAAAATAAAACTTGGTTTTTTCACTCCTTCATTATTTTTTTACTTCATAGATAAAAATAATTTTTAAAATTCATTTGTTTATTAAATTAAAATTTATGAAGAAACAGGATTTTAAGACAAATAAATAATAAAGTAAAAATTATAATTACAAAGTTAGGCATATATTTACAATGGAAAATTTCTTAAATGAAATATGGAGTTCCACGCTAAGTGAAATATCTTCAAATGGGAAAAGGATAATAAAAAAAAATTTAGATTTTTGTTCTACAATATATACTCTAAAATGAAATAAATATAAAACTGTTGGTTTTATAATGTTAATTTTGCCTGTACAGAAAAAATTATTAATTAAAAAAAATATCCTTAATTAATTAATAGAAAATTACATTACGATTTAATTTAGTTTTAAAAACTAATTGTTCTAAACTCTAGTCAACTCACTACCAACTTTTATTTCAAGAAAACGTATTATAAGCAAACAAACCATTCAAGCTGTAACAAGACCATTAAGTGGTGCTCTGTTTACTGATCAAGTACACTTGTTTAGACATGAAACTTTCATGTCAAAACAAGTGAGCCTGCTCAGCAGACAGAACCAGACATAGCGTCGTGCCGGAGCCTGTAATCTGGTGGCATGGTGGGGCGAGAACCGAGCCGCATGGTGGGGCGGAGAGCGCGAGAGAATGCGAATGTGTTTCATTGCCCGAAATAAGTTCAGTAACAGCTGATCTGATTTTTAAAATTCTTTCACCACCGTGTTTCTTGAAGTTTGAGGATGGTTTTAGGCATAAATTTTAACCGATAGTTTTAACAATTTTCAAAAACAGAGTCTTCAGACGGTTCCATGTCATGAAGTTTCTTTTTTAATTTTCATGTAGTGAAATTTTCGGCATGCAACAAACTTTCGTTTTATGAGAGATAGCTGTATGGTGTCAGCGAGTGAAAATTATAGAAAATTCCAAATTTTATTTTGGTTTTGTTTCAATAAAATCGGCTTTTTCGTTTTCGAGATACTGGCGGTTTTGTAAGAAATTTAGTTGGCGGTTTTATAAAAAATTTAGTTGATTGGCACATGCAGCGATTTTTCTTAATAATAAATATTACTTTAACGTAATCATATTTTAACATTTATTATATTATTCTATTTAATAATAAAAATTTCAGTTTTCATGTAGTACCTTAATGTAATTTGATTTCCTGGATTTTGTTGTCCACTGATTATAAATATATTACTACTGACTAGGAACACTAATTTTTTACAAATGCTCCATGAAGTTTTAAGAAGACTGTTTAATGATGAAGAAACACATTCATTTTATGAATATTTTATAAAACAATATATTAATAAGAAACAATACAGATCATGGGCCTACTGTTATCGAATTCATTTAAGCATAAACACTAACATGTCAGTAGAAAATTTTAATAAAATATTGTTATCTAAAAGGAAAACGGATTAAACGACTGGATAAAATAATCTGTGCCATATTATATTTGTTAAACGTATTAAACACTGCACATCATGTCATTTACAGTGCATATACTGTAACTCTTGCTTTCATGAGTTTGTGTGATCGTGTATGGACAGTTGCCATACGAAACAATATGTGCAAACATATTCACCTTGTTTGTAGAACACTTAACAGTAGGATCCCTGAGGAAAGGGAGAATGAAGATACACTAGTTATAGATATTCTGAATGACGGAGTTTTAATTTAATTATTTACTTAAATAATTAGAGAATGAAGAAATTTAATTTTATTTACTTAACCTAACTCATTTCATATATTTCATTTGCTATATTTTTTAACTAATTACTAAGTACATTTATCAAATTAAATTAAATTGTGTACCCCTCCACACACACACACACACACACAGCATGTATATAAACCTTACCTCTGATCTGGCTTAACTAACTTTTAAAAGTTTTTATGAACAAATTATTCTTATAACTTTAAATTGTTTTGTTACTTTTAATTGCTTTTGTTTTTTATTTTTATATTACATTTAATGTTTAATTCACTAATTTTTACTATACTGCTAAGCCACTTACTAAATTACATTTATTATAGTGCGCGTGCACGTGTATGAAAGAATGCGTGCGTGTGCGCACGTCCAAGAGAGAGAGAGAGAGAGGGGAGAGGGAGAGAGGCGAGATATTAAAGAAGTAAAAATACGGAATTGTATTGGCTGCTGTAAAACACTCAAGATCCATTTTTTACCTACAGAAATTTAGAAAGTCTACTTACGTTTGAATATCACTTATTTTGTGCTAATAAAATAAAACAATTCTTACCTTTAAGCACCTACAGTGGTTTAGGCTACCTTTTGCAAACACATTCGCATTCTCTCGCGCTCTCCACTCCACCATGCCGCCAGATTACAGGCTCCGACACGACGCTATGGCTCATACACAGACTCAAGTGGCATCCACTGGTCAGTCAGTCACAGTCTGTTGCCAGTGTAACATGCATGATTAGTGGTTATGTTTTACAGTTTTTTTTATCTGTTTCAGTTTTTTACTGTTCAGTAGTTCAAACTGTGTTGGATTTTTTTGTACTGCAACTCTTTGGTTAACAACTAAGTGTGTGGAATTTTGATTAGTACCTAATATTAATGTTATTTTAAAAAGAATTTATTGTTAATCGAAATTTTTTGAATGGTGGAAAAATGGAGGAGAAATGCAGTGTGGGGGAAGTTACTAACAGTGATTGTCATATGTTAAGCTACGTCGAGAAAAAAGCCATACAAACTATTGAAAAACTGTCTGAAAGTGATGTAACTCTTTTAAAATTGAGAACAGATTCAAGTTATGAGTTAAAAACTATTTGTCTTCATCATCAAAGTTTGTTTTTGAAAAAGTATGAATTTTTACAAAAGGTAGGCCTATGTTGTGTGACCCTTTGAAAAAACATAAATCTTCAATTAAAAAAACACTTCTTGTTGTAACTGTAGAACAGAGTAGGAGGATAATTTTATCAAAGGGCTACAAAGTGAAACCAGGACAAAAGCTTTGTGCATCTGCAGGAACAGTCTACTTAAAATCAAACAAATTGATGAGAGTAATGATGAAAGTAGCTTAAATGCCCAAGATGAGGAAGTTGATGATGCGGGATTAACTCCTGATGAACTACTCCAATTACAAAAAAAAAGTGCGATTGATGAACTAAATTCTTCATTCCATAAAATCGGATGTTCCCCAATGAAATTACATGCACTTGGTGAACATAGCAGATCATCTTACGGTAAAGAAAAACTACAAAGAGTATATGAAAATGTAAACAAAAAAATTCAGACTCTTCAAGTTGATTTGCCAGAGGAGAAAAATTACTTTAAGGAAAAAAGTGTGATGCAAAAATCGGAAGATCTGGACAAGCTCGTAGATATAATTAAAAATGAATTAAGTTGTGCATCAAGAAACACAGATTCAAATGATGACAATTCCAGCTTCACTAATGTGGTCTAGAAGAAAAATAAAAGAGACTTTTAACGCATCTGATTATTCTATTCATAAGGCTCAAAAACTGTTCAAAGACAAGGGGTTTTTAGCAGAACCAGATCCTAGACGTGCAAAAAAGTTGTAAATTTACATTGTAAATATATGCCTAACTTTGTAATTATAAATTTTACTCTATTATTTATTTGTTTTAAAATCCTGTTTCTTCATAAATTTTAATTTAATAAACTGTGGGGTGTAAAATGAATTTTAAAAATAATTTTTATCTATGAAGTAAAAAAATAATGGAGTGAAAACTTTTTTTTTACCAAATTCTAAAAAAAAATTTTTTTGATTATCCTTTTCCCTTTTGAAGATATTCCACTTAACGTGGAACTCCATATTTCATTTTAAAATTTTCTAAGTGACATTTTAGGATTTTTTTCTGATCATGTGTAGGTACTTGCTGGTGTCATTTATTTTTTTTTCTGGATTCCTTACATATTAAAGTATACTCATAAGACTTTTCATCAACATTGGTTGGTAAACAAGGAAGATAATTTATTTTCCATCAGAAAACAAATTTAGCTTCCTCCGTCCGATTTATAAAACCGCGAAATTTGAAACTTTAACAGGCTGTAAAAACTAAACTGTTTGAAATACAGCAATAAAAGTTGGTATGGTTACTCAGGTCCATGAAAGGAACAAACATGCCAAGTTTCATCAAAAGCTGAGATCATGGTGTGGTTGATTTGACATGGAATGACCCATAAGGTTAGGAAAGCTATTTGTGCTTCAGTTAAAATAGAATTGCGCTCCAAAAAATAATTGATAATAAAAAAACCAAAACCAACTTGCCCAGCTTCGCACAGGAAAATACCTGTCTAGCTTGACGTACAATACTTACCAGATTTGGACAGCGGGTATAAAATGAATGGAACCAAAATTGCTTTGATTTGTTTTACATTATGTAAAACAGCATGTCTTCTAAAATTTAAGAGCCGTTGTATCACTTAATAGCCATAATTGAGTAAGTTTTTTCTTTTTAATTTGGGTTTATAGTATTCCATCTACCAACCACCCTCCCTGTTTTTATGTACCATCTTTTGACGAAAACATTTTCATAATGGTATTGATACTGACTGGTGGTGATGTAATGGGTAGCTATCAAAAGCAGACTTGGATAATCAAGAAATTTAATAAGCAAAGTTATTTTGTTAGTTTGACACTATATGTTACATAAGACAAAAGGTATATTTGATAACAAAGGGAATCTGTTCACAAACAATTATATAGATTTAGAACTTAGAAAGACAAAAGCTTTTGTTTGGAATATCTTTACAAAAGTGAAAGTGAACCGTTTGGAAGAAAACAGCAGACCTAGCTGTTAGCATTGGATAAGGACAGAAAGAAAAACAAATGTTGAAGTTTGAAAGAAGTATACTAATAATAGAATATGAGGAAGGTAAGATTTATAGGCTACATGCTAAGACATAATTGATTTATACTTAATGTTTTTTGAGGTAAAACTGATGGGGTTGAGAAGAAGAGTCAAATCCCCCCCAAAGTGGTGAGTGGACTGTTCTATGATTGAGGAAGTAGATTAAGAAAAACAGTAGCTGCATGAAAAGAAGACAGTCATAAAAGGATGCGTGTCAGAATTTGGCTAGAATCATCAAGGGACAGAAATAAATGGAGATTAAAGTTCACCTTGGGGTGTAGCAGAGAATAAGGACTGTTATACAGACTGTATTATAATTTGCAAAATCACATCAAGGTGTTTAGCAAAATTTGTGTTTTTTTATATATGCGGTGTAATCAGAAAGTATCAGGATTGATTTTATGTACGTAAATATACAAGCATTACAGATTTGTAAACTCGTCTCCTTCAAAATAGTTCCCTTCCGCAGTCACACACTTCTTCCAGCGCTTTCCCGGCTGTTCGAAGCATGTCTTAAAGTCGTCTTCTATAAGAGCCTTAAGTTCTCTCGTCTCATTTTCTTTTATCTCTTCTATGTCTTGAAATGATATCTCTTTCAACTGATTTTTTTATCTTCGGAAAGAGAAAGTCACAGGGAGCCATATATGGTGAATATGGAAAATGCTGAAGCTGTGGAATATTGAGTTTAGCAAGAAAATGCTGAACAATGTAACTGTACAATAAAAATATAAAGAAGAAATTAACCCCGATTATTACTATTCTTTACGACTTACCTTCAAACTGCCCTCAAAGTCCCCAGGTCACCACCACGTTTTTATGGAGAAAATGTGGAAACCATTCACACTCCTCAAAGAAACAGTTTAGTAAATTAACAAAAACTCCCTTACAGAAAAAATTCGAGGGCCGTCTAGGCGAACTTATTGACACAAAGATAGGTTTTGGGTATAGTGGCGTAATAATTAAACTAACACATTATTATGACACAATCTTATTTTGTTTTAATAAAAAAAGATTATCAGTTTTCTTTGTAATGTTATAAGACAAAAAAATTTATAAGACGGACAGTTTTCAGATACAAATCACAGTACTTTATGGTTTAAATTTCCCCCTCCCTTTTTTCTTTCACTCTCTCACACACCCTAATGAGATCTCATTTTTAGTTTGATAAGTTTTTATAGCTCTTTATTTATGCAAATGTAGTTGTTTGCATAATTTAATTAATTTGTGATTGCCGAGTCCCACGATCTTGGAGCGCCAAATATAACTCTTATATTTGTGCCCTAGTGTGGGCGTCAAATGCAGTGCTAATATTAATTGTCAACGTTTACTATCTCAGGGTTTTTAATTGTAATAATAATTTATTCATTAGTAGTTATGTAATCACAGGTTATATTACTCTATTATTTAATATTACTTGGAAGGAATTGACAGCTAATTCTAATGGTTAATTTAATATGGTTTTCTTCAATAAATATATAAGACGGGTTTGTCTGTATACTACTACATTTATTATGTTAACGATTATTGTTATTGGTATAATACAAATTTGATTAACAATTGGTTATTAAGAATTATTTTAATACATTATTTCTACCAATAAAAAAAAACAATTATAAAAGAAACGAAAATATCTCTTCACACTTCAGTATTCCTTTTATCCTAATATTACTTTTGAGTATCATAGTATCATTAAAACATGAATTACTTCTTACAAACTAATTACTCATTTCATTATAAGTGTAATTTTAAATGGATTCATTGTAATGTGCTGTCTATAATTCTCTATATTTTTAAAACACTGTGATTTTATCATTTATAAGTAAGTTTTAAATGAGTATATCCTATATTATGAAATTCTCTATGTGGATTCTTTTAGAGAAACAGACAGGTGATTTAGAAATAAAATTAATACATAAAAAATTTACTTTGAGTACGTATTCCACAAACTACGGTGCGTCGTCATTCTGGACCCTCTCTCTCTCTCTCTCTCTCTCTCTCTCTCTCTCTCTCTCTCTCTCTCTCTCTCTCTCTCTCTCTCTCTCTCTCTCTCTCTCTCTCTCTCTACTACTTAATTCAGCGTATGGAGATGTAGACGCTCCTTCAATTGCGTTGAAGACTGTCTCATTGCGTGCATAAGGAATTAACTCCTACATGAAGTAATTTACACATATACACTTTCACTATTATACATTTATTTTCACTTCACAGATCGTTTTATTGATGACATCACTTGATTCTAAGGAAACTATCCGAACCGTTACTTCGAATTTCCGTAAACTTTAGCTTGACTCTAAGTGTTTAGTCACTACTCCGAATCATTATAACGAACTTCACCGACTCTCCGTAACCTTAGTTATCGACTTACGAAGTTTTTTAGTAAAAACTTTTAAGTGTTTTAGTCACTACTCCGAATCAATTATAACGGACTTCACCGACTCTCCGTAACTTTAGTTATCGACTCCCGACGTTTTTAGTAAAGACTCTCTCGAAAATTTTGTAAAGACCCTAAATCTCACCCTCGTCCTGTGTATTTATCATTTCCTCTCCTTTTCCCACTATTTTCTTACTTTTCCCCACTAAAGTCCCTTTTCGTACTTCAGCTTCGTTTCCATTGGTTCTTTCTCTGTATTCCTTGAGAAAGTCCCTCCTTGTACTCCCACAAGTTACTCTCCCCTTACAAGTTCATGGTTGGCTCCACCCCATCGTTTGAGTCGGATGACCAATTTCACGGCTGTCTATCACCCTCGTATTTTGGCGTACTTGTCCTTTATAGATACAGTGCTTTTAATTGTTGTGTGGCCCTTTTCATCTGCTCTTTTTGTTCACCATGTGTCCTGCTTCTTACCCGTGACCAATTGCTCGTATGGTCAACTAGTTTCTCCTAGTCGTTCCCACGACGAGTGTGGTCAATTCTGAGTATTCCAGACAGCTGCAATATCTTGCTCTCTAAGCCTTTCTTCGTCGCGTACCCTTCTGGTAAAGCTGGATGTCCCGTCGTTCGTTCATAGTGCACGCGTATTGTCTACTCAAGTCAGGCTTTTCCTTTCTATTGTTTCTTCTTAGCGATATATTTCGCCTTTGTCTATCTTGGGCCGTTGCGCGTCACCCGCAATTCGCTTCACCGTACAACTGCTGCGACTTTAGGCATTGTTCGCCTAAACCCTGCCTTCCCTTGTCTTGAACAACATGTTACCGAGCCATCGTATATCTGTCAGCAACCCTCGTTACACCGTCCACTTACAAAAAAAAATTTTATTTAGACATTTTATCGTTATAATTGTCCCCAATTTGGGTCGATTGATCAGTCTTCCGGATCAAATGGAGCCAAATTCACGCCCGATCTCTCTGGTATTCAGTGCTCATCTTTCCATGGATATAGTGTATCAGAAGTGTCATCTTCTGGGTTGACCTACTGTCTGGTGGTACCTTACTGTTGGTGGGTTTTTGGTCCCTATATTGAATTTATTGCTGACATCACCCTTTTATGAATCCATTTTTACATAAATCTTTACCCAATTGAACATTTATGAGCTTTTTTTTTTAAATTAATTTACAATTGCTATCTTATCTATGAATTTATTGCCACTACATATTATTTAAATTTAACCAATATTTCACACAAATACGAAAAAACTAAATTATATGCTCATTACAAATATAACAATACTTACAAATTAGAATCACGATTAACTTTATGTGTCTCTCGCTGTTTGTCCATAGATAATAACATAAGTGATATTATGAATCTCAACTCAGTGTTATTTACTATACATATATTTTACTTACTTGTCCAATTTACAAAGTCTTTATACATTCTTAAAGCTATACATGAATATCGAATTTCCTTCACAACAATTTTCTACTTAAATTAGTTCTGTTTTCATATTATATCTTTGAGTTAAATTTGCTTAATGTACATATACTTTTGTTAATATTGAGCAATAAAATAGACACAATTACAAAATTAATAATAATAATAATAATAATCATTCAAGTTGTTATACTATCATATCACTATACAATAAGTTAGCAATCTATTGCTGATTACTCTATAATAGCACACAGAATTTCCTTATTACCACCAACTACTATCTTACTAATTTATTATGACATAACATAGATTCAATTATACTGATAGTTCATAATTTAGTAGATGACTATAGACATTTACATAAATCTTCTTATAACATTTCTTTTTGTATACAAGGCAATTGATCATTCCCCTAAGCAATCTGAATGATAAACCATTTACTATCCTGGTATTGCAAACGGTCTACCTACCAGGCATCTGGACATTTTTATATCACCCCGTACCGTTTACTTGCAGTTCCCAGAGATTGGATATCGGTGCTTTGGGTATTTTTACTAACCCCATTCCAACCATTTCCTAATCACAGCTACTTCAGCCTTCTGGTGCGTTCTGGTCGAGGACATCCCGTTTTTTCAGGTTCATTATGTTGTCATGCCCTGGTGGTGATCTTCGTTTCAATCCGTATCAAATTTTTCCTGGGTTTATCCATTCTTGACCTCCATTCCTTAATGATCAATATCTTTCGTATAACTTTTCTTACATCTTCATTCGCTACTAATTTCATTCATTTATATTCCGTATTTTCACGGCAATGTTTTTATTTAACATTTATTTTATTTTATTCATATTATATTCATATTTATTTATTTTCTTCGGTTGATGTATTCTTACACACAACCATTTTTAATTAAGGTATGCTAAACTAGTATTATCTAAATTAATTACTAATTCTTCGGGATTTCTGAAGATCTTTTTCCTTAATCTTTTGTCCGTTCCTTTTATTATCTTCTAATTTTATATTCGTGGAAACAGTATGTATTGTATATATTGTTTGAGTCAGTGCCGTCACTCTACACGTTTTGTTGGTAAACAGAGGGGAGCATTGACCCACTTAGTTGTCAATTACTGTGCATTTTCGTGTTTCCTCCCCCATTACTTTTGCTACTACCTGATGCCTGGTTGTCAACAACTAACGAATTTATGACTGGCTGTCTGCTCTCAGCCTTCGGCTTCGTTACATAATCTTTTTGCCACCCTCACCTTTGTTCATCGCCCCATTGCTTGTGTTGCTTGGGAAAGTTGTGTTCGTTGGCCTTTCTGGGTCCACGTTCTTCTGTCTTTTGCGCGTCATTATGTGCGCGACTTGATACATTCATGTATTCTCGTAATAGAATTTCAAAATTATTAATCGTGGTTATTCCTCTTGTTACGACGGCTACCTGTATTTCTCTATTGTAGTGCCGCTCTAATTTCTTAATCAGATGCTGGTCTGACATGCTTGGTATCAATTGCCAACACTGTAACACAAACCTCTCCATGTATTGTATCGTGCTGAGAGTTCCGTGAGAGTTGTATCGGCTGTATTCAAGCTGGTCACGAATCTGTTCCTGTTGTGTCGCTCCCCAGTACTTCTCTGCAAATCTTTCTTCAAACTCTTGGAACGTGTTTATTTGGCTTCTTACGATGCGCCACCATATGGCTGCTTCTCCAGTTAAATGTCTGCCGATCCACCTCGTGTTTTCTGTTGGGTAATACGCTTCTTGTAGCTCCTTGAGTTCTTTTAGGAATTCCATAGGGAAATTATCTTCGCCATCGAATGTGATTTCTTTATTGCCATGATTCCCATTTATGGCGACGGCCGGTCGTTGTTCCATTTCTTCCAGCCTCCGCTGAACTCTTTGCTGATTTTCCCGTATTGTTGACAGGTCACTAGCCATCTCATCCAGCCTTCCACCCTTCCCTACTGAAACTCCATTTAATTTCTCCTCGGTGCTGTTGTGAGCGTCCTTCAGACTCCTTACCTGAAGTTCGACACCTTCGATTTGTTTTTTGTTCAGATCTTGGGTCTTATTGATTGCTTCTTCCCATTCTCGGCGGTCCTTTTCGCGTAACTCTTTATTTTCCTTATTCTGTTTCTTTAATTCTTTATTGATTTCTTTCATCCCACTTTCACTCTTCTTCTGCAACTCGCCAAGTTTTCCTTCCCACTTCTTGGTTTGTTCTTGCAATTCAATATTTACCTGATTGATCTGGCCTTGTAAATTTTCATTTATTCTAGCAAAATATTCTTCTAACCTTTTATTAAACCTTTCTTCTAATTTTTCAAATTGTTCTTCCTTATGACGCATTATTTCCTCTTTCTGTTGTTCGTTCTGTTTCCGCGTTTCTTCGATCTGTCTTCTTGTCTCTTCGCTTTGTCGTTCAATAAATTTTCTTGTTTCTTGTTGTTTTCTCGTTTCTTCCCTTTGATTCTTGATGAACTCCATCAACATAGCGAAGTTCATCTCGCTACCGTCGCCGTCGGATGGTCCCCTCGCCCGATTGCGGCTATGTCCCTCGGCGGTGTTGTTACTTTCATTACTGTCCACGGTGTTATCTTCTACTCCTTCGACCCCCAACTGGTTGTTACTATCAAATTCTTGGCTTTTCGAATTCTCGTTTGTAGCCATTTTTGCCCGTACGCGTAATCATTCAGATATACTTAGGGTCTGATATTATTCTACTGTAACTTATTTCTAAACAACTTATAAATTAACATGCACACTGTCTGTTCTCTGCCCGCTTAACAATTATACTGATTATTTATTTGTCAAGCCGTGCGTGTGGGCGCCAGATATAACTCTTTATTTATGCAAATGTACGAGGGCTATCCAGAAAGTGACAGATGTTTTGACCGACCGTGGCGGTGGGCGGGGATAGAGCCACCATCTTGGTGTCAGAACGTTCCTACACTCAGTACGCATCCAGCTGTGGTAGCGTGCGGTCTGTGCCCCTCTTACTTTGCTCTCTGTGACGTGTTAAAATGTGCGCTGCAATAGAAAATCCCGCCACTTGTGAGGTGCGTTCTGTGATTAGGTTTTGTTGGCAAAAAATCACAAACCAATTGAAATTTATCGCCAACTTTGTGATGTGTACGGAAAAGGAATAATGAGTGAAAGCCGAGTGAGGCAATGGTGCATTGATTTTAAAAATGGCCGTACCAATGTTCACGATGAGGACCGCAGTGGTAGACCTAGCCTTTTGACTGACGAACTGGTGATGAAAATCAACGACAAAATTCGTGAAGATCGTCGTTTCACGATTACGGAACTTTCGAAACATTTTCCCCAAATTTCACGGAGTTTGGTGCATGAAATTGTGGGAGAAAAGCTTGGTTACCACAAATTTTGTGCTAGGTGGATTCCGAAAATCCTAACGGAAGACCACAAAAAACAGAGACTGGCTGCAGCACTAACTTTCCTCGAAGATTACGACAAAAATGGTAACAAAGTTATCGATCGTATCGTAACTGGGGACGAGACTTGGGTGAAGCATGTCAATAGTGAAACAAAAAGGCAGTCGATGGAATGGGGACACACAAATTCTCCCAAGAAACCAAGGAAGTGTTTGCAAACACTGTCAGCAAGAAAGATCATGGCTACTGTGTTTTGGGACTCTGAAGGAGTGATTCTCG